>OZ016480.1:15718647-16918647 GCA_963966605.1 Caenorhabditis sulstoni | reverse complement strand
GTGAAGAAGGTTGTCAACAGTTTTATTGCGCTTCCTCAACAGGTTCTTATCAACATGTTATTGATCAGCTGAACGACACAATTTCTGAATCCATGAAACGCAGTTGGTTTTTTCACATTTCTTTTCAATTCGCTGTTGTTTTGTTTTGTTTTGTTTTTTTTTTAATTGTTGGATATGTGAACTTGCCTGATTCGTCTTTTTTTCCGACCATGTGTTTTTCTATCTGCGCCTCTCAACCCGACACGCCCTACAATGTATTGATGTAGTCATGTGTCTTGCTTTTTGAATAGCTTCGCTGTGTAGCACTTCGAAAGTCATTATTGTCAATCACAGCAGCGGTTTGGAATGACGCTCTGTACCAAGGTACACCGTCTTATCACTCTGCCGCATAGTTTTTTGGTGCTATCAAAGTCACATAAATAAGCCTCTCCGCCGAAATTAAAAGCAGAACCGTTTTTCTTCCGAGTTTTTCGTTTTTGTCTCTCTAGAAATTGTAGCTTCTTTTCAGAATGAACCTTTTTCAAGGTATGTCCAGTTTGAGCAAATGGGATTATCGCGCCATTTGCTTTTTCACTGTGCTGGTGCTCGGAACTATGCAGTAAACAAAAACTCACAGGAAAAAACTCCAACGTTCAGTTTTTCCAGAGTTCTCAAAACCGACGTCAAAGAGGTATACATCGATCACTATATTGATTTTAAGATGAGTTTGTGTCGATCGGATGACGCAAAACTGGTGTGTTTCTTGACTGTTTTGTGAAAGTTGATCATTTGAACATTCAGGATCAACTGGCACGCTGGGACGATGACTGGACACACGAGACCCCGCTGTTCATCGGTCTCACCGAGTGGGAGACGTTCTGGTTTCATCATCGAGACAGACAGTTCATGCGATACAGCTATCTGTTCCACGAGTCCTCTCCGTCTTATGCTCTCAGCCGTCAAAAGTTCCAAGACAATGAACTGATGCAAGTGGACGGACCGTATGCGATTCCTCGACGACGATTGAGCCGAATCATCTGATTCAATGATGACGCAATTTCGAAACATTTCTGTATATAGAATAGAAGAGTTCCTAAAGAAAACTAAACATCATTTTCGACTGCTGAATGGCAAAACGGAACAGAGTGTCGCAATTTTTAGAGAAAGTCAATAAAGGTTCATTCTGATTACCATCGCAGTTCCGGGAAGAAAACGACAACGTTGTAGATTCTTATCAGGAAAACAGGTGATGATTGTTGAGAGTGAGCTAGTTATTATCGGTGGTGACGCCAATTCAAACGTTTGAAAACATTGCGTAATATTCAAAAAATGATATTATAGGATCGCGAGAAGCGCGGAGTCCGCAGCCACGCTTCTTTTTGAGTCTCGCCACGAAAATTTAAGAAAGCAGTGCTGCGCCTTTAAAATCCGTTGAGTACGATATGCATTTTTTCGTCGTAATCACGGAAAAAAGGGTGAAAAAATGCATACCGTACTCAACGGATTTTAAAGGCGCAGCACTGATTTCTTAAATTTTCGTGGCGAGACTCAAAAAGGGGCGTGTCAATGGACTCCGCGCTTCTCGCGATCCTATAATAGTAAAATATATGTTTTTTTTTCATTTCTTCCTAATTCGAAATCAAAAAAGATGTGGTAGTTTTTTGCTCTTCGCAGCAAATTTTTTTCTCCGTGGGAAAAAAAAAAACAATTCAGTGCGTCCTATACTTAACTTCTTACTGTTGAAAATGATATGTTTGCTTGTTTTCAGCGGAAAAAGGTCTTTTTTTAAAACTTTGTTCTCAACGAATCGTTAAGCATGTCAATGTCATCGAATGAGTGCAAGATGAAGATATTTTGTTTGAAATACGTGTAGCTTAAAGAGACTCAGATACTCAGACTTTCACATCATTTCATGAATTTGCAAATTTTTATCGGGATTTAATTTTTGCTGAATTTTTCTACAGCAGAGGGCAATTTTTCAAATTGCTAACTGACCAGAAGAGAACGCCTGTGTTTTTTTTTTGAATTTACACGGCAGTACTCTAAAATTCCCTCAGAATACCTCAGAATTCCGCATTGGAGCACATTTTTCTCACGGCTGTCGACCATGCATCCGAATCGATTCCCCCAAACACCAGACACAAACCCCCTCTCCTCCCCTCCCTCAGTCCTCTGCTGACCTTTTCTCTGCTACGTGTCTGCGTCTCTTCCTTTTCACAACTGACCCCCCACCCCCTCCACCCCACTCATTCCTCTCTGCCCCTTCGCGCGCGTTGGTGTTTGAATTCATTCTCTCTCACTTCCTTCTTTTGCTCTCATTCTCTGCCTTTCTGTTTCGAATTAGCGATTTCATGCAGAGAGCTAAGAACAGATGTTTGGTACATTGTCTGTTTTTTCAACAATCGAAGCGAAAATGTGGCCTATAGTGCAATTTCTCGCATTATTGCGTCATTCACCTTTTAACGATTGAAGTGAAATAATATTCACAGTATCTAGGTCGAGTAATACCATAGGCCCTTTTTCTAGCTTTTCTAGTAGGTTTTCCTCTCTTCGAGCATTTCGTGTACACTCGCTTGCTTCATTTTTAGGTGAGAGGTGACCCTATTGTTGTCTGCGTCTCTCTTTTACACAGCACTACTGCTGTCTGCGTCTTTCTCTCACACAACACTACTGTTGTCTGCGTCTCTTTTTCACACAACACTACTGTTGCCTGCGTCTTTCTCTCACACAACACTACTGTTGTCTGCGTCTCTGTTTTACACAGCATGAGAGAGAAAGAGAGACGCCGCTCAGAGATTTGAGTTCGAAAAACGCGCCAAGCGCTCCCGTTGTGATCAGCTCCTAGTTGTAACAACATTACAGAGCAATGTTCCAGGATTACCAGTAGTATTGCAATTTTCTCTTGTCATTCAACTTCTCTTGCCTCGTTTTTAGGGAAGAATTGTCTCTACTGTTGTCTGCGTCTCTCTTTTACACTGGGAGGAGAGACACCACTTAAAATGTCGAATAAAAAAATGCGCGTAGTGTTTTTTTGTGGTTGGCTTTTGTAATTCTCTTTTCATTTCTTGTTAATCTATCAATCACCTCTTGCTGTCTTTATTCCTTTCTCCGCTCGCCTCTAAACTTGATGTGCACTTTTTCAGTGGTAGCCACTCAAAATGGATTGTCCACCGAGCAAGATTTATCAAGTTCGCTCTTCGGATAACGAAACTTTCGGAATCAGTGAACGAGCCATAGAGGAGTCTGTCACTCTGCGAAATCTTATTTTCTCTACTGCTTCAACGCACTCGAACGAGAACCGCGACACGACGATCCCGATTCCCAAAGTGTCCGGAAACATTCTCAAGCTGGTGATTGAATGGTGCGAAATCGAGAAGAACGAAGCTGAGGAATCCGAATTCCCGAATTCCGAGTGGAAGACCAAAATGCTCAATCTCAACCACCAAGAACTGACCGATGTTGTCTTTGCGGCTAACTATTTGGATATTGCCCCGCTTCTCGATTACTCGTGCGGAGTTGTTGCTGGTTTGGGAAAGAAACAAGGTCCATCCGAACTGTCCAACATCTTCAAAGTTGAAACTTCTGACACTGGAAAGGAACATGCCAAATTCCTGATTCCACTCACCGAACTACCGTGGGTTATCATGCATAACATCATCAAGCAATTCGATGCTACCGCATTGTAAGTTTTTTTTGTTGATGAAAGTATAAAAAAGAAAGAGGAAGTAAAATGCACCTCAGAAAAACAAGCTTGTTTTTTGTGGTGCGATGTTTATTGATTCCAAATCAGACAATTGAAACTTTTGCATTTGAAGTGATATTAGGCTATTAACGTCAATCCAGAATATTTCACGTAACGTTTTTCAAAAATCAATGAACAAGTTTTTCCTTTCAGGTTTTTCTTGCATTTGCTATCACCGACAATGCCCATCCTGTTGACAAAACTGGTGGATGCTCCGACCACTTGTAATTGGTGTTGGCTCGAAACTTCTGTCGTCGTGACTATCTCCAGAGGAGAAGACGAGCTTCAATTGGAAGTGCTCCTGCAGCAACCCGAGCAGAAAACCGGCAGTAATGCAAGCAAAGTGACTGACAAAACGAGAATTCGAATTGGAAGTTTCATTTTCCACGTCTATCGGAAGGAGATGGCTCAGAAGGACACTTGGATTTTCGAATCTGTGGATGACACGGTTTCTCGATATGATTCTCTTAAGCAATTGACGGATATCCTTTTCGACACTTTCCACCCTGAGGTTCACAATGCAATTGCACTAAGATTCAACAAGCGGAACTTTCTGTTCATGAAGAAATACACGAAGGACTTCAAAGACCTAACTGTCGCCAACCGGATTCCGATGTACGAAACTGAATTGAAGTTTCTATTCGATAAAATCAACGTTGAGAACATTTCGCTCGGCTTTGTGTTTAATGTTGAGCGTTACCATGGTGTATTCCGACAGAAAACATTCCGCGCTTATGGAGCTTGGATTACATTGGAGAACATTCTGACGATGAAATGCTCCGAATTTGACATCCACACGTGTTTGTTGCCATTGGACACAATTGACGAGATTTTTGCTGCGTGGAGAACGGACAGAGTCTCACACTTCAAACGACTGTCAATCGAGTTCTACGAACCTTTCGAAGCGTGCGACATTTTGCCAGGAATAGCGTTCGAGCCCGAGTTCGTGGACGATGACGGTGACGATCTTCATCTTCAAAGAGCAGACGGAAAGAAGTTGGATATCACAGTCACTGGCAAAACCGTTGTTCTCGATTTTCTGTAATTAATATTCTCCTTTTGCAAACATCCGGACAGATATTCGTTAACGTCGTAACCTTTTTTTTCATTCTTTTACCCCTCAATTCTTCGCAAACGTCGTAGCCTTTTTTGTGTATTATGACTTCATCCTCTCTATTCCTCACGAATTTTGTTGTTCTACGCTCTTAACTCGAATCACCAAAATTGTCTATATTTTCGAGATGATTAAGACCATATTTGCATTTTTCACAACTCGACAGTTCCATTGAATAAATTTTTCTTGTCGAATCAAACAGTGTTAGAGTTGTGGTTTATTCAAAAAAAAATAAAAAACCAAAACATTTGTTTGTTTTGCAAGCGATGAAAACAGAAAAAAGAGGGATCTGAAAACACGCAAAGCTGTTTTCGTAGTGCTGTCATAGTAAGCAACTCAAAAGACACGAGAAAACTCCGGTAAAAAAAATTTTTAGCAAGAGTAGTCGAAAAGTTGAAGAGCTAAATGAGACCCTACATATATTGGCACCATGCGTGTGCGGGATGCGTGTGCTGTTTAGTGCTAGAAATGTATCAGTAGCATTGGCCTGAGAATTCCTACCGGATCCATTGAAGGTTATTAGCTCGCATTTGGAGGGGGCTACTTCCATTTGCTATTTTTTGTATCACTCCTCCAGTTTTGTGATGTCCGTAGATATTGTCGAAAGGTTAGAAGAGAATAGCTTCGAAACGTCTGCAAAAAGTAGGTGGTTGGAGGTTAGAGACGTCGCCCTGCACGTGCAATGCGCCAGCAAAAAAATGTGAACGTGTGCGGTGGGGCGTGATTGCATCATTCGATCAAATTTGCACTGAAAACTGCGATTTTACCCGGAAAAACAGGAAACACTTTGTTATTTCGAAACATTTTTGAGAAAAGCAACCTAACTTTTGTGGAGGAAGGTCTTTCGAGTATTTTAAAACCAAACTTGGGCAAAAAAATGCAGAAACCAGGGAGGAGACGCATTTTTAGTGAAGCGTATTTCGTAATTAGGTGGAAACACTGCGTTTTCTTCGTCTTCAGCGATAATAGATAAATGAACTTGATGAAAACTGGTGAAATTAGAGCTGTAATACTCATTCACAGACTATGAAACAGTGAAATCTTTTCTCTACAGTTTCGGATCTCTAATACAGTCTGCAATGATCCGTGTGAGTTCTAAATGATTGTATTAACTGACAAAAAGTGTTCTGCATCTAACCTGCATTCAAACTGTGTTTATTAACTCATTCTTAACCTATGAAACAGTGAAATCTTTTCTCTACAGTTTCGGATCTCTAATACAGTCCCCAATGATCCGTGTGAGTTCTAAATGATTGTATTAACTGACAAAAAGTGTTCTGCATCTAACCTGCATTCAAACTGTGTTTATTAACTCATTCTTAACCTATGAAACAGTGAAATCTTTTCTCTACAGTTTCGGATCTCTAATACAGTCTGCAATGATCCGTGTGAGTTCTAAATGATTGTATTAACTGACAAAAAGTGTTCTGCATCTAACCTGCATTCAAACTGTGTTTAGCAACTCATTTATAACCTATGAAACAGTGAAATCTTTTCTCTACAGTTTCGGATCTCTGATACAGTCTGCAATGATCCGTGTGAGTTCTAAATGATTGTATTAACTGACAAAAAGTGTTCTGCATCTAACCTGCATTCAAACTGTGTTTAGCAACTCATTCATAGACTATGAAACAGTGAAATCTTTTCTCTACAGTTTCGGATCTCTAATACAGTCTGCAATGATCCGTGTGAGTTCTAAATGATTGTATTAACTGACAAAAAGTGTTCTGCATCTAACCTGCATTCAAACTGTGTTTAGCAACTCATTCATAGACTATGAAACAGTGAAATCTTTTCTCTACAGTTTCGGATCTCTAATACAGTCTGCAATGATCCGTGTGAGTTCTAAATGATTGTATTAACTGACAAAAAGTGTTCTGCATCTAACCTGCATTCAAACTGTGTTTATTAACTCATTCTTAACCTATGAAACAGTGAAATCTTTTCTCTACAGTTTCGGATCTCTAATACAGTCCCCAATGATCCGTGTGAGTTCTAAATGATTGTATTAACTGACAAAAAGTGTTCTGCATCTAACCTGCATTCAAACTGTGTTTAGCAACTCATTTATAACCTATGAAACAGTGAAATCTTTTCTCTACAGTTTCGGATCTCTAATACAGTCCCCAATGATCCGTGTGAGTTCTAAATGATTGTATTAACTGACAAAAAGTGTTCTGCATCTAACCTGCATTCAAACTGTGTTTATTAACTCATTCTTAACCTATGAAACAGTGAAATCTTTTCTCTACAGTTTCGGATCTCTAATACAGTCCCCAATGATCCGTGTGAGTTCTAAATGATTGTATTAACTGACAAAAAGTGTTCTGCATCTAACCTGCATTCAAACTGTGTTTATTAACTCATTCATAACCTATGAAACAGTGAAATCTTTTCTCTACAGTTTCGGATCGCTAATACAGTCCGCAATGATGCGTGTGAGTTCTAAATGATTGTATTAACTGACAAAAAGTGTTCTGCATCTAACCTGCATTCAAACTGTGTTTATTAACTCATTCATAACCTATGAAACAGTGAAATCTTTTCTCTACAGTTTCGGATCTCTAATACAGTCCCCAATGATCCGTGTGAGTTCTAAATGATTGTATTAACTGACAAAAAGTGTTCTGCATCTAACCTGCATTCAAACTGTGTTTATTAACTCATTCATAACCTATGAAACAGTGAAATCTTTTCTCTACAGTTTCGGATCTCTAATACAGTCCCCAATGATCCGTGTGAGTTCTAAATGATTGTATTAACTGACAAAAAGTGTTCTGCATCTAACCTGCATTCAAACTGTGTTTATTAACTCATTCATAACCTATGAAACAGTGAAATCTTTTCTCTACAGTTTCGGATCTCTAATACAGTCCGCAATGATGCGTGTGAGTTTTAAATGATAGTATTAACTGACAAAAAGTGTTCTGCATCTAACCTGCATTCAAACTGTGTTTATTAACTCATTCTTAACCTATGAAACAGTGAAATCTTTTCTCTACAGTTTCGGATCTCTAATACAGTCCGCAATGATGCGTGTGAGTTCTAAATGATTGTATTAACTGACAAAAAGTGTTCTGCATCTAACCTGCATTCAAACTGTGTTTATTAACTCATTCTTAACCTATGAAACAGTGAAATCTTTTCTCTACAGTTTCGGATCTCTAATACAGTCCGCAATGATGCGTGTGAGTTTTAAATGATAGTATTAACTGACAAAAAGTGTTCTGCATCTAACCTGCATTCAAACTGTGTTTATTAACTCATTCTTAACCTATGAAACAGTGAAATCTTTTCTCTACAGTTTCGGATCTCTAATACAGTCCGCAATGATGCGTGTGAGTTTTAAATGATAGTATTAACTGACAAAAAGTGTTCTGCATCTAACCTGCATTCAAACTGTGTTTATTAACTCATTCTTAACCTATGAAACAGTGAAATCTTTTCTCTACAGTTTCGGATCTCTAATACAGTCCGCAATGATGCGTGTGAGTTCTAAATGATTGTATTAACTGACAAAAAGTGTTCTGCATCTAACCTGCATTCAAACTGTGTTTATTAACTCATTCATAACCTATGAAACAGTGAAATCTTTTCTCTACAGTTTCGGATCTCTAATACAGTCCGCAATGATGCGTGTGAGTTTTAAATGATAGTATTAACTGAAAAAAAGTGTTCTGCATCTAACCTGCATTCAAACTGTGTTTATTAACTCATTCTTAACCTATGAAACAGTGAAATCTTTTCTCTACAGTTTCGGATCTCTAATACAGTCCGCAATGATGCGTGTGAGTTTTAAATGATAGTATTAACTGACAAAAAGTGTTCTGCATCTAACCTGCATTCAAACTGTGTTTATTAACTCATTCTTAACCTATGAAACAGTGAAATCTTTTCTCTACAGTTTCGGATCTCTAATACAGTCCGCAATGATGCGTGTGAGTTTTAAATGATAGTATTAACTGACAAAAAGTGTTCTGCATCTAACCTGCATTCAAACTGTGTTTATTAACTCATTCTTAACCTATGAAACAGTGAAATCTTTTCTCTACAGTTTCGGATCTCTAATACAGTCCGCAATGATGCGTGTGAGTTTTAAATAATTGTATTAACTGACAAAAAGTGTTCTGCATCTAACCTGCATTCAAACTGTGTTTATTAACTCATTCTTAACCTATGAAACAGTGAAATCTTTTCTCTACAGTTTCGGATCTCTAATACAGTCCGCAATCATGCGTGTGAGTTTTAAATGATTGTATTAACTGACAAAAAGTGTTCTGCATCTAACCTGCATTCAAACTGTGTTTATTAACTCATTCTTAACCTATGAAACAGTGAAATCTTTTCTCTACAGTTTCGGATCTCTAATACAGTCCGCAATGATGCGTGTGAGTTCTAAATGATTGTATTAACTGACAAAAAGTGTTCTGCATCTAACCTGCATTCAAACTGTGTTTATTAACTCATTCATAACCTATGAAACAGTGAAATCTTTTCTCTACAGTTTCGGATCTCTAATAAAGTCCGCAATGATGCGTGTGAGTTTTAAATGATAGTATTAACTGACAAAAAGTGTTCTGCATCTAACCTGCATTCAAACTGTGTTTATTAACTCATTCATAACCTATGAAACAGTGAAATCTTTTCTCTACAGTTTCGGATCTCTAATACAGTCCGCAATGATGCGTGTGAGTTTTAAATGATAGTATTAACTGACAAAAAGTGTTCTGCATCTAACCTGCATTCAAACTGTGTTTATTAACTCATTCATAACCTATGAAACAGTGAAATCTTTTCTCTACAGTTTCGGATCTCTAATACAGTCCGCAATGATGCGTGTGAGTTTTAAATGATAGTATTAACTGACAAAAAGTGTTCTGCATCTAACCTGCATTCAAACTGTGTTTATTAACTCATTCTTAACCTATGAAACAGTGAAATCTTTTCTCTACAGTTTCGGATCTCTAATACAGTCCGCAATGATGCGTGTGAGTTTTAAATGATAGTATTAACTGACAAAAAGTGTTCTGCATCTAACCTGCATTCAAACTGTGTTTATTAACTCATTCATAACCTATGAAACAGTGAAATCTTTTCTCTACAGTTTCGGATCTCTAATACAGTCCGCAATGATGCGTGTGAGTTTTAAATGATTGTATTAACTGACAAAAAGTGTTCTGCATCTAACCTGCATTCAAACTGTGTTTATTAACTCATTCATAACCTATGAAACAGTGAAATCTTTTCTCTACAGTTTCGGATCTCTAATAAAGTCCGCAATGATGCGTGTGAGTTTTAAATGATAGTATTAACTGACAAAAAGTGTTCTGCATCTAACCTGCATTCAAACTGTGTTTATTAACTCATTCTTAACCTATGAAACAGTGAAATCTTTTCTCTACAGTTTCGGATCTCTAATACAGTCCGCAATGATGCGTGTGAGTTTTAAATGATAGTATTAACTGACAAAAAGTGTTCTGCATCTAACCTGCATTCAAACTGTGTTTATTAACTCATTCTTAACCTATGAAACAGTGAAATCTTTTCTCTACAGTTTCGGATCTCTAATACAGTCCGCAATGATGCGTGTGAGTTTTAAATGATTGTATTAACTGACAAAAAGTGTTCTGCATCTAACCTGCATTCAAACTGTATTTATTAACTCATTCTTAACCTATGAAACAGTGAAATCTTTTCTCTACAGTTTCGGATCTCTAATACAGTCCGCAATGATGCGTGTGAGTTTTAAATAATTGTATTAACTGACAAAAAGTGTTCTGCATCTAACCTGCATTCAAACTGTGTTTATTAACTCATTCTTAACCTATGAAACAGTGAAATCTTTTCTCTACAGTTTCGGATCTCTAATACAGTCCGCAATGATGCGTGTGAGTTTTAAATAATTGTATTAACTGACAAAAAGTGTTCTGCATCTAACCTGCATTCAAACTGTGTTTATTAACTCATTCTTAACCTATGAAACAGTGAAATCTTTTCTCTACAGTTTCGGATCTCTAATACAGTCCGCAATGATGCGTGTGAGTTTTAAATGATAGTATTAACTGACAAAAAGTGTTCTGCATCTAACCTGCATTCAAACTGTGTTTATTAACTCATTCATAACCTATGAAACAGTGAAATCTTTTCTCTACAGTTTCGGATCTCTAATACAGTCCGCAATGATGCGTGTGAGTTTTAAATGATAGTATTAACTGACAAAAAGTGTTCTGCATCTAACCTGCATTCAAACTGTGTTTATTAACTCATTCTTAACCTATGAAACAGTGAAATCTTTTCTCTACAGTTTCGGATCTCTAATACAGTCCGCAATGATGCGTGTGAGTTTTAAATAATTGTATTAACTGACAAAAAGTGTTCTGCATCTAACCTGCATTCAAACTGTGTTTATTAACTCATTCTTAACCTATGAAACAGTGAAATCTTTTCTCTACAGTTTCGGATCTCTAATACAGTCCGCAATGATGCGTGTGAGTTTTAAATGATTGTATTAACTGACAAAAAGTGTTCTGCATCTAACCTGCATTCAAACTGTATTTATTAACTCATTCTTAACCTATGAAACAGTGAAATCTTTTCTCTACAGTTTCGGATCTCTAATACAGTCCGCAATGATGCGTGTGAGTTTTAAATAATTGTATTAACTGACAAAAAGTGTTCTGCATCTAACCTGCATTCAAACTGTGTTTATTAACTCATTCTTAACCTATGAAACAGTGAAATCTTTTCTCTACAGTTTCGGATCTCTAATACAGTCCGCAATGATGCGTGTGAGTTTTAAATAATTGTATTAACTGACAAAAAGTGTTCTGCATCTAACCTGCATTCAAACTGTGTTTATTAACTCATTCTTAACCTATGAAACAGTGAAATCTTTTCTCTACAGTTTCGGATCTCTAATACAGTCCGCAATGATGCGTGTGAGTTTTAAATGATAGTATTAACTGACAAAAAGTGTTCTGCATCTAACCTGCATTCAAACTGTGTTTATTAACTCATTCTTAACCTATGAAACAGTGAAATCTTTTCTCTACAGTTTCGGATCTCTAATACAGTCCGCAATGATGCGTGTGAGTTTTAAATAATTGTATTAACTGACAAAAAGTGTTCTGCATCTAACCTGCATTCAAACTGTGTTTATTAACTCATTCTTAACCTATGAAACAGTGAAATCTTTTCTCTACAGTTTCGGATCTCTAATACAGTCCGCAATGATGCGTGTGAGTTTTAAATGATTGTATTAACTGACAAAAAGTGTTCTGCATCTAACCTGCATTCAAACTGTGTTTATTAACTCATTCTTAACCTATGAAACAGTGAAATCTTTTCTCTACAGTTTCGGATCTCTAATACAGTCTGCAATGATCCGTGTGAGTTCTAAATGATTGTATTAACTGACAAAAAGTGTTCTGCATCTAACCTGCATTCAAACTGTGTTTAGCAACTCATTTATAACCTATGAAACAGTGAAATCTTTTCTCTACAGTTTCGGATCTCTAATACAGTCCGCAATGATGCGTGTGAGTTTTAAATGATTGTATTAACTGACAAAAAGTGTTCTGCATCTAACCTGCATTCAAACTGTATTTATTAACTCATTCTTGACCTATGAAACAGTGAAATCTTTTCTCTACAGTTTCGGATCTCTAATACAGTCCGCAATGATGCGTGTGAGTTTTAAATGATTGTATTAACTGACAAAAAGTGTTCTGCATCTAACCTGCATTCAAACTGTGTTTATTAACTCATTCTTAACCTATGAAACAGTGAAATCTTTTCTCTACAGTTTCGGATCTCTAATACAGTCCGCAATGATGCGTGTGAGTTTTAAATGATAGTATTAACTGACAAAAAGTGTTCTGCATCTAACCTGCATTCAAACTGTATTTATTAACTCATTCTTGACCTATGAAACAGTGAAATCTTTTCTCTACAGTTTCGGATCTCTAATACAGTCCGCAATGATGCGTGTGAGTTTTAAATGATAGTATTAACTGACAAAAAGTGTTCTGCATCTAACCTGCATTCAAACTGTGTTTATTAACTCATTCTTAACCTATGAAACAGTGAAATCTTTTCTCTACAGTTTCGGATCTCTAATACAGTCCGCAATGATGCGTGTGAGTTTTAAATAATTGTATTAACTGACAAAAAGTGTTCTGCATCTAACCTGCATTCAAACTGTGTTTATTAACTCATTCTTAACCTATGAAACAGTGAAATCTTTTCTCTACAGTTTCGGATCTCTAATACAGTCCGCAATGATGCGTGTGAGTTTTAAATGATTGTATTAACTGACAAAAAGTGTTCTGCATCTAACCTGCATTCAAACTGTGTTTATTAACTCATTCTTAACCTATGAAACAGTGAAATCTTTTCTCTACAGTTTCGGATCTCTAATACAGTCCGCAATGATGCGTGTGAGTTTTAAATGATTGTATTAACTGACAAAAAGTGTTCTGCATCTAACCTGCATTCAAACTGTATTTATTAACTCATTCTTGACCTATGAAACAGTGAAATCTTTTCTCTACAGTTTCGGATCTCTAATACAGTCCGCAATGATGCGTGTGAGTTTTAAATGATTGTATTAACTGACAAAAAGTGTTCTGCATCTAACCTGCATTCAAACTGTGTTTATTAACTCATTCTTAACCTATGAAACAGTGAAATCTTTTCTCTACAGTTTCGGATCTCTAATACAGTCCGCAATGATGCGTGTGAGTTTTAAATGATAGTATTAACTGACAAAAAGTGTTCTGCATCTAACCTGCATTCAAACTGTATTTATTAACTCATTCTTGACCTATGAAACAGTGAAATCTTTTCTCTACAGTTTCGGATCTCTAATACAGTCCGCAATGATGCGTGTGAGTTTTAAATAATTGTATTAACTGACAAAAAGTGTTCTGCATCTAACCTGCATTCAAACTGTATTTATTAACTCATTCTTGACCTATGAAACAGTGAAATCTTTTCTCTACAGTTTCGGATCTCTAATACAGTCCGCAATGATGCGTGTGAGTTTTAAATGATTGTATTAACTGACAAAAAGTGTTCTGCATCTAACCTGCATTCAAACTGTGTTTATTAACTCATTCTTAACCTATGAAACAGTGAAATCTTTTCTCTACAGTTTCGGATCTCTAATACAGTCCGCAATGATGCGTGTGAGTTTTAAATAATTGTATTAACTGACAAAAAGTGTTCTGCATCTAACCTGCATTCAAACTGTGTTTATTAACTCATTCATAACCTATGAAACAGTGAAATCTTTTCTCTACAGTTTCGGATCTCTAATACAGTCCGCAATGATGCGTGTGAGTTTTAAATAATTGTATTAACTGACAAAAAGTGTTCTGCATCTAACCTGCATTCAAACTGTGTTTATTAACTCATTCATAACCTATGAAACAGTGAAATCTTTTCTCTACAGTTTCGGATCTCTAATACAGTCCGCAATGATGCGTGTGAGTTCTAAATGATTGTATTAACTGACAAAAAGTGTTCTGCATCTAACCTGCATTCAAACTGTGTTTATTAACTCATTCATAACCTATGAAACAGTGAAATCTTTTCTCTACAGTTTCGGATCTCTAATACAGTCCGCAATGATGCGTGTGAGTTTTAAATGATTGTATTAACTGACAAAAAGTGTTCTGCATCTAACCTGCATTCAAACTGTGTTTATTAACTCATTCATAACCTATGAAACAGTGAAATCTTTTCTCTACAGTTTCGGATCTCTAATACAGTCCGCAATGATGCGTGTGAGTTCTAAATGATTGTATTAACTGACAAAAAGTGTTCTGCATCTAACCTGCATTCAAACTGTGTTTATTAACTCATTCATAACCTATGAAACAGTGAAATCTTTTCTCTACAGTTTCGGATCTCTAATACAGTCCGCAATGATGCGTGTGAGTTTTAAATGATTGTATTAACTGACAAAAAGTGTTCTGCATCTAACCTGCATTCAAACTGTGTTTATTAACTCATTCATAACCTATGAAACAGTGAAATCTTTTCTCTACAGTTTCGGATCTCTAATACAGTCCGCAATGATGCGTGTGAGTTCTAAATGATTGTATTAACTGACAAAAAGTGTTCTGCATCTAACCTGCATTCAAACTGTGTTTATTAACTCATTCATAACCTATGAAACAGTGAAATCTTTTCTCTACAGTTTCGGATCTCTAATACAGTCCGCAATGATCCGTGTGAGTTCTAAATGATTGTATTAACTGACAAAAAGTGTTCTGCATCTAACCTGCATTCAAACTGTGTTTATTAACTCATTCATAACCTATGAAACAGTGAAATCTTTTCTCTACAGTTTCGGATCTCTAATACAGTCCGCAATGATGCGTGTGAGTTTTAAATGATTGTATTAACTGACAAAAAGTGTTCTGCATCTAACCTGCATTCAAACTGTGTTTATTAACTCATTCTTGACCTATGAAACAGTGAAATCTTTTCTCTACAGTTTCGGATCTCTAATACAGTCCGCAATGATCCGTGTGAGTTCTAAATGATTGTATTAACTGACAAAAAGTGTTCTGCATCTAACCTGCATTCAAACTGTGTTTATTAACTCATTCATAACCTATGAAACAGTGAAATCTTTTCTCTACAGTTTCGGATCTCTAATACAGTCCGCAATGATGCGTGTGAATTCTAAATGATTGTATTAACTGACAAAAAGTGTTCTGCATCTAACCTGCATTCAAACTGTGTTTATTAACTCATTCTTAACCTATGAAACAGTGAAATCTTTTCTCTACAGTTTCGGATCTCTAATACAGTCCGCAATGATGCGTGTGAGTTCTAAATGATTGTATTAACTGACAAAAAGTGTTCTGCATCTAACCTGCATTCAAACTGTATTTATTAACTTATTCATAACCTATGAAACAGTGAAATCTTTTCTCTACAGTTTCGGATCTCTAATACAGTCCGCAATGATGCGTGTGAGTTTTAAATGATTGTATTAACTGACAAAAAGTGTTCTGCATCTAACCTGCATTCAAACTGTGTTTATTAACTCATTCTTAACCTATGAAACAGTGAAATCTTTTCTCTACAGTTTCGGATCTCTAATACAGTCCGCAATGATGCGTGTGAGTTTTAAATGATTGTATTAACTGACAAAAAGTGTTCTGCATCTAACCTGCATTCAAACTGTGTTTATTAACTCATTCTTGACCTATGAAACAGTGAAATCTTTTCTCTACAGTTTCGGATCTCTAATACAGTCCGCAATGATGCGTGTGAGTTTTAAATGATTGTATTAACTGACAAAAAGTGTTCTGCATCTAACCTGCATTCAAACTGTGTTTATTAACTCATTCATAACCTATGAAACAGTGAAATCTTTTCTCTACAGTTTCGGATCTCTAATACAGTCCGCAATGATGCGTGTGAGTTCTAAATGATAGTATTAACTGACAAAAAGTGTTCTGCATCTAACCTGCATTCAAACTGTGTTTATTAACTCATTCATAACCTATGAAACAGTGAAATCTTTTCTCTACAGTTTCGGATCTCTAATACAGTCCGCAATGATCCGTGTGAGTTCTAAATGATTGTATTAACTGACAAAAAGTGTTCTGCATCTAACCTGCATTCAAACTGTGTTTATTAACTCATTCATAACCTATGAAACAGTGAAATCTTTTCTCTACAGTTTCGGATCTCTAATACAGTCCGCAATGATGCGTGTGAGTTCTAAATGATTGTATTAACTGACAAAAAGTGTTCTGCATCTAACCTGCATTCAAACTGTGTTTATTAACTCATTCTTGACCTATGAAACAGTGAAATCTTTTCTCTGCAGTTTCGGATCTCTAATACAGTCCGCAATGATGCGTGTGAGTTTTAAATGATTGTATTAACTGACAAAAAGTGTTCTGCATCTAACCTGCATTCAAACTGTGTTTATTAACTCATTCATAACCTATGAAACAGTGAAATCTTTTCTCTACAGTTTCGGATCTCTAATACAGTCCGCAATGATGCGTGTGAGTTCTAAATGATAGTATTAACTGACAAAAAGTGTTCTGCATCTAACCTGCATTCAAACTGTGTTTATTAACTCATTCTTAACCTATGAAACAGTGAAATCTTTTCTCTACAGTTTCGGATCTCTAATACAGTCCGCAATGATGCGTGTGAGTTCTAAATGATTGTATTAACTGACAAAAAGTGTTCTGCATCTAACCTGCATTCAAACTGTGTTTATTAACTCATTCATAACCTATGAAACAGTGAAATCTTTTCTCTACAGTTTCGGATCTCTAATACAGTCCGCAATGATGCGTGTGAGTTCTAAATGATTGTATTAACTGACAAAAAGTGTTCTGCATCTAACCTGCATTCAAACTGTGTTTATTAACTCATTCTTAACCTATGAAACAGTGAAATCTTTTCTCTACAGTTTCGGATCTCTAATACAGTCCGCAATGATGCGTGTGAGTTTTAAATGATTGTATTAACTGACAAAAAGTGTTCTGCATCTAACCTGCATTCAAACTGTGTTTATTAACTCATTCATAACCTATGAAACAGTGAAATCTTTTCTCTACAGTTTCGGATCTCTAATACAGTCCGCAATGATGCGTGTGAGTTCTAAATGATAGTATTAACTGACAAAAAGTGTTCTGCATCTAACCTGCATTCAAACTGTGTTTATTAACTCATTCTTAACCTATGAAACAGTGAAATCTTTTCTCTACAGTTTCGGATCTCTAATACAGTCCGCAATGATGCGTGTGAGTTCTAAATGATTGTATTAACTGACAAGAAGTGTTCTGCATCTAACCTGCATTCAAACTGTGTTTATTAACTCATTCTTAACCTATGAAACAGTGAAATCTTTTCTCTACAGTTTCGGATCTCTAATACAGTCCGCAATGATGCGTGTGAGTTTTAAATGATTGTATTAACTGACAAAAAGTGTTCTGCATCTAACCTGCATTCAAACTGTGTTTATTAACTCATTCTTAACCTATGAAACAGTGAAATCTTTTCTCTACAGTTTCGGATCTCTAATACAGTCCGCAATGATGCGTGTGAGTTCTAAATGATAGTATTAACTGACAAAAAGTGTTCTGCATCTAACCTGCATTCAAACTGTGTTTATTAACTCATTCTTAACCTATTAAACAGTGAAGTCTTTTCTCTACAGTTTCGGATCTCTAATACAGTCCGCAATGATGCGTGTGAGTTTTAAATGATTGTGTTAACTGACAAGAAGTGTTCTGCATCTAACCTGCATTCAAACTGTGTTTATTAACTCATTCTTGACCTATGAAACAGTGAAATCTTTTCTCTACAGTTTCGGATCTCTAATACAGTCCGCAATGATGCGTGTGAGTTTTAAATGATAGTATTAACTGACAAAAAGTGTTCTGCATCTAACCTGCATTCAAACTGTGTTTATTAACTCATTCATAACCTATGAAACAGTGAAATCTTTTCTCTACAGTTTCGGATCTCTAATACAGTCCGCAATGATGCGTGTGAGTTTTAAATGATTGTATTAACTGACAAAAAGTGTTCTGCATCTAACCTGCATTCAAACTGTGTTTATTAACTCATTCTTAACCTATGAAACAGTGAAATCTTTTCTCTACAGTTTCGGATCTCTAATACAGTCCGCAATGATGCGTGTGAGTTTTAAATGATTGTATTAACTGACAAAAAGTGTTCTGCATCTAACCTGCATTCAAACTGTGTTTATTAACTCATTCATAACCTATGAAACAGTGAAATCTTTTCTCTACAGTTTCGGATCTCTAATACAGTCCGCAATGATGCGTGTGAGTTCTAAATGATAGTATTAACTGACAAAAAGTGTTCTGCATCTAACCTGCATTCAAACTGTGTTTATTAACTCATTCTTAACCTATTAAACAGTGAAATCTTTTCTCTACAGTTTCGGATCTCTAATACAGTCCGCAATGATGCGTGTGAGTTTTAAATGATTGTGTTAACTGACAAGAAGTGTTCTGCATCTAACCTGCATTCAAACTGTGTTTATTAACTCATTCTTGACCTATGAAACAGTGAAATCTTTTCTCTACAGTTTCGGATCTCTAATACAGTCCGCAATGATGCGTGTGAGTTTTAAATGATAGTATTAACTGACAAAAAGTGTTCTGCATCTAACCTGCATTCAAACTGTGTTTATTAACTCATTCATAACCTATGAAACAGTGAAATCTTTTCTCTACAGTTTCGGATCTCTAATACAGTCCGCAATGATGCGTGTGAGTTCTAAATGATTGTATTAACTGACAAGAAGTGTTCTGCATCTAACCTGCATTCAAACTGTGTTTATTAACTCATTCTTAACCTATGAAACAGTGAAATCTTTTCTCTACAGTTTCGGATCTCTAATACAGTCCGCAATGATGCGTGTGAGTTTTAAATGATTGTATTAACTGACAAAAAGTGTTCTGCATCTAACCTGCATTCAAACTGTGTTTATTAACTCATTCATAACCTATGAAACAGTGAAATCTTTTCTCTACAGTTTCGGATCTCTAATACAGTCCGCAATGATGCGTGTGAGTTCTAAATGATAGTATTAACTGACAAAAAGTGTTCTGCATCTAACCTGCATTCAAACTGTATTTATTAACTCATTCTTGACCTATGAAACAGTGAAATCTTTTCTCTACAGTTTCGGATCTCTAATACAGTCCGCAATGATGCGTGTGAGTTCTGAATGATTGTATTAACTGACAAAAAGTGTTCTGCATCTAACCTGCATTCAAACTGTGTTTATTAACTCATTCTTAACCTATGAAACAGTGAAATCTTTTCTCTACAGTTTCGGATCTCTAATACAGTCCGCAATGATGCGTGTGAGTTTTAAATGATTGTATTAACTGACAAAAAGTGTTCTGCATCTAACCTGCATTCAAACTGTGTTTATTAACTCATTCTTAACCTATGAAACAGTGAAATCTTTTCTCTACAGTTTCGGATCTCTAATACAGTCCGCAATGATGCGTGTGAGTTCTAAATGATTGTATTAACTGACAAGAAGTGTTCTGCATCTAACCTGCATTCAAACTGTGTTTATTAACTCATTCTTAACCTATGAAACAGTGAAATCTTTTCTCTACAGTTTCGGATCTCTAATACAGTCCGCAATGATGCGTGTGAGTTTTAAATGATTGTATTAACTGACAAAAAGTGTTCTGCATCTAACCTGCATTCAAACTGTGTTTATTAACTCATTCTTAACCTATGAAACAGTGAAATCTTTTCTCTACAGTTTCGGATCTCTAATACAGTCCGCAATGATGCGTGTGAGTTCTAAATGATAGTATTAACTGACAAAAAGTGTTCTGCATCTAACCTGCATTCAAACTGTGTTTATTAACTCATTCTTAACCTATTAAACAGTGAAGTCTTTTCTCTACAGTTTCGGATCTCTAATACAGTCCGCAATGATGCGTGTGAGTTTTAAATGATTGTGTTAACTGACAAGAAGTGTTCTGCATCTAACCTGCATTCAAACTGTGTTTATTAACTCATTCTTGACCTATGAAACAGTGAAATCTTTTCTCTACAGTTTCGGATCTCTAATACAGTCCGCAATGATGCGTGTGAGTTTTAAATGATAGTATTAACTGACAAAAAGTGTTCTGCATCTAACCTGCATTCAAACTGTGTTTATTAACTCATTCATAACCTATGAAACAGTGAAATCTTTTCTCTACAGTTTCGGATCTCTAATACAGTCCGCAATGATGCGTGTGAGTTTTAAATGATTGTATTAACTGACAAAAAGTGTTCTGCATCTAACCTGCATTCAAACTGTGTTTATTAACTCATTCTTAACCTATGAAACAGTGAAATCTTTTCTCTACAGTTTCGGATCTCTAATACAGTCCGCAATGATGCGTGTGAGTTTTAAATGATTGTATTAACTGACAAAAAGTGTTCTGCATCTAACCTGCATTCAAACTGTGTTTATTAACTCATTCATAACCTATGAAACAGTGAAATCTTTTCTCTACAGTTTCGGATCTCTAATACAGTCCGCAATGATGCGTGTGAGTTCTAAATGATAGTATTAACTGACAAAAAGTGTTCTGCATCTAACCTGCATTCAAACTGTGTTTATTAACTCATTCTTAACCTATTAAACAGTGAAATCTTTTCTCTACAGTTTCGGATCTCTAATACAGTCCGCAATGATGCGTGTGAGTTTTAAATGATTGTGTTAACTGACAAGAAGTGTTCTGCATCTAACCTGCATTCAAACTGTGTTTATTAACTCATTCTTGACCTATGAAACAGTGAAATCTTTTCTCTACAGTTTCGGATCTCTAATACAGTCCGCAATGATGCGTGTGAGTTTTAAATGATAGTATTAACTGACAAAAAGTGTTCTGCATCTAACCTGCATTCAAACTGTGTTTATTAACTCATTCATAACCTATGAAACAGTGAAATCTTTTCTCTACAGTTTCGGATCTCTAATACAGTCCGCAATGATGCGTGTGAGTTCTAAATGATTGTATTAACTGACAAGAAGTGTTCTGCATCTAACCTGCATTCAAACTGTGTTTATTAACTCATTCTTGACCTATGAAACAGTGAAATCTTTTCTCTACAGTTTCGGATCTCTAATACAGTCCGCAATGATGCGTGTGAGTTCTGAATGATAGTATTAACTGACAAAAAGTGTTCTGCATCTAACCTGCATTCAAACTGTGTTTATTAACTCATTCATAACCTATGAAACAGTGAAATCTTTTCTCTACAGTTTCGGATCTCTAATACAGTCCGCAATGATGCGTGTGAGTTCTAAATGATTGTATTAACTGACAAGAAGTGTTCTGCATCTAACCTGCATTCAAACTGTGTTTATTAACTCATTCATAACCTATGAAACAGTGAAATCTTTTCTCTACAGTTTCGGATCTCTAATACAGTCCGCAATGATGCGTGTGAGTTCTAAATGATAGTATTAACTGACAAAAAGTGTTCTGCATCTAACCTGCATTCAAACTGTATTTATTAACTCATTCTTGACCTATGAAACAGTGAAATCTTTTCTCTACAGTTTCGGATCTCTAATACAGTCCGCAATGATGCGTGTGAGTTCTGAATGATTGTATTAACTGACAAAAAGTGTTCTGCATCTAACCTGCATTCAAACTGTGTTTATTAACTCATTCTTAACCTATGAAACAGTGAAATCTTTTCTCTACAGTTTCGGATCTCTAATACAGTCCGCAATGATGCGTGTGAGTTTTAAATGATTGTATTAACTGACAAAAAGTGTTCTGCATCTAACCTGCATTCAAACTGTGTTTATTAACTCATTCTTAACCTATGAAACAGTGAAATCTTTTCTCTACAGTTTCGGATCTCTAATACAGTCCGCAATGATGCGTGTGAGTTTTAAATAATTGTATTAACTGACAAAAAGTGTTCTGCATCTAACCTGCATTCAAACTGTGTTTATTAACTCATTCTTAACCTATGAAACAGTGAAATCTTTTCTCTACAGTTTCGGATCTCTAATACAGTCCGCAATGATGCGTGTGAGTTTTAAATTATAGTATTAACTGACAAAAAGTGTTCTGCATCTAACCTGCATTCAAACTGTGTTTATTAACTCATTCTTAACCTATGAAACAGTGAAATCTTTTCTCTACAGTTTCGGATCTCTAATACAGTCCGCAATGATGCGTGTGAGTTCTAAATGATTGTATTAACTGACAAAAAGTGTTCTGCATCTAACCTGCATTCAAACTGTGTTTATTAACTCATTCTTAACCTATGAAACAGTGAAATCTTTTCTCTACAGTTTCGGATCTCTAATACAGTCCGCAATGATGCGTGTGAGTTTTAAATGATAGTATTAACTGACAAAAAGTGTTCTGCATCTAACCTGCATTCAAACTGTGTTTATTAACTCATTCTTAACCTATGAAACAGTGAAATCTTTTCTCTACAGTTTCGGATCTCTAATACAGTCCGCAATGATGCGTGTGAGTTCTAAATGATTGTATTAACTGACAAAAAGTGTTCTGCATCTAACCTGCATTCAAACTGTGTTTATTAACTCATTCTTAACCTATGAAACAGTGAAATCTTTTCTCTACAGTTTCGGATCTCTAATACAGTCCGCAATGATGCGTGTGAGTTTTAAATGATTGTATTAACTGACAAAAAGTGTTCTGCATCTAACCTGCATTCAAACTGTGTTTATTAACTCATTCTTAACCTATGAAACAGTGAAATCTTTTCTCTACAGTTTCGGATCTCTAATACAGTCCGCAATGATGCGTGTGAGTTTTAAATAATTGTATTAACTGACAAAAAGTGTTCTGCATCTAACCTGCATTCAAACTGTGTTTATTAACTCATTCTTAACCTATGAAACAGTGAAATCTTTTCTCTACAGTTTCGGATCTCTAATACAGTCCGCAATGATGCGTGTGAGTTTTAAATTATAGTATTAACTGACAAAAAGTGTTCTGCATCTAACCTGCATTCAAACTGTGTTTATTAACTCATTCTTAACCTATGAAACAGTGAAATCTTTTCTCTACAGTTTCGGATCTCTAATACAGTCCGCAATGATGCGTGTGAGTTCTAAATGATTGTATTAACTGACAAAAAGTGTTCTGCATCTAACCTGCATTCAAACTGTGTTTATTAACTCATTCTTAACCTATGAAACAGTGAAATCTTTTCTCTACAGTTTCGGATCTCTAATACAGTCCGCAATGATGCGTGTGAGTTTTAAATGATAGTATTAACTGACAAAAAGTGTTCTGCATCTAACCTGCATTCAAACTGTGTTTATTAACTCATTCTTAACCTATGAAACAGTGAAATCTTTTCTCTACAGTTTCGGATCTCTAATACAGTCCGCAATGATGCGTGTGAGTTCTAAATGATTGTATTAACTGACAAAAAGTGTTCTGCATCTAACCTGCATTCAAACTGTGTTTATTAACTCATTCTTAACCTATGAAACAGTGAAATCTTTTCTCTACAGTTTCGGATCTCTAATACAGTCCGCAATGATGCGTGTGAGTTCTGAATGATTGTATTAACTGACAAAAAGTGTTCTGCATCTAACATGCATTCAAACTGTGTTTATTAACTCATTCTTAACCTATGAAACAGTGAAATCTTTTCTCTACAGTTTCGGATCTCTAATACAGTCCGCAATGATGCGTGTGAGTTTTAAATAATTGTATTAACTGACAAAAAGTGTTCTGCATCTAACCTGCATTCAAACTGTGTTTATTAACTCATTCTTAACCTATGAAACAGTGAAATCTTTTCTCTACAGTTTCGGATCTCTAATACAGTCCGCAATGATGCGTGTGAGTTCTGAATGATTGTATTAACTGACAAAAAGTGTTCTGCATCTAACATGCATTCAAACTGTGTTTATTAACTCATTCTTAACCTATGAAACAGTGAAATCTTTTCTCTACAGTTTCGGATCTCTAATACAGTCCGCAATGATGCGTGTGAGTTCTAAATGATTGTATTAACTGACAAAAAGTGTTCTGCATCTAACCTGCATTCAAACTGTGTTTATTAACTCATTCTTAACCTATGAAACAGTGAAATCTTTTCTCTACAGTTTCGGATCTCTAATACAGTCCGCAATGATGCGTGTGAGTTCTGAATGATTGTATTAACTGACAAAAAGTGTTCTGCATCTAACATGCATTCAAACTGTGTTTATTAACTCATTCTTAACCTATGAAACAGTGAAATCTTTTCTCTACAGTTTCGGATCTCTAATACAGTCCGCAATGATGCGTGTGAGTTTTAAATGATTGTATTAACTGACAAAAAGTGTTCTGCATCTAACCTGCATTCAAACTGTGTTTATTAACTCATTCTTAACCTATGAAACAGTGAAATCTTTTCTCTACAGTTTCGGATCTCTAATACAGTCCGCAATGATGCGTGTGAGTTTTAAATGATTGTATTAACTGACAAAAAGTGTTCTGCATCTAACCTGCATTCAAACTGTGTTTATTAACTCATTCTTAACCTATGAAACAGTGAAATCTTTTCTCTACAGTTTCGGATCTCTAATACAGTCCGCAATGATGCGTGTGAGTTCTAAATGATTGTATTAACTGACAAAAAGTGTTCTGCATCTAACCTGCATTCAAACTGTGTTTATTAACTCATTCTTAACCTATGAAACAGTGAAATCTTTTCTCTACAGTTTCGGATCTCTAATACAGTCCGCAATGATGCGTGTGAGTTTTAAATGATTGTATTAACTGACAAAAAGTGTTCTGCATCTAACCTGCATTCAAACTGTATTTATTAACTCATTCATAACCTATGAAACAGTGAAATCTTTTCTCTACAGTTTCGGATCTCTAATACAGTCCGCAATGATGCGTGTGAGTTTTAAATGATAGTATTAACTGACAAAAAGTGTTCTGCATCTAACCTGCATTCAAACTGTATTTATTAACTCATTCATAACCTATGAAACAGTGAAATCTTTTCTCTACAGTTTCGGATCTCTAATACAGTCCGCAATGATGCGTGTGAGTTTTAAATGATAGTATTAACTGACAAAAAGTGTTCTGCATCTAACCTGCATTCAAACTGTGTTTATTAACTCATTCATAACCTATGAAACAGTGAAATCTTTTCTCTACAGTTTCGGATCTCTAATACAGTCCGCAATGATGCGTGTGAGTTTTAAATAATTGTATTAACTGACAAAAAGTGTTCTGCATCTAACCTGCATTCAAACTGTATTTATTAACTCATTCATAACCTATGAAACAGTGAAATCTTTTCTCTACAGTTTCGGATCTCTAATACAGTCCGCAATGATGCGTGTGAGTTTTAAATAATTGTATTAACTGACAAAAAGTGTTCTGCATCTAACCTGCATTCAAACTGTGTTTATTAACTCATTCATAACCTATGAAACAGTGAAATCTTTTCTCTACAGTTTCGGATCTCTAATACAGTCCGCAATGATGCGTGTGAGTTTTAAATGATAGTATTAACTGACAAAAAGTGTTCTGCATCTAACCTGCATTCAAACTGTGTTTATTAACTCATTCATAACCTATGAAACAGTGAAATCTTTTCTCTACAGTTTCGGATCTCTAATACAGTCCGCAATGATGCGTGTGAGTTTTAAATGATTGTATTAACTGACAAAAAGTGTTCTGCATCTAACCTGCATTCAAACTGTGTTTTTTAACTCATTCTTAACCTATGAAACAGTGAAATCTTTTCTCTACAGTTTCGGATCTCTAATACAGTCCGCAATGATGCGTGTGAGTTTTAAATAATTGTATTAACTGACAAAAAGTGTTCTGCATCTAACCTGCATTCAAACTGTATTTATTAACTCATTCTTGACCTATGAAACAGTGAAATCTTTTCTCTACAGTTTCGGATCTCTAATACAGTCCGCAATGATGCGTGTGAGTTTTAAATAATTGTATTAACTGACAAAAAGTGTTCTGCATCTAACCTGCATTCAAACTGTATTTATTAACTCATTCTTGACCTATGAAACAGTGAAATCTTTTCTCTACAGTTTCGGATCTCTAATACAGTCCGCAATGATGCGTGTGAGTTTTAAATGATTGTATTAACTGACAAAAAGTGTTCTGCATCTAACCTGCATTCAAACTGTGTTTATTAACTCATTCATAACCTATGAAACAGTGAAATCTTTTCTCTACAGTTTCGGATCTCTAATACAGTCCGCAATGATGCGTGTGAGTTTTAAATGATTGTATTAACTGACAAAAAGTGTTCTGCATCTAACCTGCATTCAAACTGTGTTTATTAACTCATTCATAACCTATGAAACAGTGAAATCTTTTCTCTACAGTTTCGGATCTCTAATACAGTCCGCAATGATGCGTGTGAGTTTTAAATAATTGTATTAACTGACAAAAAGTGTTCTGCATCTAACCTGCATTCAAACTGTGTTTATTAACTCATTCATAACCTATGAAACAGTGAAATCTTTTCTCTACAGTTTCGGATCTCTAATACAGTCCGCAATGATGCGTGTGAGTTTTAAATAATTGTATTAACTGACAAAAAGTGTTCTGCATCTAACCTGCATTCAAACTGTGTTTATTAACTCATTCTTAACCTATGAAACAGTGAAATCTTTTCTCTACAGTTTCGGATCTCTAATACAGTCCGCAATGATGCGTGTGAGTTTTAAATGATTGTATTAACTGACAAAAAGTGTTCTGCATCTAACCTGCATTCAAACTGTGTTTATTAACTCATTCATAACCTATGAAACAGTGAAATCTTTTCTCTACAGTTTCGGATCTCTAATACAGTCCGCAATGATGCGTGTGAGTTTTAAATGATTGTATTAACTGACAAAAAGTGTTCTGCATCTAACCTGCATTCAAACTGTGTTTATTAACTCATTCTTAACCTATGAAACAGTGAAATCTTTTCTCTACAGTTTCGGATCTCTAATACAGTCCGCAATGATGCGTGTGAGTTTTAAATAATTGTATTAACTGACAAAAAGTGTTCTGCATCTAACCTGCATTCAAACTGTATTTATTAACTCATTCTTGACCTATGAAACAGTGAAATCTTTTCTCTACAGTTTCGGATCTCTAATACAGTCCGCAATGATGCGTGTGAGTTTTAAATAATTGTATTAACTGACAAAAAGTGTTCTGCATCTAACCTGCATTCAAACTGTATTTATTAACTCATTCTTGACCTATGAAACAGTGAAATCTTTTCTCTACAGTTTCGGATCTCTAATACAGTCCGCAATGATGCGTGTGAGTTTTAAATGATTGTATTAACTGACAAAAAGTGTTCTGCATCTAACCTGCATTCAAACTGTGTTTATTAACTCATTCATAACCTATGAAACAGTGAAATCTTTTCTCTACAGTTTCGGATCTCTAATACAGTCCGCAATGATGCGTGTGAGTTTTAAATGATTGTATTAACTGACAAAAAGTGTTCTGCATCTAACCTGCATTCAAACTGTGTTTATTAACTCATTCATAACCTATGAAACAGTGAAATCTTTTCTCTACAGTTTCGGATCTCTAATACAGTCCGCAATGATGCGTGTGAGTTTTAAATAATTGTATTAACTGACAAAAAGTGTTCTGCATCTAACCTGCATTCAAACTGTGTTTATTAACTCATTCATAACCTATGAAACAGTGAAATCTTTTCTCTACAGTTTCGGATCTCTAATACAGTCCGCAATGATGCGTGTGAGTTTTAAATAATTGTATTAACTGACAAAAAGTGTTCTGCATCTAACCTGCATTCAAACTGTGTTTATTAACTCATTCATAACCTATGAAACAGTGAAATCTTTTCTCTACAGTTTCGGATCTCTAATACAGTCCGCAATGATGCGTGTGAGTTTTAAATAATTGTATTAACTGACAAAAAGTGTTCTGCATCTAACCTGCATTCAAACTGTGTTTATTAACTCATTCTTAACCTATGAAACAGTGAAATCTTTTCTCTACAGTTTCGGATCTCTAATACAGTCCGCAATGATGCGTGTGAGTTTTAAATGATTGTATTAACTGACAAAAAGTGTTCTGCATCTAACCTGCATTCAAACTGTGTTTATTAACTCATTCTTAACCTATGAAACAGTGAAATCTTTTCTCTACAGTTTCGGATCTCTAATACAGTCCGCAATGATGCGTGTGAGTTTTAAATGATTGTATTAACTGACAAAAAGTGTTCTGCATCTAACCTGCATTCAAACTGTGTTTATTAACTCATTCTTGACCTATGAAACAGTGAAATCTTTTCTCTACAGTTTCGGATCTCTAATACAGTCCGCAATGATGCGTGTGAGTTTTAAATGATAGTATTAACTGACAAAAAGTGTTCTGCATCTAACCTGCATTCAAACTGTGTTTATTAACTCATTCTTAACCTATGAAACAGTGAAATCTTTTCTCTACAGTTTCGGATCTCTAATACAGTCCGCAATGATGCGTGTGAGTTTTAAATGATAGTATTAACTGACAAAAAGTGTTCTGCATCTAACCTGCATTCAAACTGTGTTTATTAACTCATTCATAACCTATGAAACAGTGAAATCTTTTCTCTACAGTTTCGGATCTCTAATACAGTCCGCAATGATGCGTGTGAGTTTTAAATGATTGTATTAACTGACAAAAAGTGTTCTGCATCTAACCTGCATTCAAACTGTGTTTATTAACTCATTCATAACCTATGAAACAGTGAAATCTTTTCTCTACAGTTTCGGATCTCTAATACAGTCCGCAATGATGCGTGTGAGTTTTAAATAATTGTATTAACTGACAAAAAGTGTTCTGCATCTAACCTGCATTCAAACTGTGTTTATTAACTCATTCTTAACCTATGAAACAGTGAAATCTTTTCTCTACAGTTTCGGATCTCTAATACAGTCCGCAATGATGCGTGTGAGTTTTAAATGATTGTATTAACTGACAAAAAGTGTTCTGCATCTAACCTGCATTCAAACTGTGTTTATTAACTCATTCTTGACCTATGAAACAGTGAAATCTTTTCTCTACAGTTTCGGATCTCTAATACAGTCCGCAATGATGCGTGTGAGTTCTAAATGATTGTATTAACTGACAAAAAGTGTTCTGCATCTAACCTGCATTCAAACTGTGTTTATTAACTCATTCTTGACCTATGAAACAGTGAAATCTTTTCTCTACAGTTTCGGATCTCTAATACAGTCCGCAATGATGCGTGTGAGTTTTAAATGATAGTATTAACTGACAAAAAGTGTTCTGCATCTAACCTGCATTCAAACTGTGTTTATTAACTCATTCTTAACCTATGAAACAGTGAAATCTTTTCTCTACAGTTTCGGATCTCTAATACAGTCCGCAATGATGCGTGTGAGTTCTAAATGATTGTATTAACTGACAAAAAGTGTTCTGCATCTAACCTGCATTCAAACTGTGTTTATTAACTCATTCTTAACCTATGAAACAGTGAAATCTTTTCTCTACAGTTTCGGATCTCTAATACAGTCCGCAATGATGCGTGTGAGTTTTAAATGATTGTATTAACTGACAAAAAGTGTTCTGCATCTAACATGCATTCAAACTGTGTTTATTAACTCATTCATAACCTATGAAACAGTGAAATCTTTTCTCTACAGTTTCGGATCTCTAATACAGTCCGCAATGATGCGTGTGAGTTCTAAATGATTGTATTAACTGACAAAAAGTGTTCTGCATCTAACCTGCATTCAAACTGTGTTTATTAACTCATTCTTGACCTATTAAACAGTGAAATCTTTTCTCTACAGTTTCGGATCTCTAATACAGTCCGCAATGATGCGTGTGAGTTTTAAATGATTGTATTAACTGACAAAAAGTGTTCTGCATCTAACCTGCATTCAAACTGTGTTTATTAACTCATTCTTAACCTATGAAACAGTGAAATCTTTTCTCTACAGTTTCGGATCTCTAATACAGTCCGCAATGATGCGTGTGAGTTTTAAATGATAGTATTAACTGACAAAAAGTGTTCTGCATCTAACCTGCATTCAAACTGTGTTTATTAACTCATTCATAACCTATGAAACAGTGAAATCTTTTCTCTACAGTTTCGGATCTCTAATACAGTCCGCAATGATGCGTGTGAGTTTTAAATGATTGTATTAACTGACAAAAAGTGTTCTGCATCTAACCTGCATTCAAACTGTGTTTATTAACTCATTCTTGACCTATGAAACAGTGAAATCTTTTCTCTACAGTTTCGGATCTCTAATACAGTCCGCAATGATGCGTGTGAGTTTTAAATGATTGTATTAACTGACAAAAAGTGTTCTGCATCTAACCTGCATTCAAACTGTGTTTATTAACTCATTCTTAACCTATGAAACAGTGAAATCTTTTCTCTACAGTTTCGGATCTCTAATACAGTCCGCAATGATGCGTGTGAGTTTTAAATGATAGTATTAACTGACAAAAAGTGTTCTGCATCTAACCTGCATTCAAACTGTGTTTATTAACTCATTCATAACCTATGAAACAGTGAAATCTTTTCTCTACAGTTTCGGATCTCTAATACAGTCCGCAATGATGCGTGTGAGTTTTAAATGATAGTATTAACTGACAAAAAGTGTTCTGCATCTAACCTGCATTCAAACTGTGTTTATTAACTCATTCATAACCTATGAAACAGTGAAATCTTTTCTCTACAGTTTCGGATCTCTAATACAGTCCGCAATGATGCGTGTGAGTTTTAAATAATTGTATTAACTGACAAAAAGTGTTCTGCATCTAACCTGCATTCAAACTGTGTTTATTAACTCATTCTTGACCTATGAAACAGTGAAATCTTTTCTCTACAGTTTCGGATCTCTAATACAGTCCGCAATGATGCGTGTGAGTTCTAAATGATTGTATTAACTGACAAAAAGTGTTCTGCATCTAACCTGCATTCAAACTGTGTTTATTAACTCATTCTTGACCTATGAAACAGTGAAATCTTTTCTCTACAGTTTCGGATCTCTAATACAGTCCGCAATGATGCGTGTGAGTTCTAAATGATTGTATTAACTGACAAAAAGTGTTCTGCATCTAACCTGCATTCAAACTGTGTTTATTAACTCATTCATAACCTATGAAACAGTGAAATCTTTTCTCTACAGTTTCGGATCTCTAATACAGTCCGCAATGATGCGTGTGAGTTTTAAATGATTGTATTAACTGACAAAAAGTGTTCTGCATCTAACCTGCATTCAAACTGTGTTTATTATTATCGGTTCGCCGTCTGCATTGGGAAATCCTACGGTTGACAACGAACCGCGGACGCGTACGTAGAAGACGGTGTATACACCGCGCGACGCCGCTTACCGTACTCTGGGCGATGATAATTAAAATTTTTAGGTTCAACTATTGCTTATTTTCGCTTTTTTTACAGCAAATATTTGTAGAAACAGATTATTTTTTTTTAATGAAAAGTACGGTGAAATATGTGAAAATAAGCAACAATTGAACCTAAAAATTTTAATTATCATCGCCAAGAGTACGGTAAGCAGCGGCGCGCGGTGTATACACCGTCCTCTACGTACGCGTCCGCGGTCGCGTTCGCGGTTCGCTGTCAACCGTAGGATTTTCCAATGCAGACGGCGAACCGATAATAACTCATTCTTAACCTATGAAACAGTGAAATCTTTTCTCTACAGTTTCGGATCTCTAATACAGTCCGCAATGATGCGTGTGAGTTTTAAATAATTGTATTAACTGACAAAAAGTGTTCTGCATCTAACCTGCATTCAAACTGTGTTTATTAACTCATTCTTAACCTATGAAACAGTGAAATCTTTTCTCTACAGTTTCGGATCTCTAATACAGTCCGCAATGATGCATGTGAGTTCTAAATGATTGTATTAACTGACAAAAAGTGTTCTGCATCTAACCTGCATTCAAACTGTGTTTATTAACTCATTCTTAACCTATGAAACAGTGAAATCTTTTCTCTACAGTTTCGGATCTCTAATACAGTCCGCAATGATGCGTGTGAGTTTTAAATGATAGTATTAACTGACAAAAAGTGTTCTGCATCTAACCTGCATTCAAACTGTGTTTATTAACTCATTCTTAACCTATGAAACAGTGAAATCTTTTCTCTACAGTTTCGGATCTCTAATACAGTCCGCAATGATGCGTGTGAGTTCTAAATGATTGTATTAACTGACAAAAAGTGTTCTGCATCTAACCTGCATTCAAACTGTGTTTATTAACTCATTCTTAACCTATGAAACAGTGAAATCTTTTCTCTACAGTTTCGGATCTCTAATACAGTCCGCAATGATGCGTGTGAGTTTTAAATGATAGTATTAACTGACAAAAAGTGTTCTGCATCTAACCTGCATTCAAACTGTGTTTATTAACTCATTCTTAACCTATGAAACAGTGAAATCTTTTCTCTACAGTTTCGGATCTCTAATACAGTCCGCAATGATGCGTGTGAGTTCTAAATGATTGTATTAACTGACAAAAAGTGTTCTGCATCTAACCTGCATTCAAACTGTGTTTATTAACTCATTCTTAACCTATGAAACAGTGAAATCTTTTCTCTACAGTTTCGGATCTCTAATACAGTCCGCAATGATGCGTGTGAGTTCTAAATGATTGTATTAACTGACAAAAAGTGTTCTGCATCTAACCTGCATTCAAACTGTGTTTATTAACTCATTCTTGACCTATGAAACAGTGAAATCTTTTCTCTACAGTTTCGGATCTCTAATACAGTCCGCAATGATGCGTGTGAGTTCTGAATGATTGTATTAACTGACAAAAAGTGTTCTGCATCTAACATGCATTCAAACTGTGTTTATTAACTCATTCTTAACCTATGAAACAGTGAAATCTTTTCTCTACAGTTTCGGATCTCTAATACAGTCCGCAATGATGCGTGTGAGTTTTAAATGATAGTATTAACTGACAAAAAGTGTTCTGCATCTAACCTGCATTCAAACTGTGTTTATTAACTCATTCTTAACCTATGAAACAGTGAAATCTTTTCTCTACAGTTTCGGATCTCTAATACAGTCCGCAATGATGCGTGTGAGTTCTAAATGATTGTATTAACTGACAAAAAGTGTTCTGCATCTAACCTGCATTCAAACTGTGTTTATTAACTCATTCTTAACCTATGAAACAGTGAAATCTTTTCTCTACAGTTTCGGATCTCTAATACAGTCCGCAATGATGCGTGTGAGTTCTAAATGATAGTATTAACTGACAAAAAGTGTTCTGCATCTAACCTGCATTCAAACTGTGTTTATTAACTCATTCTTAACCTATGAAACAGTGAAATATTTTCTCTACAGTTTCGGATCTCTAATACAGTCCGCAATGATGCGTGTGAGTTCTAAATGATTGTATTAACTGACAAAAAGTGTTCTGCATCTAACCTGCATTCAAACTGTGTTTATTAACTCATTCTTAACCTATGAAACAGTGAAATCTTTTCTCTACAGTTTCGGATCTCTAATACAGTCCGCAATGATGCGTGTGAGTTTTAAATAATTGTATTAACTGACAAAAAGTGTTCTGCATCTAACCTGCATTCAAACTGTATTTATTAACTCATTCTTGACCTGGGAAACAGTGAAATCTTTTCTCTACAGTTTCGGATCTCTAATACAGTCCGCAATGATGCGTGTGAGTTTTAAATGATAGTATTAACTGACAAAAAGTGTTCTGCATCTAACCTGCATTCAAACTGTGTTTATTAACTCATTCTTAACCTATGAAACAGTGAAATCTTTTCTCTACAGTTTCGGATCTCTAATACAGTCCGCAATGATGCGTGTGAGTTTTAAATGATAGTATTAACTGACAAAAAGTGTTCTGCATCTAACCTGCATTCAAACTGTGTTTATTAACTCATTCTTAACCTATGAAACAGTGAAATCTTTTCTCTACAGTTTCGGATCTCTAATACAGTCCGCAATGATGCGTGTGAGTTCTAAATGATTGTATTAACTGACAAAAAGTGTTCTGCATCTAACCTGCATTCAAACTGTGTTTATTAACTCATTCTTAACCTATGAAACAGTGAAATCTTTTCTCTACAGTTTCGGATCTCTAATACAGTCCGCAATGATGCGTGTGAGTTCTAAATGATTGTATTAACTGACAAAAAGTGTTCTGCATCTAACCTGCATTCAAACTGTGTTTATTAACTCATTCTTGACCTATGAAACAGTGAAATCTTTTCTCTACAGTTTCGGATCTCTAATACAGTCCGCAATGATGCGTGTGAGTTCTGAATGATTGTATTAACTGACAAAAAGTGTTCTGCATCTAACATGCATTCAAACTGTGTTTATTAACTCATTCTTAACCTATGAAACAGTGAAATCTTTTCTCTACAGTTTCGGATCTCTAATACAGTCCGCAATGATGCGTGTGAGTTTTAAATGATAGTATTAACTGACAAAAAGTGTTCTGCATCTAACCTGCATTCAAACTGTGTTTATTAACTCATTCTTAACCTATGAAACAGTGAAATCTTTTCTCTACAGTTTCGGATCTCTAATACAGTCCGCAATGATGCGTGTGAGTTCTAAATGATTGTATTAACTGACAAAAAGTGTTCTGCATCTAACCTGCATTCAAACTGTGTTTATTAACTCATTCTTAACCTATGAAACAGTGAAATCTTTTCTCTACAGTTTCGGATCTCTAATACAGTCCGCAATGATGCGTGTGAGTTCTAAATGATAGTATTAACTGACAAAAAGTGTTCTGCATCTAACCTGCATTCAAACTGTGTTTATTAACTCATTCTTAACCTATGAAACAGTGAAATATTTTCTCTACAGTTTCGGATCTCTAATACAGTCCGCAATGATGCGTGTGAGTTCTAAATGATTGTATTAACTGACAAAAAGTGTTCTGCATCTAACCTGCATTCAAACTGTGTTTATTAACTCATTCTTAACCTATGAAACAGTGAAATCTTTTCTCTACAGTTTCGGATCTCTAATACAGTCCGCAATGATGCGTGTGAGTTTTAAATGATAGTATTAACTGACAAAAAGTGTTCTGCATCTAACCTGCATTCAAACTGTGTTTATTAACTCATTCTTAACCTATGAAACAGTGAAATCTTTTCTCTACAGTTTCGGATCTCTAATACAGTCCGCAATGATGCGTGTGAGTTCTAAATGATAGTATTAACTGACAAAAAGTGTTCTGCATCTAACCTGCATTCAAACTGTGTTTATTAACTCATTCTTAACCTATGAAACAGTGAAATATTTTCTCTACAGTTTCGGATCTCTAATACAGTCCGCAATGATGCGTGTGAGTTCTAAATGATTGTATTAACTGACAAAAAGTGTTCTGCATCTAACCTGCATTCAAACTGTGTTTATTAACTCATTCTTAACCTATGAAACAGTGAAATCTTTTCTCTACAGTTTCGGATCTCTAATACAGTCCGCAATGATGCGTGTGAGTTCTAAATGATTGTATTAACTGACAAAAAGTGTTCTGCATCTAACCTGCATTCAAACTGTGTTTATTAACTCATTCTTAACCTATGAAACAGTGAAATCTTTTCTCTACAGTTTCGGATCTCTAATACAGTCCGCAATGATGCGTGTGAGTTCTAAATGATAGTATTAACTGACAAAAAGTGTTCTGCATCTAACCTGCATTCAAACTGTGTTTATTAACTCATTCTTAACCTATGAAACAGTGAAATATTTTCTCTACAGTTTCGGATCTCTAATACAGTCCGCAATGATGCGTGTGAGTTCTAAATGATTGTATTAACTGACAAAAAGTGTTCTGCATCTAACCTGCATTCAAACTGTGTTTATTAACTCATTCTTAACCTATGAAACAGTGAAATCTTTTCTCTACAGTTTCGGATCTCTAATACAGTCCGCAATGATGCGTGTGAGTTTTAAATGATAGTATTAACTGACAAAAAGTGTTCTGCATCTAACCTGCATTCAAACTGTGTTTATTAACTCATTCTTAACCTATGAAACAGTGAAATCTTTTCTCTACAGTTTCGGATCTCTAATACAGTCCGCAATGATGCGTGTGAGTTCTAAATGATAGTATTAACTGACAAAAAGTGTTCTGCATCTAACCTGCATTCAAACTGTGTTTATTAACTCATTCTTAACCTATGAAACAGTGAAATATTTTCTCTACAGTTTCGGATCTCTAATACAGTCCGCAATGATGCGTGTGAGTTCTAAATGATTGTATTAACTGACAAAAAGTGTTCTGCATCTAACCTGCATTCAAACTGTGTTTATTAACTCATTCTTAACCTATGAAACAGTGAAATCTTTTCTCTACAGTTTCGGATCTCTAATACAGTCCGCAATGATGCGTGTGAGTTTTAAATAATTGTATTAACTGACAAAAAGTGTTCTGCATCTAACCTGCATTCAAACTGTATTTATTAACTCATTCTTGACCTGGGAAACAGTGAAATCTTTTCTCTACAGTTTCGGATCTCTAATACAGTCCGCAATGATGCGTGTGAGTTTTAAATGATAGTATTAACTGACAAAAAGTGTTCTGCATCTAACCTGCATTCAAACTGTGTTTATTAACTCATTCATAACCTATGAAACAGTGAAATCTTTTCTCTACAGTTTCGGATCGCTAATACAGTCGGCAAAGATCCGTGTGTTTTCTAAATGATTGTATTAACTGAAAAGCAGTGTTCTGCATCTAACCTGCATTCAAACTGGTTTTAACAACTCATTCATAGCCTGTGGAACGATGAAATCTTTTCTCTACATGTAGAAAGCAAGTTCTCTCCAGATTCGGTCATATCAGCGGTGGTTGCATTATCCATTGAACAATTCAAAGCCAGTAGTTAATTGAACAGCATCGTTGCTTTCGTCACAAAATATTGAAGCATTGTCGGATCCGTTTAACCCGAAATGTCCGGTAACTCCCTCATCCGTTGCAACAAAAGATGTTTGATGCGCAATTCTCCTCCATATTGCTCTTCCAAAATGTCCACAGCAATTGAGTAGTTTGCCTGAGTGACTCGCAATGTCCTGATAAGATCATCTGGTTCTCCTGTCAATGAGCTCTTCAAGTAGTACAGTCTTGTCAAATCATTTGCATAGATGTTATCCATTATCGAATTGAACGATTCCTTGAACTCGTAGTAAGCCAAAAAATCTCCATTGAATGTTGGCATTGACATTTGTGACAAAGTGATTTGATTGATTTGCTGCATGTGTCCGTACATTCCAGCCGAGTTGGCCGTTGGCAAAACGTTGTGCATAACTGGTTGCGGTTCCGACGCTTGCTCTGGTACTTGCACTGCTGGTTTCACTGTCGATGTTTTTGGCATCGTGTTCCAATTGCCCGCTGTCACGACTTTCTCCCTTGGATCATTTTTGGCAATCAGCTCCTGTACTGACTCTTGCTCCATGTCCTTTGGATGGAGGGTCGCTAACTTTGCAGGTCTTCCGTTGTTTTCCGACAGCTCCGCATCTGTGCTTGCTGATTCCGTTAGCTCTGCCGGTGGTGGCAGTTGTTCCGCTAGTTCCGCGTCCAGTCCATTCAAACGATTCCATCCGAACTCGTAGAGTTCTTTCAGCACCAACAATCTTGACTGCCCTTGATTGACTACGATATGGTAGTCTCCATACTTGGCGACGTAATCTTCATACTCCAACTTTTCCGCAGCATCTTGCTCCATCATCTCTTTCCATCTTTGATCCATCCGTTCAATTTTTCCGACCTGCTTGTGCAGTTTTCCATGATCTTCGAAGATATCCAGTACAGCCCCATCCAATTCCTTGATAGTTTTCGAATTGAACGCTGCGATCTCCTCCTTTGACTTGACATCTTCATCCAAATAGTCCAATATCAGCCGTTTCCCTGCCTGGGTCACCATGTAGAAAAGCAAGTTCTCTCCAGAAGTGGTTTATTCAGGAATACAAATAGTAGTTTCTTCCAAAGGAGAAATAAAAGCCGAGAAAACCTCTACCGCTCGCTCTTATATAGTCAGGTAGTTTATGACAACCAAACATCAGGTATAAAACTCCGTGCAAAAGTCATAAAATAATAAAAACAATAAAACCCCCAAATGGTTTATGCGATTCTTCTCTTTTTTCGCTTCTTCCTAAATTGCTTCTCGCGACAGTTCTGGATTTCTAATACAGTCTGCAATGATCCGTGTGAGTTCTAAATGATTGTATTCACTGGAGACTATCCATCATTTTCTATCCAGTGTGCATTTCCGGATGCGAACATTCGGGTTTTTCGAAAGAGACTGGTGACCTAGAACGTTACTAGTGAATTCTTTTCAAACTTTATCCGCCTTTCTTCCAAGCTTATAAAAATTCATCCGAGGAGAGGTTCTACGATGTGGAGTTAAAACAGATCTGTGAACTGAAACTCGATAAATATTTCAGATTTTATCGAGAAGCTGGATGAGAGTTTCAGATGAGAGTTTCAGAAAGATGAGAGTTAAAAAAACGGGTGAAGTCATCTGCTTACTTCTTGCTTATGGAGCACACATTGCTTCAAACGTTGATCAGCTTCTTTTTGATAACCTTTCAAAAGCCCACAAAATTTTCGGAACAGATTCGAAGCACTCATACAGTTGTTGTCCTGAATGCTGTCCGAGTTTTCATCGGTCCCCCAGTATGCTTCATCACAATACCAAGTATTTAACACTTCCGGGTTTCAGCGAGAACGAACTTTCCAAATGTTGACATGCGCCCGCTTCTCACGACTTAAAATTTTTTTTTCAAATTTTCAGCATGATTCACTTCTCTGAATCTAATTACACGTTTCCAGAATAGTAAATTACACGGTTCACGAATTGATAATTCGTCGCCTTTCCTCTGGTTTTCTTACTGATCTTCTTGTTTTGACTGGTGGAGAACTACATGGACCCAATCCTTTTTTGCATACTGTATTGAGTTGATAAAACTACCGAAAACCTCACGCCATATGTACTATGTAGTTTTTTGTTCTGACCCGAAAAGTTGATGAACTTTCATTGAAGATCAATTTTGAAATGAGTTCTTTCAAGAGTCCTAATTGTAATGTGTCTTTCAGAAGTTCGATTGGTCGGGTTAATGTCATCCGTGATCCTTTGTTTCATCACAGTTCTCACCAAGTTCCAAATATATCGGTCTTGAGATCGTTCTGTAAAGTCTCAATGATCGGATGAAGATCCTATTCCATCTCACCCCTAGAAAAGCTCTTCACTTATGTATCAAGTAATGTATGGTCGACGATCAGCTCACAGAACATCTGCATTGGAGCGTTAGTTGTTTGGTAAGCAATTCTGAGATGAAAAAATGATTATCCAAAACGCACGTATCGGAATATTGATAACAGTAACCCACGCTGTGCAGCTCAATTCCTACAGTTGTCAAAAAACAAAAAACATTTGAAATCACTATGCAGATCGATAAGCAAGTGTGAGCAGCATTACGTAACACCTCAGTAACTTTTGTTGGAACTTTGACCCCAAAAATCAGTGAAGTTTGTTCAAAACTTTGGGTTTGAAATGCAGAATGAAGCGGAAGTGAGTAATCGGCTCCCAGTCACGAGGGTACCCGGAAGTATGCGATACGCTTGTTGGTTTTGTGTTTTCACACTGAAAAATTATCTGAACAATGGTTTCGGAAGGTTTTCTTGAACACACAAGTTGTTCTCAAGTATTGATTGAGACCCCGGGACTTTTTTTTTGAAAGTTCACCAAAGATTGATAGAGACTACATTCATTTCAGCTTGGGCAACTATTTCTGGTATGTAAGTTATGGATTCGATTTGAGTGCTTATCCTTAACTTCAATGAGTACAAGGATTTCATGAAGTGTTATCTTTTTCTGAATCATACCTTTCCTCCATTCCCGATTGAATGCAAGTCCTCTTGTTTACATTTGAAAGTGGCAGTAAGCTTTTGGAATTATCCGTTACGGTGGGTTTTGAAAATGTTTATTTTGTATTGTTTCTCCTAATTTTCGCACACCCCCGAAAAATTTTCTGATTTTGAATTTTTGGTTTCTCTTCACACTTGATCGGGATCATTGGACCTGTGACGAACTCAGAGAACAACGACGGCTGACTAATAGATATGAAGCTAATCCGTGACGATGTACGTGCTGTTCTCAAACAATCGAATCAAAGACAAGAATAACTTCTGATCAGAAATTATCGGGATTCCTAATGAGATTGGACTTCAACGTATTAAAACATGTTGATCTTTGGCGATGAAGGCCGATTAGAGGTGTATCGAAATTCTACGGAATTCTGATTTCCGACCTCCACTCCCGACTTCAAAGTAAAAAGTTTTAATTCTCACTTTTAGATGAAAATGTTCATTTCCAGAGAACTTCAGCCGGTATTATTCTGTGAAATTTTTAGATTTGTCCGGCTCCTTGCTGAATCAATAACTTCTAAAATTTTCCTGGCCGGTAGCGTTACAGTTAACTTTCTGATTCGGTCAATTCTTTTTACAGATCTGTTTCTTCTGTCACCTACTCATATAATCCAAATACTTTTGCAAATTTTGGTGTGCAATAGAAATGGTGAAAACCAAGTTTTTTTACGGAACAGTACAGATAATCCACGATACAATTGGAATTATTGATAAAAAAAGCACTCATTCAACCCAGATCGCTGTTTTTTGCTATCTACAGAACTGTTGTGCATACTCAAAACTCAAAATAGTTGTAGTTATTTCAGGGCGATGAATCTGAACTCAACAATAAAGAAATAAAATTCGATTCACCATGAGTCAAAAATGTTCCACTTAAATGTGAAATTTGTTTCACCTTTACAGAAAACCACAACTATGGAATAGAATGTGTTGTCGTGTTTGAATTTAGTCGTGTATTCAAACTGAGTGCAATAAGGCGCGCTGAAATCTGTGGGATATGGTAGCGTTTTAAAAAAACACCACTGACACTACACTGTAGCGAAAAACATACAGCTCGAGCAGTGATCACATTGATAAGCTTATGTCACATATATCATCAAACGAGCTCAAAGTTTATTAGATTATCCTGTAATAGTTCGAAAAACAGATGAACAGATTGCTTTCATGTATCTGGTCTCCAGAAGATTCTATCAGAAAGCTTATTATCGATGATCACCTCACTGAACATTTTCTCTCTTTGGGAACAGTGGTGTGTTTAAAGATCGTTCCACCACAGGAACTCACTTAAGCGCAAAACTTTGAGTCAAATTGGCTTGTTTTGGCATACTTGGGAAGATTACGGTAACTATTTTTGTAGAAGGGAAAAGAATAGACTACGAACGAAACTCTTTTTAACAGACCATAAAGTCACATTTTATCGTATAGGATGGTTCAGACTCAAAATATCCATCGAAGTCGCTCAGAAGGCCACTGTTTTCATGCATTGATCGTGGGTCACTTTTCAAAACGTTACTAGAGGATAATCGAAACAGGAACGCCACAGTGGCGCGAAAATCAGTCGATTGAACTGTGAAGACGATAAGAATAATCAAGTTCTCTTAGTTACAAAGGAGTAACTTTTTTCAGAACCCCCCGCATTCATTTGAACCAGATTTGGTTGGTGCAAAGATTTCTTTGCCAGTCCTCTGCTTTGTCAATCTTCGCTTTTCATAAGCATCCTCATCCGCTTTCAGATTTTGTAAATTCAAAGTATTTCCATCATCCTGGCATGAAAACACTCTAATCTGAAACAAGAAGTTGGATATTCATCGGTGGCGATTCTTAGTCATGTATGGATGTACGTTGATGGGGGGGGGAAGATTAGAGTCTCTGTTTCGAATATTGTGATTATCCGTGATGTCGCCACATGGCACAAAGAATGCACACTCATCCGTGCCGGGCACCTGTCCCTTGTTTTGTCCGTAAACATGATGATGTAGAAGTGGAGAGTTTTCCACGTCAGTGGGAGGAGAGACAATTGGGATTTAGATATGTTCATAGATCTATCAGCATCATGTAACAAAAGAACCTTAAATCATGGCTCAATTGTTTCCCTCTGCTACAATGTAGTTTTTCCTACTGTAGAAAGAGGTTGTGAAGAAAAACATTGAACGAAATTTCACACGCTGCACCTATAATTAAAAATAATATTTGAAAAAGATCTGCCCACACCAGTTTCTGACCAAATAGTGGGTTTTGCGGGTACACCACTATTTTGAAGTATGCTGTTTGAGGATCAGTTCATGATGATCATTCCTCTTCTGATCACAAAGAAAAACTGATGACAAGATTTCCTATACTAAAATCGATTCCTTGCTCCGCTTACTCATGAGTGAGCCGAAACGTCAGAAAATTAAAGAAATTGATTTAAAAAAAAACTACGTTCTATGGACCCTAAGACCACTTGCTGCTGTTTGTTCTAATCGAAGTATGGAGGAAAAAAAATTAACCGGAGCACATAATACCCTGAATGGATGAACTTTTTGCAAAGCTGATGCAAATTCTGGTTCATGATTCAAAATCGGGTCGGCGATAGCCTTCTCCTTTCCCGATTTAAGCGAATAAAGATTGCGGGATCTTTGTCAACACTAGAGTGACGTGTCGACAGCAATTCCGACAAATTTTATGTCGGTATGACGGTAGAAATGCCAGTAAAATACCGATGGTAAATTATTTTTACGGCGAAAAAAGTTGCCGGTAAAATATTTACCGACAACAAAGATTTACCGACAATGTTGACTCAACACCACTTCCCATCTGGAAATTAATGAATTTGATGTGACTGAGAGTGAGCAACTGTTGGCCTGAATCGGAAGTTGAGGTCAGGAAGAATAGCTAGTTTTGGACAATCTGTTCATTTTGGAACGATACAGAAAATTTATGAAGAAAAATAATCACACTTCTATGATTGATAAGGTTTCCTAGATAAGGTTTTTCACCACAATTTGAGCGATCTGGCTGATTAAAATTTTCCAGGAACAGAAATCTTGTCACTGAGTTTTTTTCCACTGCATACGGTAAAGCATTTGAATGAGCTAAGTATGTCTGAAGAGTTTTCGATTTCCCGGATTTGTTGAGATCAGAGTCGTATGTACTTAGTCGGGTTACAGTAATCTGTTTTTTCATAACTCTCACAGCTCTGTGGATAATTGAATATTTCCAGGATAACGTATGTGCTCGACCGATTGAATTGACCATCATTTTTGATTTCCCCTCGGTATTAAAAACTGATCGCGATCTTTGTTCCCCTGTGCTGAAGGAAGAGATCTCAGACATACAAATATCGAAGCCACGTCTCCTTCACCCCTTCCTACTTACGGCAACAGATTAGTAGGGGCGGGGCTTATCATCGGCGCCGAGTATCACGAGATGTGCCCATGGAGGCGGATCTTGCTTCGAGATGAAAAGTGGGCGGAGCTTAAGAAGACGGCTATAAAAGGGCGGTGATCTGATGGAAAAAATCATTCGCTCAAAAATGGCATTCAAAACCATCCTCTGCTTCCTCCTCATCGTCGTCGGCTCCTCTGCCCTCACCTGCTTCAGAGGAACCGAGAAATCGTCGCGTCGGATGCATAATGCGTCCTACTGCGTGACCGTTTTCTCCGGAGAAAAGGAAAGCGTCCACTACGGAGGCTTCGGAACCGCTCCGGGAAAGCATGCCGATCACGAGGGAATGACGACCAACAGATACTGCGATATCCAGGTTTGTTGTCCCTATTGTAACGATTGAACACTCACATATGTAATAGTTTTTTTTCAGCAAGGCGAAGGATCCAATGTGGCCTACCGCTGCTACTGCTTCAGCGACTTCTGCAACGCTCCTCTGTCCTTCGACAAGTTCTTCCGTTTCAACTTCGGAGGAAACGACGTTAACAAAAACTGATTGATGTTCTCTTGTTAAAGAATTGGTTCTCTGTGTTTACCTCATCTCTTGAGCCTCTCGCTTTCCTTTAGTTGGTTATTCACACTTTCACAAATAAAATTTTCGAATTCGGAAAGTTTCGAATAGTCTTTATAGGTCTAGTTGAACTTTATACGTCCTGGGAACCATGTCGTCTTGCCCATTGCCAAGAGGGTCTCGATAACTTCTGCAGTTATCTGTTCAATTTTTTACGCACACCGAAACAAAACTGGTAATCATTTGGAAGCGAAGCAATTAAAAGCAACAATGAAAAAGTTCTTCCGGCGAGTTGACTAAACCGAATTTCACTTCGGCAAGTTCATTCCCGTAGCACTTATTTTGGGTCTTCGTAAGCTGATATAAAGCAAAATGAATCATGAAATCCACAAATCCACAATCGGAATTCAGAAGTCTGGAGACGGAAGTCGGATATCTCTGGTATGAGATCTCTCAAAAAATGTACAACAGAGAAACTATCATGATGACGCCATCACAGTACGAGTGTTATTCCAACCTTTTCTGGCAATTCTTTTTCTCAATCTCATTAATTATTTGAAACGTGAGGAATATTTCAACTCGATTCCCTTGTTACAGGTCATCGTTTTTCAGGGGACAAAATATCCCGATCAAACGATTCAGAGGCCAAATATTCAAAGTAAAAGCCTGTCATTTGGATGAGATTTGAAAAAAGTTTGAAAATCTAATCAAAATCTTATATACATAATTATTGGTCTGCCTAATGAAAGTAGGCTAAATGTACCCGGTTATTCATTCTTGAAAAACAGTGGCTCATGTGTAGAAGAATACCAATCTCTTTTCTGGTAAAATGCAGAGAAAGACTTGATCGAGCACGAACCTGTCGGACAGAGCGATGCGGTTTTTTTCTGATATGGAGATTACTGAAATAACTGAAAACATCTGAAACTTTCTGAAAAACCATGCCAATCTGGTAGTTTCAGCGTGCACACCATAGAATGGTGTGGCTCGATTAGGGAACTCGAACTTCAAAGACAATTACTGGAAATTTCTCGAGGTCGAAATTTTATTCTTGAAAGTCGAAAACGGAAAACGGGAGGCAGAAGGAATGAGGTAAACGGAGAACCAATGAAAACATTATTCAGTTCTTGTTAACGTCGTTTCTTCCGAAGTTGAAGCGGAAGAATTCGTTGAAGGACAGCGGCTCGTTGCAGTAGTCGCTGAAGCAGTAGCAGCGATAGGCCACGTTCGATCCTTCGCCATGCTGAAACATAAACATTGTGGTGAGGGTCAATTCATTTTGCCGGGCGAGTCAAACCTGGATGTCGCAGTATCTGTTGGTCGTCATACCCTCGAGGTCGGGATGTTTTCCTGGAGCGGATCCGAAGCCTCCGTAGAAGACGCCTTCCTTTTCTCCGGAGAAGACGGTCATGCAGTAGGCTGCATTATGCATCGGACGCCACGACTTCTCGGTTCCTCTGAAGCAGGTGAGGGCAGAGGAGCCGACGACGATGAGGAGGAGGCAGAGGATGGTTTTGAACGCCATTTTTGAGCGAATGATATTTTCCATCAGATCACCGCCTTTTTATAGCCGTCGTTTTAAGCTCCGCCCACTTCGCATCTCGAAGCAAGACCCGCCTCCATGGGCACATCTCGTGATACTCGGCACCGATGATAAGCCCGCCCCTACTAATCTGTTGCCGATGGGAGGGAAGAGTGAAGGAGGCGTGGCTTCGATGAGATCTCTCCCTTCAGAAGAAGATCACAGAGGAACAAAGATCGTGATCAAAAATGAAAACTGAAAATGACGGTCCGCTCAATTGGTCACAGGTGGTTACGACGGGAGTACCAAGAAGGTGGAACAACATAATTTTTGATACGGAACAGAACTCGCCGTATGAGGCCAACATTCAGAACGTCGGACGTAACATGTTAAGAGAGGAGGGCAGATAGACGATTTCTGGGAGAGAAAAAGATTCCCAGCGAATCATACAGACGGGTTGGCCGCTGCAGTGGTTCAACGCACTAAGAAAAAAAGTTTTGCGCTGAATCACCGATTGTGTGCCGTCCATGCGATTCTCCGACAAGTTGTTTCCGCGGTACTCACTGTTACGAATTCATGAGTTGATACGAAACAGAACATTTCCATCTCGGAAATCGAAACTGTGCAGCTATGGCATGAAACCTCTGGAATACTTTCTCGAGCTTCTTCGAAGACTGTTTATCAGAGAAATTGACGGGATATCGTCATCGCAATTCCAGTGTAATCCCAACTGTTTTTGACATATTTTAGCCTAATCCCACCAAGTTTTTGGAAAAAAATGAGTACGTACTCAACGGATTTGCTCGATCCCCCGCTTGTCAGAGGCCATTGTTTTTCAGGGTACACATTTTGTACTACACAGAATGCCGGCCAAACGCTCCGGAGGCCAAACATTCAAAGTAGAAGGCTATCATTTTAAAGCAATTCAGAAAAAAATCGGAAACCGAATCTGAAAAGGGTAGGTAGTTTCGGATAATTGCTGGTGTGCTCGAGGAAAGAAGGCTGAGTGTACCCACTTTCCTATTCTTGAAATAGAACTGTGGTTCATCTGTGGAAGACTATCGATTGTGCTATTTACCGAGTTTACGCAAAAAACCAAGGCAACATGACTGGTCCATCGCGTTAGTGGTAGTCTGAAGTTTGAAAAAAGAGTAAATTTAGTTCATTTTGCATTGTAAAACATAAGATGTTCGATTGGTTGGTTTTGCATGACATTAATATTTTGGGCTCCATTTCAGTATTTGTCGCACCAGATTTCACTGTTTCTTCAATAACTACATTCACAAAATTAAATCAAGAATGACGTTATTAAAACCCTTCCCGAATGTTCTTAAGTGGTCATCACAAATCACTTCCCACAAAAAGCTCCATGATCGGGATCGGTGCAGGCTGGGATGAAGATCAAGATTTCTGACGCACACGCTGGCAGCGAAGAAATCCGATGGCTTAGCTTCTGCAAAAAATGTGTAGGAGTCCAAGGAGAGCATGAATGGCTCATCGATGCAAGATTTGCAATGATAATAATAATGACTTCGCTTGAGAATTTTTAGATTCTAGTTTCTGGTTTTGAGTTGAAAATACGTTTTCATCTTGACTGGAATCAAGATACTGTTCCCGTCTTTGCTCCCCGTTTCTTTTATCAATGATTTCAATCAAGGAAGTCAGGCAATAATGATGAAGGGACTTGACTCCTTCAGAGAAATTATTTCTCATCAGAAATCAATGTAAGTGTTCTTCTGCGGTTCTGTGGTCTGACGAAGACTCGAAGATCGCTAACAGAGACTGGAAATAAGAACTAGACTTTTCAGCAGTTTTGACAACAGTGCCCGCGCAAATTCTGCATTAAGGAAGGATGATCTAGCTTAATACACTTTTCTGAACGAGAAGAGCTGATACCGTCATCTCATTTCTGAATAGCGTTGAGAAAACTTCAGAAAGCACCATTTGCGTAATTCACCAATTCTGTCCTTAGGTGTATTGCTGAATCTCTGTAAGAATCTATGACGGAAGAATGCAATTGAAGTTGACGAATTTCAGTCCAGAAATGTTGTTGCATTTAAAAAACGGTCAATAAATTTTGAACCAAGGAGAAAGTTCCAGTTCAGATGAACCAGGTTTTCTCAAAAAATCCTGTTTTACCCATTTCACACTTACTGCAGGTCTTCTCGCTGATCTTTGCTTCTCGGAGAAAGTGACGTACACGATGACGAAAAGTGATGAACTTCCTGTACGGATTCAATTGGACTAAAACGAACTAGAGCGCACACTTGACAGAAATGCGTCACATAGCAACATACTAAAACGGATTCTTTCAACAATGTGCAACATTAGCAATTCTGATAAAATATGGTTTCGGTTTGTGATCGAGAGATTTTGGAAAGAAGGGAATCAACCATCGTGAATAAATGTTCCAAGCTAATACGGAATTGAACGGGGTTGTGCGGGAAATTTTCCGGTACCAAGAAAAGAGAGGTCGGTAGCCCAGTCGGTAATGGGCCGCTAGTGCCTTGGCACTTGAGGAAGGTTAATCTTCAATTGAGTCTTGATCAACGGGAATTTTCCACCACCAGGAAATTTCCCGGTTTTTTTCCCAACTGGACAGGTAAAACCTCTTCCCAAACGTTTTCTCGAGGGTTCTTTTCCGCACAGCCCTGGAATTGACAGTTTCTGGGAACAGTTCAAAATCAACTTCAAAGTACTGCTCGATCCTTTTACATTCAAATTTCTGATCTCTTGAAAGTATTTTTCATTTCAAGATCTTGGCATCAATAGAAAATGTAAGAATTTCGTACAATAGGATTAGACTAATTCCTGCACAATGAGGTATGGTAATCTCCAATAAGGCTTCACAAAATGAAGTAAAAACACTTGTCACAACTACGTCACATCACAAGACTCTATCAATGTTTTCGCGTCACAAATCGGAGTAGAATATTCAAAAGAAAGGTGCAAGATTGGGGGTTTTTTTGTTAAATTTTCAGGCTGCAGAGTTGCACAAAGTTTCGATTTCAGCTACTGTTTATTGGTTTCCTGTACCTCAACAAGTTATATTTTGACAACGACAGAGATGACCTTATTCCAAACCTCACCGGGAAACAAGAATCAGTATTTAGGTAACTACGCCCGTTTTTGAACGTCTCACAGTACTTTTGAAAGAAAAAAGTGGAAAAGAGGAAATTTCGTTGGATTCTGACTTCCCTTTTCTGTGTTCAAGTTCAAAATGTTGTTTCAGTCCACTTGCCTGTAACTTTGGTCCTTTGTATTCTAATTTTTGACTCCTGACGGTCAAAAATAGGGTGATCGCACAATTTTCACCATAATAATTAAATTCGTATTACAAACTACATCGCATAGATAACGTGTTCAACTTTGCCCTCATGTTTTTTATCGATAAAAAAATCTGTTCAGAGCGAGACTGTGTTTTTTTTGGTATAATGAGACGTCATTTCGAACTGAGTACACACAGATGATGAAAACAAACAATTCGAGAGAAGATCGATACGTTTTCCGACTTTAGAACTTTTTTACCCTTTGACTAGTTTGATTGCCATGTAGCTCTTCCAATAATGTTTTTTGATTTCTTACGCCTTATGATCAAGAGTAGAAAAATCGCACAATATTCACATGATTATCAAATTTGTCATTTCCTTGTCACAAACTACACACCGTTGTCGTTCCGCATGAACGACTTGTTCAACTTTGCTTTCATGTTTTTTTTAAATGAAAAAAAACAAGAACGGTTTAGAGCGACGCAGTAAAACAAAGACTGAAAGAAAGGTAGTTTTGGTTTTTAGGTCATCTCAAATTGCAAGAGAGTTGTCAAAGCTTCAAAAACTGTTTTTAGAATTCTTAATGGCCCTTGCTTCCGCTTTAACATTTGTATCTCACGATAAGTGACTCATACATCGCGAGCGTTTTTCGAGCGTGTCTTCTGTTCCCAACATCGTTCCAATTCGTTACCCTTGATCAGTATTTCAACATAATGTTATCTATAATTATTACTGTATGTTGCTCCTCAAGTTATTCCAATCGCAAAGAAATCTATGAAACCCAAGACGTTTGCGGAATGAATCATTGACACTTCAATCAAAATAATGCACTCCATTGCTAAGAGCTCCGCTTATCAAGTGCTGAATCAGTCTATCCCTGCCTAAAAAAGGTTTTCTGCGATTCTTGTACTTCAATCTTTCTTGAGACACATGAATTTTTTTTCGAATTCTTCCAAAACCCTGATTATCCGTTAGTCGCAGTCAGAAATGAGTCCTGGGGCACTTGTTTGTCTGTCCGAAATTGTTTTCCAAAGAACCGATTACAGAATTAGGGTTCAAGAAACAGGCTGTGACTATGGCTGAGCAAGAGATTGTTCACAACAAGAAAGAAAGAAGCTTGCCAAAATACATAATGATAAATTAAACAGAATTGTCAGGTTTATGAAACTCAAGTTACTATGTAAACTTGGAGGAATTTCAGTTCTGGCCTTAATTTTTTTAATCACTTTTTTGTAGATATCATTTTACAAAGTTTACTGATCGGCCTACGATTTTCACAGTTCCAGACTTATTTGAACAGTCCTCCTAAATAGTATACGTTCGTTTGAAAATGTCACAATTATTTAAGGGCCCGTTGAAGTGCGTCTAGGGTCATCTTTGAACGCGTTCATAATTTCCCAGCCGGCGTCGTGGACTCCAATAGTTTTGCGTACAAATGTTTATATTTTTGTTCCCTGGTGAAGTTATGCACATTGAAGAAAAATTTAAAGAATCTGAGATGTTTGCGATATGATTCATTACCACTTCAATCAAAATAATGCACTCCGTGGGTGAGAGCTCCGCGTACTTAGTGCTAAGTCAGTTTATTTCTCCCACCAACAAGGTATTTGCTATTTGTGATATCAATAAGTACCCCGAACCTCTTCGAGCCACGTGCGTTTCTGGTTTTGCATGAAATCCCGATGATCCGTTAATCGCAGTCTAAAATGAGTCCGCGGAGACTAATTCTTCCACCATGAAATAGTTTTCCATAGAACCGATGAGAAAGTTTTTGACGAGAAACCGGCTTGAACCCGGCTGTGACCACGGAAAAAAAATGTAGTGAAGTCGATTCTCAGATTAGTTAGTTCAATTGATGCTGTCGCGTGCATATGCGTGTCCCCGGTTACTGTAGCTGTGGGTCTCGCCGTGATCGCGTTCTTGGCGGGAATTCCAATCCTCACGACAAGATCAAAGTTTCATGGGCATGTCGTTCAAGTGATCAAATTTATTGTCTCACCACAAATAGCGAACCACTAATGAACATTTTTCGATTTCTGGAATTGCAAAAAAAAAGCCCCGTTGAAAATATAGTCCTTAAGTTTGGCGGTGTGACGCAGTTCTGACGATATTCTTCTAATCATCTTCCTGGAATTCGTAAATGGAACAAAATGCACGTCTCCAATTCCTATTGTTTCGGTAATCCTTGCTAGGTGCAAAATTCGTCACCATGTTCTCAGATGACCAAACATCCATGTTTTCAAGAAAATAAACCCACACACAAATCCGATCAGGAAAAGGCCGTATAATTAGTGTGAAACAAGATGCGGCGAAAAAGAAGTGAGCGTTTAGAAACGCGTGACTTATATACAGAACGCGTTTGGCATTTCGAAAACCAAGATACACACGCGGCTCGAAACCGATTTCGGATCAATGTATTCTTTAAATTATTTTGGTTTGAGTTTCAGGGTACTTCAGTAAATTGCGCGTTTCCTTCGTGCTGAGCTTCCGGCGACTTGTGCGTGGAAGAAATTGGAAATCGCGGCGACAAAACGAGAAGAAAAAAGTATTGTCATCCTCACAAAAACAACGTAAAAACAACGACTTCTCTCGCCTAAAAACGGTGTCTGAAGCTGAAAGGTTAGGATTACTGTGGCGGTGCGCGTTGTCGTGACGAGACCCACGGACTACGGTAACACTCGTCGTTCGCGTGTGTCGAGTCGGCGGGAAGTTTGAATGTGTGTTGCTTCCCTTTCTTGGAGGAGTGAGGGGTTTTTGAGCGAATTCCTTATGAAGGACGGACATTTTCCTCTCGAGGAGAGGAAAATCGTTGAGCGACAGTGGAGGAACCCGCTGGAGTCTCAACAGATGGGAGTGTTCCAGAGTTTCACGGAATTCCATTACCCTTTTTCCACTACCCTTTTTCCGCGTTTTTTGGCGTTCCATTACCCGTTTTCCGTCACCCGAAAAATTTCAGAATTTCCATTACCCGTTTTCCGTTACCCGAAAACTTAGAAAAAATTCCATTACCCGATTTCCGAAACCCTAAAAAAAAGGTTCATTTCCACGGAAAAAAAGCACAATTATTTCCAAGAAGAAATAGTAAAAAGTGAAAAAGTTAAACACTACGATTCTCCAGCATAGCGCATGCGCACGGTTTAGCCCGTAAATCGACACGAGCAACATTTTTTAAAGACTTCTTTCGAAATATGTTTCCATTACCCTTTTTACAATACCCTTTTTCCGCGTTTTTTGGCGTTCCATTACCCGTTTTCCATTACCCGAAAAAATTCAGAATTTCCATTACCCTTTTTCCGTTACCCGAGAACGTTTTGAAATTTCCATTACCCTTTTTCCGAAACCCTAAAAAATAAAAAGGGTTCCGTTACCCGTTTTCCGAAACCCTAAAATGAAAATTCCTTTTCCGTGAAACTCTGGAGTGTTCCCTAAATAGTGTAAATGAAGCAAGTTCTGATCACAGATCGACATGTTCTTTCGCGATCACCGAGCGGATTCTCATTGGATCTGAAAATCATCGATCTTTGCTGTGACCAGCTACTGATGGAAAACTTGAGCTTTTTGATCTATGAGTTCCTTAGAACATTAAAAAAAAATTGATATTGGACAGTCTCTCTGATACAGCTTTAGTCACAATTTTGGAAAATATGTATCATTAAAACATCAGAGAAGAGTTCAAAAGGAGAATTGCTTTTTCAAAAAAAAAAAAAAACTATCTTTGGTTCGCAATCATTAATTGGCTTAGTCATCCGGAACTAAGCGGTAACATTTGCAAATCTGAATGAACGTCGGGCTTCACTACATTATAGTCTTGATTTTTTGGTAAAAAGTATTAAATTATGGCCTTTTCAAAATCTTGCTCATCTTATTTGTCGATATAAGGAAGTTGATTGGCGCAATTTGTTACGTATTAGTGCGCAATTGGCCTAATCTCTTTTGTTAACCAGTCACATAGGATTAATCAACACAAAGAATAACTTGATTTTTATTTTTTTTTACTGAAAAACGAAAAATTCTACCGTATGCCGAATGTTTTCAGAGGCGTATTTTCTTATGGAAGAATTTTTCTTAGTGCATACCATATCTTGACTTCTGATTTTTCTTCCTTGCAAATTACGGTAAAACTAACTTTACAAAAATTGGACTCCAAGGACTTTTTGAATGACACATTTTTAGGATTTTAGAGAAAATCCGAGCAGACGCTTTCCTGAAGCTGAAAGCTGATTTGAGCTTCCGTCAATACCGTAATCCTGACAACAACGAATTAGAGTTATCTGAGCCAAAAAAAGGCCAAATCCTTCAGATTATTCAGCACAAACTACTGTTTTCACTTTTGTGATTGGGCGACCATAGCAACCACTTTCGCCTTCAAAGCGTGACCAGTACGGTTTGCAGGCTCAGACCGTAACAATACAACTTCATTTCAGAAAATGTCTAGCTATTGCGTTTTCTGCTGAAATTTTGCAATGTACTGTAATCTGTCAGTGTGCCCAGTCATCTGGAGAATTTAAGATCAATTGCAACGGTTGATGGAGAAGTGATTCCATTCGAACCAACACGGGTTATGGGGAAAAAACATTTTTTCCCCTTTCTGTTCACAATGTGTCACTCATCTTGCTGAGTAATTTTGCACGTTGAATAAAGATTTAGATCCGGTCAAAAAAAATTGAGGCTCATTTGGGAATGGACGGGAGCTGAAATTGATGGTTCCGTGATCCAAGCGCAAGCCGGCAGACGGATGGTCGCTCCCACGTCTTACGATAAAAACTGATTCAGGACTGTCACCCAGTGTCAAGAAGATCAAAATGTTTCTTTTCGAGGTTCTGAATGAAAAGAAGCACAGCAAATATGAAGTTTGCTTGATTGGATCCAGGGAGAATTCGAAAGATGATGTCATCAAATTTGTCAAAATCTGTCTATTAACGCGAAGGAGCGCACGATTTTGCCTTTGTGTCCGGCATGAACGCAGTTTGATTTTCTTCCGCAGATAAAACTTTTTCATTTTAAGACGAATGACTGGGTACACTCAGCCTATTTTCATCGGGCACACCAACAATTATCCAAAATTACCTACCCCGTTTGGATCGAGTTTTCAGATCCTTTTCAAGTCTCACTCAAATGACAGCCTTCCACTTTGAATGTTTGGCCTCAGAAGCGTTTGATCGGGATTTTTTGTGCCTGAATAACAATAGCTTCTAACCAGCGAGAAACACAATTGTTTTGTTTTAAAGCCCGAAGGAGATTAAGCCAACAATCGTCAGAATGGTTTGACATTGCACTCGGATGTTAGCAACAACATAAAGTACTTTCTCTGATGGAATGTCGTTAGAAAAACCCGAAAAATTTTTTCAGAGGTTACACACCAGAGTTGAACATCTTCGAATTCTGGAATAGGATGGATTCTCCTCACTTCGGTGACTTAAGGTAGATGAACCGCTCTTCGCTTACGATGCCATCTTGGACAAGAAGTTTTTTGCTTAGTGCAACGGAACTGAGTACTCTGAACACAGCTTTTTTCAGCGAGTTCTGTTTGGTACTCTTCCGTCCCAGCCTCACGGTGCTCCCGTCGTAACCACCTGCAATCGGCCGATTGAGCTGGCCGTCATTTTCGAAGTTCAATTTTGATCGCGATCTTTGTTCCTCTGCGCTCTTCTTCTGATGGAAGAGATCGCAAAGATACGAACATTGAAGCCACGCTTCCTTCACTCTTCCCTCCCATCGGCAACAGATTAGTGGGGCGGAGCTTATAACCGGTGCCGAGTATCACGAGATGTGCCCGTGGAGGCGGGGCTTGCTCCGAGATGTAAAGTGGGCGGAGCTTAAAACGACGGCTATAAAAAAACGGTGATCTGATGAAAAAATCATTCGCTCAAAAATGCCGTTCAAAACCATCCTCTGCTTCCTCCTCATCGTCGTCGGCTCCTCTGCCCTCACCTGCTTCAGAGGAACCGAGAAGTCGTGGCGTCCGATGCATAATGCAGCCTACTGCATGACCGTCTTCTCCGGAGAAAAGGAAGGCGTCTTCTACGGAGGCTTCGGATCCGCTCCAGGAAAACATCCCGACCTCGAGGGAATGACGACCAACAGATACTGCGACATCCAGGTTTGATTCACCCGGCAAAATGAATTGACCCTCACAACAATGTTTATGTTTCAGCATGGCGAAGAATCGAACGTGGCCTATCGCTGCTACTGCTTCAGCGACTACTGCAACGAGCCGCTGTCCTTCAACGAATTCTTCCGCTTCAACTTCGGAAGAAACGACGTTAACAAGAACTGAATAATGTTTTCATTGGTTCTCCGTTTACCTCATTCCTTCTGCCTCCCGTTTTCCTGTAGTTGATTATTCACAATTTACCAAATAAAATTTCGACCAGTTTCCAGTTATTGTTTTCACGGTTCCAGCTCTCTAATCGAGTGCGTTGTTTGAATTTACCAGGTTGGCCTGACGTATTTCAGAAAGTTTTCGTAGTGTCTTTTCTGTTTTCAATGAGACAGAACGTGCCACGGTGTGTCTCAGTAATCGGCACTGTTTTCCTTGGCTGCTCTGCTCATTTCCCGACTTTATTGTAATTACCTCTGACGTTTTATGCTACATATGTATTCGTGTTTCTTTGTAACTTCAGAAAAGTGGGAATATCGAACCGCTTTAAAAAACTTAGAGAAACAAAAATCTTGGACATGGGGCCAGAGATCTTCATGATGCATAAAATACGTGAACTATTTTGTCTACATATCAGGAGAACGTTTTTCTTCATCACCCGTCCAGACCCATGCTTTCGCAACAATTTAGAAGAACAATTACTGGAACCTTTTCGACCTCGAAAAGTTTATTCGTGATTGTGTAAAAAATCAAATACATGGAAAAGAGAGGCAGAAAGAGTGAGGTAAACGGAGAACTAATGGAAACATTATTCAGTTCTTGTTAACGTCGTTTACTAGGCACCGGTGACTAGCTCCGCCTACCAAGCTGTTGCCGATTGGAGGAAAGAGTGAAGGAGGCGTGGCTTCGAGATTTATATGTTTGAGATATCTTCCTTCAGAAGAAGATCACAGGGGAACAAAGACCGTGATAAAATAATGAGTGGAAATTGAAAACGATGATGCATTCTAAAATCGAAAAAGCACATGTCCACGGAGCTGTGAGAACACTAGACACAAAATGTGAAGGATGAACGACAATTGAACAATGGTGGTGCTGGAATGGATCGCCCATCACACAAAAAAATCAGATGAGCGTGCACACCAAGCAAACTTATTACAGGAACGCGCGAAGCGCGCAGTTCGCAGTTCCGCCCCCTGGCGGGTCTCGAACGGAATTGACGTCACCCGACGTGAAATTTCGTGTCCCTTTAAAGTTTTTGTGTTGAATTCAAATTTTCGCGGTTCAAAGTTTTTAAAGGGAGGCACCTTGATTCGTTTTTTACCTGTAGATTCCGTTCGAGACCCGCCAGGGGGCGGAACTGCGGACTCCGCGCTTCGCGCGATCGTGTAATATCTTAGCACGCTGCATCAATGTTGTGAATCGCATCGTGAGAAAAGAAGTTGGAAGGAAGACGGAAGTCAGACAGCTTATGTTTTATATCTGTTTTAGAAATCTTTGAGACACAGTTTAGCGCACACAGAATATCGTCACCGTTATTCGTGTGTAACGTCAAACGATCCTGACGATAATTTTGTCTAATCTCATTTAGGTTTTGAAACAGAATGTACTCAACGGATTTGCTCGATTCCCGCTTGTCAGAAGCTATTGTTTTTCAGGCTACACAAAATCCCGATCAAACGCTTTGGAGGTCGAACATTCATTCAAACATAATTTTAAAAAACGTTTGAAAATCAAATCCAAGTGGGGTAGGTAGTTTTGGATAATTGCTGGTGTATCCAGTGGAAATAGGCTGAGTGTGTCATTCTAAAAAAAGAGCTATCGAAGTTCGATTTACATAACTAAGACTATTTGTCGTCGGGATTACAGTATTGGCTGACGGAAGCTCAAAGCCGCTTTGAGCAAGCTCAGTTTTTTTTTCGAAAATTCTGGCTATTTGTCATTCGAGTTCTTGGAGTTCATTTTCGAGACGAAAGTTTTGAAGCGATTTCAACAAATACCAATCAGAACTTGAGTTTTTGTACGCTCTGGAAATGAACAAGCTTGTTGATAATTACGACGATTGATGACAAAACTAAATCTTCTGGTAAAATTAATGTACGGTAGAATGTCCGTTTTTCATGCTTAAAGGGTATACGATAACGTGTACATTAAGTTATTCTTTGTGTTGACTAATCCTCTGTGACTGAACTCTGAACAAAACAGATTAGGATTAGTGGGTTGCACACTAATACGTAACAGATTGCGCCAATCAACTTCCTTTTATTGAAAAAAAAAAACGATGAGCAAGATGTTGTAAAGGGCACACATTTCTGCCTTATTTACCAAAAAACTAGACTATAATGTAGTGAATCTCAACGTTCTTGTATGGTTTTTTAATTGTGACCGTAGCCGTGTCAAAAAATTTTTACGATTCCGAAGTTTTTGCATTTGAACTCCTCCAATGTTCGAAGGAACTCATAGATCAGAAAGCTCGAGTTTTCTATTAGATGTTGATCACAGCGAAGATCGGCGATTTACAGATCGGCTGGAAATCCGCTCAATGTTCGCCGGAGCAAACTTCGATCCGAGATCAAAACATGATCTGAAAGGCCCTTCGAAGGAACAGTTCGCGTTTTCCCAATTTTTCAGAATGAGTTAGCAATGGAGAAATTCAGAGCTTTTACGGTAGTGTTTTTCATGTTCATGCGGACTTTCATGAATGATTAAAAAGAACCAAGTAGATTCAACAGCTCCAAAGACAGTCTACCCTTAGGAAGTCCTCCATCTATGAGTAAGCTGATGAGTAAGCTAAGCCCTCCTACACGATTCTGCAGAAATAATCTCTGACAGGAGAAAAACTACGTTCAATGGAGCCTATGACCACTTTCTGCTGCTGCTTCCAATCTACGCATGAAGGAGACCGATTATCCGGGGTAAAATCCTGAATGGACGCACTTTTGCAAAGCTGGTGCGAATTCTGATTCATGATGCAGAAATGCGTTGGCGATGACATTTTCCTTTTCCGAGTTGAGCGGATCTTGATCTTGGATTGAAGATTATGGGATCTTTGCAAACACCAGCTCCCAACAAAGAAGCTAACTTCAGGTAATCGAATGTGAGCATCTGTTGATAAAAACTTCTGGACACTCAGGATAGAACAAATACCGTAAACAAAAAAAAGAAACGAATCAGTTTTGAGTTACAGGTACACTTCAAAACAGCGAGTAAGATTCAGTAAAAATAGATGTGGTAAAATGTGTGAGAACTGGGGTCTGATTGAAATAGCTGCATTTTTGTAACTGGTTCCATTTGTAAAACTTCACCAATGTTGCTATTTGAATTTTCGCTTGAAACACAAGTATAATTATTGAAAGCAGGGCACAGTAAAGCACCGATATCATCCACAGTGCTCACAAAATTATAGTCGTTTAAAAGTGAAATTTGTGTTTCATGGCTGAAAATACTGTCTGGAAACATGTTCGGGGGGGGGGGGGGGGGTCCCAAACTTATTTAGTACTTACATAGTTACTTAGCCAAAAATTTTCAGTCATCAAACGCAGAGTCCCATCTGATGCAAGTTTCACTTCTTAACGACTTTTTTGGGGTGGCTGTATAGTTTAATCTACACTGCTTCGCCCTCCTTTTCTCCGGAGAAGACGGTTGTGCAGTAGGCTGCATTATGCATCGGACGCGAAGATTTCTCGGTTCCTCTGAAGCAGGTGAGGGCAGAGGAGCCGACGACGATGAGGAGGAAGCAGAGGATGATTTCTTCATTAGATTACCGACTTTTTATACCGTCTCAGTTCATAAATTACGTGACCTCTCTTGTCTACGTTTGAGGAGAACGTTTTTCTTCACCACTCGTCCAGACCCATGCTTTCCGCAAAAATTCAGAGCTCGAAGAACCACTGATGAAACCTTTCCGACCTCGAAAAGTTTATTCGTGATTGTGTAAAAAATCAAATACAGGAAAAAGGGGGCAGAAGTAATGAGGTGAACGGAGAACCAATGAAAACATTATTCAGTTCTTGTTAACGTCGTTTCTTCCGAAGTTGAAGCGGAAGAATTCGTTGAAGGACAGCGGCTCGTTGCAGTAGTCGCTGAAGCAGTAGCAGCGATAGGCCACGTTCGATCCTTCGCCGTGCTGAAACATAAACATTGTTGTGAGGGTCAATTCATTTTGCCGGGTGAGTCAAACCTGGATGTCGCAGTATCTGTTGGTCGTCATTCCCTCGAGGTCGGGATGTTTTCCTGGAGCGGATCCGAATCCTCCGTAGAAGACACCTTCCTTTTCTCCAGAGAAGACGGTCATGCAGTAGGCTGCATTATGCATCGGACGCCACGACTTCTCGGTTCCTCTGAAGCAGGTGAGGGCAGAGGAGCCGACCACGATGAGGAGGAAGCAGAGGATGGTTTTGAACGCCATTTTTGAGCGAATGATTTTCTCATCAGATCACCGCCTTTTTATAGCCGTTTCAAGCCCCGCCGGAGCAAGATCCGCTTTCATCGGCACATCTCGTGATACTAGGCACCGGTGACTAGCTCCGCCTACTAATCTGTTGCCGATGGGAGGGAAGAGTGAAGGAGGCGTGGCTTCAATGTTCGTGTCTCTGCGAACTTTTCCATCGGAAGTGAAGCTCGGAGGAACAAAGATCGTGATAAATTAATCGCAATTGAGAGTAAATCGGAAGTGAGAATCCGTTCGAATGTAGAAAGAGCTTTATTAGACTTAAAAATAGGAAATAACGTAAAACTGGGACAAAAAAGGTACTTGATAGGAAATGGAACTTATCAGAAAAACTTCAAGCGCCGGACACATTGAAAAAAAGGACAACATTTGAACGAGGCTAGGGCACATAAAATCCGTCGGGTGCACGTCATTGTGATTGTTCGACGCACTAAGCAAGGAGATTTTGGTACGGCAAGAAGTAGGATCGGTCGCACCATGGGGCATCACGGATGGAGATCGCACCGTGAACGAAGAACGGATCCATTGAGAATCTGGTGTAGGGGAGTGTTCTATTCCTGCCATGTTTGACTCTGGCAAGTTCTATTCCGTGATACTTACAACTTCATTAGTTGACACAAATAAAACTCGGAAATCAGAAGTCGGAAGTCGGAACAACAACTTTCTCGTATGAAACTTTTTGAGAAAATTTTTCAAGCTCTTCCAAACCCTGTTCATCACGGACAACATTTCAGATTGTCATCAGTATCCGAGTGCAATGCCAAACAACTCTGACGATTGTTTGGCCTAATCTCAGTTTTTGTTTTCGAAACAAAACGCGTCCGTATTCAACGGATTTGCTCGATTCCCAGCTCGTCAGAAGCCATTATTTCCCAGGGTACACAAGATCCCGATCAAACGTTTCGGAGGCCAAACATTCATTGTTGAAGGCTGTTATTTGAGCGAGACTTGAAAAGGATCTGAAAACCAAATCCAAACAGGGTCGGTAACTTCGGATAATTGCTGGTGTGCCCCATGGGAATAGGCTGAGTGTACCCGGTGATTTATTCTTGAAAAAAAAACGCGGATCATGTGTGGAAGAATGTCGACCGTGATGCTTTCCATGATAAACACAGTTCCTGCTTTATCGCGCGTTACTGGCAGGTTTCAAGAGAACGGAACAGTCAACCCTTGAGTTTTCTGTAAAAAGGAAAAATATTTTAAAAAATCTTAAATAGACCCCAATCGATTTTCTTCAAAGGCGAGTAGGCGACCATTCATTGAATGGGTTGCGCTGAGATCACAAAACCATCAATCTGAGATTCTGTTCAGTTCTCAAACAGAAGTGAAAGTTTTTCTTGACCAAAGCAAAAACCCTGCTCAACGTGCAGCATTAGTCATTGAAATTAGTGCCACATTGTGAGCAGAAAGAGGAAGTAATTTTTTCTCCCATGGTCGCTTCGAATGGAAGTACTTTCAGTTACCCTGTGCAAAATAATCTGTCGGATTTGGTTCACGTAACTTAAAATCTTTGTTGCCAGGATAACGGTATTGACGGAAATTCGTATCCGCTTTAGAAAAAGTGGATACTTGTATGTTTTCGAAAATCCTGACTAGTTTTCATTCAAAGGGAGTCCTCAGAGTTCATTTTTTTGCAAAGAGACCCTCCAGGAATTTCAAAAAAAAAGCCAATTAGTAATTGAGTTTTTATAGTTTATAGTTCCTGGGGGATAGGGGGTCGTTGAGCATCATGGTGACAGATAACTTAACTGATTTTTAAAAAAATCTGAAAAATTGGCATACGGTAAAGATTCGTTGTTTCTCCGATGTCTGCTTCTTCTTCAAAAAGTGTATCCAATAAGCATTAGGATGCTCTTTGATTCCACTAATCCTCTGTGACGGAATTGTGAACAAAGCAGATTAGGATAATTCAATTACGCACTAATATGTAACAAAATGCGCCAAACAACTTCTTTCCAGCAAAAAAAAGACAAACGAGCAAGATTTTGGACAGGCCACATGAATTACTAATTTTTCTGCAAACACAGGACTATAACAGCGGAGTGAAGCCCACCATACATTTTTGTTTTCCAGTCTCACAGCTCGGTTTTAAATTCTACAGAATATGCATCCTTTCAACGAACTTAAAATTGACTCTTAACTTTTTGAATCCTGAAACAATCCGAGACCATTTCCGGGTTTCAATCAGTACTAACGTACATAAATTCTGTAATTCGCAAAAAGCCTCCTGACTTACAAACGCAACCTACAGTTCAAGGGTCTTCAAACAGTACCCGTGAGAACTAGAATGGCCCCCTACAATACAAAATCTCAGGGTGTTCTGTTATTGGATTCGCTGTACCTATAGCCATAGATTATAGATTTTCTAGTTCCGAATCATAAGTCAGACAACTGTTCTCTGATATTAAGAAGCACTCATAGACCAAGAAGCTCAAGTTTTGTTGGTGACAACAAACATCGACAATTTTCAGATCCGCTAAAAATCCGCTCAATGATTGTATTAGCATGTTTGTTCAGAGATCGGAACATGATTCATTAAGAGTTATGAGGGATTTCTCCGAAAACTTTCTGAGTTAGTTTGCAATTCTGATCGAAGTAATTAATAGCATATCAGTCTGAAATTGGGTTTCAGCGACGTTCCTGGAATGGCAAACATTTTCTACCAGTCACGGGTTGTTTAACGCTGACTACTTTTCCATCGCAACTTTTTATCGTTATTCATACCAATTACACAACTTTTCTCGACTCCAGATCCGTGTGTAGTTTTAGCCTTTTGAAAATATGGGTGTTCGATCCTCCATGAATTCGTTAAAGCATACTGCACCTATCAAGGATTAACTAAACCATATTCTATATACGGATTTGAGAATGATAGACAAAAGAAACTTGTACGAACTGCATCACAGCGAGAACGTACGGATTCTTTACACAACAGGCAATTCGTGCAGTTTCAACCATTGACGATTTTGATTTGAGATTGACGATTTGGGTGTTTGCAAATTACGCGAAGGAAATAGAACGAAACGATGAATACTGGAAAACTGTTTGGTACTGTCTCGTATTTTCCATGCGTGTGTGTGTGTCCATTTTCTCGATCTTCAATTCCGTCAATAAACTCAAGTCCTTACTCGGTTCTTTGGAAAACGATTTCGGGCAGACAAACAAATGCCCGAGGACTCATTTCTCACTGCTATCAGCGGATAATCGGGATTTCGAAAAAATTCGAAAACGCACGTGGCTCGAAAAAGATTGAAGTACAAGAATCGCAGAAAACCTCTTTTTAGGCAGGGATAAACTGATTCAGCAATAAACGGAGCTCTTAGCTATGGAGTGCATTATTTTGATTGAAATGGTAATGATTCATTCCGCAAACATCTTGGGTTTAAAAATTTTCTTTGCGATTGGCATAACTTGGGAACGACATACAGTAATCATCGTAGATAACATTATGTCAAAATACTGATCAAGGGTAACGAATTAGAACGATGTTGGGAACAGAAGACACGCTCGAAAAACGCTCGTGATGTATGAGTCACTTATCGAGAGATACAAATGTTATAACGGAAGCAAGGGCCGTGAAGAATTCTGAAAAACAGTATTTGAAGCTTTGACAACTCTCTTGCAATTTGAGATGACCTAAAAACCAAAAGTACCTTGAATTTCTTTCAGTCTTTGTTTTACTGCGTCGCTCTAAACCGTTCTTGTTTTTTTTTCATTTTAAAAAAACATGAAAGCAAAGTTCAACAAGTCGTTCATGCGGAACGACAACGGTGTGTAGTTTGTGACAAGGAAATGACAAATTTGATAATCATGTGAATATTGTGCGATTTTTCTACTCTTGACCATCAGGCGTAAAAAATCAAAAAACATTATTGGAAGAGCTGCATGGCAATGAAAGTATTCAAAGGGTGAAAAAAAATTCTAAAGTCGGAAAACGTATCGATCTTCTCTCGAATTGTTTGTTTTAATCATCTGAGTGTACTCATTTCAAAATGACGTCTCATTTTTCCAAACAAAAACTTTGTCACATGACGTAGTTCTGACGAGTGTTTTTGCTCAGTTCTCTGAAGTTTCATTGAAGACTACCGTATCTCATTGCGCAGGAATTAGCCTAATCCTATTGTATGTGTGCTTCATTTTTTATTGATTCTAAGTTCACAAACAATAGAGTCATTGTATAGATGATATTCGAAGATACAGGTAGAAACAACAAAGATGCTTACAGTACTCAAGATGTTTGATTCTCATCATCTCGCAACTTTAAGATTACAAATCAAAGCCGGCGATTACAGTGTCGTGGCAAGACCCATCTGCTGTGCAAAATCAACCATATGAAGACATCTGTATATTTGATCTGAGATGTGTCATTCGACAACTTTTTTGGAGGAAACACTAGCGATTCTTCTCTTCGTTAGCAATTCCAACGTTCAGGCCTCGTTATACACTTTGTTTCATTGCAAGATCAATTCCTATGGCCTTCATCGTTCTAAAAAGTTCACCAAGAACCTCGAAACAGAATTGGAGATTCATTTAGAAATTATTAGGCTTTCTAGTGGTTTCTAGATTTTCTCCGAGAAGCAGATGATGTTCTCATCTTTGTTCAGATAAAATATCATCTAGTTTCAAAGAGCTTGCGCAAGCCCTGTTGTCAAATCGGCTGAAGAGTGAATTACGATCTCCGTGATCCTTTTCAGACCAAAGAACCACAAGACTTTGACGGATCCTTGCTTTCCTGGAACTCTGATTTGATTTCACTTTTAGCATCAGGGTAATTTGATCGAGACTGCAAACAATAAAAGGTAGCGATCAGAGTTGCACGGAATTCTGAGTTCCGTGTTCCGTGTACCGTTTTCCAAAGTTCTCTGCTCCGAGTTTCGTGTTTCGTAGAGAAAAGTTTCTATCCTGTGCAACTGTGGTAGTAATATTGCATGTGTGACATTTCGTTCACAAATCTCCGGTTAGTCATTGATGATCTCCTTGGAATCCCACACAGTTTTGCAAAAACTAATCTCCCGGCGTTCTCTGGAGCTTTGGCGTCCATCAGAAATCTTGGTCCTAACCTACGCCGATTCCGATCAATTAACAATTTTTCACAGATTCCAATAATGCAACGAAATCTGGAACCGAGGTTTTTTTTGGAATCCAAAATGCCGGAGCCGTCGTTTCTTACCATGATAAGAGGATAAGTGGGGTTTTAGAAATTTCCAATGATGGAATTGCACGTTGCAGATTAGAAAACTTATCAAGACTGTGAATAATGAAACTCCTCATTTGGTCCAAATCTGTTAAGCCCTATTCGAAAAACCTCCATTTTTTGATTGAAGTGCTGATGATTCATTCGAATGAACGTGTTTAGGAGCTTTTCACTCTGCTTTATAAAAAATTACCAATGCAAGAGCGAGGAACGGAGTTTCACGGAACGGGAATATTTGAAATATGTACATACTATGGACAGCTTAGAAAAGAAATTATAACACTTCGGTTGAAAAATTAAGTGGTTAAATTTGAGAACAAACCTGTAAGTGCTACAATGCTATTTTATAATGCCACTCAACTTGGAAATGAACTTAAGATGCTGTTGAAAATTCTGGTAATCAGATATCAGTTCGGAACCCAATCTCAGTTCTACAGTGTTCAGTTTGAATGTTTGATCACCTAAAGACTTCTTTATTGTTTGTGCACTCATGGAATTCTCGGACAATGAAACCCCTTGGTACAGAGGATTATGATAATCCACATCAAAGTGTGGTATGGGAGCATTTCAATAGAGCTAAGCCAATTTGGAAAAAAAACACTTGTCAGAGCTACGTCACATAAAGAATCTTGAAGATTTTCGGAACAAAACAAATAGTATGTAGTTTTGAAAACTACTGAGATGCCTTCAAATGTCGACGTGAACAAAGAGACCTCTTCTGCGAGAGAACTGTAGGAGTGTCCATCAGTCCCACGTCATTGTAGGTGTCAACCTAAACTTTTATTCCCTGGTGCACACAAAGAGAAAACTCTAGGAGCTCTTAGCATTTGTGTTTCTGAAACATTCCCGCCTAGCCGACTGGGGTCATCAAGAGAAAGTCAAGTCTAAACTCTTTTAACAAAATCCTAGTCACTGTTTCATGTCGATCGGACCCATATATTGTTCAAACCACATTTCATCAGTTCCAAAAATCTGTGGTGAAAACTCATCGAAACAGAATTCCAGTATCCTAAAATAAGGTTCAGGCCTTTCCAGAAGTAGATTGTGCAATGTCTCAGTATTTACAACATGTTCTGATGGTAGATCGATGGTCTTTGATTAATGTGAATTTCTCTCGGATATCGTTAAGTTTTCTCTCAAATCGCACTGTCTTTCGCGACATCGTAGGCTCGACGCCAGTGATTGGTTGTCCGAAGTCCCGCCTTCTGACGTCCCGCGGTAGCAGATTAAAAGGGAGGGGCTTGGCACGCTGGAAAGAAGGGAAGAGCTGAAGAGAAGCGAGGACATAGGTAGACAAATCCGGCTTCTGAAAGGGCGGGACGGAGCCAGATGAAAAGAGGCGGGACACAGCCGGATTAGAAACAGTATAAATACGCTATCATAGGAATGAAATTTGCAGACCACCGAATCATCAACATGACCCTCAAAACTCTCCTCTGCTTCGCTCTCCTTGTGTTCGGATCCACTGCCCTCACCTGCTGGAGAGGGACCGAGAAGTCGGCGCGTCCGATGCATCATGCATCGTTCTGCTCGACCGTCTTCTCCGGCAAGGAAGGTGTCTTCTACGGAGGCTACGGAGCCACTCCGGGAAAGCATCCCGATACTGAGGGAATGACGACCAACAGATACTGCGACGTCGAGGTTAGTACAGCCCCCCCCATCTTTAACAAAATGTTCATTTTCAGGGCGGAAAGGGAGGAGAACCGGTCTACACCTGCTTCTGCTTCAATGACTTGTGCAACACTCCGATGAAATTCAACGACTTCTTCGATCTGCACTTCGGCAAGGGCCACATCTAAAACCGGATCTCACGATAATTTGGAATCAATCTTAGATATTTACCTCCTTTTCTTTCTCTACCTCACGTAGAGAGCTACTAAAATAAATGTATTGTATTGGTTCTTGAAATTATGTTTAAAAGCAACGTTCCGACCAGAAAAACTCGCTCGAGAACTGAAGACCCAAACATCAAAATTATACCATGTTCTCATATACCAAACCGCTATAGTCCGGATTATCCTCATCTCCTACACTCCTACAACACGGCAGACAAATAGTGCACGAAAATGAGGACGAAAATGAATTGGGAACTGTTCCTGTAAGAAACGAGTTTTCACTCGCGTCAATTCTTTGTGAGACACATGAGAAAGAGTGAACTAGAGTACTGATACAAGGTTCGAAATTTTTTTTTAACGAAAAGGCGATATCGGAAGAAAAACTGAAGAATGAGTCTTAAACTTGCTCGGTACCGCTTACTTTGGGAAGCTATTGAATGTTAGGAGTTCACCTTTTCAAGTTGGCAAGAACGTTTTTAGATATTTTTCATTTTCAATTCTTTTCAAACGCAGAGAAAGGTCCTTTGCGATGATCCTTTTTATCGATAACAGTCTGACACCTATTCTTCAGACTCGTGATTGTGTATGTCCAAAATTTAGTTTATTGAGTGAATGACACATTTTGGAGTTTTCTGAAGTCTTCCAAGGAAAAAATTACGTTTTTATTCATTTTTCATTCAGAAGAGTGTATGAAGATAGATCATCCTCTCTTAGAGCAGAATATCCGCGAGCACTGTTGTCAAACCGGCTGGAGAATCTAATTCCGGTTATCAAACTGTATGTACGTTAGTGATTTTCGATCTTCTTCAGGTCACAGAACCACGGATGTTTGTTCCCATCACATATCATAAGAAACTTATTTCACATCCTTATTCATGATTGCAAGAGTTGAACAGTGGTGTTCTATCGAAACCAACGATAACAAACAAATGATATGAAAGGAAACATGTCTTTTAGTACTTCGGTTGAAATCTCTCCACATATAATTCAAAAACCGGCAAAGTCAAAGACGCAACTCAAACTGAAATTAGGCATTATTGCTATCTTTGCAAATCTTGCATCGATGAGCCATTCATGCTCTCCTTGGACTCTTCCACACTTTTTGCAAAAGCTAAGCCATCGGATTTTTCCGCTGCCAGCGTGTGCGTCAGAAACTTTGATCCCAACCCACCGGAACTGAGCCCGATTACAAGGGCTCCTGTGGGAAGGGATTTTTGATGACCACTTATTCTAACGTCAACTTATGAGTGTTCTAACGTCAACTAAAGATTCCATCCAGTGTTTGTGATGCTTGGAAGCGCGGAAAACTTCGTTTAGAGTAGCGTTTTTTTGATTGCATTAACTGAAATAACTAAAAAACTGTGCAATTGAATATTGAAACTGCAGGCGCAATGTTCAGGCTGACTGTACGACTTCACAGAAGATTCGAAACTGTCTGCGATAGTATTAAAACGTCAGAGTTGTTTGCAGCAGCGTTTTTTTGATTGCATTAACTGGAATAACTGAAAAACTGTGCAATTGAATATTGAAACTGCAGGCGCAATGTTCAGGCTGACTGTACGACTTCACAGAAGATTCGAAACTGTCTGCGATAGTATTAAAACGTCAGAGTTGTTTGCAGCAGCGTTTTTTTGATTGCATTAACTGAAATAACTGAAAAACTGTGCAATTGAATATTGAAACCGCAGGCGCAATGTTCAGGCTGACTGTACGACTTCACAGAGGATCCGAAACTGTCTGCGATAGTATTAAAACGTCAGAGTTGTTTGCAGCAGCGTTATTTTGATTGCATTAACTGGAATAACTGAAAAACTGTGCAATTGAATATTGAAACTGCAGGCGCAATGTTCAGGCTGACTGTACGACTTCACAGAAGATTCGAAACTGTCTGCGATAGTATTAAAACGTCAGAGTTGTTTGCAGCAGCGTTTTTTTGATTGCATTAACTGAAATAACTGAAAAACTGTGCAATTGAATATTGAAACTGCAGGCGCAATGTTCAGGCTGACTGTACGACTTCACAGAGGATCCGAAACTGTCTGCGATAGTATTAAAACGTCAGAGTTGTTTGCAGCAGCGTTATTTTGATTGCATTAACTGGAATAACTGAAAAACTGTGCAATTGAATATTGAAACTGCAGGCGCAATGTTCAGGCTGACTGTACGACTTCACAGAAGATCCGAAACTGTCTGCGATAGTACTACAACGTCAGAGTTGTTTGCAGCAGCGTTATTTTGATTGCATTAACTGAAATAACTGAAAAACTGTGCAATTGAATATTGAAACTGCAGGCGCAATGTTCAGGCTGACTGTACGACTTCACAGAAGATTCGAAACTGTCTGCGATAGTATTACAACGTCAGAGTTGTTTGCAGCAGCGTTATTTTGATTGCATTAACTGAAATAACTAAAAAACTGTGCAATTGAATATTGAAACTGCAGGCGCAATGTTCAGGCTGACTGTACGACTTCACAGAAGATCCGAAACTGTCTGCGATAGTATTAAAACGTCAGAGTTGTTTGCAGCAGCGTTTTTTTGATTGCATTAACTGAAATAACTAAAAAACTGTGCAATTGAATATTGAAACTGCAGGCGCAATGTTCAGGCTGACTGTACGATTTCACAGAAGATTCGAAACTGTCTGCGATAGTATTACAACGTCAGAGTTGTTTGCACCAGCGTTATTTTGATTGCATTAACTGAAATAACTAAAAAACTGTGCAATTGAATATTGAAACTGCAGGCGCAATGTTCAGGCTGACTGTACGACTTCACAGAAGATTCGAAACTGTCTGCGATAGTATTACAACGTCAGAGTTGTTTGCAGCAGCGTTTTTTTGATTGCATTAACTGAAATAACTAAAAAACTGTGCAATTGAATATTGAAACTGCAGGCGCAATGTTCAGGCTGACTGTACGACTTCACAGAAGATTCGAAACTGTCTGCGATAGTATTACAACGTCAGAGTTGTTTGCAGCAGCGTTTTTTTCATTGCATTAACTGAAATAACTGAAAAACTGTGCAATTGAATATTGAAACTGCAGGCGCAATGTTCAGGCTGACTGTACGACTTCACAGAAGATTCGAAACTGTCTGCGATAGTATTACAACGTCAGAGTTGTTTGCAGCAGCGTTTTTTTGATTGCATTAACTGAAATAACTAAAAAACTGTGCAATTGAATATTGAAACTGCAGGCGCAATGTTCAGGCTGACTGTACGATTTCACAGAAGATTCGAAACTGTCTGCGATAGTATTACAACGTCAGAGTTGTTTGCAGCAGCGTTTTTTTGATTGCATTAACTGAAATAACTAAAAAACTGTGCAATTGAATATTGAAACTGCAGGCGCAATGTTCAGGCTGACTGTACGACTTCACAGAAGATCCGAAACTGTCTGCGATAGTATTAAAACGTCAGAGTTGTTTGCAGCAGCGTTTTTTTGATTGCATTAACTGAAATAACTAAAAAACTGTGCAATTGAATATTGAAACTGCAGGCGCAATGTTCAGGCTGACTGTACGACTTCACAGAAGATTCGAAACTGTCTGCGATAGTATTACAACGTCAGAGTTGTTTGCAGCAGCGTTTTTTTCATTGCATTAACTGAAATAACTGAAAAACTGTGCAATTGAATATTGAAACTGCAGGCGCAATGTTCAGGCTGACTGTACGACTTCACAGAAGATTCGAAACTGTCTGCGATCATATTACAACGTCAGAGTTGTTTGCAGCAGCGTTATTTTGATTGCATTAACTGAAATAACTAAAAAACTGTGCAATTGAATATTGAAACTGCAGGCGCAATGTTCAGGCTGACTGTACGACTTCACAGAAGATTCGAAACTGTCTGCGATAGTATTACAACGTCAGAGTTGTTTGCAGCAGCGTTTTTTTCATTGCATTAACTGAAATAACTGAAAAACTGTGCAATTGAATATTGAAACTGCAGGCGCAATGTTCAGGCTGACTGTACGACTTCACAGAAGATTCGAAACTGTCTGCGATAGTATTACAACGTCAGAGTTGTTTGCACCAGCGTTTTTTTGATTGCATTAACTGAAATAACTAAAAAACTGTGCAATTGAATATTGAAACTGCAGGCGCAATGTTCAGGCTGACTGTACGACTTCACAGAAGATCCGAAACTGTCTGCGATAGTATTACAACGTCAGAGTTGTTTGCACCAGCGTTTTTTTGATTGCATTAACTGAAATAACTGAAAAACTGTGCAATTGAATATTGAAACTGCAGGCGCAATGTTCAGGCTGACTGTACGACTTCACAGAGGATCCGAAACTGTCTGCGATAGTATTAAAACGTCAGAGTTGTTTGCAGCAGCGTTATTTTGATTGCATTAACTGGAATAACTGAAAAACTGTGCAATTGAATATTGAAACTGCAGGCGCAATGTTCAGGCTGACTGTACGACTTCACAGAAGATCCGAAACTGTCTGCGATAGTACTACAACGTCAGAGTTGTTTGCAGCAGCGTTATTTTGATTGCATTAACTGAAATAACTGAAAAACTGTGCAATTGAATATTGAAACTGCAGGCGCAATGTTCAGGCTGACTGTACGACTTCACAGAAGATTCGAAACTGTCTGCGATAGTATTACAACGTCAGAGTTGTTTGCAGCAGCGTTATTTTGATTGCATTAACTGAAATAACTAAAAAACTGTGCAATTGAATATTGAAACTGCAGGCGCAATGTTCAGGCTGACTGTACGACTTCACAGAAGATCCGAAACTGTCTGCGATAGTATTAAAACGTCAGAGTTGTTTGCAGCAGCGTTTTTTTGATTGCATTAACTGAAATAACTAAAAAACTGTGCAATTGAATATTGAAACTGCAGGCGCAATGTTCAGGCTGACTGTACGATTTCACAGAAGATTCGAAACTGTCTGCGATAGTATTACAACGTCAGAGTTGTTTGCACCAGCGTTATTTTGATTGCATTAACTGAAATAACTAAAAAACTGTGCAATTGAATATTGAAACTGCAGGCGCAATGTTCAGGCTGACTGTACGACTTCACAGAAGATTCGAAACTGTCTGCGATAGTATTACAACGTCAGAGTTGTTTGCAGCAGCGTTTTTTTGATTGCATTAACTGAAATAACTAAAAAACTGTGCAATTGAATATTGAAACTGCAGGCGCAATGTTCAGGCTGACTGTACGACTTCACAGAAGATTCGAAACTGTCTGCGATAGTATTACAACGTCAGAGTTGTTTGCAGCAGCGTTTTTTTCATTGCATTAACTGAAATAACTGAAAAACTGTGCAATTGAATATTGAAACTGCAGGCGCAATGTTCAGGCTGACTGTACGACTTCACAGAAGATTCGAAACTGTCTGCGATAGTATTACAACGTCAGAGTTGTTTGCAGCAGCGTTTTTTTGATTGCATTAACTGAAATAACTAAAAAACTGTGCAATTGAATATTGAAACTGCAGGCGCAATGTTCAGGCTGACTGTACGATTTCACAGAAGATTCGAAACTGTCTGCGATAGTATTACAACGTCAGAGTTGTTTGCAGCAGCGTTTTTTTGATTGCATTAACTGAAATAACTAAAAAACTGTGCAATTGAATATTGAAACTGCAGGCGCAATGTTCAGGCTGACTGTACGACTTCACAGAAGATCCGAAACTGTCTGCGATAGTATTAAAACGTCAGAGTTGTTTGCAGCAGCGTTTTTTTGATTGCATTAACTGAAATAACTAAAAAACTGTGCAATTGAATATTGAAACTGCAGGCGCAATGTTCAGGCTGACTGTACGACTTCACAGAAGATTCGAAACTGTCTGCGATAGTATTACAACGTCAGAGTTGTTTGCAGCAGCGTTTTTTTCATTGCATTAACTGAAATAACTGAAAAACTGTGCAATTGAATATTGAAACTGCAGGCGCAATGTTCAGGCTGACTGTACGACTTCACAGAAGATTCGAAACTGTCTGCGATCATATTACAACGTCAGAGTTGTTTGCAGCAGCGTTATTTTGATTGCATTAACTGAAATAACTAAAAAACTGTGCAATTGAATATTGAAACTGCAGGCGCAATGTTCAGGCTGACTGTACGACTTCACAGAAGATTCGAAACTGTCTGCGATAGTATTACAACGTCAGAGTTGTTTGCAGCAGCGTTTTTTTCATTGCATTAACTGAAATAACTGAAAAACTGTGCAATTGAATATTGAAACTGCAGGCGCAATGTTCAGGCTGACTGTACGACTTCACAGAAGATTCGAAACTGTCTGCGATAGTATTACAACGTCAGAGTTGTTTGCACCAGCGTTTTTTTGATTGCATTAACTGAAATAACTAAAAAACTGTGCAATTGAATATTGAAACTGCAGGCGCAATGTTCAGGCTGACTGTACGACTTCACAGAAGATCCGAAACTGTCTGCGATAGTATTACAACGTCAGAGTTGTTTGCAGCAGCGTTTTTTTCATTGCATTAACTGAAATAACTGAAAAACTGTGCAATTGAATATTGAAACTGCAGGCGCAATGTTCAGGCTGACTGTACGACTTCACAGAAGATTCGAAACTGTCTGCGATCATATTACAACGTCAGAGTTGTTTGCAGCAGCGTTATTTTGATTGCATTAACTGAAATAACTAAAAAACTGTGCAATTGAATATTGAAACTGCAGGCGCAATGTTCAGGCTGACTGTACGACTTCACAAAAGATTCGAAACTGTCTGCGATAGTATTACAACGTCAGAGTTGTTTGCACCAGCGTTATTTTGATTGCATTAACTGAAATAACTGAAAAACTGTGCAATTGAATATTGAAACTGCAGGCGCAATGTTCAGGCTGACTGTACGATTTCACAGAATATCCGAAACTGTCTGCGATAGTATTACAACGTCAGAGTTGTTTGCACCAGCGTTATTTTGATTGCATTAACTGAAATAACTAAAAAACTGTGCAATTGAATATTGAAACTGCAGGCGCAATGTTCAGGCTGACTGTACGATTTCACAGAATATCCGAAACTGTCTGCGATAGTATTACAACGTCAGAGTTGTTTGCACCAGCGTTATTTTGATTGCATTAACTGAAATAACTAAAAAACTGTGCAATTGAATATTGAAACTGCAGGCGCAATGTTCAGGCTGACTGTACGATTTCACAGAATATCCGAAACTGTCTGCGATAGTATTACAACGTCAGAGTTGTTTGCACCAGCGTTATTTTGATTGCATTAACTGAAATAACTAAAAAACTGTGCAATTGAATATTGAAACTGCAGGCGCAATGTTCAGGCTGACTGTACGACTTCACAGAAGATTCGAAACTGTCTGCGATCATATTACAACGTCAGAGTTGTTTGCACCAGCGTTATTTTGATTGCATTAACTGAAATAACTAAAAAACTGTGCAATTGAATATTGAAACTGCAGGCGCAATGTTCAGGCTGACTGTACGACTTCACAGAAGATTCGAAACTGTCTGCGATCATATTACAACGTCAGAGTTGTTTGCACCAGCGTTATTTTGATTGCATTAACTGAAATAACTAAAAAACTGTGCAATTGAATATTGAAACTGCAGGCGCAATGTTCAGGCTGACTGTACGACTTCACAGAAGATTCGAAACTGTCTGCGATAGTATTACAACGTCAGAGTTGTTTGCACCAGCGTTATTTTGATTGCATTAACTGAAATAACTAAAAAACTGTGCAATTGAATATTGAAACTGCAGGCGCAATGTTCAGGCTGACTGTACGACTTCACAGAAGATTCGAAACTGTCTGCGATCATATTACAACGTCAGAGTTGTTTGCACCAGCGTTATTTTGATTGCATTAACTGAAATAACTAAAAAACTGTGCAATTGAATATTGAAACTGCAGGCGCAATGTTCAGGCTGACTGTACGACTTCACAGAAGATTCGAAACTGTCTGCGATAGTATTACAACGTCAGAGTTGTTTGCAGCAGCGTTTTTTTCATTGCATTAACTGAAATAACTAAAAAACTGTGCAATTGAATATTGAAACAGCAGGCGCAATGTTCAGGCTGACTGTACGACTTCACAGAAGATTCGAAACTGTCTGCGATAGTATTACAACGTCAGAGTTGTTTGCACCAGCGTTATTTTGATTGCATTAACTGAAATAACTAAAAAACTGTGCAATTGAATATTGAAACAGCAGGCGCAATGTTCAGGCTGACTGTACGACTTCACAGAAGATTCGAAACTGTCTGCGATAGTATTACAACGTCAGAGTTGTTTGCACCAGCGTTATTTTGATTGCATTAACTGAAATAACTAAAAAACTGTGCAATTGAATATTGAAACAGCAGGCGCAATGTTCAGGCTGACTGTACGACTTCACAGAAGATCCGAAACTGTCTGCGATAGTATTACAACGTCAGAGTTGTTTGCAGCAGCGTTATTTTGATTGCATTAACTGAAATAACTAAAAAACTGTGCAATTGAATATTGAAACTGCAGGCGCAATGTTCAGGCTGACTGTACGACTTCACAGAAGATTCGAAACTGTCTGCGATAGTATTACAACGTCAGAGTTGTTTGCAGCAGCGTTATTTTGATTGCATTAACTGAAATAACTAAAAAACTGTGCAATTGAATATTGAAACTGCAGGCGCAATGTTCAGGCTGACTGTACGATTTCACAGAAGATTCGAAACTGTCTGCGATCATATTACAACGTCAGAGTTGTTTGCACCAGCGTTTTTTTGATTGCATTAACTGAAATAACTAAAAAACTGTGCAATTGAATATTGAAACTGCAGGCGCAATGTTCAGGCTGACTGTACGACTTCACAGAAGATTCGAAACTGTCTGCGATCATATTACAACGTCAGAGTTGTTTGCAGCAGCGTTATTTTGATTGTATTAACTGAAATAACTGAAAAACTGTGCAATTGAATATTGAAACTGCAGGCGCAATGTTCAGGCTGACTGTACGACTTCACAGAAGATTCGAAACTGTCTGCGATCATATTACAACGTCAGAGTTGTTTGCACCAGCGTTTTTTTGATTGCATTAACTGAAATAACTAAAAAACTGTGCAATTGAATATTGAAACTGCAGGCGCAATGTTCAGGCTGACTGTACGACTTCACAGAAGATCCGAAACTGTCTGCGATAGTATTACAACGTCAGAGTTGTTTGCAGCAGCGTTATTTTGATTGCATTAACTGAAATAACTAAAAAACTGTGCAATTGAATATTGAAACTGCAGGCGCAATGTTCAGGCTGACTGTACGACTTCACAGAAGATTCGAAACTGTCTGCGATAGTATTACAACGTCAGAGTTGTTTGCACCAGCGTTTTTTTGATTGCATTAACTGAAATAACTAAAAAACTGTGCAATTGAATATTGAAACTGCAGGCGCAATGTTCAGGCTGACTGTACGACTTCACAGAAGATTCGAAACTGTCTGCGATCATATTACAACGTCAGAGTTGTTTGCAGCAGCGTTATTTTGATTGCATTAACTGAAATAACTAAAAAACTGTGCAATTGAATATTGAAACTGCAGGCGCAATGTTCAGGCTGACTGTACGACTTCACAGAAGATTCGAAACTGTCTGCGATCATATTACAACGTCAGAGTTGTTTGCACCAGCGTTTTTTTGATTGCATTAACTGAAATAACTAAAAAACTGTGCAATTGAATATTGAAACTGCAGGCGCAATGTTCAGGCTGACTGTACGACTTCACAGAAGATCCGAAACTGTCTGCGATAGTATTACAACGTCAGAGTTGTTTGCAGCAGCGTTATTTTGATTGCATTAACTGAAATAACTAAAAAACTGTGCATATGAATATTGAAACTGCAGGCGCAATGTTCAGGCTGACTGTACGACTTCACAGAAGATTCGAAACTGTCTGCGATCATATTACAACGTCAGAGTTGTTTGCACCAGCGTTATTTTGATTGCATTAACTGAAATAACTAAAAAACTGTGCAATTGAATATTGAAACTGCAGGCGCAATGTTCAGGCTGACTGTACGACTTCACAGAAGATCCGAAACTGTCTGCGATAGTATTACAACGTCAGAGTTGTTTGCAGCAGCGTTATTTTGATTGCATTAACTGAAATAACTAAAAAACTGTGCAATTGAATATTGAAACTGCAGGCGCAATGTTCAGGCTGACTGTACGACTTCACAGAAGATTCGAAACTGTCTGCGATAGTATTACAACGTCAGAGTTGTTTGCACCAGCGTTTTTTTGATTGCATTAACTGAAATAACTAAAAAACTGTGCAATTGAATATTGAAACTGCAGGCGCAATGTTCAGGCTGACTGTACGACTTCACAGAAGATTCGAAACTGTCTGCGATAGTATTACAACGTCAGAGTTGTTTGCACCAGCGTTATTTTGATTGTATTAACTGAAATAACTGAAAAACTGTGCAATTGAATATTGAAACTGCAGGCGCAATGTTCAGGCTGACTGTACGACTTCACAGAAGATTCGAAACTGTCTGCGATAGTATTACAACGTCAGAGTTGTTTGCACCAGCGTTTTTTTTATTGCATTAACTGAAATAACTGAAAAACTGTGCAATTGAATATTGAAACTGCAGGCGCAATGTTCAGGCTGACTGTACGATTTCACAGAATATCCGAAACTGTCTGCGATAGTATTACAACGTCAGAGTTGTTTGCAGCAGCGTTATTTTGATTGCATTAACTGAAATAACTAAAAAACTGTGCAATTGAATATTGAAACTGCAGGCGCAATGTTCAGGCTGACTGTACGACTTCACAGAAGATTCGAAACTGTCTGCGATCATATTACAACGTCAGAGTTGTTTGCACCAGCGTTATTTTGATTGCATTAACTGAAATAACTAAAAAACTGTGCATATGAATATTGAAACTGCAGGCGCAATGTTCAGGCTGACTGTACGACTTCACAGAAGATTCGAAACTGTCTGCGATCATATTACAACGTCAGAGTTGTTTGCACCAGCGTTTTTTTGATTGCATTAACTGAAATAACTAAAAAACTGTGCAATTGAATATTGAAACTGCAGGCGCAATGTTCAGGCTGACTGTACGACTTCACAGAAGATCCGAAACTGTCTGCGATAGTATTACAACGTCAGAGTTGTTTGCAGCAGCGTTATTTTGATTGCATTAACTGAAATAACTAAAAAACTGTGCAATTGAATATTGAAACTGCAGGCGCAATGTTCAGGCTGACTGTACGACTTCACAGAAGATTCGAAACTGTCTGCGATAGTATTACAACGTCAGAGTTGTTTGCACCAGCGTTTTTTTGATTGCATTAACTGAAATAACTAAAAAACTGTGCAATTGAATATTGAAACTGCAGGCGCAATGTTCAGGCTGACTGTACGACTTCACAGAAGATTCGAAACTGTCTGCGATCATATTACAACGTCAGAGTTGTTTGCAGCAGCGTTATTTTGATTGTATTAACTGAAATAACTGAAAAACTGTGCAATTGAATATTGAAACTGCAGGCGCAATGTTCAGGCTGACTGTACGACTTCACAGAAGATTCGAAACTGTCTGCGATCATATTACAACGTCAGAGTTGTTTGCACCAGCGTTTTTTTGATTGCATTAACTGAAATAACTAAAAAACTGTGCAATTGAATATTGAAACTGCAGGCGCAATGTTCAGGCTGACTGTACGACTTCACAGAAGATTCGAAACTGTCTGCGATCATATTACAACGTCAGAGTTGTTTGCACCAGCGTTTTTTTGATTGCATTAACTGAAATAACTAAAAAACTGTGCAATTGAATATTGAAACTGCAGGCGCAATGTTCAGGCTGACTGTACGACTTCACAGAAGATCCGAAACTGTCTGCGATAGTATTACAACGTCAGAGTTGTTTGCAGCAGCGTTATTTTGATTGCATTAACTGAAATAACTAAAAAACTGTGCAATTGAATATTGAAACTGCAGGCGCAATGTTCAGGCTGACTGTACGACTTCACAGAAGATTCGAAACTGTCTGCGATAGTATTACAACGTCAGAGTTGTTTGCACCAGCGTTTTTTTGATTGCATTAACTGAAATAACTAAAAAACTGTGCAATTGAATATTGAAACTGCAGGCGCAATGTTCAGGCTGACTGTACGACTTCACAGAAGATTCGAAACTGTCTGCGATAGTATTACAACGTCAGAGTTGTTTGCACCAGCGTTATTTTGATTGTATTAACTGAAATAACTGAAAAACTGTGCAATTGAATATTGAAACTGCAGGCGCAATGTTCAGGCTGACTGTACGACTTCACAGAAGATTCGAAACTGTCTGCGATAGTATTACAACGTCAGAGTTGTTTGCACCAGCGTTTTTTTTATTGCATTAACTGAAATAACTGAAAAACTGTGCAATTGAATATTGAAACTGCAGGCGCAATGTTCAGGCTGACTGTACGATTTCACAGAATATCCGAAACTGTCTGCGATAGTATTACAACGTCAGAGTTGTTTGCAGCAGCGTTATTTTGATTGCATTAACTGAAATAACTAAAAAACTGTGCAATTGAATATTGAAACTGCAGGCGCAATGTTCAGGCTGACTGTACGACTTCACAGAAGATTCGAAACTGTCTGCGATCATATTACAACGTCAGAGTTGTTTGCACCAGCGTTATTTTGATTGCATTAACTGAAATAACTAAAAAACTGTGCATATGAATATTGAAACTGCAGGCGCAATGTTCAGGCTGACTGTACGACTTCACAGAAGATTCGAAACTGTCTGCGATCATATTACAACGTCAGAGTTGTTTGCACCAGCGTTTTTTTGATTGCATTAACTGAAATAACTAAAAAACTGTGCAATTGAATATTGAAACTGCAGGCGCAATGTTCAGGCTGACTGTACGACTTCACAGAAGATCCGAAACTGTCTGCGATAGTATTACAACGTCAGAGTTGTTTGCAGCAGCGTTATTTTGATTGCATTAACTGAAATAACTAAAAAACTGTGCAATTGAATATTGAAACTGCAGGCGCAATGTTCAGGCTGACTGTACGACTTCACAGAAGATTCGAAACTGTCTGCGATAGTATTACAACGTCAGAGTTGTTTGCACCAGCGTTTTTTTGATTGCATTAACTGAAATAACTAAAAAACTGTGCAATTGAATATTGAAACTGCAGGCGCAATGTTCAGGCTGACTGTACGACTTCACAGAAGATTCGAAACTGTCTGCGATCATATTACAACGTCAGAGTTGTTTGCAGCAGCGTTATTTTGATTGTATTAACTGAAATAACTGAAAAACTGTGCAATTGAATATTGAAACTGCAGGCGCAATGTTCAGGCTGACTGTACGACTTCACAGAAGATTCGAAACTGTCTGCGATCATATTACAACGTCAGAGTTGTTTGCACCAGCGTTTTTTTGATTGCATTAACTGAAATAACTAAAAAACTGTGCAATTGAATATTGAAACTGCAGGCGCAATGTTCAGGCTGACTGTACGACTTCACAGAAGATTCGAAACTGTCTGCGATCATATTACAACGTCAGAGTTGTTTGCACCAGCGTTTTTTTGATTGCATTAACTGAAATAACTAAAAAACTGTGCAATTGAATATTGAAACTGCAGGCGCAATGTTCAGGCTGACTGTACGACTTCACAGAAGATCCGAAACTGTCTGCGATAGTATTACAACGTCAGAGTTGTTTGCAGCAGCGTTATTTTGATTGCATTAACTGAAATAACTAAAAAACTGTGCATATGAATATTGAAACTGCAGGCGCAATGTTCAGGCTGACTGTACGACTTCACAGAAGATTCGAAACTGTCTGCGATCATATTACAACGTCAGAGTTGTTTGCACCAGCGTTATTTTGATTGCATTAACTGAAATAACTAAAAAACTGTGCAATTGAATATTGAAACTGCAGGCGCAATGTTCAGGCTGACTGTACGACTTCACAGAAGATTCGAAACTGTCTGCGATCATATTACAACGTCAGAGTTGTTTGCACCAGCGTTTTTTTCATTGCATTAACTGAAATAACTGAAAAACTGTGCAATTGAATATTGAAACTGCAGGCGCAATGTTCAGGCTGACTGTACGATTTCACAGAATATCCGAAACTGTCTGCGATAGTATTACAACGTCAGAGTTGTTTGCAGCAGCGTTATTTTGATTGCATTAACTGAAATAACTGAAAAACTGTGCAATTGAATATTGAAACTGCAGGCGCAATGTTCAGGCTGACTGTACGATTTCACAGAATATCCGAAACTGTCTGCGATAGTATTACAACGTCAGAGTTGTTTGCAGCAGCGTTATTTTGATTGCATTAACTGAAATAACTGAAAAACTGTGCAATTGAATATTGAAACTGCAGGCGCAATGTTCAGGCTGACTGTACGACTTCACAGAAGATTCGAAACTGTCTGCGATCATATTACAACGTCAGAGTTGTTTGCACCAGCGTTATTTTGATTGCATTAACTGAAATAACTAAAAAACTGTGCAATTGAATATTGAAACTGCAGGCGCAATGTTCAGGCTGACTGTACGACTTCACAGAAGATTCGAAACTGTCTGCGATAGTATTACAACGTCAGAGTTGTTTGCACCAGCGTTTTTTTCATTGCATTAACTGAAATAACTGAAAAACTGTGCAATTGAATATTGAAACTGCAGGCGCAATGTTCAGGCTGACTGTACGATTTCACAGAATATCCGAAACTGTCTGCGATAGTATTACAACGTCAGAGTTGTTTGCAGCAGCGTTATTTTGATTGCATTAACTGAAATAACTAAAAAACTGTGCAATTGAATATTGAAACTGCAGGCGCAATGTTCAGGCTGACTGTACGACTTCACAGAAGATTCGAAACTGTCTGCGATCATATTACAACGTCAGAGTTGTTTGCACCAGCGTTATTTTGATTGCATTAACTGAAATAACTAAAAAACTGTGCAATTGAATATTGAAACTGCAGGCGCAATGTTCAGGCTGACTGTACGACTTCACAGAAGATCCGAAACTGTCTGCGATAGTATTACAACGTCAGAGTTGTTTGCACCAGCGTTTTTTTCATTGCATTAACTGAAATAACTGAAAAACTGTGCAATTGAATATTGAAACTGCAGGCGCAATGTTCAGGCTGACTGTACGATTTCACAGAATATCCGAAACTGTCTGCGATAGTATTACAACGTCAGAGTTGTTTGCAGCAGCGTTATTTTGATTGCATTAACTGAAATAACTAAAAAACTGTGCAATTGAATATTGAAACTGCAGGCGCAATGTTCAGGCTGACTGTACGACTTCACAGAAGATTCGAAACTGTCTGCGATCATATTACAACGTCAGAGTTGTTTGCACCAGCGTTATTTTGATTGCATTAACTGAAATAACTAAAAAACTGTGCAATTGAATATTGAAACTGCAGGCGCAATGTTCAGGCTGACTGTACGACTTCACAGAAGATTCGAAACTGTCTGCGATAGTATTACAACGTCAGAGTTGTTTGCACCAGCGTTATTTTGATTGCATTAACTGAAATAACTAAAAAACTGTGCAATTGAATATTGAAACAGCAGGCGCAATGTTCAGGCTGACTGTACGACTTCACAGAAGATTCGAAACTGTCTGCGATAGTATTACAACGTCAGAGTTGTTTGCACCAGCGTTATTTTGATTGCATTAACTGAAATAACTGAAAAACTGTGCAATTGAATATTGAAACAGCAGGCGCAATGTTCAGGCTGACTGTACGACTTCACAGAAGATCCGAAACTGTCTGCGATAGTATTACAACGTCAGAGTTGTTTGCAGCAGCGTTATTTTGATTGCATTAACTGAAATAACTAAAAAACTGTGCAATTGAATATTGAAACTGCAGGCGCAATGTTCAAGCTGACTGTACGACTTCACAGAAGATTCGAAACTGTCTGCGATAGTATTACAACGTCAGAGTTGTTTGCAGCAGCGTTATTTTGATTGCATTAACTGAAATAACTAAAAAACTGTGCAATTGAATATTGAAACTGCAGGCGCAATGTTCAGGCTGACTGTACGATTTCACAGAAGATTCGAAACTGTCTGCGATCATATTACAACGTCAGAGTTGTTTGCACCAGCGTTTTTTTGATTGCATTAACTGAAATAACTAAAAAACTGTGCAATTGAATATTGAAACTGCAGGCGCAATGTTCAGGCTGACTGTACGACTTCACAGAAGATTCGAAACTGTCTGCGATCATATTACAACGTCAGAGTTGTTTGCAGCAGCGTTATTTTGATTGCATTAACTGAAATAACTAAAAAACTGTGCAATTGAATATTAAAACTGCAGGCGCAATGTTCAGGCTGACTGTACGACTTCACAGAAGATCCGAAACTGTCTGCGATAGTATTACAACGTCAGAGTTGTTTGCAGCAGCGTTATTTTGATTGCATTAACTGAAATAACTAAAAAACTGTGCAATTGAATATTAAAACTGCAGGCGCAATGTTCAGGCTGACTGTACGATTTCACAGAATATCCGAAACTGTCTGCGATAGTATTACAACGTCAGAGTTGTTTGCAGCAGCGTTATTTTGATTGCATTAACTGAAATAACTAAAAAACTGTGCAATTGAATATTGAAACTGCAGGCGCAATGTTCAGGCTGACTGTACGACTTCACAGAAGATTCGAAACTGTCTGCGATCATATTACAACGTCAGAGTTGTTTGCACCAGCGTTATTTTGATTGCATTAACTGAAATAACTAAAAAACTGTGCAATTGAATATTGAAACTGCAGGCGCAATGTTCAGGCTGACTGTACGACTTCACAGAAGATTCGAAACTGTCTGCGATAGTATTACAACGTCAGAGTTGTTTGCACCAGCGTTATTTTGATTGCATTAACTGAAATAACTAAAAAACTGTGCAATTGAATATTGAAACTGCAGGCGCAATGTTCAGGCTGACTGTACGACTTCACAGAAGATTCGAAACTGTCTGCGATCATATTACAACGTCAGAGTTGTTTGCACCAGCGTTATTTTGATTGCATTAACTGAAATAACTAAAAAACTGTGCAATTGAATATTGAAACTGCAGGCGCAATGTTCAGGCTGACTGTACGACTTCACAGAAGATTCGAAACTGTCTGCGATAGTATTACAACGTCAGAGTTGTTTGCAGCAGCGTTTTTTTGATTGCATTAACTGAAATAACTAAAAAACTGTGCAATTGAATATTGAAACTGCAGGCGCAATGTTCAGGCTGACTGTACGATTTCACAGAAGATTCGAAACTGTCTGCGATAGTATTACAACGTCAGAGTTGTTTGCACCAGCGTTATTTTGATTGCATTAACTGAAATAACTAAAAAACTGTGCAATTGAATATTGAAACAGCAGGCGCAATGTTCAGGCTGACTGTACGACTTCACAGAAGATTCGAAACTGTCTGCGATAGTATTACAACGTCAGAGTTGTTTGCAGCAGCGTTATTTTGATTGCATTAACTGAAATAACTAAAAAACTGTGCAATTGAATATTGAAACTGCAGGCGCAATGTTCAGGCTGACTGTACGACTTCACAGAAGATTCGAAACTGTCTGCGATAGTATTACAACGTCAGAGTTGTTTGCAGCAGCGTTTTTTTGATTGCATTAACTGAAATAACTAAAAAACTGTGCAATTGAATATTGAAACTGCAGGCGCAATGTTCAGGCTGACTGTACGATTTCACAGAAGATTCGAAACTGTCTGCGATAGTATTACAACGTCAGAGTTGTTTGCACCAGCGTTATTTTGATTGCATTAACTGAAATAACTAAAAAACTGTGCAATTGAATATTGAAACAGCAGGCGCAATGTTCAGGCTGACTGTACGACTTCACAGAAGATTCGAAACTGTCTGCGATAGTATTACAACGTCAGAGTTGTTTGCAGCAGCGTTATTTTGATTGCATTAACTGAAATAACTAAAAAACTGTGCAATTGAATATTGAAACTGCAGGCGCAATGTTCAGGCTGACTGTACGATTTCACAGAAGATTCGAAACTGTCTGCGATCATATTACAACGTCAGAGTTGTTTGCACCAGCGTTTTTTTGATTGCATTAACTGAAATAACTAAAAAACTGTGCAATTGAATATTGAAACAGCAGGCGCAATGTTCAGGCTGACTGTACGACTTCACAGAAGATTCGAAACTGTCTGCGATAGTATTACAACGTCAGAGTTGTTTGCACCAGCGTTTTTTTGATTGCATTAACTGAAATAACTAAAAAACTGTGCAATTGAATATTGAAACTGCAGGCGCAATGTTCAGGCTGACTGTACGACTTCACAGAAGATTCGAAACTGTCTGCGATCATATTACAACGTCAGAGTTGTTTGCACCAGCGTTTTTTTGATTGCATTAACTGAAATAACTAAAAAACTGTGCAATTGAATATTGAAACTGCAGGCGCAATGTTCAGGCTGACTGTACGACTTCACAGAAGATTCGAAACTGTCTGCGATCATATTACAACGTCAGAGTTGTTTGCAGCAGCGTTATTTTGATTGCATTAACTGAAATAACTAAAAAACTGTGCAATTGAATATTAAAACTGCAGGCGCAATGTTCAGGCTGACTGTACGACTTCACAGAAGATCCGAAACTGTCTGCGATAGTATTACAACGTCAGAGTTGTTTGCAGCAGCGTTATTTTGATTGCATTAACTGAAATAACTAAAAAACTGTGCAATTGAATATTGAAACTGCAGGCGCAATGTTCAGGCTGACTGTACGATTTCACAGAAGATTCGAAACTGTCTGCGATAGTATTACAACGTCAGAGTTGTTTGCAGCAGCGTTATTTTGATTGCATTAACTGAAATAACTAAAAAACTGTGCAATTGAATATTGAAACTCGCTTGGCCGAGAGGGCTGAATCTTCGGCCACATTTGACTTTCATTGAGATTTCGATAATATCATGCTCCACCGTCTATTAGCGGCAGACGTCCTACTCCTATCTCAGTCAACTGCTGCTCTTTTAAGAATAAAATACCGTACCTCAAACTACTCGCCAGCCAAAAAATCATCGTTGTGTTCTGTCTCACGGATACTCAACTGGATGATTCTCTTCCATATGCCATCTTATCCCTAGACAATATGTACCATATGTTACGCAACGACAGGAAAAAGCATGGAGGCGGAGTAGCGTTATCGGTTTTAAAGATGTTGAGCTATAAATCAGTCCCATCGGCTTGGTCTAATTACTGGCGATTTTAACTCGCCACATGTGGACTGGAGCAACCTATCTTGTTCCGATGATCCCTGTCGACATATTCTAAGTTTCGCCATTCGGAATGGTCTAGAGCAACACGTTCGAAACCATTCTTGTTTTAAGCCGGACCATGTTCTGAATCTGCTTTTCTCTAATGTTGATTTTGTTAGTGAGGTTGTGGTCGGTGATTTGTTTTGGGACCACTACCTCCTTTATACAGGAACGTACTAGCCTCGCTGCGCTCGGCTCCCGACCTACGGTGCAAAACTCTTGAAGAAACTACCAAAAAATTCTGGTGGGGCACGAACCCCGACTTCTCAAGCCAGAAGATGAAAGTGGGGGAATGGGTCTCTTCACGCGCTGACATTGCCTCTGGGAAGGCTCGCACCTTAGCCTATCTCCACATAGGGGCGGGCCGGCCTGGCGCCGAAAGGGCACCGGCTCCGGCGCTATCTCGGCTCGTTTTGATCGTACGAAAATTCTGACGGCACCATCGGAATGGGGCAACGATTTTACCCTACTTGGCGCACACGGCGTCCAAATTGAGCGGCGGGCCGGCGAGATATCGGGCGCCGAAAAACGCAAAAAGCGTTACGCGTCACGCGTCACGCATAACGCATAACGCAACACCATTCTCTTCACTCATACTTTCTCGATTTTATTGAGGAGGCTGATGGTGTGAAGACGTGATGAAGAATACAAACGACTAAGAGAACTGGTTTAACATAAAGTGGCCAAGAAGGAGAAATTACGTACGGAGCAGGGCCGGTCGGAACGAAATCGAAACGTATCGAAATATTCCGAATTTCGCTTTTTTTTGCTTTCGGAACGTTTCGAATTTCGTTCCGACTTTTCAACATTCCGACTTCGAAATTCCGAGATTTCGGAAAATAAAATTCGAAACGAAATTTCGAAAAAAATTTCGTTCCGACTTTTTGGAATTTCGTTTCAAATTTTCGAAATTTCGGACGAAAATTTCGGAATTTCGAAACGAAATTTCTCCGTGCGGGTCTCGCCACGATTTGCCGTTTTCAGTGTTGCTGGGTACGGTAATCAATTCGTTTTCGAAATTCATGTCGAAAATTTAATTTTAATTCTTTCTCCGCCGTTTTTCTTTGTGTTTTAGTTGGTATTATAAAATCGCGGTCTGTTGTTAGGTGGTGAACAAGAACGGTGTTTGCGGACCTGAGCGACTGTCTACCGTAGTTTTGGTTCTTGAGTGGAAGAGCCGAAATGTTGACGATTTATGGGCGCATCGGTGCCGTAATTTCGAAAACTAAACCGATTTTTCTTGTTTTTTCTCGTTTTTTTTTTCAATAAATTGCATATTTCAGCGATCAAAGCAGCGTGTTGTTGTAAAAAAGGGGAAGATTTTGATAAAATGTGTTGTGTTTTGATGGAATTTTAGGCACTTTCTAAAGTTTCGCTGAAAAATCGATAAATTGGTGAAATTTTGTCAGAATTTGGTCGTCGTACGTTGTGTAACGGCGCCCATAAATCGTCAACATTTCGGCTCTTCCACTCAAGAACCAAAACTACGGTAGACAGTCGCTCAGGTCCGCAAACACCGTTCTTGTTCACCACCTAACAACAGACCGCGATTTTATAATAAGAGTGTATGATTTCTTTTCTGTCAATGTTTCGAAAGTCGGAATATTCCGAAATTTCGGAATTCCGAACTCCGAAATATTCCGACTTTTTTAAATTCGAAATTTCGAAATCTCGGAATATTCCGACTTTTTGAATTTCGAAATTTTCGAAATTCGAAATATTCCGATTTTTCAAATTTCGAAATTTCGAAATTTCGAAACGTTCCGAATTTTGCATTCCGACCAGCCCTGGTACGGAGAAAACCTTAAGGTGTATCGAGAGATTTCTTCAGACTTATACGAGATCTTTCGAAAGAACAGGACTCAATCAGGTCCTTGCGCGATGCAAATAGGGACCGTACTAACGATAGCCACATTCAAGCTGAAATTCTCTAAAGTGTTCACTTCGGACGACGGATGTCTGCCTAATACGGACCACAATACTTTTTCTATGTTACCCAAGATGCCCGACGTCTCTTTTGACTTTTATGCGGTTGAAATAGCACTTTTAAAAATGCCGCCAAGGTATAATACGTCACCGGACAATTTGCCGGCCATCTTGCTTGAAAACGTTGGGACAACTATTGCTCTTCCTTTCTAAATAATCTTTGACAATAGTTATTCTTCTAGTAACGTGCAGGCTGGAAGGTGGGTCTTGTGAAGCCCCTTTTCAAGGGAAGAGATGTGATGCTGATAACTATCGACCCATCAGTTTAACCACAACATGTTCTAAATTTATGGAGCGGATGGTTGAAAGGAATCTCTACGATTTATGTTATTATTTTCTTTTTTCGAAAGTCTGCACACATGTGAACTAGAAAGCCTGGAATATAGAAAACTTCTTTTTGATCTTGTTTATACTTACAAGATCATTGTATCGAGAGAAGTCAAACTTGATCTCGAGTTATTTGTGGTTATTCCAAATGAACGAGAACTTCGAGGACATCCTTACTACCTACGACCATCTTGTCCCGTGAAGCCCAACATGATGTTGTTACAATGCTTTACGCTGCTAGTCACGAATCCGTGGAATTAGTACCATCTTAGATGTTTATCGCCCTCTTGTCATGACCGCCAACGAGAGGCGACCTGAGAACCGCCGGACAACTGTTTTGGTCTACCAGCTCGCAGGAAATCGCCTGACCCCTTCCCCCAGTCCCTATCTACACCCTTCCCCCAGCCCCTATTTCCACCCATCCCCCCGCCCCTATTTCCACCCTTCCCCCCGCCCCTATTTCCACCCTTCCCCCCGCCCCTATTTCCACCCTTCCCCCAGCCCCTATTTCCACCCTTCCCCCAGCCCCAATTTTCACCCTTCCCCCCCGCCCCTATTTCCACCCTTCCCCCAGCCCCTGTTTCCACCCTCCCTCCCACTGTCTTTGCCAGGTGGCCTCAGAACACATTCATTCTTGAGACTTCTCTCGTCCGAAAGGGTCGGTTGTCCGATCTCCTTTCTAACCAACTTTCCTTGACACATTTTTCCTTGTCTACATTGCTGAACCTTCCCGTAAAAATGAACTAGAATACGTTTTTTAACTATGTGCATTCTTCTCAACTCCGAATCATGAATTAAAAGATAAAAATGCACTAATTTTACAGAACTTTGTGAGTGGCGACAACTATGGGAGCGGTGGACGACAACTACGGAAGTGGCGGAAACTATGGGAGTGGTGGAAAGATTTGAATCAAGTTAGTCTCCGAAAAGAGATCATGGAGTATTATGCTGGAACTGAGGAGATAGATGAATGGGAGACGGAGTGCCTCTACGGCTACCACTTCGAGGCCGGCAAGATGTCCGTTGAGGCGTTTCTTTCGAAGAATGCCCCACAGAAGGTGGTAATGAAGTTCGGGAGAACCAAGGATGGAATGGATGAGTTCGATCTGGAAAACTAGAAGAGTTGTGAAAAAGTTGTCAACTACAGATATAATCAGCGCAAAATTTGCCACATTTTCGTAGTTGACAACTTTTCTAACTATTTTTGTTTCCGAGATATACCCCGGCAAAATTTGAGTTCTGTTATGCATTGAGTTTGAAGGCTGTCGTCAATCTTTGCGATCATTCATCACAACACTGTGTAGTTACCACGTTCATTCATACGTCTTGCAATTTCGAAACTTTTCGAAACACGAATTCATTTTCAGACGGCGCCCAATGAGTTCTACGGGACGGTGACGAGCGTGATGAATGGGGACGGAACGGTGAGAAGTGAGATGCTGGATTTGGATTTGAAGCAAGTCTGCCTCCAAAAGGAGATTGTGGAGATGGTGCTCGAGTGAGTTGTTTGCTCTTGGCTCAGAGAGAGAGAGAGTCGAACGCGATGAGTGTTGTTCAGGTGCCACGAGGTCGTCGAAGACGTGAACTTCGACATGCGGCACTACGAGGAGGCGATGGAGGAAGTGAGGGAGAACCCGTCGAAAGAAATGTGGCAGACGATGCAAGTCAACCGGTTTTGCGTTCAACCGGTTTTAGGTAATTGAAACCGGCCCACGCTCCGGATCGATTCGATCGCTTGCGCATAATCGACATGCGGTGCGGGTGTCTGCTCGAGAGAAGTGCCGAGCACAGGAGTGAGTCGTTTCTTTGGGTTCTCTAGATTTCATGAAAATGAGAGTGATGAAACAGAGGCGGAGCCTAATTGCAAGTGTGTGGCGCGGTTCGAAAACATCTTGAAAGTTTGCAATTGTGCGTCACGGTGAACAATTAGCGCCGTGAACATCGTGTGAACACCGTGACGCACAAATGCACATTTACTAATAGGACTGCGTGTTAACGTATTACTTTTTGCTGCGTAGCGACTCGACTGTAACCTCGATACGCAGCGAGCGAAAGTGTGCATTTTGGCGTCGCATTGTCTTTGCGTCTATGCATCAAACTGTACGCGAAACTAGCGGGAACTTTTCTATGTGACGCGATAAATGAAGTGTGTTCCACTTCACGCCTAAACCACCCGCATTCTGAATCTCTTGCTTCGCCATGAAAATCATCGGAGAACGAATAAGATCCGCAATGTTAATGTTTTTAGGAAGAAAAGTGGGTTCACATGTTCGACCCACTGGCCCACGCCGTCGGATGGGCGGCGGCTCAGCGGCGGATGCTCGACAGTGGCCGCTGGAGCCAAAACGTCCTCGATATGAAGCCGACGTGGCAGAACGAAGGGGAGAAGCAGTTTGCCGAAATGAACGCGGCGCCGTCGTTCATCTGGCGGGAGAACTACATCCCTGCGCACGGATTGAAGGTAAGGCTTACATATGGTCCACAAAAATAGGCACAACTTTTTTGTGTTGAGAGCTATCAGAAAGATTTGAGAAAACAAAATCACGTTTCAAAATCTTTGAAATGATTTTAAGAACGTCTGGAAATCTTAATTCTGAGCCAAGTTGTGCAAATTTCTGTGGCTCGAAATCGGTGCTTCAAAAACTGGCATAACTCAGCCGAAAATTGAGATTTTGAGACGCTTTTTGCGAAATTTTAAAGGTCACAAAACAGTCTATTCACGTAAGAAGATTATTTGGTGCTATCTATAAAGCACAAAAAGAATTGACGTCGAGACTTTGAGTCGTTGCAGGAGAACGACGTGATTGATGGTGGTTGCAAACAGCCAGAATACTGCCTTTTTTTACGCACACGTGGCCAAGTCCAGCCACAATGGGCGTTACTTTTTCAATTTGAAAGTCGGAGAAAGTGTCGTGAAAATGCCCGAAACTGAAGTGAGTCCGTCTTTCTTCCAAAACACTTGCAAAAAAATCTCCGTTACAGTACACAATGGCGTTCCACATCGGCCACCCGCGACTCTTCACGTTCGAGTTCGCGTTCGATGTCGCGTTGAACGTGACATACAACGTCACGAAAGAAAAAAATGGAGAGACGGAAGGCGAACCGACGCGATCTCGAGGAATACATTGAGCGGTTGGCGACCAACGGGGTTAGTGTTTCGAACTAAACCGTGTTCAAGTTCCCGCAACTCTCTTAGTTTGAATCCTAAAAAAATGGTTTTTAGACAAAAAATATAGTGTTTTGAGATCTTTCGAATGGTGCAAAGAAACTCGGAAAAACTAAAATTTGAAGCAAGTTATCTAAGTTCAAAGGTTATTCGAAAAATGTGCCACTGAAAGTTAGTATTACTCGCTTCAAACTTGAGATTTTCAGACGTTCTTTGCGCCAATCGAAAGATCTCAAAAATTGCCATCTTTTTTGCAGCGCCCGAAACTGAGGTGAGTCCGTCTACCTTTTGAATGAGCACCTTCTCAATTGCAGTTCCCAATGGCGTTGCACTACGGCCATATTCTTCACCTTCGAGTTTTCTTCCGATGTTGCGTCGAACGTGCCTTATAACGTCACAACAAATGCTTTAACTGGGCCGAGTTTAGTAAGTGACACTCTGAATCAACCTCGATCATTCTTCTTTTTCAAAGTGTGATAGGAGCTTGGCCCTCCGTCCACCACTCCCAATTGTCCGCCACTGGAATGCCTTAATTGGGCCGGGCTTAGTAAGTGACTCCATGAATTTACTCAAATCAATATTCTTTTCCAGAGTGTGAAGGGAGTTCGACCCCGAAGAGTCTCAATTCGAATTTCTTGCCAAGCCGCACACATATAGATGCGACTGTTACAGTAACCCAAGCGCCTCGACGCGATTGCGCCGTTTCTAATTTAAATTTTTTCAGGCTTTTCAGATTTCGTCTCCTACAATTTTTTTCAGTTGGAAGAAGCTGTCATGTTCGATTTTTGACGATTACCATAGTTTTGCAGGTCCTCTTTTTCTCATCGTCGCGTCCCACGCTTGTTTCGAAGAAATCATCGCCTTCGGAGCCGGATTCCACTCGCCCGACCGGACCGCGACGCTTAACTTCTCCATTTTCTCAGTGCTCGTTTTATTTTTACCGATTTCTTGCCGCCCTACTCCCTTATGACCCTCTATTTCGATGTTTCGACCCCACTTTTGCTACTTCACATCACTGGTTGGCCGTATCATTCTTGAGTGGTTTTTGATCGTCTTAAATGGTGGTTTTCCACTCCTGTAATGAATGATTCGTGATATTATTTCAATTTTTTAACGCTTCATGCTCAGCCACTGCACACAATTTGCACACTCAATTTAGAAGCTCGTCAGGTATTCCCGGAAGGTTTTTCCGAAAGGCTCAGGCCATCGGATACCTTTCTCCTTAGAATGCCTTAATTAAGCCGGGCTTCGTGAGCGACTCCACTAACTTTCCCAAATCAATCCTCTTTTTCCGAGTGAAAATAGCCTGTAGAAGAAATTGAACAAACTGAATTACGGGAAACGAGTTCTTTTCGTTCTTACTCGATTGAATGCGGCCAATCGGTTTTTGACCTGCACTAACTGAACGAACAGTTGAATTTCTTATTCGCATGTTGTGCCTGCCGACGGAACGTGTCGTGAATCCCAAAAGCGATACAAAACAGTTTGGGATCATATTGACATGTCAAAGCCATCCGGAAAAGTGTTTTTTGATCTGCATTATCTGACAGAACTTTTCAAGAACAGGCGCCCGTCGAGAGGGAATGATACATTTTCTTTGCAAATTTTTCTTTCGGAACCATCACTTTGCCATATTTTATCATTTCCATCAATCCTAGGCGCATTTAGTCGCTTCTCTCGATTCTACAGTAATCTTTGTGTCCTCATAAAGCAAAATTCACGCGAAACGTGCCAGCACTCGAGACGCGCCATCAACCACACGCTCGTGCGTATGTTTCGACCAGGGTGCCGTGCAACTGTTTTGACCTACCCGCGTGCGCGCAATCGCCTGACCCCTTCCCCAGCCTTTATCTCCACCAGGGCTGGTCGGAATGCAAAATTCGGAACGTTTCGAAATTTCGAAATTTCGAAATTTGAAAAATCGGAATATTTCGAATTTCGAAAATTTCGAAATTCAAAAAGTCGGAATATTCCGAGATTTCGAAATTTCGAATTTAAAAAAGTCGGAATATTTCGGAGTTCGGAATTCCGAAATTTCGGAATATTCCGACTTTCGAAACATTGACAGAAAAGAAATCATACACTCTTATTATAAAATCGCGGTCTGTTGTTAGGTGGTGAACAAGAACGGTGTTTGCGGACCTGAGCGACTGTCTACCGTAGTTTTGGTTCTTGAGTGGAAGAGCCGAAATGTTGACGATTTATGGGCGCCGTTACACAACGTACGACGACCAAATTCTGACAAAATTTCACCAATTTATCGATTTTTCAGCGAAACTTTAGAAAGTGCCTAAAATTCCATCAAAACACAACACATTTTATCAAAATCTTCCCCTTTTTTACAACAACACGCTGCTTTGATCGCTGAAATATGCAATTTATTGAAAAAAAAAACGAGAAAAAACAAGAAAAATCGGTTTAGTTTTCGAAATTACGGCACCGATGCGCCCATAAATCGTCAACATTTCGGCTCTTCCACTCAAGAACCAAAACTACGGTAGACAGTCGCTCAGGTCCGCAAACACCGTTCTTGTTCACCACCTAACAACAGACCGCGATTTTATAATACCAACTAAAACACAAAGAAAAACGGCGGAGAAAGAATTAAAATTAAATTTTCGACATGAATTTCGAAAACGAATTGATTACCGTACCCAGCAACACTGAAAACGGCAAATCGTGGCGAGACCCGCACGGAGAAATTTCGTTTCGAAATTCCGAAATTTTCGTCCGAAATTTCGAAAATTTGAAACGAAATTCCAAAAAGTCGGAACGAAATTTTTTTCGAAATTTCGTTTCGAATTTTATTTTCCGAAATCTCGGAATTTCGAAGTCGGAATGTTGAAAAGTCGGAACGAAATTCGAAACGTTCCGAAAGCAAAAAAAAGCGAAATTCGGAATATTTCGATACGTTTCGATTTCGTTCCGACCGGCCCTGATCTCCACCCTCCCTCCCCCCTGTCTCTGCCAGGTGTTCCCAGAACACATTCATTCTTCACACTTCCCTTGCCCGAGAGAGTCGGTTATCCGATCATCTCTCCAACCAACGTTTCTCGACACTGTTTTTGTGCTTTCTTCTTGTTTCCTAATCATAACTTATCAGAGAACAAATCACTTGTTGCAGAGAGCTGTTTGAGTGGTGACGACAACAATGAGAGTGGCGGACAACAAAATTGGGAGTGGCGGACAACAACAATGGGAGTGGTAGACGACAACTATGGGAGCGGTGGAACCTAATAACTGAGAGTGGTGGACGATGACAATGGGAGCGGCGGACACCGAAATTGGGATTGGTGGACAACAACAATGGGAGTGGTGGACGTTAGCTATGGGAGCGGTGGAACCCAATAACTGAGAGTGGTGGACGATGACAATGGGAGCGGCGGACACCGAAATTGGGAGTGGAGGACCACAACTCCTGGAGCGGCGGACAACAAAATTGGAAGTGGCGGACAACAACAAAAGGAGTGGTGGACGACAACTATGGGAGCGGTGGAACCTAATAACTGAAAGTGGTGGACGATGACAATGGGAGCGGCGGACACCGAAATTGGGAGTGGTGGACGACAACTATAGGAGCGGCGGAACCCAATAACTGAGAGTGGTGGACGATGACAATGGGAGCGGCGGACAACGAAATTGGGAGTGGTGGACGACAGCTATGGGAGCGGTGGAACCCAATAACTGAGAGTGGTGGACGACAACTATGGGAGCGGCGGACAACAACAATGGGAGTGGTGGACGACAGCTATGGGAGCGGTGGAACTCAATAACTGAGAGTGGTGGACGATGACAATGGGAGCGGCGGACACCAAAATTGGGAGTGGTGGACAACAACAATGGGAGTGGTCGACGACAGCTATGGGAGCGGTGGAACCCAATAACTGAGAGTGGTGGACGACAACTATGGGAGCGGCGGACAACAACAATGGGAGTGGTGGACGACAGCTATGGGAGCGGTGGAACCCAATAACTGAGAGTGGTGGACGACAACTATGGGAGCGGCGGACAACAACAATGGGAGTGGTGGACGTTAGCTATGGGAGCGGTGGAACCCAATAACTGAGAGTGGTGGACGATGACAATGGGAGCGGCGGACACCGAAATTGGGAGTGGTAGACAACAACAATGGGAGTGGTGGACGACAGCTATGGGAGCGGTGGAACCCAATAACTGAGAGTGGTGGACGACAACTATGGGAGCGGCGGACAACAACAATGGGAGTGGTGGACGACAGCTATGGGAGCGGTGGAACCCAATAACTGAGAGTGGTGGACGACAACTATGGGAGCGGCGGACAACAACAATGGGAGTAGTGGACGACAGCTATGGGAGCGGTGGAACCCAATAACTGAGAGTGGTAGACGATGACAATGGGAGCGGCGGACACCGAAATTGGGAGTGGTGGAAGACAACTATGGGAGCGGCGGACAACAAAATTGAGAGTGGTGGACGACAACTATGGGAGCGGCGGAACCCAATAACTGAGAGTGGTGGACGATGACAATGGGAGCGGCGGACAACGAAATTGGGAGTGGTGGACGACAGCTATGGGAGCGGCGAAACCCAATAACTGAGAGTGGTGGACGATGACCATGGGAGCGGCGGAAAACGAAATTGGGAGTGGTGGACGACAACTATGGGAGTGGTGGAACCCAATAACTGAGAGTGGTGGACGATGACAATGGGAGCGGCGGACAACGAAATTGGGAGTGGTGGACGACAACAATGGGAGTGGTGGACGACAGCTATGGGAGCGGTGGAACCAAATAACTGATAGTGGTGGACGATGACAATGGGAGCGGCGGACACCGAAATTGGGAGTGGTGGACGACAACTATAGGAGCGGCGGAACCCAATAACTGAGAGTGGTGGACGATGACAATGGGAGCGGCGGACAACGAAATTGGGAGTGGTGGACGACAACTATAGGAGCGGTGGAACCCAATAACTGAGAGTGGTGGACGACAACTATGGGAGCGGTGGACAACAACAATGGGAGTGGTGGACGACAGCTATGGGAGCGGTGGAACTCAATAACTGAGAGTGGTGGACGATGACAATGGGAGCGGCGGACACCAAAATTGGGAGCGGCGGACAACAACAATGGGAGTGGTGGACGACAGCTATGGGAGCGGTGGAACCCAATAACTGAGAGTGGTGGACGACAACTATGGGAGCGGCGGACAACAACAATGGGAGTGGTGGACGTTAGCTATGGGAGCGGTGGAACCCAATAACTGAGAATGGTGGACGACAACTATGGGAGCGGCGGACAACAACAATGGGAGTGGTGGACGACAACTATGGGAGCGGCGGACAACAAAATTGGGAGTGGTGGACGACAACTATGGGAGCGGCGGAACCCAATAACTGAGAGTGGTGGACGATGACAATGGGAGCGGCGGACAACGAAATTGGGAGTGGTGGACGACAACTATGGGAGCGGCGGACAACAAAATTGGAAGTGGCGGGCAACAACAATGGGAGTGGTGGACGACAGCTATGGGAGCGGCGAAACCCAATAACTGAGAGTGGTGGACGATGACCATGGGAGCGGCGGAAAACGAAATTGGGAGTGGTGGACGACAACTATGGGAGTGGTGGAACCCAATAACTGAGAGTGGTGGACGATGACAATGGGAGCGGCGGACAACGCAATTGGGAGTGGTGGACGACAACAATGGGAGTGGTGGACGACAGCTATGGGAGCGGTGGAACCAAATAACTGATAGTGGTGGACGATGACAATGGGAGCGGCGGACAACGAAATTGGGAGTGGTGGACAACAACAATGGGAGTGGCGGACGACAAAATTGGGAGTGGTGGACGACAACTATGGGAGCGGCGGAACCCAATAACTGAGAGTGGTGGACGATGACAATGGGAGCGGCGGACACCGAAATTGGGAGTGGTGGACAACAACAATGGGAGTGGCGGACGACAAAATTGGGAGTGGTGGACGACAACTATGGGAGCGGCGGAACCCAATAACTGAGAGTGGTGGACGATGACAATGGGAGCGGCGGACAACGAAATTGGGAGTGGTGGACGACAACTATGGGAGCGGCGGACAACAAAATTGGGAGTGGCGGGCAACAACAATGGGAGTGGTGGACGACAGCTATGGGAGCGGCGAAACCCAATAACTGAGAGTGGTGGACGATGACAATGGGAGCGGCGGACAACGCAATTGGGAGTGGTGGACGACAACAATGGGAGTGGTGGACGACAGCTATGGGAGCGGTGGAACCCAATAACTGAGAGTGGTGGACGATGACAATGGGAGCGGCGGACACCGAAATTGGGAGTGGTGGACAACAACAATGGGAGTGGCGGACGACAAAATTGGGAGTGGTGGACGACAACTATGGGAGCGGCGGAACCCAATAACTGAGAGTGGTGGACGATGACAATGGGAGCGGCGGACAACGAAATTGGGAGTGGTGGACGACAACTATGGGAGCGGCGGACAACAAAATTGGGAGTGGCGGGCAACAACAATGGGAGTGGTGGACGACAGCTATGGGAGCGGCGAAACCCAATAACTGAGAGTGGTGGACGATGACAATGGGAGCGGCGGACAACGCAATTGGGAGTGGTGGACGACAACAATGGGAGTGGTGGACGACAGCTATGGGAGCGGTGGAACCCAATAACTGAGAGTGGTGGACGATGACAATGGGAGCGGCGGACACCGAAATTGGGAGTGGTGGACAACAACAATGGGAGTGGCGGACGACAAAATTGGGAGTGGTGGACGACAACTATGGGAGCGGCGGAACCCAATAACTGAGAGTGGTGGACGATGACAATGGGAGCGGCGGACAACGAAATTGGGAGTGGTGGACGACAACTATGGGAGCGGCGGACAACAAAATTGGGAGTGGCGGGCAACAACAATGGGAGTGGTGGACGACAGCTATGGGAGCGGCGAAACCCAATAACTGAGAGTGGTGGACGATGACCATGGGAGCGGCGGAAAACGAAATTGGGAGTGGTGGACGACAACTATGGGAGTGGTGGAACCCAATAACTGAGAGTGGTGGACGATGACAATGGGAGCGGCGGACAACGAAATTGGGAGTGGTGGACGACAACAATGGGAGTGGTGGACCACAGCTATGGGAGCGGTGGAACCAAATAACTGATAGTGGTGGACGATGACAATGGGAGCGGCGGACAACGAAATTGGGAGTGGTGGACGACAACTATGGGAGCGGCGGACAACAACAATGGGAGTGGTGGACGACAGCTATGGGAGCGGTGGAACCCAATAACTGAGAGTGGTGGACGATGACAATGGGAGCGGCGGACACCGAAATTGGGAGTGGTGGACAACAACAATGGGAGTGGCGGACGACAAAATTGGGAGTGGTGGACGACAACTATGGGAGCGGCGGAACCCAATAACTGAGAGTGGTGGACGATGACAATGGGAGCGGCGGACAACGAAATTGGGAGTGGTGGACGACAACTATGGGAGCGGCGGACAACAAAATTGGGAGTGGCGGGCAACAACAATGGGAGTGGTGGACGACAGCTATGGGAGCGGCGAAACCCAATAACTGAGAGTGGTGGACGATGACCATGGGAGCGGCGGAAAACGAAATTGGGAGTGGTGGACGACAACTATGGGAGTGGTGGAACCCAATAACTGAGAGTGGTGGACGATGACAATGGGAGCGGCGGACAACGAAATTGGGAGTGGTGGACGACAACTATGGGAGCGGCGGACAACGTAATTGGGAGTGGTGGACGACAACTATGGGAGCGGCGGACAACGTAATTGGGAGTGGTGGACGGCAACTATGGGAGCGGCGGTCAACGTAATTGGGAGTGGTGGACGACAACTATGGGAGCGGTGGAACCCAATAACTGAAAGTGGTGGACGATGACAATGGGAGCGGCGGACACCGAAATTGGGAGTGGTGGACCACAACTAGAGGAGTGGTGGGCGACAACTTTAGGAGCGGCGGACACCAATAACTGAGAGTGGCGGACGATGACAATGGGAGCGGCGGACAACGAAATTGGGAGCGGCGGACAACGAAATTGGGAGTGGTGGACCACAACTCCTGGAGCGGCGGACAACAAAATTGGGAGTGGCGGACAACAACAATAGGAGTGGTGGACGACAACAATGAGAGCGATGGAACCTAATAACTGAGAGTGGTGGACGATGACAATGAGAGCGGCGGACACCGAAATTGGGAGTGATGGACCTCAACTATGGGAGCGGCGGACACCAAAATTGGGAGTGGTGGACAACAACAATGGGAGTGGTGGACGACAGCTATGGGAGCGGTGGAACCCAATAACTGAGAGTGGTGGACGACAACTATGGGAGCGGCGGACAACAACAATGGGAGTGGTGGACGACAGCTATGGGAGCGGTGGAACCCAATAACTGAGAGTGGTGGACGACAACTATGGGAGCGGCGGACAACAACAATGGGAGTGGTGGACGTTAGCTATGGGAGCGGTGGAACCCAATAACTGAGAGTGGTGGACGATGACAATGGGAGCGGCGGACACCGAAATTGGGAGTGGTAGACAACAACAATGGGAGTGGTGGAACCCAATAACTGAGAGTGGTGGACGACAACTATGGGAGCGGCGGACAACAACAATGGGAGTGGTGGACGACAGCTATGGGAGCGGTGGAACCCAATAACTGAGAGTGGTGGACGACAACTATGGGAGCGGCGGACAACAACAATGGGAGTGGTGGACGTTAGCTATGGGAGCGGTGGAACCCAATAACTGAGAGTGGTGGACGATGACAATGGGAGCGGCGGACACCGAAATTGGGAGTGGTAGACAACAACAATGGGAGCGGTGGAACCCAATAACTGAGAGTGGTAGACGATGACAATGGGAGCGGCGGACACCGAAATTGGGAGTGGTGGAAGACAACTATGGGAGCGGCGGACAACAAAATTGAGAGTGGTGGACGACAACTATGGGAGCGGCGGAACCCAATAACTGATAGTGGTGGACGATGACAATGGGAGCGGCGGACACCGAAATTGGGAGTGGTGGACGACAACTATAGGAGCGGCGGAACCCAATAACTGAGAGTGGTGGACGATGACAATGGGAGCGGCGGACAACGAAATTGGGAGTGGTGGACGACAACTATAGGAGCGGTGGAACCCAATAACTGAGAGTGGTGGACGACAACTATGGGAGCGGTGGACAACAACAATGGGAGTGGTGGACGACAGCTATGGGAGCGGTGGAACTCAATAACTGAGAGTGGTGGACGATGACCATGGGAGCGGCGGACACCGAAATTGGGAGTGGTAGACAACAACAATGGGAGTGGTGGAACCCAATAACTGAGAGTGGTGGACGACAACTATGGGAGCGGCGGACAACAACAATGGGAGTGGTGGACGACAGCTATGGGAGCGGTGGAACCCAATAACTGAGAGTGGTGGACGATGACAATGGGAGCGGCGGACACCAAAATTGGGAGCGGCGGACAACAACAATGGGAGTGGTGGACGACAGCTATGGGAGCGGTGGAACCCAATAACTGAGAGTGGTGGACGACAACTATGGGAGCGGCGGACAACAACAATGGGAGTGGTGGACGTTAGCTATGGGAGCGGTGGAACTCAATAACTGAGAGTGGTGGACGATGACAATGGGAGCGGCGGACACCAAAATTGGGAGCGGCGGACAACAACAATGGGAGTGGTGGACGACAGCTATGGGAGCGGTGGAACCCAATAACTGAGAGTGGTGGACGACAACTATGGGAGCGGCGGACAACAACAATGGGAGTGGTGGACGTTAGCTATGGGAGCGGTGGAACCCAATAACTGAGAGTGGTGGACGATGACAATGGGAGCGGCGGACACCGAAATTGGGAGTGGTAGACAACAACAATGGGAGTGGTGGACGACAGCTATGGGAGCGGTGGAACCCAATAACTGAGAGTGGTGGACGACAACTATGGGAGCGGCGGACAACAACAATGGGAGTGGTGGACGACAGCTATGGGAGCGGTGGAACCCAATAACTGAGAGTGGTGGACGACAACTATGGGAGCGGCGGACAACAACAATGGGAGTGGTGGACGACAGCTATGGGAGCGGTGGAACCCAATAACTGAGAGTGGTAGACGATGACAATGGGAGCGGCGGACACCGAAATTGGGAGTGGTGGAAGACAACTATGGGAGCGGCGGACAACAAAATTGAGAGTGGTGGACGACAACTATGGGAGCGGCGGAACCCAATAACTGAGAGTGGTGGACGATGACAATGGGAGCGGCGGACAACGAAATTGGGAGTGGTGGACGACAGCTATGGGAGCGGCGAAACCCAATAACTGAGAGTGGTGGACGATGACCATGGGAGCGGCGGAAAACGAAATTGGGAGTGGTGGACGACAACTATGGGAGTGGTGGAACCCAATAACTGAGAGTGGTGGACGATGACAATGGGAGCGGCGGACAACGAAATTGGGAGTGGTGGACGACAACAATGGGAGTGGTGGACGACAGCTATGGGAGCGGTGGAACCAAATAACTGATAGTGGTGGACGATGACAATGGGAGCGGCGGACACCGAAATTGGGAGTGGCGGACGACAACTATGGGAGCGGCGGAACCCAATAACTGAGAGTGGTGGACGATGACAATGGGAGCGGCGGACAACGAAATTGGGAGTGGTGGACGACAACTATAGGAGCGGTGGAACCCAATAACTGAGAGTGGTGGACGACAACTATGGGAGCGGTGGACAACAACAATGGGAGTGGTGGACGACAGCTATGGGAGCGGTGGAACCCAATAACTGAGAGTGGTGGACGACAACTATGGGAGCGGCGGACAACAACAATGGGAGTGGTGGACGACAACTATGGGAGCGGCGGACAACAAAATTGGGAGTGGTGGACGACAACTATGGGAGCGGCGGAACCCAATAACTGAGAGTGGTGGACGATGACAATGGGAGCGGCGGACAACGAAATTGGGAGTGGTGGACGACAACTATGGGAGCGGCGGACAACAAAATTGGAAGTGGCGGGCAACAACAATGGGAGTGGTGGACGACAGCTATGGGAGCGGCGAAACCCAATAACTGAGAGTGGTGGACGATGACCATGGGAGCGGCGGAAAACGAAATTGGGAGTGGTGGACGACAACTATGGGAGTGGTGGAACCCAATAACTGAGAGTGGTGGACGATGACAATGGGAGCGGCGGACAACGCAATTGGGAGTGGTGGACGACAACAATGGGAGTGGTGGACGACAGCTATGGGAGCGGTGGAACCAAATAACTGATAGTGGTGGACGACAACTATGGGAGCGGTGGACAACAACAATGGGAGTGGTGGACGACAGCTATGGGAGCGGTGGAACCCAATAACTGAGAGTGGTGGACGACAACTATGGGAGCGGCGGACAACAACAATGGGAGTGGTGGACGACAACTATGGGAGCGGCGGACAACAAAATTGGGAGTGGTGGACGACAACTATGGGAGCGGCGGAACCCAATAACTGAGAGTGGTGGACGATGACAATGGGAGCGGCGGACAACGAAATTGGGAGTGGTGGACGACAACTATGGGAGCGGCGGACAACAAAATTGGAAGTGGCGGGCAACAACAATGGGAGTGGTGGACGACAGCTATGGGAGCGGCGAAACCCAATAACTGAGAGTGGTGGACGATGACCATGGGAGCGGCGGAAAACGAAATTGGGAGTGGTGGACGACAACTATGGGAGTGGTGGAACCCAATAACTGAGAGTGGTGGACGATGACAATGGGAGCGGCGGACAACGAAATTGGGAGTGGTGGACGACAACTATGGGAGCGGCGGACAACAACAATGGGAGTGGTGGACGACAGCTATGGGAGCGGTGGAACCCAATAACTGAGAGTGGTGGACGATGACAATGGGAGCGGCGGACACCGAAGTTGGGAGTGGTGGACAACAACAATGGGAGTGGAGGACGACAAAATTGGGAGTGGTGGACGACAACTATGGGAGCGGCGGAACCCAATAACTGAGAGTGGTGGACGATGACAATGGGAGCGGCGGACAACGAAATTGGGAGTGGTGGACGACAACTATGGGAGCGGCGGACAACAAAATTGGGAGTGGCGGGCAACAACAATGGGAGTGGTGGACGACAGCTATGGGAGCGGCGAAACCCAATAACTGAGAGTGGTGGACGATGACCATGGGAGCGGCGGAAAACGAAATTGGGAGTGGTGGACGACAACTATGGGAGTGGTGGAACCCAATAACTGAGAGTGGTGGACGATGACAATGGAAGCGGCGGACAACGAAATTGGGAGTGGTGGACGACAACAATGGGAGTGGTGGACCACAGCTATGGGAGCGGTGGAACCAAATAACTGATAGTGGTGGACGATGACAATGGGAGCGGCGGACAACGAAATTGGGAGTGGTGGACGACAACTATGGGAGCGGCGGACAACAACAATGGGAGTGGTGGACGACAGCTATGGGAGCGGTGGAACCCAATAACTGAGAGTGGTGGACGATGACAATGGGAGCGGCGGACACCGAAATTGGGAGTGGTGGACAACAACAATGGGAGTGGCGGACGACAAAATTGGGAGTGGTGGACGACAACTATGGGAGCGGCGGAACCCAATAACTGAGAGTGGTGGACGATGACAATGGGAGCGGCGGACAACGAAATTGGGAGTGGTGGACGACAACTATGGGAGCGGCGGACAACAAAATTGGGAGTGGCGGGCAACAACAATGGGAGTGGTGGACGACAGCTATGGGAGCGGCGAAACCCAATAACTGAGAGTGGTGGACGATGACCATGGGAGCGGCGGAAAACGAAATTGGGAGTGGTGGACGACAACTATGGGAGTGGTGGAACCCAATAACTGAGAGTGGTGGACGATGACAATGGGAGCGGCGGACAACGAAATTGGGAGTGGTGGACGACAACAATGGGAGTGGTGGACGACAGCTATGGGAGCGGTGGAACCAAATAACTGATAGTGGTGGACGATGACAATGGGAGCGGCGGACAACGAAATTGGGAGTGGTGGACGACAACTATGGGAGCGGCGGACAACAACAATGGGAGTGGTGGACGACAGCTATGGGAGCGGTGGAACCCAATAACTGAGAGTGGTGGACGATGACAATGGGAGTGGCGGACACCGAAATTGGGAGTGGTGGACGACAACTATGGGAGCGGCGGACAACAAAATTGGGAGTGGTGGACGACAACTATGGGAGCGGCGGAACCCAATAACTGAGAGTGGTGGACGATGACAATGGGAGCGGCGGACAACGAAATTGGGAGTGGTGGACGACAACTATGGGAGCGGCGGACAACGTAATTGGGAGTGGTGGACGACAACTATGGGAGCGGCGGACAACGTAATTGGGAGTGGTGGACGGCAACTATGGGAGCGGCGGTCAACGTAATTGGGAGTGGTGGACGACAACTATGGGAGCGGTGGAACCCAATAACTGAAAGTGGTGGACGATGACAATGGGAGCGGCGGACACCGAAATTGGGAGTGGTGGACCACAACTAGAGGAGTGGTGGGCGACAACTTTAGGAGCGGCGGACACCAATAACTGAGAGTGGCGGACGATGACAATGGGAGCGGCGGACAACGAAATTGGGAGCGGCGGACAACGAAATTGGGAGTGGTGGACCACAACTCCTGGAGCGGCGGACAACAAAATTGGGAGTGGCGGACAACAACAATAGGAGTGGTGGACGACAACAATGAGAGCGATGGAACCTAATAACTGAGAGTGGTGGACGATGACAATGAGAGCGGCGGACACCGAAATTGGGAGTGATGGACCTCAACTATGGGAGCGGCGGACACCAAAATTGGGAGTGGTGGACAACAACAATGGGAGTGGTGGACGACAGCTATGGGAGCGGTGGAACCCAATAACTGAGAGTGGTGGACGACAACTATGGGAGCGGCGGACAACAACAATGGGAGTGGTGGACGACAGCTATGGGAGCGGTGGAACCCAATAACTGAGAGTGGTGGACGACAACTATGGGAGCGGCGGACAACAACAATGGGAGTGGTGGACGTTAGCTATGGGAGCGGTGGAACCCAATAACTGAGAGTGGTGGACGATGACAATGGGAGCGGCGGACACCGAAATTGGGAGTGGTAGACAACAACAATGGGAGTGGTGGACGACAGCTATAGGAGCGGTGGAACCCAATAACTGAGAGTGGTGGACGACAACTATGGGAGCGGCGGACAACAACAATGGGAGTGGTGGACGACAGCTATGGGAGCGGTGGAACCCAATAACTGAGAGTGGTGGACGACAACTATGGGAGCGGCGGACAACAACAATGGGAGTGGTGGACGACAGCTATGGGAGCGGTGGAACCCAATAACTGAGAGTGGTGGACGATGACAATGGGAGCGGCGGACACCGAAATTGGGAGTGGTGGAAGACAACTATGGGAGCGGCGGACAACAAAATTGAGAGTGGTGGACGACAACTATGGGAGCGGCGGAACCCAATAACTGAGAGTGGTGGACGATGACAATGGGAGCGGCGGACAACGAAATTGGGAGTGGTGGACGACAGCTATGGGAGCGGCGAAACCCAATAACTGAGAGTGGTGGACGATGACCATGGGAGCGGCGGAAAACGAAATTGGGAGTGGTGGACGACAACTATGGGAGTGGTGGAACCCAATAACTGAGAGTGGTGGACGATGACAATGGGAGCGGCGGACAACGAAATTGGGAGTGGTGGACGACAACAATGGGAGTGGTGGACGACAGCTATGGGAGCGGTGGAACCAAATAACTGATAGTGGTGGACGATGACAATGGGAGCGGCGGACACCGAAATTGGGAGTGGCGGACGACAACTATGGGAGCGGCGGAACCCAATAACTGAGAGTGGTGGACGATGACAATGGGAGCGGCGGACAACGAAATTGGGAGTGGTGGACGACAACTATAGGAGCGGTGGAACCCAATAACTGAGAGTGGTGGACGACAACTATGGGAGCGGTGGACAACAACAATGGGAGTGGTGGACGACAGCTATGGGAGCGGTGGAACCCAATAACTGAGAGTGGTGGACGATGACAATGGGAGCGGCGGACACCGAAATTGGGAGTGGTGGACAACAACAATGGGAGTGGTGGACGACAGCTATGGGAGCGGTGGAACCCAATAACTGAGAATGGTGGACGACAACTATGGGAGCGGCGGACAACAACAATGGGAGTGGTGGACGACAACTATGGGAGCGGCGGACAACAAAATTGGGAGTGGTGGACGACAACTATGGGAGCGGCGGAACCCAATAACTGAGAGTGGTGGACGATGACAATGGGAGCGGCGGACAACGAAATTGGGAGTGGTGGACGACAACTATGGGAGCGGCGGACAACAAAATTGGAAGTGGCGGGCAACAACAATGGGAGTGGTGGACGACAGCTATGGGAGCGGCGAAACCCAATAACTGAGAGTGGTGGACGATGACCATGGGAGCGGCGGAAAACGAAATTGGGAGTGGTGGACGACAACTATGGGAGTGGTGGAACCCAATAACTGAGAGTGGTGGACGATGACAATGGGAGCGGCGGACAACAAAATTGAGAGTTGCGGAGAACAACAATGGGAGTGGTGGACGACAACTATGGGAGCGGTGGAACCCAATAACTGAAAGTGGTGGACGATGACAATGGGAGCGGCGGACACCGAAATTGGGAGTGGTGGACCACAACTAGAGGAGTGATGGGCGACAACTTTAGGAGCGGCGAACACCAATAACTGAGAGTGGTACACGATGACAATGGGAGCGGCGGAGAACGAAATTGGGAGCGGTGGACAACGAAATTAGGAGTGGCGGACAACAACAATGGGAGTGGTGGACGACAACTATGGTAGCGGTGGAACCCAATAACTGAAAGTGGTGGACGATGACAATGGGAGCGGCGGACACCGAAATTGGGAGTGGTGGACCACAACTAGAGGAGTGGTGGGAGCGGCGGACACCGAAATTGGGAGTGGTGGACGACAACTATGGGAGCGGCGGACAACGTAATTGGGAGTGGTGGACGACAACTATGGGAGGACAACAAAACTGAGAGTTGCGGACAACAACAATGGGAGTGGTGGACGACAACTATGGGAGCGGCGGACAACAATTACAAGTCCGGTGGACACACACTAAAAATACATTCAAATCAATCTTTTTATTACAGTGTGATAAAAGCCTGGCTCTCCGTCCACCACTCCCAATCGTCCGCCACTGAGGCGCCTCAATTGGGCCGGGCTTAGTAAGTGACACTATGATTCAACCCAAATCAATCTTCTTTTTCAGAGTGTGATAAAAGCCTGGCCCTCCGTCCACCACTCCCAATCGTCTGCCACTGGGACGCCTCAAATGGGCCGGGCTTAGTAAGTGACACTAGGATTCAACCCAAATCAATCTTCTTTTTCAGAGTGTGATAAAAGCCTGGCCCTCCGTCCACCACTCCCAATCGTCCGCCACTGGGACGCCTCGAATGGGCCGGGCTTAGTAAGTGACACTATGATTCAACCCGAATCAATCTTCTTTTTCAGAGTGTGATAAAAGCCTGGCCCTCCGTCCACCACTCCCAATCGTCCGCCACTGGGACGCCTCGAATGGGCCGGGCTTAGTAAGTGACACTATGATTCAACCCAAATCAATCTTCTTTTTCAGAGTGTGATAAAAGCCTGGCCCTCCGCCCACCACTCCCAATCGTCCGCCACTGGGACGCCTTGAATGGGCCGGGCTTAGTAAGTGACACTATGATTCAACCCGAATCAATCTTCTTTTTCAGAGTGTGATAAAAGCCTGGCCCTCCGTCCACCACTCCCAATCGTCTGCCACTGGGACGCCTCAAATGGGCCGGGCTTTGTAAGTGACACTAGGATTCAACCCAAATCAATCTTCTTTTTCAGAGTGTGATAAAAGCCTGGCCCTCCGTCCACCACTCCCAATCGTCCGCCACTGGGACGCCTCGAATGGGCCGGGCTTAGTAAGTGACACTATGATTCAACCCAAATCAATCTTCTTTTTCAGAGTGTGATAAAAGCCTGGCCCTCCGCCCACCACTCCCAATCGTCCGCCACTGGGACGCCTTGAATGGGCCGGGCTTAGTAAGTGACACTATGATTCAACCCGAATCAATCTTCTTTTTCAGAGTGTGATAAAAGCCTGGCCCTCCGTCCACCACTCCCAATCGTCCGCCACTGGGACGCCTCGAACGGGCCGGGCTTAGTAAGTGACACTATGATTCAACCCAAATCAATCTTCTTTTTCAGAGTGTGATAAAAGCCTGGCCCTCCGTCCACCGCTCCCAATCGTCCGCCACTGGGACGCCTTGAATGGGCCGGGCTTAGTAAGTGACACTATGATTCAACCCGAATCAATCTTCTTTTTCAGAGTGTGATAAAAGCCTGGCCCTCCGTCCACCACTCCCAATCGTCCGCTACTGGGACTCCTTGATTGGGCCTGGCTTAGTATGTGACACTATGAATAAACCCAAATCAATAATATTTTTCAGAGAGTGATAAAAGCCTGGCCCTCCGTCCACCACTCCCAATCGTCCGCTACTGGGACGCCTCAAATGGGCCGGGCTTAGTAAGTGACACTAGGATTCAACCCAAATCAATATTCTTTTTCAGAGTGTGATAAAAGCCTGGCCCTCCGTCCACCACTCCCAATCGTCCGCTACTGGGACTCCTTGATTGGGCCTGGCTTAGTAAGTGACACTATGAACCAACCCAAATCAATCTTCTTCTTCAGAGAGTGATAAAAGCCTGGCCCTCCGCCCACCACTCCCAATCGTCCGCCACTGGGACGCCTCGAATGGGCCGGGCTTAGTAAGTGACACTATGATTCAACCCGAATCAATCTTCTTTTTCAGAGTGTGATTAAAGCCTGGCCCTCCGTCCACCACTCCCAATCGTCCGCCACTGGGACGCCTCGAACGGGCCGGGCTTAGTAAGTGACACTCTGATTCAACCCAAATCAATCTTCTTTTTCAGAGTGTGATAAAAGCCTGGCCCTCCGTCCACCGCTCCCAATCGTCCGCCACTGGGACGCCCTGAATGGGCCGGGCTTAGTAAGTGACACTATGATTCAACCCGAATCAATCTTCTTTTTCAGAGTGTGATAAAAGCCTGGCCCTCCGTCCACCACTCCCAATCGTCCGCTACTGGGACTCCTTGATTGGGCCTGGCTTAGTATGTGACACTATGAATAAACCCAAATCAATAATATTTTTCAGAGAGTGATAAAAGCCTGGCCCTCCGTCCACCACTCCCAATCGTCCGCTACTGGGACTCCTTGATTGGGCCTGGCTTAGTAAGTGATACTATGAACCAACCCAAATCAATATTCTTTTTCAGAGAGTGATAAAAGCCTGGCCCTCCGTCCACCACTCCCAATCGTCCGCTACTGGGACTCCTTGATTGGGCCTGGCTTAGTAAGTGACACTATGAACCAACCCAAATCAATCTTCTTTTTCAGAGAGTGATAAAAGCCTGGCCCTCCGTCCACCACTCCCAATCGTCCGCTACTGGGACTCCTTGATTGGGCCTGGCTTAGTAAGTGACACTATGAACCAACCCAAATCAATCTTCTTTTTCAGAGAGTGATAAAAGCCTGGCCCTCCGTCCACCACTCCTAATCGTCCGCCACTGGGACGCCTCGAACGGGCCGGGCTTAGTAAGTGACACTATGATTCAACCCAAATCAATCTTCTTTTTCAGAGTGTGATAAAAGCCTGGCCCTCCGTCCACCGCTCCCAATCGTCCGCCACTGGGACGCCTTGAATGGGCCGGGCTTAGTAAGTGACACTATGATTCAACCCGAATCAATCTTCTTTTTCAGAGTGTGATAAAAGCCTGGCCCTCCGTCCACCACTCCCAATCGTCCGCTACTGGGACTCCTCGATTGGGCCTGGCTTAGTATGTGACACTATGAATAAACCCAAATCAATAATATTTTTCAGAGAGTGATAAAAGCCTGGCCCTCCGTCCACCACTCCCAATCGTCCGCTACTGGGACGCCTCAAATGGGCCGGGCTTAGTAAGTGACACTATGATTCAACCCGAATCAATCTTCTTTTTCAGAGTGTGATAAAAGCCTGGCCCTCCGTCCACCACTCCCAATCGTCCGCCACTGGGACGCCTCGAACGGGCCGGGCTTAGTAAGTGACACTATGATTCAACCCAAATCAATCTTCTTTTTCAGAGTGTGATAAAAGCCTGGCCCTCCGTCCACCGCTCCCAATCGTCCGCCACTGGGACGCCTTGAATGGGCCGGGCTTAGTAAGTGACACTATGATTCAACCCGAATCAATCTTCTTTTTCAGAGTGTGATAAAAGCCTGGCCCTCCGTCCACCACTCCCAATCGTCCGCTACTGGGACTCCTTGATTGGGCCTGGCTTAGTATGTGACACTATGAATAAACCCAAATCAATAATATTTTTCAGAGAGTGATAAAAGCCTGGCCCTCCGTCCACCACTCCCAATCGTCCGCTACTGGGACTCCTTGATTGGGCCTGGCTTAGTAAGTGACACTATGAACCAACCCAAATCAATATTCTTTTTCAGAGAGTGATAAAAGCCTGGCCCTCCGTCCACCACTCCCAATCGTCCGCTACTGGGACTCCTTGATTGGGCCTGGCTTAGTAAGTGACACTATGAACCAACCCAAATCAATCTTCTTTTTCAGAGAGTGATAAAAGCCTGGCCCTCCGTCCACCACTCCCAATCGTCCGCTACTGGGACTCCTTGATTGGGCCTGGCTTAGTAAGTGACACTATGAACCAACCCAAATCAATCTTCTTTTTCAGAGAGTGATAAAAGCCTGGCCCTCCGTCCACCACTCCCAATCGTCCGCTACTGGGACTCCTTGATTGGGCCTGGCTTAGTAAGTGACACTATGAACCAACCCAAATCAATCTTCTTTTTCAGAGAGTGATGAAAGCCTGGCCCTCCGTCCACCACTCCCAATCGTCCGCTACTGGGACTCCTTGATTGGGCCTGGCTTAGTAAGTGACACTATGAACCAACCCAAATCAATCTTCTTTTTCAGAGAGTGATAAAAAGCCTGGCCCTCCGTCCACCACTCCCAATCGTCCGCCACTGGGACGCCTCGAACGGGCCTGGCTTAGTAAGTGACACTATGAACCAACCCAAATCAATCTTCTTTTTCAGAGAGTGATAAAAGCCTGGCCCTCCGTCCACCACTCCCAATCGTCCGCCACTGGGACGCCTCGAACGGGCCGGGCTTAGTAAGTGACACTATGATTCAACCCAAATCAATCTTCTTTTTCAGAGTGTGATAAAAGCCTGGCCCTCCGTCCACCGCTCCCAATCGTCCGCCACTGGGACGCCTTGAATGGGCCGGGCTTAGTAAGTGACACTATGATTCAACCCGAATCAATCTTCTTTTTCAGAGTGTGATAAAAGCCTGGCCCTCCGTCCACCACTCCCAATCATCCGCTACTGGGACTCCTTGATTGGGCCTGGCTTAGTATGTGACACTATGAATAAACCCAAATCAATAATATTTTTCAGAGAGTGATAAAAGCCTGGCCCTCCGTCCACCACTCCCAATCGTCCGCTACTGGGACGCCTCAAATGGGCCGGGCTTAGTAAGTGACACTATGATTCAACCCGAATCAATCTTCTTTTTCAGAGTGTGATAAAAGCCTGGCCCTCCGTCCACCACTCCCAATCGTCCGCCACTGGGACGCCTCGAACGGGCCGGGCTTAGTAAGTGACACTATGATTCAACCCAAATCAATCTTCTTTTTCAGAGTGTGATAAAAGCCTGGCCCTCCGTCCACCGCTCCCAATCGTCCGCCACTGGGACGCCTTGAATGGGCCGGGCTTAGTAAGTGACACTATGATTCAACCCGAATCAATCTTCTTTTTCAGAGTGTGATAAAAGCCTGGCCCTCCGTCCACCACTCCCAATCGTCCGCTACTGGGACTCCTTGATTGGGCCTGGCTTAGTATGTGACACTATGAATAAACCCAAATCAATAATATTTTTCAGAGAGTGATAAAAGCCTGGCCCTCCGTCCACCACTCCCAATCGTCCGCTACTGGGACTCCTTGATTGGGCCTGGCTTAGTAAGTGACACTATGAACCAACCCAAATCAATATTCTTTTTCAGAGAGTGATAAAAGCCTGGCCCTCCGTCCACCACTCCCAATCGTCCGCTACTGGGACTCCTTGATTGGGCCTGGCTTAGTAAGTGACACTATGAACCAACCCAAATCAATCTTCTTTTTCAGAGAGTGATAAAAGCCTGGCCCTCCGTCCACCAGTCCCAATCGTCCGCTACTGGGACTCCTTGATTGGGCCTGGCTCAGTAAGTGACACTATGAATAAACCCAAATCAATAATATTTTTCAGAGAGTGATAAAAGCCTGGCCCTCCGTCCACCACTCCCAATCGTCCGCTACTGGGACTCCTTGATTGGGCCTGGCTTAGTAAGTGACACTATGAACCAACCCAAATCAATCTTCTTTTTCAGAGAGTGATAAATGCCTGGCCCTCCGTCCACCACTCCCAATCGTCCGCTACTGGGACTCCTTGATTGGGCCTGGTTAGTAAGTGACACTATGAATCAACCCAAATCAATCTTCTTTTTCAGAGAGTGATAAAAGCCTGGCCCTCCGTCCACCACTCCCAATCGTCCGCTACTGGGACTCCTTGATTGGGCCTGGCTTAGTAAGTGACACTATGAACCAACCCAAAACAATCTTTTTTTTCAGAGAGTGATAAAAGCCTGGCCCTCCGTCCACCACTCCCAATCGTCCGCTACTGGGACTCCTTGATTGGGCCTGGCTCAGTAAGTGACACTATGAATAAACCCAAATCAATAATATTTTTCAGAGAGTGATAAAAGCCTGGCCCTCCGTCCACCACTCCCAATCGTCCGCTACTGGGACTCCTTGATTGGGCCTGGCTTAGTAAGTGACACTATGAACCAACCCAAATCAATCTTCTTTTTCAGAGAGTGATAAAAGCCTGGCCCTCCGTCCACCACTCCCAATCGTCCGCTACTGGGACTCCTTGATTGGGCCTGGCTTAGTAAGTGACACTATGAACCAACCCAAATCAATCTTCTTTTTCAGAGAGTGATAAAAGCCTGGCCCTCCGTCCACCACTCCCAATCGTCCGCCACTGGGACGCCTCGAATGGGCCGGGCTTAGTAAGTGACACTATGATTCAACCCAAATCAATCTTCTTTTTCAGAGTGTGATAAAAGCCTGGCCCTCCGCCCACCACTCCCAATCGTCCGCCACTGGGACGCCTTGAATGGGCCGGGCTTAGTAAGTGACACTATGATTCAACCCGAATCAATCTTCTTTTTCAGAGTGTGATAAAAGCCTGGCCCTCCGTCCACCACTCCCAATCGTCTGCCACTGGGACGCCTCAAATGGGCCGGGCTTAGTAAGTGACACTAGGATTCAACCCAAATCAATCTTCTTTTTCAGAGTGTGATAAAAGCCTGGCCCTCCGTCCACCACTCCCAATCGTCCGCCACTGGGACGCCTCGAATGGGCCGGGCTTAGTAAGTGACACTATGATTCAACCCGAATCAATCTTCTTTTTCAGAGTGTGATAAAAGCCTGGCCCTCCGTCCACCACTCCCAATCGTCCGCCACTGGGACGCCTCGAACGGGCCGGGCTTAGTAAGTGACACTATGATTCAACCCAAATCAATCTTCTTTTTCAGAGTGTGATAAAAGCCTGGCCCTCCGTCCACCGCTCCCAATCGTCCGCCACTGGGACGCCTTGAATGGGCCGGGCTTAGTAAGTGACACTATGATTCAACCCGAATCAATCTTCTTTTTCAGAGTGTGATAAAAGCCTGGCCCTCCGTCCACCACTCCCAATCGTCCGCTACTCTGACTCCTTGATTGGGCCTGGCTTAGTATGTGACACTATGAATAAACCCAAATCAATAATATTTTTCAGAGAGTGATAAAAGCCTGGCCCTCCGTCCACCACTCCCAATCGTCCGCTACTGGGACTCCTTGATTGGGCCTGGCTTAGTAAGTGACACTATGAACCAACCCAAATCAATCTTCTTTTTCAGAGAGTGATAAATGCCTGGCCCTCCGTCCACCACTCCCAATCGTCCGCTACTGGGACTCCTTGATTGGGCCTGGTTAGTAAGTGACACTATGAATCAACCCAAATCAATCTTCTTTTTCAGAGAGTGATAAAAGCCTGGCCCTCCGTCCACCACTCCCAATCGTCCGCTACTGGGACTCCTTGATTGGGCCTGGCTTAGTAAGTGACACTATGAACCAACCCAAAACAATCTTTTTTTTCAGAGAGTGATAAAAGCCTGGCCCTCCGTCCACCACTCCCAATCGTCCGCTACTGGGACTCCTTGATTGGGCCTGGCTCAGTGAGTGACACTATGAATAAACCCAAATCAACAATATTTTTCAGAGAGTGATAAAAGCCTGGCCCTCCGTCCACCACTCCCAATCGTCCGCTACTGGGACTCCTTGATTGGGCCTGGCTTAGTAAGTGACACTATGAACCAACCCAAATCAATCTTCTTTTTCAGAGAGTGATAAAAACCTGGCCCTCCGTCCACCACTCCCAATCGTCCGCTACTGGGACTCCTTGATTGGGCCTGGCTTAGTAAGTGACACTGTGAATCAACCCAAATCAATATTCTTTTTCAGAGAGTGATAAAAGCCTGGCCCTCCGTCCACCACTCCCAATCGTCCGCTACTGGGACTCCTTGATTGGGCCTGGCTTAGTAAGTGACACTATGAATCAACCCAAATCAATATTCTTTTTCAGAGAGTGATAAAAGCCTGGCCCTCCGTCCACCACTCCCAATCGTCCGCTACTGGGACTCCTTGATTGGGCCTGGCTTAGTAAGTGACACTATGAATAAACCCAAATCAATAATATTTTTCAGAGAGTGATAAAAGCCTGGCCCTCCGTCCACCACTCCCAATCGTCCGCTACTGGGACTCCTTGATTGGGCCTGGCTTAGTAAGTGACACTATAAACCAACCCAAATCAATCTTCTTTTTCAGAGAGTGATAAAAGCCTGGCCCTCCGTTCACCACTCCCAATCGTCCGCTACTGGGACTCCTTGATTGGGCCTGGCTTAGTAAGTGACACTATGAATCAACCCAAATCAATATTCTTTTTCAGAGAGTGATAAAAGCCTGGCCCTCCGTCCACCACTCCCAATCGTCCGCTACTGGGACTCCTTGATTGGGCCTGGCTTAGTAAGTGATACTATGAACCAACCCAAATCAATCTTCTTTTTCAGAGAGTGATAAAAGCCTGGCCCTCCGTCCACCACTCCCAATCGTCCGCTACTGGGACTCCTTGATTGGGCCTGGCTTAGTAAGTGACACTATGAACCAACCCAAATCAATCTTCTTTTTCAGAGAGTGATAAAAGCCTGGCCCTCCGTCCACCACTCCCAATCGTCCGCTACTGGGACTCCTTGATTGGGCCTGGCTTAGTAAGTGACACTATGAATAAACCCGAATCAATAATATTTTTCAGAGAGTGATAAAAGCCTGGCCCTCCGTCCACCACTCCCAATCGTCCGCTACTGGGACTCCTTGATTGGGCCTGGCTTAGTAAGTGACACTATGAACCAACCCAAATCAATCTTCTTTTTCAGAGAGTGATAAAAGCCTGGCCCTCCATCCACCACTCCCAATCGTCTGCTACTGGGACTCCTTGATTGGGCCTGGCTTAGTAAGTGACACTATGAATCAACCCAAATCAATATTTTTTTTCTGAGAGTGATAAAAGCCTGGCCCTCCGTCCACCACTCCCAATCGTCCGCCACTGGGAAGCGTTTATTGGGCCGGGTTTAGTGAGTGACACTATGAACCAACCCAAATCAATATTCCTTTTCAGAGAGTGATAAAAGCCTGGCCCTCCGTCCACCACTCCCAATCGTCCGCTACTGGGACTCCTTGATTGGGCCTGGCTTAGTTAGTGACACTATGAATAAACCCAAATCAATATTTTTTTTCAGAGAGTGATAAAAGCCTGACCCTCAGTTCACCACTCCTAATCGTCCGCCCTCTTGTCATGACCGCCAACGAGAGGCGACCTGAGAACCGCCGGACAACTGTTTTGGCCTACCAGCTCGCAGGAAATCGCCTGACCCCTTCCCCCAGTCCCTATCTACACCCTTCCCCCAGCCCCTATTTCCACCCTTCCCCCGCCCCTATTTCCACCCTTCCCCCAGCCCCTGTTTCCACCCTTCCCCCCGCCCCTGTTTCCACCCTCCCTCCCACTGTCTTTGCCAGGTGGCCTCAGAATACATTCATTCTTCACACTTCCCTCGTCCGAAATGGTCGGTTGTCCGATCTACTTTCTAACCAACTTTCCTTGACACATTTTTCCTTGTCTACATTGATGAACCTTCCTGTAAAAATGAATTAGAATACGTTTCTTAACTCTGTGCATTCTTCTCAACTCCGATTCATGAATTAAAAGATAAAAATGCACTAATTTTACAGAACTTTATGAGTGGCAACAACTATGGGAGTGGTGGAGATGAATGGGAGACGGAGTGCCTCTACGGCCACCATTTCGAGGCCGGCAAGATGTCCATTGAGGCGTTTCTTTCGAAAAATGCCCCTCAGAAGGCGGTGATAAAGTTCGGAGAACCAAGGATGGAATGGATGAGCTCGAGTTGGTTCAGTTGAAGGTGAGCGTCTTCTTCTCTCAGCGCGTGACCTTTTAACCTGGAAATCTCGCAAACTAGAAAAGTTGTTAACTACAGATATGATCAGCGTAAAATTCGCCACATTTTTGTAGTTGACAACTTTTCTCCCTATTTTTGTTTCCGAGATATACCCCGGCCAAGTTTAACTTCTGTTTTGCATAGAGTTTGAAGGCTGTCGTCAATCTTTGCGATCATTCTTCACAACACTGTGTAGTTACCACGTCCATTCATACGTATTGCAATTTCGAAACTTTTCGAAACACGAATTCATTTTCAGACGGCGCCCAATGAGTTCTACCGGACGGTGGCGAGCGTGATGAATGGGGACGGAACGGTGAGAAGTGAGATGCTGGATTTGGATTTGAAGCAAGTCTGCCTCCAAAAGGAGATTGTGGAGATGGTGCTCGAGTGAGTTGCTTGCTCTTGGCTCAGAGAGAGAGAGAGTCGAACGCGATGAGTGTTGTTCAGGTGCCACGAGGTCGTCGAAGACGTGAACTTCGACATGCGGCACTACGAGGAGGCGATGGAGGAAGTGAGGGAGAACCCGTCGAAAGAAATGTGGCAGACGATGCAAGTCAACCGGTTTTGCGTTCAACCGGTTTTAGGTAATTGAAACCGGCCCACGCTCCGGATCGATTCGATCGCTTGCGCATAATCGACATGCGGTGCGGGTGTCTGCTCGAGAGAAGTGCCGAGCACAGGAGTGAGTCGTTTCTTTGGGTTCTCTAGATTTCATGAAAATGAGAGTGATGAAACAGAGGCGGAGCCTAATTGCAAGTGTGTGGCGCGGTTCGAAAACATCTTGAAAGTTTGCAATTGTGCGTCACGGTGAACAATTAGCGCCGTGAACATCGTGTGAACACCGTGACGCACAAATGCACATTTACTAATAGGACTGCGTGTTAACGTATTACTTTTTGCTGCGTAGCGACTCGACTGTAACCTCGATACGCAGCGAGCGAAAGTGTGCATTTTGGCGTCACATTGTCTTTGCGTCTATGCATCAAACTGTACGCGAAACTAGCGGGAACTTTTCTATGTGACGCGATAAATGAAGTGTGTTCCACTTCACGCCTAAACCACCCGCATTCTGAATCTCTTGCTTCGCCATGAAAATCATCGGAGAACGAATAAGATCCGCAATGTTAATGTTTTTAGGAAGAAAAGTGGGTTCACATGTTCGACCCACTGGCCCACGCCGTCGGATGGGCGGCGGCTCAGCGGCGGATGCTCGACAGTGGCCGCTGGAGCCAAAACGTCCTCGATATGAAGCCGACGTGGCAGAACGAAGGGGAGAAGCAGTTTGCCGAAATGAACGCGGCGCCGTCGTTCATCTGGCGGGAGAACTACATCCCTGCGCACGGATTGAAGGTAAGGCTTACATATGGTCCACAAAAATAGGCACAACTTTTTTGTGTTGAGAGCTATCAGAAAGATTTGAGAAAACAAAATCACGTTTCAAAATCTTTGAAATGATTTTAAGAACGTCTGGAAATCTTAATTCTGAGCCAAGTTGTGCAAATTTCTGTGGCTCGAAATCGGTGCTTCAAAAACTGGCATAACTCAGCCGAAAATTGAGATTTTGAGACGCTTTTTGCGAAATTTTAAAGGTCACAAAACAGTCTATTCACGTAAGAAGATTATTTGGTGCTATCTATAAAGCACAAAAAGAATTGACGTCGAGACTTTGAGTCGTTGCAGGAGAACGACGTGATTGATGGTGGTTGCAAACAGCCAGAATACTGCCTTTTTTTACGCACACGTGGCCAAGTCCAGCCACAATGGGCGTTACTTTTTCAATTTGAAAGTCGGAGAAAGTGTCGTGAAAATGCCCGAAACTGAAGTGAGTCCGTCTTTCTTCCAAAACACTTGCAAAAAAATCTCCGCTACAGTACACAATGGCGTTCCACATCGGCCACCCGCGACTCTTCACGTTCGAGTTCGCGTTCGATGTCGCGTTGAACGTGACATACAACGTCACGAAAGAAAAAAATGGAGAGACGGAAGGCGAACCGACGCGATCTCGAGGAATACATTGAGCGGTTGGCGACCAACGGGGTTAGTGTTTCGAACTAAACCGTGTTCAAGTTCCCGCAACTCTCTTAGTTTGAATCCTAAAAAAATGGTTTTCAGACAAAAATATAGTGTTTTGAGATCTTTCGAATGGTGCAAAGAAACTCGGAAAAACTAAAATTTGAAGCAAGTTATCTAAGTTCAAAGGTTATTCGAAAAATGTGCCACTGAAAGTTAGTATAACTCGCTTCAAACTTGAGATTTTCAGACGTTCTTTGCGCCAATCGAAAGATCTCAAAAATTGCCATCTTTTTTGCAGCGCCCGAAACTGAGGTGAGTCCGTCTACCTTTTGAATGAGCACCTTCTCAATTGCAGTTCCCAATGGCGTTGCACTACGGCCATATTCTTCACCTTCGAGTTTTCTTCCGATGTTGCGTCGAACGTGCCTTATAACGTCACAACAAATGCTTTAACTGGGCCGAGTTTAGTAAGTGACACTCTGAATCAACCTCGATCATTCTTCTTTTTCAAAGTGTGATAGGAGCTTGGCCCTCCGTCCACCACTCCCAATTGTCCGCCACTGGAATGCCTTAATTGGGCCGGGCTTAGTAAGTGACTCCATGAATTTACTCAAATCAATATTCTTTTCCAGAGTGTGAAGGGAGTTCGACCCCGAAGAGTCTCAATTCGAATTTCTTGCCAAGCCGCACACATATAGATGCGACTGTTACAGTAACCCAAGCGCCTCGACGCGATTGCGCCGTTTCTAATTTAAATTTTTTCAGGCTTTTCAGATTTCGTCTCCTACAATTCTTTTCAGTTGGAAGAAGCTGTCATGTTCGATTTTTGACGATTACCATAGTTTTGCAGGTCCTCTTTTTCTCATCGTCGCGTCCCACGCTTGTTTCGAAGAAATCATCGCCTTCGGAGCCGGATTCCACTCGCCCGACCGGACCGCGACGCTTAACTTCTCCATTTTCTCAGTGCTCGTTTTATTTTTACCGATTTCTTGCCGCCCTACTCCCTTATGACCCTCTATTTCGATGTTTCGACCCCACTTTTGCTACTTCACATCACTGGTTGGCCGTATCATTCTTGAGTGGTTTTTGATCGTCTTAAATGGTGGTTTTCCACTCCTGTAATGAATGATTCGTGATATTATTTCAATTTTTTAACGCTTCATGCTCAGCCACTGCACACAATTTGCACACTCAATTTAGAAGCTCGTCAGGTATTCCCGGAAGGTTTTTCCGAAAGGCTCAGGCCATCGGATACCTTTCTCCTTAGAATGCCTTAATTAAGCCGGGCTTCGTGAGCGACTCCACTAACTTTCCCAAATCAATCCTCTTTTTCCGAGTGAAAATAGCCTGTAGAAGAAATTGAACAAACTGAATTACGGGAAACGAGTTCTTTTCGTTCTTACTCGATTGAATGCGGCCAATCGGTTTTTGACCTGCACTAACTGAACGAACAGTTGAATTTCTTATTCGCATGTTGTGCCTGCCGACGGAACGTGTCGTGAATCCCAAAAGCGATACAAAACAGTTTGGGATCATATTGACATGTCAAAGCCATCCGGAAAAGTGTTTTTTGATCTGCATTATCTGACAGAACTTTTCAAGAACAGGCGCCCGTCGAGAGGGAATGATACATTTTCTTTGCAAATTTTTCTTTCGGAACCATCACTTCGCCATATTTTATCATTTCCATCAATCCTAGGCGCATTTAGTCGCTTCTCTCGATTCTACAGTAATCTTTGTGTCCTCATAAAGCAAAATTCACGCGAAACGTGCCAGCACTCGAGACGCGCCATCAACCACACGCTCGTGCGTATGTTTCGACCAGGGTGCCGTGCAACTGTTTTGACCTACCCGCGTGCGCGCAATCGCCTGACCCCTTCCCCAGCCTTTATCTCCACCCTCCCTCCCCCCTGTCTCTGCCAGGTGTTCCCAGAACACATTCATTCTTCACACTTCCCTTGCCCGAGAGAGTCGGTTATCCGATCATCTCTCCAACCAACGTTTCTCGACACTGTTTTTGTGCTTTCTTCTCGTTTCCTAATCATAACTTATCAGAGAACAAATCACTTGTTGCAGAGAGCTGTTTGAGTGGTGACGACAACAATGAGAGTGGCGGACAACAAAATTGGGAGTGGCGGACAACAACAATGGGAGTGGTAGACGACAACTATGGGAGCGGTGGAACCTAATAACTGAGAGTGGTGGACGATGACAATGGGAGCGGCGGACACCGAAATTGGGATTGGTGGACAACAACAATGGGAGTGGTGGACGACAGCTATGGGAGCGGTGGAACCCAATAACTGAGAGTGGTAGACGATGACAATGGGAGCGGCGGACAACGAAATTGGGAGTGGTGGACGACAACAATGGGAGTGGTGGACGACAGCTATGGGAGCGGTGGAACCAAATAACTGATAGTGGTGGACGATGACAATGGGAGCGGCGGACACCGAAATTGGGAGTGGCGGACGACAACTATGGGAGCGGCGGAACCCAATAACTGAGAGTGGTGGACGATGACAATGGGAGCGGCGGACAACGAAATTGGGAGTGGTGGACAACAACAATGGGAGTGGTGGACGACAGCTATGGGAGCGGTGGAACCCAATAACTGAGAGTGGTGGACGACAACTATGGGAACGGCGGACAACAACAATGGGAGTGGTGGACGACAGCTATGGGAGCGGTGGAACCCAATAACTGAGAGTGGTAGACGATGACAATGGGAGCGGCGGACACCGAAATTGGGAGTGGTGGAAGACAACTATGGGAGCGGCGGACAACAAAATTGAGAGTGGTGGACGACAACTATGGGAGCGGCGGAACCCAATAACTGAGAGTGGTGGACGATGACAATGGGAGCGGCGGACAACGAAATTGGGAGTGGTGGAAGACAACTATGGGAGCGGCGGACAACAAAATTGAGAGTGGTGGACGACAACTATGGGAGCGGCGGAACCCAATAACTGAGAGTGGTGGACGATGACAATGGGAGCGGCGGACAACGAAATTGGGAGTGGTGGACGACAGCTATGGGAGCGGCGAAACCCAATAACTGAGAGTGGTGGACGATGACCATGGGAGCGGCGGAAAACGAAATTGGGAGTGGTGGACGACAACTATGGGAGTGGTGGAAGCCTATAACTGAGAGTGGTGGACGATGACAATGGGAGCGGCGGACAACGAAATTGGGAGTGGTGGACGACAGCTAAGGGAGCGGTGGAACCAAATAACTGATAGTGGTGGACGATGACAATGGGAGCGGCGGACACCGAAATTGGGAGTGGCGGACGACAACTATGGGAGCGGCGGAACCCAATAACTGAGAGTGGTGGACGATGACAATGGGAGCGGCGGACAACGAAATTGGGAGTGGTGGACGACAACTATAGGAGCGGTGGAACCCAATAACTGAGAGTGGTGGACGACAACTATGGGAGCGGTGGACAACAAAATTGAGAGTGGTGGACGACAGCTATGGGAGCGGCGAAACCCAATAACTGAGAGTGGTGGACGATGACCATGGGAGCGGCGGAAAACGAAATTGGGAGTGGTGGACGACAACTATGGGAGTGGTGGAACCCTATAACTGAGAGTGGTGGACGATGACAATGGGAGCGGCGGACAACGAAATTGGGAGTGGTGGACGACAGCTAAGGGAGCGGTGGAACCAAATAACTGATAGTGGTGGACGATGACAATGGGAGCGGCGGACACCGAAATTGGGAGTGGCGGACGACAACTATGGGAGCGGCGGAACCCAATAACTGAGAGTGGTGGACGATGACAATGGGAGCGGCGGACAACGAAATTGGGAGTGGTGGACGACAACTATAGGAGCGGTGGAACCCAATAACTGAGAGTGGTGGACGACAACTATGGGAGCGGTGGACAACAAAATTGAGAGTGGTGGACGACAGCTATGGGAGCGGTGGAACCCAATAACTGAGAGTGGTGGACGATGACAATGGGAGCGGCGGACACCAAAATTGGGAGTGGTGGACAACAACAATGGGAGTGGTGGACGACAGCTATGGGAGCGGTGGAACCCAATAACTGAGAGTGGTGGACGACAACTATGGGAGCGGCGGACAACAACAATGGGAGTGGTGGACGACAACTATGGGAGCGGCGGACAACAAAATTGGGAGTGGTGGACGACAACTATGGGAGCGGCGGAACCCAATAACTGAGAGTGGTGGACGATGACAATGGGAGCGGCGGACAACGAAATTGGGAGTGGTGGACGACAACTATGGGAGCGGCGGACAACAAAATTGGGAGTGGCGGGCAACAACAATGGGAGTGGTGGACGACAGCTATGGGAGCGGCGAAACCCAATAACTGAGAGTGGTGGACGATGACCATGGGAGCGGCGGAAAACGAAATTGGGAGTGGTGGACGACAACTATGGGAGTGGTGGAACCCAATAACTGAGAGTGGTGGACGATGACAATGGGAGCGGCGGACAACGAAATTGGGAGTGGTGGACGACAACAATGGGAGTGGTGGACGACAGCTATGGGAGCGGTGGAACCAAATAACTGATAGTGGTGGACGATGACAATGGGAGCGGCGGACACCGAAATTGGGAGTGGCGGACGACAACTATGGGAGCGGCGGAACCCAATAACTGAGAGTGGTGGACGATGACAATGGGAGCGGCGGACAACGAAATTGGGAGTGGTGGACGACAGCTATGGGAGCGGCGAAACCCAATAACTGAGAGTGGTGGACGATGACCATGGGAGCGGCGGAAAACGAAATTGGGAGTGGCGGACAACAACAAAAGGAGTGGTGGACGACAACTATGGGAGCGGTGGAACCTAATAACTGAGAGTGGTGGACGATGACAATGGGAGCGGCGGACAACGAAATTGGGAGTGGTGGACAACAACAATGGGAGTGGTGGACGACAGCTATGGGAGCGGTGGAACCCAATAACTGATAGTGGTGGACGATGACAATGGGAGCGGCGGACACCGAAATTGGGAGTGGTGGACGACAACTATAGGAGCGGCGGAACCCAATAACTGAGAGTGGTGGACGATGACAATGGGAGCGGCGGACAACGAAATTGGGAGTGGTGGACGACAGCTATGGGAGCGGTGGAACCCAATAACTGAGAGTGGTGGACGACAACTATGGGAGCGGCGGACAACAACAATGGGAGTGGTGGACGACAGCTATGGGAGCGGTGGAACTCAATAACTGAGAGTGGTGGACGATGACAATGGGAGCGGCGGACACCAAAATTGGGAGTGGTGGACAACAACAATGGGAGTGGTGGACGACAGCTATGGGAGCGGTGGAACCCAATAACTGAGAGTGGTGGACGACAACTATGGGAGCGGCGGACAACAACAATGGGAGTGGTGGACGACAGCTATGGGAGCGGTGGAACCCAATAACTGAGAGTGGTGGACGACAACTATGGGAGCGGCGGACAACAACAATGGGAGTGGTGGACGTTAGCTATGGGAGCGGTGGAACCCAATAACTGAGAGTGGTGGACGATGACAATGGGAGCGGCGGACACCGAAATTGGGAGTGGTGGACAACAACAATGGGAGTGGTGGACGACAGCTATGGGAGCGGTGGAACCCAATAACTGAGAGTGGTGGACGACAACTATGGGAACGGCGGACAACAACAATGGGAGTGGTGGACGACAGCTATGGGAGCGGTGGAACCCAATAACTGAGAGTGGTAGACGATGACAATGGGAGCGGCGGACAACGAAATTGGGAGTGGTGGACGACAGCTATGGGAGCGGCGAAACCCAATAACTGAGAGTGGTGGACGATGACCATGGGAGCGGCGGAAAACGAAATTGGGAGTGGTGGACGACAACTATGGGAGTGGTGGAACCCAATAACTGAGAGTGGTGGACGATGACAATGGGAGCGGCGGACAACGAAATTGGGAGTGGTGGACGACAACAATGGGAGTGGTGGACGACAGCTATGGGAGCGGTGGAACCAAATAACTGATAGTGGTGGACGATGACAATGGGAGCGGCGGACACCGAAATTGGGAGTGGCGGACGACAACTATGGGAGCGGCGGAACCCAATAACTGAGAGTGGTGGACGATGACAATGGGAGCGGCGGACAACGAAATTGGGAGTGGTGGACGAGAGCTATGGGAGCGGCGAAACCCAATAACTGAGAGTGGTGGACGATGACCATGGGAGCGGCGGAAAACAACAATGGGAGTGGTGGACGACAGCTATGGGAGCGGTGGAACTCAATAACTGAGAGTGGTGGACGATGACAATGGGAGCGGCGGACACCAAAATTGGGAGTGGTGGACAACAACAATGGGAGTGGTGGACGACAGCTATGGGAGCGGTGGAACCCAATAACTGAGAGTGGTGGACGACAACTACAGTTCTGGCCATAATTCTATGGAAAATCACTTTTTCGCGGATAACTTTTTTCAAACCTCACCGATCGATCTGAAATTTTTACAGCGGATGGTACTCATCTTGAACATGTTTGAGGACGTTTTATCCTTGACAGTTTTTGAAAAAAAACTTTTTTTTGCATGTTTTCTTGTTTTTTCGATTTCGTCGATTTTTCAATTTCTCAGTTTTTGAATTTTATTAATTCATTCAAAAATTGTTGAGCACCAGTAACTTTCGAAATATGTTTCTATACATGTGAAGAGGTTCTGGTAATAATTTCAGATCAGTAGACATCCACACGGTGGTGTTAGAAGGACCGAAGCATGACGTCATCTGCTGAGTGCGTGCCACGTAGTTCTTTGGTTCCCCACGGACAATCAACACAATTCCAAGACTCGGGATTGTTCTTGAAGCCTTTCGAAGCTGTTTCTGACGTTTGGAAACTGTTCGTTGTGATTGAATCGCCCGGATCACCCCGTCACACCTTGGACAACACCCACTGGAGCATCCGAAGAGGTCACAAAATGCCCTTCCACGGTTCCCCAAACTCTCGGGACGGCTTCAAATGAATTCAAACTATTCACGAGAGTCCCCCAAAGACGTCTCAAGAAGAATGAATCGCCCAGAACATGTTCAGGGAAGACGACGACCATTAGAGTTAAGAGAGAGTACTGGGGTAGATGAGTGACGGTACTCGGAGTCGGACCCGGGTCCAACAGAACGTCTCACTACCTCAAATACTTAATTTTAAAACAATTTCTACTCTGATTCATTGCCCCAAACTTTATTCGCCTACTCCCGACGTCTCCAATCCAAAATTGCTGTCGCTCTTGCCACTCTCGCTTTAAGACTCAGCTCGTTGACGAACGTCGTCTTCCCTGAACATGTTCTGGGCGATTCATTCTTCTTGAGACGTCTTTGGGGGACTCTCGTAAATAGTTTGTGTTCATTTGAAGCCGTCCCGATAGTTTGGGGAACCGTGGAAGGGCATTTTGTGACCTCTTCGGATGCTCCAGTGGGTGTTGTCCAAGGTGTGACGGGGTGATCCGGGCGATTCAATCACAACGAACAGTTTCCAAACATCAGAAACAGCTTCGAAAGGCTTCATGAACAATCCCGAGTCTTGGAATTGTGTTGATTGTCCGTGGGGAACCAAAGAACTAAGTGGCACGGACTCAGCAGATGACGTCATGCTTCGGTCCTTCTAACACCACCGTGCGGATGTCTACTGATCTGAAATTATTACCAGAACCTCTTCACATGTATAGAAACATATTTCGAAAGTTACTGGTGCTCAACAACTTTTGAATGAATTAATAAAATTCAAAAACTGAGAAATCGAAAAATCGACGAAATCGAAAAAACACGAAAACATGCAGAAAAAAGTTTTTTCAAAAACTGTCAAGGATAAAACGTCCTCAAACATGTTCAAGATGAGTACCATCCGCTGTAAAAATTTCAGATCGATCGGTGAAGTTTGAAAAAAGTTATCCGCGAAAAAGTGATTTTCCATAGAATTATGGCCAGAACTGTATGGGAGCGGCGGACAACAACAATGGGAGTGGTGGACGACAGCTATGGGAGCGGTGGAACCCAATAACTGAGAGTGGTGGACGACAACTATGGGAGCGGCGGACAACAACAATGGGAGTGGTGGACGTTAGCTATGGGAGCGGTGGAACCCAATAACTGAGAGTGGTGGACGATGACAATGGGAGCGGCGGACACCGAAATTGGGAGTGGTGGACAACAACAATGGGAGTGGTGGACGACAGCTATGGGAGCGGTGGAACCCAATAACTGAGAGTGGTGGACGACAACTATGGGAACGGCGGACAACAACAATGGGAGTGGTGGACGACAGCTATGGGAGCGGTGGAACCCAATAACTGAGAGTGGTAGACGATGACAATGGGAGCGGCGGACACCGAAATTGGGAGTGGTGGAAGACAACTATGGGAGCGGCGGACAACAAAATTGAGAGTGGTGGACGACAACTATGGGAGCGGCGGAACCCAATAACTGAGAGTGGTGGACGATGACAATGGGAGCGGCGGACAACGAAATTGGGAGTGGTGGACGACAGCTATGGGAGCGGCGAAACCCAATAACTGAGAGTGGTGGACGATGACCATGGGAGCGGCGGAAAACGAAATTGGGAGTGGTGGACGACAACTATGGGAGTGGTGGAACCCTATAACTGAGAGTGGTGGACGATGACAATGGGAGCGGCGGACAACGAAATTGGGAGTGGTGGACGACAGCTAAGGGAGCGGTGGAACCAAATAACTGATAGTGGTGGACGATGACAATGGGAGCGGCGGACACCGAAATTGGGAGTGGCGGACGACAACTATGGGAGCGGCGGAACCCAATAACTGAGAGTGGTGGACGATGACAATGGGAGCGGCGGACAACGAAATTGGGAGTGGTGGACGACAACTATAGGAGCGGTGGAACCCAATAACTGAGAGTGGTGGACGACAACTATGGGAGCGGTGGACAACAAAATTGAGAGTGGTGGACGACAGCTATGGGAGCGGTGGAACCCAATAACTGAGAGTGGTGGACGATGACAATGGGAGCGGCGGACACCAAAATTGGGAGTGGTGGACAACAACAATGGGAGTGGTGGACGACAGCTATGGGAGCGGTGGAACCCAATAACTGAGAGTGGTGGACGACAACTATGGGAGCGGCGGACAACAACAATGGGAGTGGTGGACGACAACTATGGGAGCGGCGGACAACAAAATTGGGAGTGGTGGACGACAACTATGGGAGCGGCGGAACCCAATAACTGAGAGTGGTGGACGATGACAATGGGAGCGGCGGACAACGAAATTGGGAGTGGTGGACGACAACTATGGGAGCGGCGGACAACAAAATTGGGAGTGGCGGGCAACAACAATGGGAGTGGTGGACGACAGCTATGGGAGCGGCGAAACCCAATAACTGAGAGTGGTGGACGATGACCATGGGAGCGGCGGAAAACGAAATTGGGAGTGGTGGACGACAACTATGGGAGTGGTGGAACCCAATAACTGAGAGTGGTGGACGATGACAATGGGAGCGGCGGACAACGAAATTGGGAGTGGTGGACGACAACAATGGGAGTGGTGGACGACAGCTATGGGAGCGGTGGAACCAAATAACTGATAGTGGTGGACGATGACAATGGGAGCGGCGGACAACGAAATTGGGAGTGGTGGACGACAACTATGGGAGCGGCGGACAACAACAATGGGAGTGGTGGACGACAGCTATGGGAGCGGTGGAACCCAATAACTGAGAGTGGTGGACGATGACAATGGGAGCGGCGGACACCGAAATTGGGAGTGGTGGACAACAACAATGGGAGTGGCGGACGACAAAATTGGGAGTGGTGGACGATAACTATGGGAGCGGCGGAACCCAATAACTGAGAGTGGTGGACGATGACAATGGGAGCGGCGGACAACGAAATTGGGAGTGGTGGACGACAACTATGGGAGCGGCGGACAACAACAATGGGAGTGGTGGACGACAGCTATGGGAGCGGTGGAACCCAATAACTGAGAGTGGTGGACGATGACAATGGGAGTGGCGGACACCGAAATTGGGAGTGGTGGACGACAACTATGGGAGCGGCGGAACCCAATAACTGAGAGTGGTGGACGATGACGATGGGAGCGGCGGACAACGAAATTGGGAGTGGTGGACGACAACTATGGGAGCGGCGGACAACAACAATGGGAGTGGTGGACGACAGCTATGGGAGCGGTGGAACCCAATAACTGAGAGTGGTGGACGATGACAATGGGAGTGGCGGACACCGAAATTGGGAGTGGTGGACGACAACTATGGGAGCGGCGGAACCCAATAACTGAGAGTGGTGGACGATGACGATGGGAGCGGCGGACAACGAAATTGGGAGTGGTGGACGGCAACTATGGGAGCGGCGGTCAACGTAATTGGGAGTGGTGGACGACAACTATGGGAGCGGTGGAACCCAATAACTGAAAGTGGTGGACGATGACAATGGGAGCGGCGGATACCGAAATTGGGAGTGGTGGACCACAACTAGAGGAGTGGTGGGCGACAACATTAGGAGCGGCGGACACCAATAACTGAGAGTGGCGGACGATGACAATGGGAGCGGCGGACAACGAAATTGGGAGCGGCGGACAACGAAATTGGGAGCGGCGGACAACGAAATTGGGAGTGGTGGACCACAACTCCTGGAGCGGCGGACAACAAAATTGGGAGTGGCGGACAACAACAATAGGAGTGGTGGACGACAACTATGAGAGCGATGGAACCTAATAACTGAGAGTGGTGGACGATGACAATGAGAGCGGCGGACACCGAAATTGGGAGTGATGGACCTCAACTATGGGAGCGGCGGACAACAAAATTGAGAGTTGCGGAGAACAACAATGGGAGTGGTGGACGACAGCTATGGGAGCGGTGGAACCCAATAACTGAGAGTGGTGGACGATGACAATGGGAGCGGCGGACACCGAAATTGGGAGTGGTGGACAACAACAATGGGAGTGGCGGACGACAAAATTGGGAGTGGTGGACGACAACTATGGGAGCGGCGGAACCCAATAACTGAGAGTGGTGGACGATGACAATGGGAGCGGCGGACAACGAAATTGGGAGTGGTGGACGACAACTATGGGAGCGGCGGACAACAACAATGGGAGTGGTGGACGACAGCTATGGGAGCGGTGGAACCCAATAACTGAGAGTGGTGGACGATGACAATGGGAGTGGCGGACACCGAAATTGGGAGTGGTGGACGACAACTATGGGAGCGGCGGACAACAAAATTGGGAGTGGTGGACGACAACTATGGGAGCGGCGGAACCCAATAACTGAGAGTGGTGGACGATGACAATGGGAGCGGCGGACAACGAAATTGGGAGTGGTGGACGACAACTATGGGAGCGGCGGACAACGTAATTGGGAGTGGTGGACGACAGCTATGGGAGCGGTGGAACCCAATAACTGAGAGTGGTGGACGATGACAATGGGAGTGGCGGACACCGAAATTGGGAGTGGTGGACGACAACTATGGGAGCGGCGGACAACAAAATTGGGAGTGGTGGACGACAACTATGGGAGCGGCGGAACCCAATAACTGAGAGTGGTGGACGATGACAATGGGAGCGGCGGACAACGAAATTGGGAGTGGTGGACGACAACTATGGGAGCGGCGGACAACGTAATTGGGAGTGGTGGACGACAACTATGGGAGCGGCGGACAACGTAATTGGGAGTGGTGGACGGCAACTATGGGAGCGGCGGTCAACGTAATTGGGAGTGGTGGACGACAACTATGGGAGCGGTGGAACCCAATAACTGAAAGTGGTGGACGATGACAATGGGAGCGGCGGACACCGAAATTGGGAGTGGTGGACCACAACTAGAGGAGTGGTGGGCGACAACATTAGGAGCGGCGGACACCAATAACTGAGAGTGGCGGACGATGACAATGGGAGCGGCGGACAACGAAATTGGGAGCGGCGGACAACGAAATTGGGAGTGGTGGACCACAACTCCTGGAGCGGCGGACAACAAAATTGGGAGTGGCGGACAACAACAATAGGAGTGGTGGACGACAACTATGAGAGCGATGGAACCTAATAACTGAGAGTGGTGGACGATGACAATGAGAGCGGCGGACACCGAAATTGGGAGTGATGGACCTCAACTATGGGAGCGGCGGACAACAAAATTGAGAGTTGCGGAGAACAACAATGGGAGTGGTGGACGACAACTATGGGAGCGGTGGAACCCAATAACTGAAAGTGGTGGACGATGACAATGGGAGCGGCGGACACCGAAATTGGGAGTGGTGGACCACAACTAGAGGAGTGGTGGGCGACAACTTTAGGAGCGGCGGACACCAATAACTGAGAGTGGTACACGATGACAATGGGAGCGGCGGACAACGAAATTGGGAGCGGTGGACAACGAAATTAGGAGTGGCGGACAACAACAATGGGAGTGGTGGACGACAACTATGGGAGCGGTGGAACCCAATAACTGAAAGTGGTGGACGATGACAACGGGAGCGGCGGACACCGAAATTGGGAGTGGTGGACCACAACTAGAGGAGTGGTGGGCGACAACTTTAGGAGCGGCGGACACCAATAACTGAGAGTGGTACACGATGACAATGGGAGCGGCGGACAACGAAATTGGGAGCGGCGGACAACAAAATTGAGAGTTGCGGACGACAAAATTGGGAGTGGTGGACGACAACTATGGGAGCGGTGGAACCCAATAACTGAGAGTTGTGGACGATGACAATGGGAGCGGCGGACACCGAAGTTGGGAGCGGCGGACAACAAAATTGAGAGTTGCGGACGACAAAATTGGGAGTGGTGGACGACAACTATGGGAGCGGTGGAACCCAATAACTGAAAGTGGTGGACGATGACAATGGGAGCGGCGGACACCGAAATTGGGAGTGGTGGACAACAACAATGGGAGTGGCGGACGACAAAATTGGGAGTGGTGGACGACAACTATGGGAGCGGCGGAACCCAATAACTGAGAGTGGTGGACGATGACAATGGGAGCGGCGGACAACGAAATTGGGAGTGGTGGACGACAACTATGGAAGCGGCGGACAACAAAATTGGGAGTGGCGGGCAACAACAATGGGAGTGGTGGACGACAGCTATGGGAGCGGCGAAACCCAATAACTGAGAGTGGTGGACGATGACCATGGGAGCGGCGGAAAACGAAATTGGGAGTGGTGGACGACAACTATGGGAGTGGTGGAACCCAATAACTGAGAGTGGTGGACGATGACAATGGGAGCGGCGGACAACGAAATTGGGAGTGGTGGACGACAACAATGGGAGTGGTGGACGACAGCTATGGGAGCGGTGGAACCAAATAACTGATAGTGGTGGACGATGACAATGGGAGCGGCGGACAACGAAATTGGGAGTGGTGGACGACAACTATGGGAGCGGCGGACAACAACAATGGGAGTGGTGGACGACAGCTATGGGAGCGGTGGAACCCAATAACTGAGAGTGGTGGACGATGACAATGGGAGCGGCGGACACCGAAATTGGGAGTGGTGGACAACAACAATGGGAGTGGCGGACGACAAAATTGGGAGTGGTAGACGACAACTGTGGGAGCGGCGGAACCCAATAACTGAGAGTGGTGGACGATGACAATGGGAGCGGCGGACAACGAAATTGGGAGTGGTGGACGACAACTATGGGAGCGGCGGACAACAAAATTGGGAGTGGCGGGCAACAACAATGGGAGTGGTGGACGACAGCTATGGGAGCGGCGAAACCCAATAACTGAGAGTGGTGGACGATGACCATGGGAGCGGCGGAAAACGAAATTGGGAGTGGTGGACGACAACTATGGGAGTGGTGGAACCCAATAACTGAGAGTGGTGGACGATGACAATGGGAGCGGCGGACAACGAAATTGGGAGTGGTGGACGACAACAATGGGAGTGGTGGACGACAGCTATGGGAGCGGTGGAACCAAATAACTGATAGTGGTGGACGATGACAATGGGAGCGGCGGACAACGAAATTGGGAGTGGTGGACGACAACTATGGGAGCGGCGGACAACAACAATGGGAGTGGTGGACGACAACAATGGGAGTGGTGGACGACAGCTATGGGAGCGGTGGAACCCAATAACTGAGAGTGGTGGACGATGACAATGGGAGCGGCGGACACCGAAATTGGGAGTGGTGGACAACAACAATGGGAGTGGCGGACGACAAAATTGGGAGTGGTGGACGACAACTATGGGAGCGGCGGAACCCAATAACTGAGAGTGGTGGACGATGACAATGGGAGCGGCGGACAACGAAATTGGGAGTGGTGGACGACAACTATGGGAGCGGCGGACAACAACAATGGGAGTGGTGGACGACAGCTATGGGAGCGGTGGAACCCAATAACTGAGAGTGGTGGACGATGACAATGGGAGCGGCGGACAACGAAATTGGGAGTGGTGGACGACAACTATGGGAGCGGCGGACAACGTAATTGGGAGTGGTGGACGACAACTATGGGAGTGGTGGACGACAACTATGGGAGCGGCGGAACCCAATAACTGAGAGTGGTGGACGATGACAATGGGAGTGGCGGACACCGAAATTGGGAGTGGTGGACGACAACTATGGGAGCGGCGGACAACAAAATTGGGAGTGGTGGACGACAACTATGGGAGCGGCGGAACCCAATAACTGAGAGTGGTGGACGATGACAATGGGAGCGGCGGACAACGAAATTGGGAGTGGTGGACGACAACTATGGGAGCGGCGGACAACGTAATTGGGAGTGGTGGACGACAACTATGGGAGCGGCGGACAACGTAATTGGGAGTGGTGGACGGCAACTATGGGAGCGGCGGTCAACGTAATTGGGAGTGGTGGACGACAACTATGGGAGCGGTGGAACCCAATAACTGAAAGTGGTGGACGATGACAATGGGAGCGGCGGACACCGAAATTGGGAGTGGTGGACCACAACTAGAGGAGTGGTGGGCGACAACTTTAGGAGCGGCGGACACCAATAACTGAGAGTGGCGGACGATGACAATGGGAGCGGCGGACAACGAAAATGGGAGCGGCGGACAACGAAATTGGGAGTGGTGGACCACAACTCCTGGAGCGGCGGACAACAAAATTGGGAGTGGCGGACAACAACAATAGGAGTGGTGGACGACAACTATGAGAGCGATGGAACCTAATAACTGAGAGTGGTGGACGATGACAATGAGAGCGGCGGACACCGAAATTGGGAGTGATGGACCTCAACTATGGGAGCGGCGGACAACAAAATTGAGAGTTGCGGAGAACAACAATGGGAGTGGTGGACGACAACTATGGGAGCGGTGGAACCCAATAACTGAAAGTGGTGGACGATGACAATGGGAGCGGCGGACACCGAAATTGGGAGTGGTGGACCACAACTAGAGGAGTGGTGGGCGACAACTTTAGGAGCGGCGGACACCAATAACTGAGAGTGGTACACGATGACAATGGGAGCGGCGGACAACGAAATTGGGAGCGGTGGACAACGAAATCAGGAGTGGCGGACAACAACAATGGGAGTGGTGGACGACAACTATGGGAGCGGTGGAACCCAACAACTGAAAGTGGTGGACGATGACAATGGGAGCGGCGGACACCGAAATTGGGAGTGGTGGACCACAACTAGAGGAGTGGTGGGCGACAACTTTAGGAGCGGCGGACACCAATAACTGAGAGTGGTACACGATGACAATGGGAGCGGCGGACAACGAAATTGGGAGCGGCGGACAACAAAATTGAGAGTTGCGGAGAACAACAATGGGAGTGGTGGACGACAACTATGGGAGCGGTGGAACCCAATAACTGAAAGTGGTGGACGATGACAATGGGAGCGGCGGACACCGAAATTGGGAGCGGCGGACAACAAAATTGAGAGTTGCGGAGAACAACAATGGGAGTGGTGGACGACAACTATGGGAGCGGTGGAACCCAATAACTGAGAGTTGTGGACGATGACAATGGGAGCGGCGGACACCGAAATTGGGAGTGGTGGACCACAACTCCTGGAGCGGCGGACAACAAAACTGAGAGTTGCGGACAACAACAATGGGAGTGGTGGACGACAACTATGGGAGCGGCGGACAACAATTGCAAGTCCGGTGGACACACACTAAAAATACATTCAAATCAATCTTTTTATTACAGTGTGATAAAAGCCTGGCTCTCCGTCCACCACTCCCAATCGTCCGCCACTGAGGCGCCTCAATTGGGCCGGGCTTAGTAAGTGACACTATGATTCAACCCAAATCAATCTTCTTTTTCAGAGTGTGATAAAAGCCTGGCCCTCCGTCCACCACTCCCAATCGTCTGCCACTGGGACGCCTCAAATGGGCCGGGCTTAGTAAGTGACACTAGGATTCAACCCAAATCAATCTTCTTTTTCAGAGTGTGATAAAAGCCTGGCCCTCCGTCCACCACTCCCAATCGTCCGCCACTGGGACGCCTCGAATGGGCCGGGCTTAGTAAGTGACACTATGATTCAACCCAAATCAATCTTCTTTTTCAGAGTGTGATAAAAGCCTGGCCCTCCGTCCACCACTCCCTATCGTCCGCCACTGGGAAGCGTTTATTGGGCCGGGTTTAGTGAGTGACACTATGAACCAACCCAAATCAATATTCCTTTTCAGAGAGTGATAAAAGCCTGGCCCTCCGTCCACCACTCCCAATCGTCCGCTACTGGGACTCCTTGATTGGGCCTGGCTTAGTTAGTGACACTATGAATAAACCCAAATCAATATTTTTTTTCAGAGAGTGATAAAAGCCTGACCCTCAGTTCACCACTCCTAATCGTCCGCCCTCTTGTCATGACCGCCAACGAGAGGCGACCTGAGAACCGCCGGACAACTGTTTTGGCCTACCAGCTCGCAGGAAATCGCCTGACCCCTTCCCCCAGTCCCTATCTACACCCTTCCCCCAGCCCCTATTTCCACCCTTCCCCCGCCCCTATTTCCACCCTTCCCCCAGCCCCTGTTTCCACCCTTCCCCCCGCCCCTGTTTCCACCCTCCCTCCCACTGTCTTTGCCAGGTGGCCTCAGAATACATTCATTCTTCACACTTCCCTCGTCCGAAATGGTCGGTTGTCCGATCTACTTTCTAACCAACTTTCCTTGACACATTTTTCCTTGTCTACATTGATGAACCTTCCTGTAAAAATGAATTAGAATACGTTTCTTAACTCTGTGCATTCTTCTCAACTCCGATTCATGAATTAAAAGATAAAAATGCACTAATTTTACAGAACTTTATGAGTGGCAACAACTATGGGAGTGGTGGAGATGAATGGGAGACGGAGTGCCTCTACGGCCACCATTTCGAGGCCGGCAAGATGTCCATTGAGGCGTTTCTTTCGAAAAATGCCCCTCAGAAGGCGGTGATAAAGTTCGGAGAACCAAGGATGGAATGGATGAGCTCGAGTTGGTTCAGTTGAAGGTGAGCGTCTTCTTCTCTCAGCGCGTGACCTTTTAACCTGGAAATCTCGCAAACTAGAAAAGTTGTTAACTACAGATATGATCAGCGTAAAATTCGCCACATTTTTGTAGTTGACAACTTTTCTCCCTATTTTTGTTTCCGAGATATACCCCGGCCAAGTTTAACTTCTGTTTTGCATAGAGTTTGAAGGCTGTCGTCAATCTTTGCGATCATTCTTCACAACACTGTGTAGTTACCACGTCCATTCATACGTATTGCAATTTCGAAACTTTTCGAAACACGAATTCATTTTCAGACGGCGCCCAATGAGTTCTACCGGACGGTGGCGAGCGTGATGAATGGGGACGGAACGGTGAGAAGTGAGATGCTGGATTTGGATTTGAAGCAAGTCTGCCTCCAGAAGGAGATTGTGGAGATGGTGCTCGAGTGAGTTGCTTGCTCTTGGCTCAGAGAGAGAGAGAGTCGAACGCGATGAGTGTTGTTCAGGTGCCACGAGGTCGTCGAAGACGTGAACTTCGACATGCGGCACTACGAGGAGGCGATGGAGGAAGTGAGGGAGAACCCGTCGAAAGAAATGTGGCAGACGATGCAAGTCAACCGGTTTTGCGTTCAACCGGTTTTAGGTAATTGAAACCGGCCCACGCTCCGGATCGATTCGATCGCTTGCGCATAATCGACATGCGGTGCGGGTGTCTGCTCGAGAGAAGTGCCGAGCACAGGAGTGAGTCGTTTCTTTGGGTTCTCTAGATTTCATGAAAATGAGAGTGATGAAACAGAGGCGGAGCCTAATTGCAAGTGTGTGGCGCGGTTCGAAAACATCTTGAAAGTTTGCAATTGTGCGTCACGGTGAACAATTAGCGCCGTGAACATCGTGTGAACACCGTGACGCACAAATGCACATTTACTAATAGGACTGCGTGTTAACGTATTACTTTTTGCTGCGTAGCGACTCGACTGTAACCTCGATACGCAGCGAGCGAAAGTGTGCATTTTGGCGTCGCATTGTCTTTGCGTCTATGCATCAAACTGTACGCGAAACTAGCGGGAACTTTTCTATGTGACGCGATAAATGAAGTGTGTTCCACTTCACGCCTAAACCACCCGCATTCTGAATCTCTTGCTTCGCCATGAAAATCATCGGAGAACGAATAAGATCCGCAATGTTAATGTTTTTAGGAAGAAAAGTGGGTTCACATGTTCGACCCACTGGCCCACGCCGTCGGATGGGCGGCGGCTCAGCGGCGGATGCTCGACAGTGGCCGCTGGAGCCAAAACGTCCTCGATTTGAAGCCGACGTGGCAGAACGAAGGGGAGAAGCAGTTTGCCGAAATGAACGCGGCGCCGTCGTTCATCTGGCGGGAGAACTACATCCCTGCGCACGGATTGAAGGTAAGGCTTACATATGGTCCACAAAAATAGGCACAACTTTTTTGTGTTGAGAGCTATCAGAAAGATTTGAGAAAACAAAATCACGTTTCAAAATCTTTGAAATGATTTTAAGAACGTCTGGAAATCTTAATTCTGAGCCAAGTTGTGCAAATTTCTGTGGCTCGAAATCGGTGCTTCAAAAACTGGCATAACTCAGCCGAAAATTGAGATTTTGAGACGCTTTTTGCGAAATTTTAAAGGTCACAAAACAGTCTATTCACGTAAGAAGATTATTTGGTGCTATCTATGAAGCACAAAAAGAATTGACGTCGAGACTTTGAGTCGTTGCAGGAGAACGACGTGATTGATGGTGGTTGCAAACAGCCAGAATACTGCCTTTTTTTACGCACACGTGGCCAAGTCCAGCCACAATGCGCGTTACTTTTTCAATTTGAAAGTCGGAGAAAGTGTCGTGAAAATGCCCGAAACTGAAGTGAGTCCGTCTTTCTTCCAAAACACTTGCAAAAAAATCTCCGTTACAGTACACAATGGCGTTCCACATCGGCCACCCGCGACTCTTCACGTTCGAGTTCGCGTTCGATGTCGCGTTGAACGTGACATACAACGTCACGAAAGAAAAAAATGGAGAGACGGAAGGCGAACCGACGCGATCTCGAGGAATACATTGAGCGGTTGGCGACCAACGGGGTTAGTGTTTCGAACTAAACCGTGTTCAAGTTCCCGCAACTCTCTTAGTTTGAATCCTAAAAAAATGGTTTTTAGACAAAAATATAGTGTTTTGAGATCTTTCGAATGGTGCAAAGAAACTCGGAAAAACTAAAATTTGAAGCAAGTTATCTAAGTTCAAAGGTTATTCGAAAAATGTGCCACTGAAAGTTAGTATTACTCGCTTCAAACTTGAGATTTTCAGACGTTCTTTGCGCCAATCGAAAGATCTCAAAAATTGCCATCTTTTTTGCAGCGCCCGAAACTGAGGTGAGTCCGTCTACCTTTTGAATGAGCACCTTCTCAATTGCAGTTCCCAATGGCGTTGCACTACGGCCATATTCTTCACCTTCGAGTTTTCTTCCGATGTTGCGTCGAACGTGCCTTATAACGTCACAACAAATGCTTTAACTGGGCCGAGTTTAGTAAGTGACACTCTGAATCAACCTCGATCATTCTTCTTTTTCAAAGTGTGATAGGAGCTTGGCCCTCCGTCCACCACTCCCAATTGTCCGCCACTGGAATGCCTTAATTGGGCCGGGCTTAGTAAGTGACTCCATGAATTTACTCAAATCAATATTCTTTTCCAGAGTGTGAAGGGAGTTCGACCCCGAAGAGTCTCAATTCGAATTTCTTGCCAAGCCGCACACATATAGATGCGACTGTTACAGTAACCCAAGCGCCTCGACGCGATTGCGCCGTTTCTAATTTAAATTTTTTCAGGCTTTTCAGATTTCGTCTCCTACAATTTTTTTCAGTTGGAAGAAGCTGTCATGTTCGATTTTTGACGATTATCATAGTTTTGCAGGTCCTCTTTTTCTCATCGTCGCGTCCCACGCTTGTTTCGAAGAAATCATCGCCTTCGGAGCCGGATTCCACTCGCCCGACCGGACCGCGACGCTTAACTTCTCCATTTTCTTAGTGCTCGTTTTATTTTTACCGATTTCTTGCCGCCCTACTCCCTTATGACCCTCTATTTCGATGTTTCGACCCCACTTTTGCTACTTCACATCACTGGTTGGCCGTATCATTCTTGAGTGGTTTTTGATCGTCTTAAATGGTGGTTTTCCACTCCTGTAATGAATGATTCGTGATATTATTTCAATTTTTTAACGCTTCATGCTCAGCCACTGCACACAATTTGCACACTCAATTTAGAAGCTCGTCAGGTATTCCCGGAAGGTTTTTCCGAAAGGCTCAGGCCATCGGATACCTTTCTCCTTAGAATGCCTTAATTAAGCCGGGCTTCGTGAGCGACTCCACTAACTTTCCCAAATCAATCCTCTTTTTCCGAGTGAAAATAGCCTGTAGAAGAAATTGAACAAACTGAATTACGGGAAACGAGTTCTTTTCGTTCTTACTCGATTGAATGCGGCCAATCGGTTTTTGACCTGCACTAACTGAACGAACAGTTGAATTTCTTATTCGCATGTTGTGCCTGCCGACGGAACGTGTCGTGAATCCCAAAAGCGATACAAAACAGTTTGGGATCATATTGACATGTCAAAGCCATCCGGAAAAGTGTTTTTTGATCTGCATTATCTGACAGAACTTTTCAAGAACAGGCGCCCGTCGAGAGGGAATGATACATTTTCTTTGCAAATTTTTCTTTCGGAACCATCACTTCGCCATATTTTATCATTTCCATCAATCCTAGGCGTATTTAGTCGCTTCTCTCGATTCTACAGTAATCTTTGTGTCCTCATAAAGCAAAATTCACGCGAAACGTGCCAGCACTCGAGACGCGCCATCAACCACACGCTCGTGCGTATGTTTCGACCAGGGTGCCGTGCAACTGTTTTGACCTACCCGCGTGCGCGCAATCGCCTGACCCCTTCCCCAGCCTTTATCTCCACCCTCCCTCCCCCCTGTCTCTGCCAGGTGTTCCCAGAACACATTCATTTGGTTGTCCGATCATCTCTCCAACCAACGTTTCTCGACACTGTTTTTGTGCTTTCTTCTCGTTTCCTAATCATAACTTATCAGAGAACAAATCACTTGTTGCAGAGAGCTGTTTGAGTGGTGACGACAACAATGAGAGTGGCGGACAACAAAATTGGGAGTGGCGGACAACAACAATGGGAGTGGTAGACGACAACTATGGGAGCGGTGGAACCTAATAACTGAGAGTGGTGGACGATGACAATGGGAGCGGCGGACACCGAAATTGGGATTGGTGGACGACAACAATGGGAGTGGTGGACGACAGCTATGGGAGCGGTGGAACCCAATAACTGATAGTGGTGGACGATGACAATGGGAGCGGCGGACACCGAAATTGGGAGTGGTGGACCACAACTCCTGGAGCGGCGGACAACAAAATTGGAAGTGGCGGACAACAACAAAAGGAGTGGTGGACGACAACTATGGGAGCGGTGGAACCTAATAACTGAAAGTGGTGGACGATGACAATGGGAGCGGCGGACAACGAAATTGGGAGTGGTGGACAACAACAATGGGAGTGGTGGACGACAGCTATGGGAGCGGTGGAACCCAATAACTGATAGTGGTGGACGATGACAATGGGAGCGGCGGACACCGAAATTGGGAGTGGTGGACGACAACTATAGGAGCGGCGGAACCCAATAACTGAGAGTGGTGGACGATGACAATGGGAGCGGCGGACAACGAAATTGGGAGTGGTGGACGACAGCTATGGGAGCGGTGGAACCCAATAACTGAGAGTGGTGGACGACAACTATGGGAGCGGCGGACAACAACAATGGGAGTGGTGGACGACAGCTATGGGAGCGGTGGAACCCAATAACTGAGAATGGTGGACGACAACTATGGGAGCGGCGGACAACAACAATGGGAGTGGTGGACGACAGCTATGGGAGCGGTGGAACCCAATAACTGAGAGTGGTGGACGATGACAATGGGAGCGGCGGACACCGAAATTGGGAGTGGTAGACAACAACAATGGGAGTGGTGGACGACAGCTATGGGAGCGGTGGAACCCAATAACTGAGAGTGGTGGACGACAACTATGGGAGCGGCGGACAACAACAATGGGAGTGGTGGACGACAGCTATGGGAGCGGTGGAACCCAATAACTGAGAGTGGTGGACGACAACTATGGGAGCGGCGGACAACAACAATGGGAGTGGTGGACGACAGCTATGGGAGCGGTGGAACCCAATAACTGAGAGTGGTAGACGATGACAATGGGAGCGGCGGACACCGAAATTGGGAGTGGTGGAAGACAACTATGGGAGCGGCGGACAACAAAATTGAGAGTGGTGGACGACAACTATGGGAGCGGCGGAACCCAATAACTGAGAGTGGTGGACGATGACAATGGGAGCGGCGGACAACGAAATTGGGAGTGGTGGACGACAGCTATGGGAGCGGCGAAACCCAATAACTGAGAGTGGTGGACGATGACCATGGGAGCGGCGGAAAACGAAATTGGGAGTGGTGGACGACAACTATGGGAGTGGTGGAACCCAATAACTGAGAGTGGTGGACGATGACAATGGGAGCGGCGGACAACGAAATTGGGAGTGGTGGACGACAACAATGGGAGTGGTGGACGACAGCTATGGGAGCGGTGGAACCAAATAACTGATAGTGGTGGACGATGACAATGGGAGCGGCGGACACCGAAATTGGGAGTGGCGGACGACAACTATGGGAGCGGCGGAACCCAATAACTGAGAGCGGTGGACGATGACAATGGGAGCGGCGGACAACGAAATTGGGAGTGGTGGACGACAGCTATGGGAGCGGCGAAACCCAATAACTGAGAGTGGTGGACGATGACCATCGGAGCGGCGGAAAACGAAATTGGGAGTGGCGGACAACAACAAAAGGAGTGGTGGACGACAACTATGGGAGCGGTGGAACCTAATAACTGAGAGTGGTGGACGATGACAATGGGAGCGGCGGAAAACGAAATTGGGAGTGGTGGACAACAACAATGGGAGTGGTGGACGACAGCTATGGGAGCGGTGGAACCCAATAACTGATAGTGGTGGACGATGACAATGGGAGCGGCGGACACCGAAATTGGGAGTGGTGGACCACAACTCCTGGAGCGGCGGACAACAAAATTGGAAGTGGCGGACAACAACAAAAGGAGTGGTGGACGACAGCTATGGGAGCGGCGGAACCCAATAACTGAGAGTGGTGGACGATGACAATGGGAGCGGCGGACAACGAAATTGGGAGTGGTGGACGACAGCTATGGGAGCGGCGAAACCCAATAACTGAGAGTGGTGGACGATGACCATGGGAGCGGCGGAAAACGAAATTGGGAGTGGCGGACAACAACAAAAGGAGTGGTGGACGACAACTATGGGAGCGGTGGAACCTAATAACTGAGAGTGGTGGACGATGACAATGGGAGCGGCGGATAACGAAATTGGGAGTGGTGGACAACAACAATGGGAGTGGTGGACGACAGCTATGGGAGCGGCGAAACCCAATAACTGAGAGTGGTGGACGATGACCATGGGAGCGGCGGAAAACGAAATTGGGAGTGGTGGACGACAACTATGGGAGTGGTGGAACCCAATAACTGAGAGTGGTGGACGATGACAATGGGAGCGGCGGACAACGAAATTGGGAGTGGTGGACGACAACAATGGGAGTGGTGGACGACAGCTATGGGAGCGGTGGAACCAAATAACTGATAGTGGTGGACGATGACAATGGGAGCGGCGGACAACGAAATTGGGAGTGGTGGACGACAACTATGGGAGCGGCGGACAACAACAATGGGAGTGGTGGACGACAGCTATGGGAGCGGTGGAACCCAATAACTGAGAGTGGTGGACGATGACAATGGGAGCGGCGGACACCGAAATTGGGAGTGGTGGACAACAACAATGGGAGTGGCGGACGACAAAATTGGGAGTGGTGGACGACAACTATGGGAGCGGCGGAACCCAATAACTGAGAGTGGTGGACGATGACAATGGGAGCGGCGGACAACGAAATTGGGAGTGGTGGACGACAACTATGGGAGCGGCGGACAACAAAATTGGGAGTGGCGGGCAACAACAATGGGAGTGGTGGACGACAGCTATGGGAGCGGCGAAACCCAATAACTGAGAGTGGTGGACGATGACCATGGGAGCGGCGGAAAACGAAATTGGGAGTGGTGGACGACAACTATGGGAGTGGTGGAACCCAATAACTGATAGTGGTGGACGATGACAATGGGAGCGGCGGACAACGAAATTGGGAGTGGTGGACGACAACAATGGGAGTGGTGGACGACAGCTATGGGAGCGGTGGAACCAAATAACTGAGAGTGGTGGACGATGACAATGGGAGCGGCGGACAACGAAATTGGGAGTGGTGGACGACAACTATGGGAGCGGCGGACAACAACAATGGGAGTGGTGGACGACAGCTATGGGAGCGGTGGAACCCAATAACTGAGAGTGGTGGACGATGACAATGGGAGCGGCGGACAACGAAATTGGGAGTGGTGGACGACAACTATGGGAGCGGCGGACAACAACAATGGGAGTGGTGGACGACAGCTATGGGAGCGGTGGAACCCAATAACTGAGAGTGGTGGACGATGACAATGGGAGCGGCGGACACCGAAATTGGGAGTGGTGGAAGACAACTATGGGAGCGGCGGACAACAAAATTGAGAGTGGTGGACGACAACTATGGGAGCGGCGGACACCGAAATTGGGAGTGGTGGACAACAACAATGGGAGTGGCGGACGACAAAATTGGGAGTGGTGGACGACAACTATGGGAGCGGCGGAACCCAATAACTGAGAGTGGTGGACGATGACAATGGGAGCGGTGGACAACGAAATTGGGAGTGGTGGACGACAACTATGGGAGCGGCGGACAACAACAATGGGAGTGGTGGACGACAGCTATGGGAGCGGTGGAACCCAATAACTGAGAGTGGTGGACGATGACAATGGGAGTGGCGGACACCGAAATTGGGAGTGGTGGACGACAACTATGGGAGCGGCGGACAACAAAATTGGGAGTGGTGGACGACAACTATGGGAGCGGCGGAACCCAATAACTGAGAGTGGTGGACGATGACAATGGGAGCGGCGGACAACGAAATTGGGAGTGGTGGACGACAACTATGGGAGCGGCGGACAACGTAATTGGGAGTGGTGGACGACAACTATGGGAGCGGCGGACAACGTAATTGGGAGTGGTGGACGGCAACTATGGGAGCGGCGGTCAACGTAATTGGGAGTGGTGGACGACAACTATGGGAGCGGTGGAACCCAATAACTGAAAGTGGTGGACGATGACAATGGGAGCGGCGGACAACGAAATTGGGAGCGGCGGACGACAACTATGGGAGCGGCGGACAACAAAATTGGGAGTGGTGGACGACAACTATGGGAGCGGCGGACACCGAAATTGGGAGTGGTGGACAACAACAATGGGAGTGGCGGACGACAAAATTGGGAGTGGTGGACGACAACTATGGGAGCGGCGGAACCCAATAACTGAGAGTGGTGGACGATGACAATGGGAGCGGCGGACAACGAAATTGGGAGTGGTGGACGACAACTATGGGAGCGGCGGACAACAACAATGGGAGTGGTGGACGACAGCTATGGGAGCGGTGGAACCCAATAACTGAGAGTGGTGGACGATGACCATGGGAGCGGCGGAAAACGAAATTGGGAGTGGTGGACGACAACTATGGGAGTGGTGGAACCCAATAACTGAGAGTGGTGGACGATGACAATGGGAGCGGCGGACAACGAAATTGGGAGTGGTGGACGACAACAATGGGAGTGGTGGACGACAGCTATGGGAGCGGTGGAACCAAATAACTGATAGTGGTGGACGATGACAATGGGAGCGGCGGACAACGAAATTGGGAGTGGTGGACGACAACTATGGGAGCGGCGGACAACAACAATGGGAGTGGTGGACGACAGCTATGGGAGCGGTGGAACCCAATAACTGAGAGTGGTGGACGATGACAATGGGAGTGGCGGACACCGAAATTGGGAGTGGTGGACGACAACTATGGGAGCGGCGGACAACAAAATTGGGAGTGGTGGACGACAACTATGGGAGCGGCGGACACCGAAATTGGGAGTGGTGGACAACAACAATGGGAGTGGCGGACGACAAAATTGGGAGCGGTGGAACCCAATAACTGAGAGTGGTGGACGATGACAATGGGAGTGGCGGACACCGAAATTGGGAGTGGTGGACGACAACTATGGGAGCGGCGGACAACAAAATTGGGAGTGGTGGACGACAACTATGGGAGCGGCGGAACCCAATAACTGAGAGTGGTGGACGATGACAATGGGAGCGGCGGACAACGAAATTGGGAGTGGTGGACGACAACTATGGGAGCGGCGGACAACGTAATTGGGAGTGGTGGACGACAACTATGGGAGCGGCGGACAACGTAATTGGGAGTGGTGGACGGCAACTATGGGAGCGGCGGTCAACGTAATTGGGAGTGGTGGACGACAACTATGGGAGCGGTGGAACCCAATAACTGAAAGTGGTGGACGATGACAATGGGAGCGGCGGACAACGAAATTGGGAGCGGCGGACAACGAAATTGGGAGTGGTGGACCACAACTCCTGGAGCGGCGGACAACAAAATTGGGAGTGGCGGACAACAACAATAGGAGTGGTGGACGACAACTATGGGAGCGGTGGAACCTAATAACTGAAAGTGGTGGACGATGACAATGGGAGCGGCGGACACCGAAATTGGGAGTGGTGGACCACAACTAGAGGAGTGGTGGGCGACAACTTTAGGAGCGGCGGACACCAATAACTGAGAGTGGCGGACGATGACAATGGGAGCGGCGGACAACGAAATTGGGAGCGGCGGACAACGAAATTGGGAGTGGTGGACCACAACTCCTGGAGCGGCGGACAACAAAATTGGGAGTGGCGGACAACAACAATAGGAGTGGTGGACGACAACTATGGGAGCGGTGGAACCTAATAACTGAGAGTGGTGGACGATGACAATGGGAGCGGCGGACAACGAAATTGGGAGTGGTGGACAACAACAATGGGAGTTGTGGACGACAGCTATGGGAGCGGTGGAACCCAATAACTGATAGTGGTGGACGATGACAATGGGAGCGGCGGACACCGAAATTGGGAGTGGTGGACCACAACTCCTGGAGCGGCGGACAACAAAATTGGAAGTGGCGGACAACAACAAAAGGAGTGGTGGACGACAACTATGGGAGCGGTGGAACCTAATAACTGAGAGTGGTGGACGATGACAATGGGAGCGGCGGACAACGAAATTGGGAGTGGTGGACAACAACAATGGGAGTGGTGGACGACAGCTATGGGAGCGGTGGAACCCAATAACTGATAGTGGTGGACGATGACAATGGGAGCGGCGGACACCGAAATTGGGAGTGGTGGACGACAACTATAGGAGCGGCGGAACCCAATAACTGAGAGTGGTGGACGATGACAATGGGAGCGGCGGACAACGAAATTATGAGTGGTGGACGACAGCTATGGGAGCGGTGGAACCCAATAACTGAGAGTGGTGGACGATGACAATGGGAGCGGCGGACAACGAAATTGGGAGTGGTGGACGACAGCTATGGGAGCGGTGGAACCCAATAACTGAGAGTGGTGGACGACAACTATGGGAGCGGCGGACAACAACAATGGGAGTGGTGGACGTTAGCTATGGGAGCGGTGGAACCCAATAACTGAGAGTGGTGGACGACAACTATGGGAGCGGCGGACAACAACAATGGGAGTGGTGGACGTTAGCTATGGGAGCGGTGGAACCCAATAACTGAGAGTGGTGGACGATGACAATGGGAGCGGCGGACACCGAAATTGGGAGTGGTGGACAACAACAATGGGAGTGGTGGACGACAGCTATGGGAGCGGTGGAACCCAATAACTGAGAGTGGTGGACGACAACTATGGGAACGGCGGACAACAACAATGGGAGTGGTGGACGACAGCTATGGGAGCGGTGGAACCCAATAACTGAGAGTGGTAGACGATGACAATGGGAGCGGCGGACACCGAAATTGGGAGTGGTGGACAACAACAATGGGAGTGGTGGACGACAGCTATGGGAGCGGTGGAACCCAATAACTGAGAGTGGTAGACGATGACAATGGGAGCGGCGGACAACAACAATGGGAGTGGTGGACGTTAGCTATGGGAGCGGTGGAACCCAATAACTGAGAGTGGTGGACGATGACAATGGGAGCGGCGGACACCGAAATTGGGAGTGGTGGACAACAACAATGGGAGTGGTGGACGACAGCTATGGGAGCGGTGGAACCCAATAACTGAGAGTGGTGGACGACAACTATGGGAGCGGCGGACAACAACAATGGGAGTGGTGGACGACAGCTATGGGAGCGGTGGAACCCAATAACTGAGAGTGGTAGACGATGACAATGGGAGCGGCGGACACCGAAATTGGGAGTGGTGGAAGACAACTATGGGAGCGGCGGACAACAAAATTGAGAGTGGTGGACGACAACTATGGGAGCGGCGGACACCGAAATTGGGAGTGGTGGACAACAACAATGGGAGTGGCGGACGACAAAATTGGGAGTGGTGGACGACAACTATGGGAGCGGCGGAACCCAATAACTGAGAGTGGTGGACGATGACAATGGGAGCGGTGGACAACGAAATTGGGAGTGGTGGACAACAACTATGGGAGCGGCGGACAACAACAATGGGAGTGGTGGACGACAGCTATGGGAGCGGTGGAACCCAATAACTGAGAGTGGTGGACGATGACAATGGGAGTGGCGGACACCGAAATTGGGAGTGGTGGACGACAACTATGGGAGCGGCGGACAACAAAATTGGGAGTGGTGGACGACAACTATGGGAGCGGCGGAACCCAATAACTGAGAGTGGTGGACGATGACAATGGGAGCGGCGGACAACGAAATTGGGAGTGGTGGACGACAACTATGGGAGCGGCGGACAACGTAATTGGGAGTGGTGGACGACAACTATGGGAGCGGCGGACAACGTAATTGGGAGTGGTGGACGGCAACTATGGGAGCGGCGGTCAACGTAATTGGGAGTGGTGGACGACAACTATGGGAGCGGTGGAACCCAATAACTGAAAGTGGTGGACGATGACAATGGGAGCGGCGGACACCGAAATTGGGAGTGGTGGACCACAACTAGAGGAGTGGTGGGCGACAACTTTAGGAGCGGCGGACACCAATAACTGAGAGTGGCGGACGATGACAATGGGAGCGGCGGACAACGAAATTGGGAGCGGCGGACAACGAAATTGGGAGTGGTGGACCACAACTCCTGGAGCGGCGGACAACAAAATTGGGAGTGGCGGACAACAACAATAGGAGTGGTGGACGACAACTATGGGAGCGGTGGAACCTAATAACTGAGAGTGGTGGACGATGACAATGGGAGCGGCGGACAACGAAATTGGGAGTGGTGGACAACAACAATGGGAGTGGTGGACGACAGCTATGGGAGCGGTGGAACCCAATAACTGATAGTGGTGGACGATGACAATGGGAGCGGCGGACACCGAAATTGGGAGTGGTGGACCACAACTCCTGGAGCGGCGGAACCCAATAACTGAGAGTGGTGGACGATGACAATGGGAGCGGCGGACAACGAAATTGGGAGTGGTGGACGACAGCTATGGGAGCGGTGGAACCCAATAACTGAGAGTGGTGGACGATGACAATGGGAGCGGCGGACAACGAAATTGGGAGTGGTGGACGACAGCTATGGGAGCGGTGGAACCCAATAACTGAGAGTGGTGGACGACAACTATGGGAGCGGCGGACAACAACAATGGGAGTGGTGGACGTTAGCTATGGGAGCGGTGGAACCCAATAACTGAGAGTGGTGGACGACAACTATGGGAGCGGCGGACAACAACAATGGGAGTGGTGGACGTTAGCTATGGGAGCGGTGGAACCCAATAACTGAGAGTGGTGGACGATGACAATGGGAGCGGCGGACACCGAAATTGGGAGTGGTGGACAACAACAATGGGAGTGGTGGACGACAGCTATGGGAGCGGTGGAACCCAATAACTGAGAGTGGTGGACGACAACTATGGGAACGGCGGACAACAACAATGGGAGTGGTGGACGACAGCTATGGGAGCGGTGGAACCCAATAACTGAGAGTGGTAGACGATGACAATGGGAGCGGCGGACACCGAAATTGGGAGTGGTGGACAACAACAATGGGAGTGGTGGACGACAGCTATGGGAGCGGTGGAACCCAATAACTGAGAGTGGTAGACGATGACAATGGGAGCGGCGGACAACAACAATGGGAGTGGTGGACGTTAGCTATGGGAGCGGTGGAACCCAATAACTGAGAGTGGTGGACGATGACAATGGGAGCGGCGGACACCGAAATTGGGAGTGGTGGACGACAGCTATGGGAGCGGTGGAACCCAATAACTGAGAGTGGTAGACGATGACAATGGGAGCGGCGGACACCGAAATTGGGAGTGGTGGAAGACAACTATGGGAGCGGCGGACAACAAAATTGAGAGTGGTGGACGACAACTATGGGAGCGGCGGAACCCAATAACTGAGAGTGGTGGACGATGACAATGGGAGCGGCGGACAACGAAATTGGGAGTGGTGGACGACAGCTATGGGAGCGGCGAAACCCAATAACTGAGAGTGGTGGACGATGACCATGGGAGCGGCGGAAAACGAAATTGGGAGTGGTGGACGACAACTATGGGAGTGGTGGAACCCAATAACTGAGAGTGGTGGACGATGACAATGGGAGCGGCGGACAACGAAATTGGGAGTGGTGGACGACAACAATGGGAGTGGTGGACGACAGCTATGGGAGCGGTGGAACCAAATAACTGATAGTGGTGGACGATGACAATGGGAGCGGCGGACACCGAAATTGGGAGTGGCGGACGACAACTATGGGAGCGGCGGAACCCAATAACTGAGAGTGGTGGACGATGACAATGGGAGCGGCGGACAACGAAATTGGGAGTGGTGGACGACAACTATAGGAGCGGTGGAACCCAATAACTGAGAGTGGTGGACGACAACTATGGGAGCGGTGGACAACAACAATGGGAGTGGTGGACGACAACTATGGGAGCGGTGGAACCCAATAACTGAGAGTGGTGGACGATGACAATGGGAGCGGCGGACACCAAAATTGGGAGTGGTGGACAACAACAATAGGAGTGGTGGACGACAGCTATGGGAGCGGTGGAACCCAATAACTGAGAGTGGTGGACGACAACTATGGGAGCGGCGGACAACAACAATGGGAGTGGTGGACGACAACTATGGGAGCGGCGGACAACAAAATTGGGAGTGGTGGACGACAACTATGGGAGCGGCGGAACCCAATAACTGAGAGTGGTGGACGATGACAATGGGAGCGGCGGACAACGAAATTGGGAGTGGTGGACGACAACTATGGGAGCGGCGGACAACAAAATTGGGAGTGGCGGGCAACAACAATGGGAGTGGTGGACGACAGCTATGGGAGCGGCGAAACCCAATAACTGAGAGTGGTGGACGATGACCATGGGAGCGGCGGAAAACGAAATTGGGAGTGGTGGACGACAACTATGGGAGTGGTGGAACCCAATAACTGAGAGTGGTGGACGATGACAATGGGAGCGGCGGACAACGAAATTGGGAGTGGTGGACGACAACAATGGGAGTGGTGGACGACAGCTATGGGAGCGGTGGAACCAAATAACTGATAGTGGTGGACGATGACAATGGGAGCGGCGGACAACGAAATTGGGAGTGGTGGACGACAACTATGGGAGCGGCGGACAACAACAATGGGAGTGGTGGACGACAGCTATGGGAGCGGTGGAACCCAATAACTGAGAGTGGTGGACGATGACAATGGGAGCGGCGGACACCGAAATTGGGAGTGGTGGACAACAACAATGGGAGTGGCGGACGACAAAATTGGGAGTGGTGGACGACAACTATGGGAGTGGTGGAACCCAATAACTGATAGTGGTGGACGATGACAATGGGAGCGGCGGACAACGAAATTGGGAGTGGTGGACGACAACAATGGGAGTGGTGGACGACAGCTATGGGAGCGGTGGAACCAAATAACTGATAGTGGTGGACGATGACAATGGGAGCGGCGGACAACGAAATTGGGAGTGGTGGACGACAACTATGGGAGCGGCGGACAACAACAATGGGAGTGGTGGACGACAGCTATGGGAGCGGTGGAACCCAATAACTGAGAGTGGTGGACGATGACAATGGGAGCGGCGGACAACGAAATTGGGAGTGGTGGACGACAACTATGGGAGCGGCGGACAACAACAATGGGAGTGGTGGACGACAGCTATGGGAGCGGTGGAACCCAATAACTGAGAGTGGTGGACGATGACAATGGGAGCGGCGGACACCGAAATTGGGAGTGGTGGAAGACAACTATGGGAGCGGCGGACAACAAAATTGAGAGTGGTGGACGACAACTATGGGAGCGGCGGACACCGAAATTGGGAGTGGTGGACAACAACAATGGGAGTGGCGGACGACAAAATTGGGAGTGGTGGACGACAACTATGGGAGCGGCGGAACCCAATAACTGAGAGTGGTGGACGATGACAATGGGAGCGGTGGACAACGAAATTGGGAGTGGTGGACGACAACTATGGGAGCGGCGGACAACAACAATGGGAGTGGTGGACGACAGCTATGGGAGCGGTGGAACCCAATAACTGAGAGTGGTGGACGATGACAATGGGAGTGGCGGACACCGAAATTGGGAGTGGTGGACGACAACTATGGGAGCGGCGGACAACAAAATTGGGAGTGGTGGACGACAACTATGGGAGCGGCGGAACCCAATAACTGAGAGTGGTGGACGATGACAATGGGAGCGGCGGACAACGAAATTGGGAGTGGTGGACGACAACTATGGGAGCGGCGGACAACGTAATTGGGAGTGGTGGACGACAACTATGGGAGCGGCGGACAACGTAATTGGGAGTGGTGGACGGCAACTATGGGAGCGGCGGTCAACGTAATTGGGAGTGGTGGACGACAACTATGGGAGCGGTGGAACCCAATAACTGAAAGTGGTGGACGATGACAATGGGAGCGGCGGACAACGAAATTGGGAGCGGCGGACGACAACTATGGGAGCGGCGGACAACAACAATGGGAGTGGTGGACGACAGCTATGGGAGCGGTGGAACCCAAGAACTGAGAGTGGTGGACGATGACAATGGGAGTGGCGGACACCGGAATTGGGAGTGGTGGACGACAACTATGGGAGCGGCGGACAACAAAATTGGGAGTGGTGGACGACAACTATGGGAGCGGCGGACACCGAAATTGGGAGTGGTGGACAACAACAATGGGAGTGGCGGACGACAAAATTGGGAGTGGTGGACGACAACTATGGGAGCGGCGGAACCCAATAACTGAGAGTGGTGGACGATGACAATGGGAGCGGCGGACAACGAAATTGGGAGTGGTGGACGACAACTATGGGAGCGGCGGACAACAACAATGGGAGTGGTGGACGACAGCTATGGGAGCGGTGGAACCCAATAACTGAGAGTGGTGGACGATGACCATGGGAGCGGCGGAAAACGAAATTGGGAGTGGTGGACGACAACTATGGGAGTGGTGGAACCCAATAACTGAGAGTGGTGGACGATGACAATGGGAGCGGCGGACAACGAAATTGGGAGTGGTGGACGACAACAATGGGAGTGGTGGACGACAGCTATGGGAGCGGTGGAACCAAATAACTGATAGTGGTGGACGATGACAATGGGAGCGGCGGACAACGAAATTGGGAGTGGTGGACGACAACTATGGGAGCGGCGGACAACAACAATGGGAGTGGTGGACGACAGCTATGGGAGCGGTGGAACCCAATAACTGAGAGTGGTGGACGATGACAATGGGAGTGGCGGACACCGAAATTGGGAGTGGTGGACGACAACTATGGGAGCGGCGGACAACAAAATTGGGAGTGGTGGACGACAACTATGGGAGCGGCGGACACCGAAATTGGGAGTGGTGGACAACAACAATGGGAGTGGCGGACGACAAAATTGGGAGTGGTGGACGACAACTATGGGAGCGGCGGAACCCAATAACTGAGAGTGGTGGACGATGACAATGGGAGCGGCGGACAACGAAATTGGGAGTGGTGGACGACAACTATGGGAGCGGCGGACAACAACAATGGGAGTGGTGGACGACAGCTATGGGAGCGGTGGAACCCAATAACTGAGAGTGGTGGACGATGACAATGGGAGTGGCGGACACCGAAATTGGGAGTGGTGGACGACAACTATGGGAGCGGCGGACAACAAAATTGGGAGTGGTGGACGACAACTATGGGAGCGGCGGAACCCAATAACTGAGAGTGGTGGACGATGACAATGGGAGCGGCGGACAACGAAATTGGGAGTGGTGGACGACAACTATGGGAGCGGCGGTCAACGTAATTGGGAGTGGTGGACGGCAACTATGGGAGCGGTGGAACCCAATAACTGAGAGTGGTGGACGATGACAATGGGAGCGGCGGACAACGAAATTGGGAGTGGTGGACGACAACTATGGGAGCGGCGGACAACGTAATTGGGAGTGGTGGACGGCAACTATGGGAGCGGCGGTCAACGTAATTGGGAGTGGTGGACGACAACTATGGGAGCGGCGGAACCCAATAACTGAGAGTGGTGGACGATGACAATGGGAGCGGCGGACAACGAAATTGGGAGTGGTGGACGACAACTATGGGAGCGGCGGACAACGTAATTGGGAGTGGTGGACGGCAACTATGGGAGCGGCGGTCAACGTAATTGGGAGTGGTGGACGACAACTATGGGAGCGGTGGAACCCAATAACTGAAAGTGGTGGACGATGACAATGGGAGCGGCGGACAACGAAATTGGGAGCGGCGGACAACGAAATTGGGAGTGGTGGACCACAACTCCTGGAGCGGCGGACAACAAAATTGGGAGTGGCGGACAACAACAATAGGAGTGGTGGACGACAACTATGGGAGCGGTGGAACCTAATAACTGAAAGTGGTGGACGATGACAATGGGAGCGGCGGACACCGAAATTGGGAGTGGTGGACCACAACTAGAGGAGTGGTGGGCGACAACTTTAGGAGCGGCGGACACCAATAACTGAGAGTGGCGGACGATGACAATGGGAGCGGCGGACAACGAAATTGGGAGCGGCGGACAACGAAATTGGGAGTGGTGGACCACAACTCCTGGAGCGGCGGACAACAAAATTGGGAGTGGCGGACAACAACAATAGGAGTGGTGGACGACAACTATGGGAGCGGTGGAACCTAATAACTGAGAGTGGTGGACGATGACAATGGGAGCGGCGGACAACGAAATTGGGAGTGGTGGACAACAACAATGGGAGTTGTGGACGACAGCTATGGGAGCGGTGGAACCCAATAACTGATAGTGGTGGACGATGACAATGGGAGCGGCGGACACCGAAATTGGGAGTGGTGGACCACAACTCCTGGAGCGGCGGACAACAAAATTGGAAGTGGCGGACAACAACAAAAGGAGTGGTGGACGACAACTATGGGAGCGGTGGAACCTAATAACTGAGAGTGGTGGACGATGACAATGGGAGCGGCGGACAACGAAATTGGGAGTGGTGGACAACAACAATGGGAGTGGTGGACGACAGCTATGGGAGCGGTGGAACCCAATAACTGATAGTGGTGGACGATGACAATGGGAGCGGCGGACACCGAAATTGGGAGTGGTGGACGACAACTATAGGAGCGGCGGAACCCAATAACTGAGAGTGGTGGACGATGACAATGGGAGCGGCGGACAACGAAATTGGGAGTGGTGGACGACAGCTATGGGAGCGGTGGAACCCAATAACTGAGAGTGGTGGACGATGACAATGGGAGCGGCGGACAACGAAATTGGGAGTGGTGGACGACAGCTATGGGAGCGGTGGAACCCAATAACTGAGAGTGGTGGACGACAACTATGGGAGCGGCGGACAACAACAATGGGAGTGGTGGACGTTAGCTATGGGAGCGGTGGAACCCAATAACTGAGAGTGGTGGACGACAACTATGGGAGCGGCGGACAACAACAATGGGAGTGGTGGACGTTAGCTATGGGAGCGGTGGAACCCAATAACTGAGAGTGGTGGACGATGACAATGGGAGCGGCGGACACCGAAATTGGGAGTGGTGGACAACAACAATGGGAGTGGTGGACGACAGCTATGGGAGCGGTGGAACCCAATAACTGAGAGTGGTGGACGACAACTATGGGAACGGCGGACAACAACAATGGGAGTGGTGGACGACAGCTATGGGAGCGGTGGAACCCAATAACTGAGAGTGGTAGACGATGACAATGGGAGCGGCGGACACCGAAATTGGGAGTGGTGGACAACAACAATGGGAGTGGTGGACGACAGCTATGGGAGCGGTGGAACCCAATAACTGAGAGTGGTAGACGATGACAATGGGAGCGGCGGACAACAACAATGGGAGTGGTGGACGTTAGCTATGGGAGCGGTGGAACCCAATAACTGAGAGTGGTGGACGATGACAATGGGAGCGGCGGACACCGAAATTGGGAGTGGTGGACAACAACAATGGGAGTGGTGGACGACAGCTATGGGAGCGGTGGAACCCAATAACTGAGAGTGGTGGACGACAACTATGGGAGCGGCGGACAACAACAATGGGAGTGGTGGACGACAGCTATGGGAGCGGTGGAACCCAATAACTGAGAGTGGTAGACGATGACAATGGGAGCGGCGGACACCGAAATTGGGAGTGGTGGAAGACAACTATGGGAGCGGCGGACAACAAAATTGAGAGTGGTGGACGACAACTATGGGAGCGGCGGACACCGAAATTGGGAGTGGTGGACAACAACAATGGGAGTGGCGGACGACAAAATTGGGAGTGGTGGACGACAACTATGGGAGCGGCGGAACCCAATAACTGAGAGTGGTGGACGATGACAATGGGAGCGGTGGACAACGAAATTGGGAGTGGTGGACAACAACTATGGGAGCGGCGGACAACAACAATGGGAGTGGTGGACGACAGCTATGGGAGCGGTGGAACCCAATAACTGAGAGTGGTGGACGATGACAATGGGAGTGGCGGACACCGAAATTGGGAGTGGTGGACGACAACTATGGGAGCGGCGGACAACAAAATTGGGAGTGGTGGACGACAACTATGGGAGCGGCGGAACCCAATAACTGAGAGTGGTGGACGATGACAATGGGAGCGGCGGACAACGAAATTGGGAGTGGTGGACGACAACTATGGGAGCGGCGGACAACGTAATTGGGAGTGGTGGACGACAACTATGGGAGCGGCGGACAACGTAATTGGGAGTGGTGGACGGCAACTATGGGAGCGGCGGTCAACGTAATTGGGAGTGGTGGACGACAACTATGGGAGCGGTGGAACCCAATAACTGAAAGTGGTGGACGATGACAATGGGAGCGGCGGACACCGAAATTGGGAGTGGTGGACCACAACTAGAGGAGTGGTGGGCGACAACTTTAGGAGCGGCGGACACCAATAACTGAGAGTGGCGGACGATGACAATGGGAGCGGCGGACAACGAAATTGGGAGCGGCGGACAACGAAATTGGGAGTGGTGGACCACAACTCCTGGAGCGGCGGACAACAAAATTGGGAGTGGCGGACAACAACAATAGGAGTGGTGGACGACAACTATGGGAGCGGTGGAACCTAATAACTGAGAGTGGTGGACGATGACAATGGGAGCGGCGGACAACGAAATTGGGAGTGGTGGACAACAACAATGGGAGTGGTGGACGACAGCTATGGGAGCGGTGGAACCCAATAACTGATAGTGGTGGACGATGACAATGGGAGCGGCGGACACCGAAATTGGGAGTGGTGGACCACAACTCCTGGAGCGGCGGAACCCAATAACTGAGAGTGGTGGACGATGACAATGGGAGCGGCGGACAACGAAATTGGGAGTGGTGGACGACAGCTATGGGAGCGGTGGAACCCAATAACTGAGAGTGGTGGACGATGACAATGGGAGCGGCGGACAACGAAATTGGGAGTGGTGGACGACAGCTATGGGAGCGGTGGAACCCAATAACTGAGAGTGGTGGACGACAACTATGGGAGCGGCGGACAACAACAATGGGAGTGGTGGACGTTAGCTATGGGAGCGGTGGAACCCAATAACTGAGAGTGGTGGACGACAACTATGGGAGCGGCGGACAACAACAATGGGAGTGGTGGACGTTAGCTATGGGAGCGGTGGAACCCAATAACTGAGAGTGGTGGACGATGACAATGGGAGCGGCGGACACCGAAATTGGGAGTGGTGGACAACAACAATGGGAGTGGTGGACGACAGCTATGGGAGCGGTGGAACCCAATAACTGAGAGTGGTGGACGACAACTATGGGAACGGCGGACAACAACAATGGGAGTGGTGGACGACAGCTATGGGAGCGGTGGAACCCAATAACTGAGAGTGGTAGACGATGACAATGGGAGCGGCGGACACCGAAATTGGGAGTGGTGGACAACAACAATGGGAGTGGTGGACGACAGCTATGGGAGCGGTGGAACCCAATAACTGAGAGTGGTAGACGATGACAATGGGAGCGGCGGACAACAACAATGGGAGTGGTGGACGTTAGCTATGGGAGCGGTGGAACCCAATAACTGAGAGTGGTGGACGATGACAATGGGAGCGGCGGACACCGAAATTGGGAGTGGTGGACAACAACAATGGGAGTGGTGGACGACAGCTATGGGAGCGGTGGAACCCAATAACTGAGAGTGGTGGACGACAACTATGGGAGCGGCGGACAACAACAATGGGAGTGGTGGACGACAGCTATGGGAGCGGTGGAACCCAATAACTGAGAGTGGTAGACGATGACAATGGGAGCGGCGGACACCGAAATTGGGAGTGGTGGAAGACAACTATGGGAGCGGCGGACAACAAAATTGAGAGTGGTGGACGACAACTATGGGAGCGGCGGAACCCAATAACTGAGAGTGGTGGACGATGACAATGGGAGCGGCGGACAACGAAATTGGGAGTGGTGGACGACAGCTATGGGAGCGGCGAAACCCAATAACTGAGAGTGGTGGACGATGACCATGGGAGCGGCGGAAAACGAAATTGGGAGTGGTGGACGACAACTATGGGAGTGGTGGAACCCAATAACTGAGAGTGGTGGACGATGACAATGGGAGCGGCGGACAACGAAATTGGGAGTGGTGGACGACAACAATGGGAGTGGTGGACGACAGCTATGGGAGCGGTGGAACCAAATAACTGATAGTGGTGGACGATGACAATGGGAGCGGCGGACACCGAAATTGGGAGTGGCGGACGACAACTATGGGAGCGGCGGAACCCAATAACTGAGAGTGGTGGACGATGACAATGGGAGCGGCGGACAACGAAATTGGGAGTGGTGGACGACAACTATAGGAGCGGTGGAACCCAATAACTGAGAGTGGTGGACGACAACTATGGGAGCGGTGGACAACAACAATGGGAGTGGTGGACGACAACTATGGGAGCGGTGGAACCCAATAACTGAGAGTGGTGGACGATGACAATGGGAGCGGCGGACACCAAAATTGGGAGTGGTGGACAACAACAATAGGAGTGGTGGACGACAGCTATGGGAGCGGTGGAACCCAATAACTGAGAGTGGTGGACGACAACTATGGGAGCGGCGGACAACAACAATGGGAGTGGTGGACGACAACTATGGGAGCGGCGGACAACAAAATTGGGAGTGGTGGACGACAACTATGGGAGCGGCGGAACCCAATAACTGAGAGTGGTGGACGATGACAATGGGAGCGGCGGACAACGAAATTGGGAGTGGTGGACGACAACTATGGGAGCGGCGGACAACAAAATTGGGAGTGGCGGGCAACAACAATGGGAGTGGTGGACGACAGCTATGGGAGCGGCGAAACCCAATAACTGAGAGTGGTGGACGATGACCATGGGAGCGGCGGAAAACGAAATTGGGAGTGGTGGACGACAACTATGGGAGTGGTGGAACCCAATAACTGAGAGTGGTGGACGATGACAATGGGAGCGGCGGACAACGAAATTGGGAGTGGTGGACGACAACAATGGGAGTGGTGGACGACAGCTATGGGAGCGGTGGAACCAAATAACTGATAGTGGTGGACGATGACAATGGGAGCGGCGGACAACGAAATTGGGAGTGGTGGACGACAACTATGGGAGCGGCGGACAACAACAATGGGAGTGGTGGACGACAGCTATGGGAGCGGTGGAACCCAATAACTGAGAGTGGTGGACGATGACAATGGGAGCGGCGGACACCGAAATTGGGAGTGGTGGACAACAACAATGGGAGTGGCGGACGACAAAATTGGGAGTGGTGGACGACAACTATGGGAGCGGCGGAACCCAATAACTGAGAGTGGTGGACGATGACAATGGGAGCGGCGGACAACAAAATTGGGAGTGGCGGGCAACAACAATGGGAGTGGTGGACGACAGCTATGGGAGCGGCGAAACCCAATAACTGAGAGTGGTGGACGATGACCATGGGAGCGGCGGAAAACGAAATTGGGAGTGGTGGACGACAACTATGGGAGTGGTGGAACCCAATAACTGAGAGTGGTGGACGATGACAATGGGAGCGGCGGACAACGAAATTGGGAGTGGTGGACGACAACAATGGGAGTGGTGGACGACAGCTATGGGAGCGGTGGAACCAAATAACTGATAGTGGTGGACGATGACAATGGGAGCGGCGGACAACGAAATTGGGAGTGGTGGACGACAACTATGGGAGCGGCGGACAACAACAATGGGAGTGGTGGACGACAGCTATGGGAGCGGTGGAACCCAATAACTGAGAGTGGTGGACGATGACAATGGGAGCGGCGGACACCGAAATTGGGAGTGGTGGACAACAACAATGGGAGTGGCGGACGACAAAATTGGGACTGGTGGACGACAACTATGGGAGCGGCGGAACCCAATAACTGAGAGTGGTGGACGATGACAATGGGAGCGGCGGACAACGAAATTGGGAGTGGTGGACGACAACTATGGGAGCGGCGGACAACAAAATTGGGAGTGGCGGGCAACAACAATGGGAGTGGTGGACGACAGCTATGGGAGCGGCGAAACCCAATAACTGAGAGTGGTGGACGATGACCATGGGAGCGGCGGAAAACGAAATTGGGAGTGGTGGACGACAACTATGGGAGTGGTGGAACCCAATAACTGAGAGTGGTGGACGATGACAATGGGAGCGGCGGACAACGAAATTGGGAGTGGTGGACGACAACAATGGGAGTGGTGGACGACAGCTATGGGAGCGGTGGAACCAAATAACTGATAGTGGTGGACGATGACAATGGGAGCGGCGGACAACGAAATTGGGAGTGGTGGACGACAACTATGGGAGCGGCGGACAACAACAATGGGAGTGGTGGACGACAGCTATGGGAGCGGTGGAACCCAATAACTGAGAGTGGTGGACGATGACAATGGGAGTGGCGGACACCGAAATTGGGAGTGGTGGACGACAACTATGGGAGCGGCGGACAACAAAATTGGGAGTGGTGGACGACAACTATGGGAGCGGCGGACACCGAAATTGGGAGTGGTGGACAACAACAATGGGAGTGGCGGACGACAAAATTGGGAGTGGTGGACGACAACTATGGGAGCGGCGGAACCCAATAACTGAGAGTGGTGGACGATGACAATGGGAGCGGCGGACAACGAAATTGGGAGTGGTGGACGACAACTATGGGAGCGGCGGACAACAACAATGGGAGTGGTGGACGACAGCTATGGGAGCGGTGGAACCCAATAACTGAGAGTGGTGGACGATGACAATGGGAGCGGCGGACAACGAAATTGGGAGTGGTGGACGACAACTATGGGAGCGGCGGACAACAAAATTGGGAGTGGTGGACGACAACTATGGGAGCGGCGGAACCCAATAACTGAGAGTGGTGGACGATGACAACGGGAGCGGCGGACAACGAAATTGGGAGTGGTGGACGACAACTATGGGAGCGGCGGACAACGTAATTGGGAGTGGTGGACGACAACTATGGGAGCGGCGGACAACGTAATTGGGAGTGGTGAACGGCAACTATGGGAGCGGCGGTCAACGTAATTGGGAGTGGTGGACGACAACTATGGGAGCGGTGGAACCCAATAACTGAAAGTGGTGGACGATGACAATGGGAGCGGCGGACACCGAAATTGGGAGTGGTGGACCACAACTAGAGGAGTGGTGGGCGACAACTTTAGGAGCGGCGGACACCAATAACTGAGAGTGGCGGACGATGACAATGGGAGCGGCGGACAACGAAATTGGGAGCGGCGGACAACGAAATTGGGAGTGGTGGACCACAACTCCTGGAGCGGCGGACAACAAAATTGGGAGTGGCGGACAACAACAATAGGAGTGGTGGACGACAACTATGAGAGCGATGGAACCTAATAACTGAGAGTGGTGGACGATGACAATGAGAGCGCCGGACACCGAAATTGGGAGTGATGGACCTCAACTATGGGAGCGGCGGACAACAAAATTGAGAGTTGCGGAGAACAACAATGGGAGTGGTGGACGACAACTATGGGAGCGGTGGAACCCAATAACTGAAAGTGGTGGACGATGACAATGGGAGCGGCGGACACCGAAATTGGGAGTGGTGGACCACAACTAGAGGAGTGGTGGGCGACAACTTTAGGAGCGGCGGACACCAATAACTGAGAGTGGTACACGATAACAATGGGAGCGGCGGACAACGAAATTGGGAGCGGTGGACAACGAAATTAGGAGTGGCGGACAACAACAATGGGAGTGGTGGACGACAACTATGGGAGCGGTGGAACCCAATAACTGAAAGTGGTGGACGATGACAATGGGAGCGGCGGACACCGAAATTGGGAGTGGTGGACCACAACTAGAGGAGTGGTGGGCGACAACTTTAGGAGCGGCGGACACCAATAACTGAGAGTGGTACACGATGACAATGGGAGCGGCGGACAACGAAATTGGGAGCGGCGGACAACAAAATTGAGAGTTGCGGAGAACAACAATGGGAGTGGTGGACGACAACTATGGGAGCGGTGGAACCCAATAACTGAGAGTTGTGGACGATGACAATGGGAGCGGCGGACACTGAAGTTGGGAGTGATGGACCTCAACTATGGGAGCGGCGGACAACAAAATTGAGAGTTGCGGAGAACAACAATGGGAGTGGTGGACGACAACTATGGGAGCGGTGGAACCCAATAACTGAGAGTTGTGGACGATGACAATGGGAGCGGCGGACACCGAAATTGGGAGTGGTGGACCACAACTAGAGGAGTGGTGGGCGACAACTTTAGGAGCGGCGGACACCAATAACTGAGAGTGGCGGACGATGACAATGGGAGCGGCGGACAACGAAATTGGGAGCGGCGGACAACGAAATTGGGAGCGGCGGACAACGAAATTGGGAGTGGTGGACCACAACTCCTGGAGCGGCGGACAACAAAATTGGGAGTGGCGGACAACAACAATAGGAGTGGTGGACGACAACTATGAGAGCGATGGAACCTAATAACTGAGAGTGGTGGACGATGACAATGAGAGCGCCGGACACCGAAATTGGGAGTGATGGACCTCAACTATGGGAGCGGCGGACAACAAAATTGGGAGTGGTGGACGACAACTATGGGAGCGGCGGAACCCAATAACTGAGAGTGGTGGACGATGACAATGGGAGCGGCGGACAACGAAATTGGGAGTGGTGGACGACAACTATGGGAGCGGCGGACAACAAAATTGGGAGTGGCGGGCAACAACAATGGGAGTGGTGGACGACAGCTATGGGAGCGGCGAAACCCAATAACTGAGAGTGGTGGACGATGACCATGGGAGCGGCGGAAAACGAAATTGGGAGTGGTGGACGACAACTATGGGAGTGGTGGACGACAGCTATGGGAGCAGTGGAACCAAATAACTGATAGTGGTGGACGATGACAATGGGAGCGGCGGACAACGAAATTGGGAGTGGTGGACGACAACTATGGGAGCGGCGGACAACAACAATGGGAGTGGTGGACGACAGCTATGGGAGCGGTGGAACCCAATAACTGAGAGTGGTGGACGATGACAATGGGAGCGGCGGACACCGAAATTGGGAGTGGTGGACAACAACAATGGGAGTGGCGGACGACAAAATTGGGAGTGGTGGACGACAACTATGGGAGCGGCGGAACCCAATAACTGAGAGTGGTGGACGATGACAATGGGAGCGGCGGACAACGAAATTGGGAGTGGTGGACGACAACTATGGGAGCGGCGGACAACAAAATTGGGAGTGGCGGGCAACAACAATGGGAGTGGTGGACGACAGCTATGGGAGCGGCGAAACCCAATAACTGAGAGTGGTGGACGATGACCATGGGAGCGGCGGAAAACGAAATTGGAAGTGGTGGACGACAACTATGGGAGTGGTGGAACCCAATAACTGAGAGTGGTGGACGATGACAATGGGAGCGGCGGACAACGAAATTGGGAGTGGTGGACGACAACAATGGGAGTGGTGGACGACAGCTATGGGAGCGGTGGAACCAAATAACTGATAGTGGTGGACGATGACAATGGGAGCGGCGGACAACGAAATTGGGAGTGGTGGACGACAACTATGGGAGCGGCGGACAACAACAATGGGAGTGGTGGACGACAGCTATGGGAGCGGTGGAACCCAATAACTGAGAGTGGTGGACGATGACAATGGGAGCGGCGGACACCGAAATTGGGAGTGGTGGACAACAACAATGGGAGTGGCGGACGACAAAATTGGGACTGGTGGACGACAACTATGGGAGCGGCGGAACCCAATAACTGAGAGTGGTGGACGATGACAATGGGAGCGGCGGACAACGAAATTGGGAGTGGTGGACGACAACTATGGGAGCGGCGGACAACAAAATTGGGAGTGGCGGGCAACAACAATGGGAGTGGTGGACGACAGCTATGGGAGCGGCGAAACCCAATAACTGAGAGTGGTGGACGATGACCATGGGAGCGGCGGAAAACGAAATTGGGAGTGGTGGACGACAACTATGGGAGTGGTGGAACCCAATAACTGAGAGTGGTGGACGATGACAATGGGAGCGGCGGACAACGAAATTGGGAGTGGTGGACGACAACAATGGGAGTGGTGGACGACAGCTATGGGAGCGGTGGAACCAAATAACTGATAGTGGTGGACGATGACAATGGGAGCGGCGGACAACGAAATTGGGAGTGGTGGACGACAACTATGGGAGCGGCGGACAACAACAATGGGAGTGGTGGACGACAGCTATGGGAGCGGTGGAACCCAATAACTGAGAGTGGTGGACGATGACAATGGGAGTGGCGGACACCGAAATTGGGAGTGGTGGACGACAACTATGGGAGCGGCGGACAACAAAATTGGGAGTGGTGGACGACAACTATGGGAGCGGCGGACACCGAAATTGGGAGTGGTGGACAACAACAATGGGAGTGGCGGACGACAAAATTGGGAGTGGTGGACGACAACTATGGGAGCGGCGGAACCCAATAACTGAGAGTGGTGGACGATGACAATGGGAGCGGCGGACAACGAAATTGGGAGTGGTGGACGACAACTATGGGAGCGGCGGACAACAACAATGGGAGTGGTGGACGACAGCTATGGGAGCGGTGGAACCCAATAACTGAGAGTGGTGGACGATGACAATGGGAGTGGCGGACACCGAAATTGGGAGTGGTGGACGACAACTATGGGAGCGGCGGACAACAAAATTGGGAGTGGTGGACGACAACTATGGGAGCGGCGGAACCCAATAACTGAGAGTGGTGGACGATGACAATGGGAGCGGCGGACAACGAAATTGGGAGTGGTGGACGACAACTATGGGAGCGGCGGACAACGTAATTGGGAGTGGTGGACGACAACTATGGGAGCGGCGGACAACGTAATTGGGAGTGGTGGACGGCAACTATGGGAGCGGCGGTCAACGTAATTGGGAGTGGTGGACGACAACTATGGGAGCGGTGGAACCCAATAACTGAAAGTGGTGGACGATGACAATGGGAGCGGCGGACACCGAAATTGGGAGTGGTGGACCACAACTAGAGGAGTGGTGGGCGACAACTTTAGGAGCGGCGGACACCAATAACTGAGAGTGGCGGACGATGACAATGGGAGCGGCGGACAACGAAATTGGGAGCGGCGGACAACGAAATTGGGAGTGGTGGACCACAACTCCTGGAGCGGCGGACAACAAAATTGGGAGTGGCGGACAACAACAATAGGAGTGGTGGACGACAACTATGAGAGCGATGGAACCTAATAACTGAGAGTGGTGGACGATGACAATGAGAGCGCCGGACACCGAAATTGGGAGTGATGGACCTCAACTATGGGAGCGGCGGACAACAAAATTGAGAGTTGCGGAGAACAACAATGGGAGTGGTGGACGACAACTATGGGAGCGGTGGAACCCAATAACTGAAAGTGGTGGACGATGACAATGGGAGCGGCGGACACCGAAATTGGGAGTGGTGGACCACAACTAGAGGAGTGGTGGGCGACAACTTTAGGAGCGGCGGACACCAATAACTGAGAGTGGTACACGATGACAATGGGAGCGGCGGACAACGAAATTGGGAGCGGTGGACAACGAAATTAGGAGTGGCGGACAACAACAATGGGAGTGGTGGACGACAACTATGGGAGCGGTGGAACCCAATAACTGAAAGTGGTGGACGATGACAATGGGAGCGGCGGACACCGAAATTGGGAGTGGTGGACCACAACTAGAGGAGTGGTGGGCGACAACTTTAGGAGCGGCGGACACCAATAACTGAGAGTGGTACACGATGACAATGGGAGTGGTGGACGACAACTATGGGAGCGGTGGAACCCAATAACTGAGAGTTGTGGACGATGACAATGGGAGCGGCGGACACTGAAGTTGGGAGTGATGGACCTCAACTATGGGAGCGGCGGACAACAAAATTGAGAGTTGCGGAGAACAACAATGGGAGTGGTGGACGACAACTATGGGAGCGGTGGAACCCAATAACTGAGAGTTGTGGACGATGACAATGGGAGCGGCGGACACCGAAATTGGGAGTGGTGGACCACAACTCCTGGAGCGGCGGACAACAAAACTGAGAGTTGCGGACAACAACAATGGGAGTGGTGGACGACAACTATGGGAGCGGCGGACAACAATTACAAGTCCGGTGGACACACACTAAAAATACATTCAAATCAATCTTTTTATTACAGTGTGATAAAAGCCTGGCTCTCCGTCCACCACTCCCAATCGTCCGCCACTGAGGCGCCTCAATTGGGCCGGGCTTAGTAAGTGACACTATGATTCAACCCAAATCAATCTTCTTTTTCAGAGTGTGATAAAAGCCTGGCCCTCCGTCCACCACTCCCAATCGTCTGCCACTGGGACGCCTCAAATGGGCCGGGCTTAGTAAGTGACACTAGGATTCAACCCAAATCAATCTTCTTTTTCAGAGTGTGATAAAAGCCTGGCCCTCCGTCCACCACTCCCAATCGTCCGCCACTGGGACGCCTCGAATGGGCCGGGCTTAGTAAGTGACACTATGATTCAACCCAAATCAATCTTCTTTTTCAGAGTGTGATAAAAGCCTGGCCCTCCGTCCACCGCTCCCAATCGTCCGCCACTGGGACGCCTTGAATGGGCCGGGCTTAGTAAGTGACACTAGGATTCAACCCAAATCAATCTTCTTTTTCAGAGTGTGATAAAAGCCTGGCCCTCCGTCCACCACTCCCAATCGTCTGCCACTGGGACGCCTCAAATGGGCCGGGCTTAGTAAGTGACACTAGGATTCAACCCAAATCAATCTTCTTTTTCAGAGTGTGATAAAAGCCTGGCCCTCCGTCCACCACTCCCAATCGTCCGCCACTGGGACGCCTCGAATGGGCCGGGCTTAGTAAGTGACACTAGGATTCAACCCAAATCAATCTTCTTTTTCAGAGTGTGATAAAAGCCTGGCCCTCCGTCCACCGCTCCCAATCGTCCGCCACTGGGACGCCTTGAATGGGCCGGGCTTAGTAAGTGACACTATGATTCAACCCGAATCAATCTTCTTTTTCAGAGTGTGATAAAAGCCTGGCCCTCCGTCCACCACTCCCAATCGTCCGCCACTGGGACGCCTCGAATGGGCCGGGCTTAGTAAGTGACACTATGATTCAACCCAAATCAATCTTCTTTTTCAGAGTGTGATAAAAGCCTGGCCCTCCGCCCACCACTCCCAATCGTCCGCCACTGGGACGCCTTGAATGGGCCGGGCTTAGTAAGTGACACTATGATTCAACCCGAATCAATCTTCTTTTTCAGAGTGTGATAAAAGCCTGGCCCTCCGTCCACCACTCCCAATCGTCTGCCACTGGGACGCCTCAAATGGGCCGGGCTTAGTAAGTGACACTAGGATTCAACCCAAATCAATCTTCTTTTTCAGAGTGTGATAAAAGCCTGGCCCTCCGTCCACCACTCCCAATCGTCCGCCACTGGGACGCCTCGAATGGGCCGGGCTTAGTAAGTGACACAATGATTCAACCCAAATCAATCTTCTTTTTCAGAGTGTGATAAAAGCCTGGCCCTCCGCCCACCACTCCCAATCGTCCGCCACTGGGACGCCTTGAATGGGCCGGGCTTAGTAAGTGACACTATGATTCAACCCGAATCAATCTTCTTTTTCAGAGTGTGATAAAAGCCTGGCCCTCCGTCCACCACTCCCAATCGTCTGCCACTGGGACGCCTCAAATGGGCCGGGCTTAGTAAGTGACACTAGGATTCAACCCAAATCAATCTTCTTTTTCAGAGTGTGATAAAAGCCTGGCCCTCCGTCCACCACTCCCAATCGTCCGCCACTGGGACGCCTCGAATGGGCCGGGCTTAGTAAGTGACACTATGATTCAACCCAAATCAATCTTCTTTTTCAGAGTGTGATAAAAGCCTGGCCCTCCGCCCACCACTCCCAATCGTCCGCCACTGGGACGCCTTGAATGGGCCGGGCTTAGTAAGTGACACTATGATTCAACCCGAATCAATCTTCTTTTTCAGAGTGTGATAAAAGCCTGGCCCTCCGTCCACCACTCCCAATCGTCCGCCACTGGGACGCCTCGAATGGGCCGGGCTTAGTAAGTGACACTATGATTCAACCCGAATCAATCTTCTTTTTCAGAGTGTGATAAAAGCCTGGCCCTCCGTCCACCGCTCCCAATCGTCCGCCACTGGGACGCCTTGAATGGGCCGGGCTTAGTAAGTGACACTATGATTCAACCCGAATCAATCTTCTTTTTCAGAGTGTGATAAAAGCCTGGCCCTCCGTCCACCACTCCCAATCGTCCGCCACTGGGACGCCTCGAATGGGCCGGGCTTAGTAAGTGACACTATGATTCAACCCAAATCAATCTTCTTTTTCAGAGTGTGATAAAAGCCTGGCCCTCCGTCCACCACTCCCAATCGTCCGCCACTGGGACGCTTCGAATGGGCCGGGCTTAGTAAGTGACACTATGATTCAACCCGAATCAATCTTCTTTTTCAGAGTGTGATAAAAGCCTGGCCCTCCGTCCACCACTCCCAATCGTCTACCACTGGGACGCCTCAAATGGGCCGGGCTTAGTAAAAGACACTAGGATTCAACCCAAATCAATCTTCTTTTTCAGAGTGTGATAAAAGCCTGGCCCTCCGTCCACCACTCCCAATCGTCCGCCACTGGGACGCCTCGAATGGGCCGGGCTTAGTAAGTGACACTATGATTCAACCCAAATCAATCTTCTTTTTCAGAGTGTGATAAAAGCCTGGCCCTCCGTCCACCACTCCCAATCGTCCGCCACTGGGACGCCTTGAATGGGCCGGGCTTAGTAAGTGACACTATGATTCAACCCAAATCAATCTTCTTTTTCAGAGTGTGATAAAAGCCTGGCCCTCCTTCCACCACTCCCAATCGTCCGCCACTGGGACGCCTTGAATGGGCCGGGCTTAGTAAGTGACACTATGATTCAACCCAAATCAATCTTCTTTTTCAGAGTGTGATAAAAGCCTGGCCCTCCGTCCACCACTACCAATCGTCCGCCACTGGGACGCCTTGAATGGACCGGGCTTAGTAAGTGACACTATGATTCAACCCAAATAAATATTTTTTTTTCAGAGTGTGATAAAAGCCTGGCCCTCCGTCCACCACTCCCAATCGTCCGCCAATGGGACGCCTTGAATGGGCCGGGCTTAGTAAGTGACACTATAATTAAACCCAAATCAATCTTCTTTTTCAGAGTGTGATAAAAGCCTGGCCCTCCGTCCACCGCTCCCAATCGTCTGCCACTGGGACGCCTTGAATGGGCCGGGCTTAGTAAGTGACACTATGATTCAACCCAAATCAATCTTTTTTTTGAGAGTGTGATAAAAGCCTGGCCCTCCGTCCACCACTCCCAATCGTCTGCCACTGGGACGCCTCAAATGGGCCGGGCTTAGTAAGTGACACTAGGATTCAACCCAAATCAATCTTCTTTTTCAGAGTGTGATAAAAGCCTGGCCCTCCGTCCACCACTCCCAATCGTCCGCCACTGGGACGCCTCGAATGGGCCGGGCTTAGTAAGTGACACTATGATTCAACCCAAATCAATCTTCTTTTTCAGAATGTGATAAAAGCCTGGCCCTCCGTCCACCACTCCCAATCGTCCGCCACTGGGACGCTTTGAGTGGGCCGGGGTTAGTAAGTGACACTATGATTCAACCCAAATCAATCTTCTTTTTCAGAGTGTGATAAAAGCCTGGCCCTCCGTCCACCACTCCCAATCGTCTGCCACTGGGACGCCTCGAATGGGCCGGGATTAGTAAGTGACACTATGATTCAATCCAAATCAATCTTCTTTTTCAGAATGTGATAAAAGCCTGGCCCTCCGTCCACCACTCCCAATCGTCCGCCACTGGGACGCTTTGAGTGGGCCGGGATTAGTAAGTGACACTATGATTCAACCCAAATCAATCTTCTTTTTCAGAGTGTGATAAAAGCCTGGCCCTACGTCCACCACTCCCAATCGTCTGCCACTGGGACGCCTCGAATGGGCCGGGCTTAGTAAGTGACACTATGAATCAACCCAAATCAATCTTCTTTTTCAGAGTGTGATAAAAGCCCGGCCCTACGTCCACCACTCCCAATCGTCTGCCACTGGGACGCCTCGAATGGGCCGCGCTTAGTAAGTGACACTATGAATCAACCCAAATCAATCTTTTTTTTTCAGAGTGTGATAAAAGCCTGGCCCTCCGTCCACCACTCCCAATCGTCCGCCACTGGGACGCCTTGAATGGGCCGGGCTTAGTAAGTGACACTATGATTCAACCCAAATCAATCTTCTTTTTCAGAATGTGATAAAAGCCTGGCCCTCCGTCCACCACTCCCAATCGTCCGCCACTGGGACGCTTTGAGTGGGCCGGGATTAGTAAGTGACACTATGATTCAACCCAAATCAATCTTCTTTTTCAGAGTGTGATAAAAGCCTGGCCCTCCGTCCACCACTCCCAATCGTCCGCCACTGGGACGCCTTGAATGGGCCGGGCTTAGTAAGTGACACTATGATTCAACCCAAATCAATCTTCTTTTTCAGAGTGTGATAAAAGCCTGGCCCTCCGTCCACCACTCCCAATCGTCCGCCACTGGGACGCTTTGAGTGGGCCGGGATTAGTAAGTGACACTATGATTCAACCCAAATCAATCTTCTTTTTCAGAGTGTGATAAAAGCCTGGCCCTCCTTCCACCACTCCCAATCGTCTGCCACTGGGACGCCTCGAATGGGCCGGGATTAGTAAGTGACACTATGATTCAACCCAAATCAATCTTCTTTTTCAGAGTGTGAGAAAAGCCTGGCCCTCCGTCCACCACTACCAATCGTCCGCCACTGGGACGCCTTGAATGGGCCGGGCTTAGTAAGTGACACTATGATTCAACCCAAATAAATATTTTTTTTTCAGAGTGTGATAAAAGCCTGGCCCTCCGTCCACCACTACCAATCGTCCGCCACTGGGACGCCTTGAATGGGCCGGGCTTAGTAAGTGACACTAGGATTCAACCCAAATCAATCTTCTTTTTCAGAGTGTGATAAAAGCCTGGCCCTCCGTCCACCACTCCCAATCGTCCGCCACTGGGACGCCTCGAATGGGCCGGGCTTAGTAAGTGTCACTATAATTCAACCCAAATCAATCTTCTTTTTCAGAGCGTGATAAAAGCCTGGCCCTCCGTCCACCACTCCCAATCGTCTGCCACTGGGACGCCTTGAATGAGCCGGGCTTAGTAAGTGACACTATGATTCAACCCAAATCAATCTTCTTTTTCAGAGTGTGATAAAAGCCTGGCCCTACGTCCACCACTCCCAATCGTCTGCCACTGGGACGCCTCGAATGGGCCGGGCTTAGTAAGTGACACTATGAATCAACCCAAATCAATATTTTTTCTCAGAGTGTGATAAAAGCCTGGCCCTACGTCCACCACTCCCAATCGTCTGCCACTGGGACGCCTCGAATGGGCCGGGCTTAGTAAGTGACACTATGAATCAACCCAAATCAATCTTTTTTTTCAGAGCGTGATAAAAGCCTGGCCCTCCGTCCACCACTCCCAATCGTCTGCCACTGGGACGCCTTGAATGGGCCGGGCTTAGTAAGTGACACTATGATTCAACCCAAATCAATCTTCTTTTTCAGAGTGTGATAAAAGCCTGGCCCTACGTCCACCACTCCCAATCGTCTGCCACTGGGACGCCTCGAATGGGCCGGGCTTAGTAAGTGACACTATGAATCAACCCAAATCAATATTTTTTCTCAGAGTGTGATAAAAGCCTGGCCCTACGTCCACCACTCCCAATCGTCTGCCACTGGGACGCCTCGAATGGGCCGGGCTTAGTAAGTGACACTATGAATCAACCCAAATCAATCTTTTTTTTTCAGAGTGTGATAAAAGCCTGGCCCTCCGTCCACCACTCCCAATCGTCCGCCACTGGGACGCCTTGAATGGGCCGGGCTTAGTAAGTGACACTATGATTCAACCCAAATCAATCTTCTTTTTCAGAATGTGATAAAAGCCTGGCCCTCCGTCCACCACTCCCAATCGTCCGCCACTCGGACGCTTTGAGTGGGCCGGGGTTAGTAAGTGACACTATGATTCAACCCAAATCAATCTTTTTTTTCAGAGTGTGATAAAAGCCTGGCCCTCCTTCCACCACTCCCAATCGTCCGCCACTGGGACGCCTTGAATGGGCCGGGCTTAGTAAGTGACACTATGATTCAACCCAAATCAATCTTTTTTTTCAGAGTGTGATAAAAGCCTGGCCCTCCGTCCACCACTCCCAATCGTCTGCCACTGGGACGCCTCAAATGGGCCGGGCTTAGTAAGTGACACTAGGATTCAACCCAAATCAATCTTCTTTTTCAGAGTGTGATAAAAGCCTGGCCCTCCGTCCACCACTCCCAATCGTACGCCACTGGGACGCCTCGAATGGGCCGGGCTTAGTAAGTGTCACTATGATTCAACCCAAATCAATCTTCTTTTTCAGAGCGTGATAAAAGCCTGGCCCTCCGTCCACCACTCCCAATCGTCTGCCACTGGGACGCCTTGAATGGGCCGGGCTTAGTAAGTGACACTATGATTCAACCCAAATCAATCTTCTTTTTCAGAGTGTGATAAAAGCCTGGCCCTACGTCCACCACTCCCAATCGTCTGCCACTGGGACGCCTCGAATGGGCCGGGCTTAGTAAGTGACACTATGAATCAACCCAAATCAATATTTTTTCTCAGAGTGTGATAAAAGCCTGGCCCTACGTCCACCACTCCCAATCGTCTGCCACTGGGACGCCTCGAATGGGCCGGGCTTAGTAAGTGACACTATGAATCAACCCAAATCAATCTTTTTTTTTCAGAGTGTGATAAAAGCCTGGCCCTCCGTCCACCACTCCCAATCGTCCGCCACTGGGACGCCTTGAATGGGCCGGGCTTAGTAAGTGACACTATGATTCAACCCAAATCAATCTTCTTTTTCAGAATGTGATAAAAGCCTGGCCCTACGTCCACCACTCCCAATCGTCTGCCACTGGGACGCCTTGAATGGGCCGGGCTTAGTAAGTGACACTATGATTCAACCCAAATCAATCTTCTTTTTCAGAGTGTGATAAAAGCCTGGCCCTCCGTCCACCACTCCCAATCGTCTGCCACTGGGACGCCTTGAATGGGCCGGGCTTAGTAAGTGACACTATGATTCAACCCAAATCAATCTTCTTTTTCAGAGTGTGATAAAAGCCTGGCCCTACGTCCACCACTCCCAATCGTCTGCCACTGGGACGCCTCGAATGGGCCGGGCTTAGTAAGTGACACTATGAATCAACCCAAATCAATATTTTTTCTCAGAGTGTGATAAAAGCCTGGCCCTACGTCCACCACTCCCAATCGTCTGCCACTGGGACGCCTCGAATGGGCCGGGCTTAGTAAGTGACACTATGAATCAACCCAAATCAATCTTTTTTTTTCAGAGTGTGATAAAAGCCTGGCCCTCCGTCCACCACTCCCAATCGTCCGCCACTGGGACGCCTTGAATGGGCCGGGCTTAGTAAGTGACACTATGATTCAACCCAAATCAATCTTCTTTTTCAGAATGTGATAAAAGCCTGGCCCTACGTCCACCACTCCCAATCGTCTGCCACTGGGACGCCTCGAATGGGCCGGGCTTAGTAAGTGACACTATGAATCAACCCAAATCAATCTTTTTTTTTCAGAGTGTGATAAAAGCCTGGCCCTACGTCCACCACTCCCAATCGTCTGCCACTGGGACGCCTCGAATGGGCCGGGCTTAGTAAGTGACACTATGAATCAATCCAAATCAATCTTCTTTTTCAGAATGTGATAAAAGCCTGGCCCTCCGTCCACCACTCCCAATCGTCCGCCACTGGGACGCTTTGAGTGGGCCGGGATTAGTAAGTGACACTATGATTCAACCCAAATCAATCTTCTTTTTCAGAGTGTGATAAAAGCCTGGCCCTACGTCCACCACTCCCAATCGTCTGCCACTGGGACGCCTCGAATGGGCCGGGCTTAGTAAGTGACACTATGAATCAACCCAAATCAATCTTTTTTTTTCAGAGTGTGATAAAAGCCTGGCCCTCCGTCCACCACTCCCAATCGTCCGCCACTGGGACGCCTTGAATGGGCCGGGCTTAGTAAGTGACGCTATGATTCAACCCAAATCAATCTTCTTTTTCAGAATGTGATAAAAGCCTGGCCCTCCGTCCACCACTCCCAATCGTCCGCCACTCGGACGCTTTGAGTGGGCCGGGGTTAGTAAGTGACACTATGATTCAACCCAAGTCAATCTTTTTTTTCAGAGTGTGATAAAAGCCTGGCCCTCCTTCCACCACTCCCAATCGTCCGCCACTGGGACGCCTTGAATGGGCCGGGCTTAGTAAGTGACACTATGATTCAACCCAAATCAATCTTCTTTTTCAGAGTGTGATAAAAGCCTGGCCCTCCTTCCACCACTCCCAATCGTCCGCCACTGGGACGCCTTGAATGGGCCGGGCTTAGAAAGTGACACTATGATTCAACTCAAATCAATCTTTTTTTTCAGAGTGTGATAAAAGCCTGGCCCTCCGTCCACCACTCCCAATCGTCTGCCACTGGGACGCCTCAAATGGGCCGGGCTTAGTAAGTGACACTAGGATTCAACCCAAATCAATCTTCTTTTTCAGAGTGTGATAAAAGCCTGGCCCTCCGTCCACCACTCCCAATCGTACGCCACTGGGACGCCTCGAATGGGCCGGGCTTAGTAAGTGTCACTATGATTCAACCCAAATCAATCTTCTTTTTCAGAGCGTGATAAAAGCCTGGCCCTCCGTCCACCACTCCCAATCGTCTGCCACTGGGACGCCTTGAATGGGCCGGGCTTAGTAAGTGACACTATGATTCAACCCAAATCAATCTTCTTTTTCAGAGTGTGATAAAAGCCTGGCCCTACGTCCACCACTCCCAATCGTCTGCCACTGGGACGCCTCGAATGGGCCGGGCTTAGTAAGTGACACTATGAATCAACCCAAATCAATATTTTTTCTCAGAGTGTGATAAAAGCCTGGCCCTACGTCCACCACTCCCAATCGTCTGCCACTGGGACGCCTCGAATGGGCCGGGCTTAGTAAGTGACACTATGAATCAACCCAAATCAATCTTTTTTTTTCAGAGTGTGATAAAAGCCTGGCCCTCCGTCCACCACTCCCAATCGTCCGCCACTGGGACGCCTTGAATGGGCCGGGCTTAGTAAGTGACACTATGATTCAACCCAAATCAATCTTCTTTTTCAGAATGTGATAAAAGCCTGGCCCTACGTCCACCACTCCCAATCGTCTGCCACTGGGACGCCTCGAATGGGCCGGGCTTAGTAAGTGACACTATGAATCAACCCAAATCAATCTTTTTTTTTCAGAGTGTGATAAAAGCCTGGCCCTCCGTCCACCACTCCCAATCGTCTGCCACTGGGACGCCTCAAATGGGCCGGGCTTAGTAAGTGACACTAGGATTCAACCCAAATCAATCTTCTTTTTCAGAGTGTGATAAAAGCCTGGCCCTCCGTCCACCACTCCCAATCGTACGCCACTGGGACGCCTCGAATGGGCCGGGCTTAGTAAGTGTCACTATGATTCAACCCAAATCAATCTTCTTTTTCAGAGCGTGATAAAAGCCTGGCCCTCCGTCCACCACTCCCAATCGTCTGCCACTGGGACGCCTTGAATGGGCCGGGCTTAGTAAGTGACACTATGATTCAACCCAAATCAATCTTCTTTTTCAGAGTGTGATAAAAGCCTGGCCCTACGTCCACCACTCCCAATCGTCTGCCACTGGGACGCCTCGAATGGGCCGGGCTTAGTAAGTGACACTATGAATCAACCCAAATCAATATTTTTTCTCAGAGTGTGATAAAAGCCTGGCCCTACGTCCACCACTCCCAATCGTCTGCCACTGGGACGCCTCGAATGGGCCGGGCTTAGTAAGTGACACTATGAATCAACCCAAATCAATCTTTTTTTTTCAGAGTGTGATAAAAGCCTGGCCCTCCGTCCACCACTCCCAATCGTCCGCCACTGGGACGCCTTGAATGGGCCGGGCTTAGTAAGTGACACTATGATTCAACCCAAATCAATCTTCTTTTTCAGAATGTGATAAAAGCCTGGCCCTACGTCCACCACTCCCAATCGTCTGCCACTGGGACGCCTTGAATGGGCCGGGCTTAGTAAGTGACACTATGATTCAACCCAAATCAATCTTCTTTTTCAGAGTGTGATAAAAGCCTGGCCCTCCGTCCACCACTCCCAATCGTCTGCCACTGGGACGCCTTGAATGGGCCGGGCTTAGTAAGTGACACTATGATTCAACCCAAATCAATCTTCTTTTTCAGAGTGTGATAAAAGCCTGGCCCTACGTCCACCACTCCCAATCGTCTGCCACTGGGACGCCTCGAATGGGCCGGGCTTAGTAAGTGACACTATGAATCAACCCAAATCAATATTTTTTCTCAGAGTGTGATAAAAGCCTGGCCCTACGTCCACCACTCCCAATCGTCTGCCACTGGGACGCCTCGAATGGGCCGGGCTTAGTAAGTGACACTATGAATCAACCCAAATCAATCTTTTTTTTTCAGAGTGTGATAAAAGCCTGGCCCTCCGTCCACCACTCCCAATCGTCCGCCACTGGGACGCCTTGAATGGGCCGGGCTTAGTAAGTGACACTATGATTCAACCCAAATCAATCTTCTTTTTCAGAATGTGATAAAAGCCTGGCCCTACGTCCACCACTCCCAATCGTCTGCCACTGGGACGCCTCGAATGGGCCGGGCTTAGTAAGTGACACTATGAATCAACCCAAATCAATCTTTTTTTTTCAGAGTGTGATAAAAGCCTGGCCCTACGTCCACCACTCCCAATCGTCTGCCACTGGGACGCCTCGAATGGGCCGGGCTTAGTAAGTGACACTATGAATCAATCCAAATCAATCTTCTTTTTCAGAATGTGATAAAAGCCTGGCCCTACGTCCACCACTCCCAATCGTCCGCCACTGGGACGCCTTGAATGGGCCGGGCTTAGTAAGTGACACTATGATTCAACCCAAATCAATCTTCTTTTTCAGAATGTGATAAAAGCCTGGCCCTACGTCCACCACTCCCAATCGTCTGCCACTGGGACGCCTCGAATGGGCCGGGCTTAGTAAGTGACACTATGAATCAATCCAAATCAATCTTCTTTTTCAGAATGTGATAAAAGCCTGGCCCTCCGTCCACCACTCCCAATCGTCCGCCACTGGGACGCTTTGAGTGGGCCGGGATTAGTAAGTGACACTATGATTCAACCCAAATCAATCTTCTTTTTCAGAGTGTGATAAAAGCCTGGCCCTACGTCCACCACTCCCAATCGTCTGCCACTGGGACGCCTCGAATGGGCCGGGCTTAGTAAGTGACACTATGAATCAACCCAAATCAATCTTTTTTTTTCAGAGTGTGATAAAAGCCTGGCCCTCCGTCCACCACTCCCAATCGTCCGCCACTGGGACGCCTTGAATGGGCCGGGCTTAGTAAGTGACGCTATGATTCAACCCAAATCAATCTTCTTTTTCAGAATGTGATAAAAGCCTGGCCCTCCGTCCACCACTCCCAATCGTCCGCCACTGGGACGCTTTGAGTGGGCCGGGATTAGTAAGTGACACTATGATTCAACCCAAATCAATCTTCTTTTTCAGAGTGTGATAAAAGCCTGGCCCTACGTCCACCACTCCCAATCGTCTGCCACTGGGACGCCTCGAATGGGCCGGGCTTAGTAAGTGACACTATGAATCAACCCAAATCAATCTTTTTTTTTCAGAGTGTGATAAAAGCCTGGCCCTCCGTCCACCACTCCCAATCGTCCGCCACTGGGACGCCTTGAATGGGCCGGGCTTAGTAAGTGACGCTATGATTCAACCCAAATCAATCTTCTTTTTCAGAATGTGATAAAAGCCTGGCCCTCCGTCCACCACTCCCAATCGTCCGCCACTCGGACGCTTTGAGTGGGCCGGGGTTAGTAAGTGACACTATGATTCAACCCAAGTCAATCTTTTTTTTCAGAGTGTGATAAAAGCCTGGCCCTCCTTCCACCACTCCCAATCGTCCGCCACTGGGACGCCTTGAATGGGCCGGGCTTAGTAAGTGACACTATGATTCAACCCAAATCAATCTTCTTTTTCAGAGTGTGATAAAAGCCTGGCCCTCCTTCCACCACTCCCAATCGTCCGCCACTGGGACGCCTTGAATGGGCCGGGCTTAGAAAGTGACACTATGATTCAACTCAAATCAATCTTTTTTTTCAGAGTGTGATAAAAGCCTGGCCCTCCGTCCACCACTCCCAATCGTCTGCCACTGGGACGCCTCAAATGGGCCGGGCTTAGTAAGTGACACTAGGATTCAACCCAAATCAATCTTCTTTTTCAGAGTGTGATAAAAGCCTGGCCCTCCGTCCACCACTCCCAATCGTCCGCCACTGGGACGCCTCGAATGGGCCGGGCTTAGTAAGTGTCACTATGATTCAACCCAAATCAATCTTCTTTTTCAGAGCGTGATAAAAGCCTGGCCCTCCGTCCACCACTCCCAATCGTCTGCCACTGGGACGCCTTGAATGGGCCGGGCTTAGTAAGTGACACTATGATTCAACCCAAATCAATCTTCTTTTTCAGAGTGTGATAAAAGCCTGGCCCTACGTCCACCACTCCCAATCGTCTGCCACTGGGACGCCTCGAATGGGCCGGGCTTAGTAAGTGACACTATGAATCAACCCAAATCAATATTTTTTCTCAGAGTGTGATAAAAGCCTGGCCCTACGTCCACCACTCCCAATCGTCTGCCACTGGGACGCCTCGAATGGGCCGGGCTTAGTAAGTGACACTATGAATCAACCCAAATCAATCTTTTTTTTTCAGAGTGTGATAAAAGCCTGGCCCTCCGTCCACCACTCCCAATCGTCCGCCACTGGGACGCCTTGAATGGGCCGGGCTTAGTAAGTGACACTATGATTCAACCCAAATCAATCTTCTTTTTCAGAATGTGATAAAAGCCTGGCCCTACGTCCACCACTCCCAATCGTCTGCCACTGGGACGCCTCGAATGGGCCGGGCTTAGTAAGTGACACTATGAATCAACCCAAATCAATCTTTTTTTTTCAGAGTGTGATAAAAGCCTGGCCCTACGTCCACCACTCCCAATCGTCTGCCACTGGGACGCCTCGAATGGGCCGGGCTTAGTAAGTGACACTATGAATCAATCCAAATCAATCTTCTTTTTCAGAATGTGATAAAAGCCTGGCCCTCCGTCCACCACTCCCAATCGTCCGCCACTGGGACGCTTTGAGTGGGCCGGGATTAGTAAGTGACACTATGATTCAACCCAAATCAATCTTCTTTTTCAGAGTGTGATAAAAGCCTGGCCCTACGTCCACCACTCCCAATCGTCTGCCACTGGGACGCCTCGAATGGGCCGGGCTTAGTAAGTGACACTATGATTCAACCCAAATCAATCTTCTTTTTCAGAGTGTGATAAAAGCCTGGCCCTACGTCCACCACTCCCAATCGTCTGCCACTGAGACGCCTCGAATGGGCCGGGCTTAGTAAGTGACACTATGAATCAACCCAAATCAATCTTTTTTTTTCAGAGTGTGATAAAAGCCTGGCCCTCCGTCCACCACTCCCAATCGTCCGCCACTGGGACGCCTTGAATGGGCCGGGCTTAGTAAGTGACACTATGAATCAACCCAAATCAATATTTTTTCTCAGAGTGTGATAAAAGCCTGGCCCTACGTCCACCACTCCCAATCGTCTGCCACTGGGACGCCTCGAATGGGCCGGGCTTAGTAAGTGACACTATGAATCAACCCAAATCAATCTTTTTTTCTCAGAGTGTGATAAAAGCCTGGCCCTACGTCCACCACTCCCAATCGTCTGCCACTGGGACGCCTCGAATGGGCCGGGCTTAGTAAGTGACACTATGAATCAACCCAAATCAATCTTTTTTTTCAGAGCGTGATAAAAGCCTGGCCCTCCGTCCACCACTCCCAATCGTCTGCCACTGGGACGCCTTGAATGGGCCGGGCTTAGTAAGTGACACTATGATTCAACCCAAATCAATCTTCTTTTTCAGAGTGTGATAAAAGCCTGGCCCTACGTCCACCACTCCCAATCGTCTGCCACTGGGACGCCTCGAATGGGCCGGGCTTAGTAAGTGACACTATGAATCAACCCAAATCAATATTTTTTCTCAGAGTGTGATAAAAGCCTGGCCCTACGTCCACCACTCCCAATCGTCTGCCACTGGGACGCCTCGAATGGGCCGGGCTTAGTAAGTGACACTATGAATCAACCCAAATCAATCTTTTTTTTTCAGAGTGTGATAAAAGCCTGGCCCTCCGTCCACCACTCCCAATCGTCCGCCACTGGGACGCCTTGAATGGGCCGGGCTTAGTAAGTGACACTATGATTCAACCCAAATCAATCTTCTTTTTCAGAATGTGATAAAAGCCTGACCCTCCGTCCACCACTCCCAATCGTCCGCCACTCGGACGCTTTGAGTGGGCCGGGGTTAGTAAGTGACACTATGATTCAACCCAAATCAATCTTCTTTTTCAGAGTGTGATAAAAGCCTGGCCCTCCTTCCACCACTCCCAATCGTCCGCCACTGGGACGCCTTGAATGGGCCGGGCTTAGTAAGTGACACTATGATTCAACCCAAATCAATCTTCTTTTTCAGAGTGTGATAAAAGCCTGGCCCTCCTTCCACCACTCCCAATCGTCCGCCACTGGGACGCCTTGAATGGGCCGGGCTTAGTAAGTGACACTATGATTCAACTCAAATCAATCTTTTTTTTCAGAGTGTGATAAAAGCCTGGCCCTCCGTCCACCACTCCCAATCGTCTGCCACTGGGACGCCTCAAATGGGCCGGGCTTAGTAAGTGACACTAGGATTCAACCCAAATCAATCTTCTTTTTCAGAGTGTGATAAAAGCCTGGCCCTCCGTCCACCACTCCCAATCGTCCGCCACTGGGACGCCTCGAATGGGCCGGGCTTAGTAAGTGTCACTATGATTCAACCCAAATCAATCTTCTTTTTCAGAGCGTGATAAAAGCCTGGCCCTCCGTCCACCACTCCCAATCGTCTGCCACTGGGACGCCTTGAATGGGCCGGGCTTAGTAAGTGACACTATGATTCAACCCAAATCAATCTTCTTTTTCAGAGTGTGATAAAAGCCTGGCCCTACGTCCACCACTCCCAATCGTCTGCCACTGGGACGCCTCGAATGGGCCGGGCTTAGTAAGTGACACTATGAATCAACCCAAATCAATATTTTTTCTCAGAGTGTGATAAAAGCCTGGCCCTACGTCCACCACTCCCAATCGTCTGCCACTGGGACGCCTCGAATGGGCCGGGCTTAGTAAGTGACACTATGAATCAACCCAAATCAATCTTTTTTTTTCAGAGTGTGATAAAAGCCTGGCCCTCCGTCCACCACTCCCAATCGTCCGCCACTGGGACGCCTTGAATGGGCCGGGCTTAGTAAGTGACACTATGATTCAATCCAAATCAATCTTCTTTTTCAGAATGTGATAAAAGCCTGGCCCTCCGTCCACCACTCCCAATCGTCCGCCACTGGGACGCTTTGAGTGGGCCGGGGTTAGTAAGTGACACTATGATTCAACCCAAATCAATCTTCTTTTTCAGAGTGTGATAAAAGCCTGGCCCTCCGTCCACCACTCCCAATCGTCCGCCACTGGGACGCCTCGAATGGGCCGGGATTAGTAAGTGACACTATGATTCAATCCAAATCAATCTTCTTTTTCAGAATAAGATAAAAGCCTGGCCCTCCGTCCACCACTCCCAATCGTCCGCCACTGGGACGCTTTGAGTGGGCCGGGATTAGTAAGTGACACTATGATTCAACCCAAATCAATCTTCTTTTTCAGAGTGTGATAAAAGCCTGGCCCTCCGTCCACCACTCCCAATCGTCCGCCACTGGGACGCCTTGAATGGGCCGGGCTTAGTAAGTGACACTATGAATCAACCCAAATCAATATTTTTTCTCAGAGTGTGATAAAAGCCTGGCCCTACGTCCACCACTCCCAATCGTCTGCCACTGGGACGCCTCGAATGGGCCGGGCTTAGTAAGTGACACTATGAATCAACCCAAATCAATCTTTTTTTCTCAGAGTGTGATAAAAGCCTGGCCCTACGTCCACCACTCCCAATCGTCTGCCACTGGGACGCCTCGAATGGGCCGGGCTTAGTAAGTGACACTATGAATCAACCCAAATCAATCTTTTTTTTCAGAGCGTGATAAAAGCCTGGCCCTCCGTCCACCACTCCCAATCGTCCGCCACTGGGACGCCTTGAATGGGCCGGGCTTAGTAAGTGACACTATGATTCAACCCAAATCAATCTTCTTTTTCAGAATGTGATAAAAGCCTGGCCCTCCGTCCACCACTCCCAATCGTCCGCCACTCGGACGCTTTGAGTGGGCCGGGGTTAGTAAGTGACACTATGATTCAACCCAAATCAATCTTCTTTTTCAGAGTGTGATAAAAGCCTGGCCCTCCTTCCACCACTCCCAATCGTCCGCCACTGGGACGCCTTGAATGGGCCGGGCTTAGTAAGTGACACTATGATTCAACCCAAATCAATCTTCTTTTTCAGAGTGTGATAAAAGCCTGGCCCTCCTTCCACCACTCCCAATCGTCCGCCACTGGGACGCCTTGAATGGGCCGGGCTTAGTAAGTGACACTATGATTCAACTCAAATCAATCTTTTTTTTCAGAGTGTGATAAAAGCCTGGCCCTCCGTCCACCACTCCCAATCGTCTGCCACTGGGACGCCTCAAATGGGCCGGGCTTAGTAAGTGACACTAGGATTCAACCCAAATCAATCTTCTTTTTCAGAGTGTGATGAAAGCCTGGCCCTCCGTCCACCACTCCCAATCGTCCGCCACTGGGACGCCTCGAATTGGCCGGGCTTAGTAAGTGTCACTATGATTCAACCCAAATCAATCTTCTTTTTCAGAGCGTGATAAAAGCCTGGCCCTCCGTCCACCACTCCCAATCGTCTGCCACTGGGACGCCTTGAATGGGCCGGGCTTAGTAAGTGACACTATGATTCAACCCAAATCAATCTTCTTTTTCAGAGTGTGATAAAAGCCTGGCCCTACGTCCACCACTCCCAATCGTCTGCCACTGGGACGCCTCGAATGGGCCGGGCTTAGTAAGTGACACTATGAATCAACCCAAATCAATATTTTTTCTCAGAGTGTGATAAAAGCCTGGCCCTACGTCCACCACTCCCAATCGTCTGCCACTGGGACGCCTCGAATGGGCCGGGCTTAGTAAGTGACACTATGAATCAACCCAAGTCAATCTTTTTTTTTCAGAGTGTGATAAAAGCCTGGCCCTCCGTCCACCACTCCCAATCGTCCGCCACTGGGACGCCTTGAATGGGCCGGGCTTAGTAAGTGACACTATGATTCAATCCAAATCAATCTTCTTTTTCAGAATGTGATAAAAGCCTGGCCCTCCGTCCACCACTCCCAATCGTCCGCCACTGGGACGCTTTGAGTGGGCCGGGGTTAGTAAGTGACACTATGATTCAACCCAAATCAATCTTCTTTTTCAGAGTGTGATAAAAGCCTGGCCCTCCGTCCACCACTCCCAATCGTCCGCCACTGGGACGCCTCGAATGGGCCGGGATTAGTAAGTGACACTATGATTCAATCCAAATCAATCCTCTTTTTCAGAATAAGATAAAAGCCTGGCCCTCCGTCCACCACTCCCAATCGTCCGCCACTGGGACGCTTTGAGTGGGCCGGGATTAGTAAGTGACACTATGATTCAACCCAAATCAATCTTCTTTTTCAGAGTGTGATAAAAGCCTGGCCCTCCGTCCACCACTCCCAATCGTCCGCCACTGGGACGCCTTGAATGGGCCGGGCTTAGTAAGTGACACTATGAATCAACCCAAATCAATATTTTTTCTCAGAGTGTGATAAAAGCCTGGCCCTACGTCCACCACTCCCAATCGTCTGCCACTGGGACGCCTCGAATGGGCCGGGCTTAGTAAGTGACACTATGAATCAACCCAAATCAATCTTTTTTTCTCAGAGTGTGATAAAAGCCTGGCCCTACGTCCACCACTCCCAATCGTCTGCCACTGGGACGCCTCGAATGGGCCGGGCTTAGTAAGTGACACTATGAATCAACCCAAATCAATCTTTTTTTTCAGAGCGTGATAAAAGCCTGGCCCTCCGTCCACCACTCCCAATCGTCTGCCACTGGGACGCCTTGAATGGGCCGGGCTTAGTAAGTGACACTATGATTCAACCCAAATCAATCTTCTTTTTCAGAGTGTGATAAAAGCCTGGCCCTACGTCCACCACTCCCAATCGTCTGCCACTGGGACGCCTTGAATGGGCCGGGCTTAGTAAGTGACACTATGATTCAATCCAAATCAATCTTCTTTTTCAGAATGTGATAAAAGCCTGGCCCTCCGTCCACCACTCCCAATCGTCCGCCACTGGGACGCTTTGAGTGGGCCGGGGTTAGTAAGTGACACTATGATTCAACCCAAATCAATCTTCTTTTTCAGAGTGTGATAAAAGCCTGGCCCTCCGTCCACCACTCCCAATCGTCCGCCACTGGGACGCCTCGAATGGGCCGGGATTAGTAAGTGACACTATGATTCAATCCAAATCAATCCTCTTTTTCAGAATAAGATAAAAGCCTGGCCCTCCGTCCACCACTCCCAATCGTCCGCCACTGGGACGCTTTGAGTGGGCCGGGATTAGTAAGTGACACTATGATTCAACCCAAATCAATCTTCTTTTTCAGAGTGTGATAAAAGCCTGGCCCTCCGTCCACCACTCCCAATCGTCCGCCACTGGGACGCCTCGAATGGGCCGGGCTTAGTAAGTGACACTATGAATCAACCCAAATCAATATTTTTTCTCAGAGTGTGATAAAAGCCTGGCCCTACGTCCACCACTCCCAATCGTCTGCCACTGGGACGCCTCGAATGGGCCGGGCTTAGTAAGTGACACTATGAATCAACCCAAATCAATATTTTTTCTCAGAGTGTGATAAAAGCCTGGCCCTACGTCCACCACTCCCAATCGTCTGCCACTGGGACGCCTCGAATGGGCCGGGCTTAGTAAGTGACACTATGAATCAACCCAAATCAATCTTTTTTTCTCAGAGTGTGATAAAAGCCTGGCCCTACGTCCACCACTCCCAATCGTCTGCCACTGGGACGCCTCGAATGGGCCGGGCTTAGTAAGTGACACTATGAATCAACCCAAATCAATCTTTTTTTTCAGAGCGTGATAAAAGCCTGGCCCTCCGTCCACCACTCCCAATCGTCTGCCACTGGGACGCCTTGAATGGGCCGGGCTTAGTAAGTGACACTATGATTCAACCCAAATCAATCTTCTTTTTCAGAGTGTGATAAAAGCCTGGCCCTACGTCCACCACTCCCAATCGTCTGCCACTGGGACGCCTCGAATGGGCCGGGCTTAGTAAGTGACACTATGAATCAACCCAAATCAATATTTTTTCTCAGAGTGTGATAAAAGCCTGGCCCTACGTCCACCACTCCCAATCGTCTGCCACTGGGACGCCTCGAATGGGCCGGGCTTAGTAAGTGACACTATTAATCAACCCAAATCAATCTTTTTTTTTCAGAGTGTGATAAAAGCCTGGCCCTCCGTCCACCACTCCCAATCGTCCGCCACTGGGACGCCTTGAATGGGCCGGGCTTAGTAAGTGACACTATGATTCAACCCAAATCAATCTTCTTTTTCAGAATGTGATAAAAGCCTGGCCCTCCGTCCACCACTCCCAATCGTCCGCCACTCGGACGCTTTGAGTGGGCCGGGGTTAGTAAGTGACACTATGATTCAACCCAAATCAATCTTCTTTTTCAGAGTGTGATAAAAGCCTGGCCCTCCTTCCACCACTCCCAATCGTCCGCCACTGGGACGCCTTGAATGGGCCGGGCTTAGTAAGTGACACTATGATTCAACCCAAATCAATCTTCTTTTTCAGAGTGTGATAAAAGCCTGGCCCTCCTTCCACCACTCCCAATCGTCCGCCACTGGGACGCCTTGAATGGGCCGGGCTTAGTAAGTGACACTATGATTCAACTCAAATCAATCTTTTTTTTCAGAGTGTGATAAAAGCCTGGCCCTCCGTCCACCACTCCCAATCGTCTGCCACTGGGACGCCTCAAATGGGCCGGGCTTAGTAAGTGACACTAGGATTCAACCCAAATCAATCTTCTTTTTCAGAGTGTGATAAAAGCCTGGCCCTCCGTCCACCACTCCCAATCGTCCGCCACTGGGACGCCTCGAATGGGCCGGGCTTAGTAAGTGTCACTATGATTCAACCCAAATCAATCTTCTTTTTCAGAGCGTGATAAAAGCCTGGCCCTCCGTCCACCACTCCCAATCGTCTGCCACTGGGACGCCTTGAATGGGCCGGGCTTAGTAAGTGACACTATGATTCAACCCAAATCAATCTTCTTTTTCAGAGTGTGATAAAAGCCTGGCCCTACGTCCACCACTCCCAATCGTCTGCCACTGGGACGCCTCGAATGGGCCGGGCTTAGTAAGTGACACTATGAATCAACCCAAATCAATATTTTTTTCTCAGAGTGTGATAAAAGCCTGGCCCTACGTCCACCACTCCCAATCGTCTGCCACTGGGACGCCTCGAATGGGCCGGGCTTAGTAAGTGACACTATGAATCAACCCAAATCAATCTTTTTTTTTCAGAGTGTGATAAAAGCCTGGCCCTCCGTCCACCACTCCCAATCGTCCGCCACTGGGACGCCTTGAATGGGCCGGGCTTAGTAAGTGACACTATGATTCAATCCAAATCAATCTTCTTTTTCAGAATGTGATAAAAGCCTGGCCCTCCGTCCACCACTCCCAATCGTCCGCCACTGGGACGCTTTGAGTGGGCCGGGGTTAGTAAGTGACACTATGATTCAACCCAAATCAATCTTCTTTTTCAGAGTGTGATAAAAGCCTGGCCCTCCGTCCACCACTCCCAATCGTCCGCCACTGGGACGCCTCGAATGGGCCGGGATTAGTAAGTGACACTATGATTCAATCCAAATCAATCCTCTTTTTCAGAATAAGATAAAAGCCTGGCCCTCCGTCCACCACTCCCAATCGTCCGCCACTGGGACGCTTTGAGTGGGCCGGGATTAGTAAGTGACACTATGATTCAACCCAAATCAATCTTCTTTTTCAGAGTGTGATAAAAGCCTGGCCCTCCGTCCACCACTCCCAATCGTCCGCCACTGGGACGCCTTGAATGGGCCGGGCTTAGTAAGTGACACTATGAATCAACCCAAATCAATATTTTTTCTCAGAGTGTGATAAAAGCCTGGCCCTACGTCCACCACTCCCAATCGTCTGCCACTGGGACGCCTCGAATGGGCCGGGCTTAGTAAGTGACACTATGAATCAACCCAAATCAATCTTTTTTTCTCAGAGTGTGATAAAAGCCTGGCCCTACGTCCACCACTCCCAATCGTCTGCCACTGGGACGCCTCGAATGGGCCGGGCTTAGTAAGTGACACTATGAATCAACCCAAATCAATCTTTTTTTTCAGAGCGTGATAAAAGCCTGGCCCTCCGTCCACCACTCCCAATCGTCTGCCACTGGGACGCCTTGAATGGGCCGGGCTTAGTAAGTGACACTATGATTCAACCCAAATCAATCTTCTTTTTCAGAGTGTGATAAAAGCCTGGCCCTACGTCCACCACTCCCAATCGTCTGCCACTGGGACGCCTCGAATGGGCCGGGCTTAGTAAGTGACACTATGAATCAACCCAAATCAATATTTTTTCTCAGAGTGTGATAAAAGCCTGGCCCTACGTCCACCACTCCCAATCGTCTGCCACTGGGACGCCTCGAATGGGCCGGGCTTAGTAAGTGACACTATGAATCAACCCAAATCAATCTTTTTTTTTCAGAGTGTGATAAAAGCCTGGCCCTCCGTCCACCACTCCCAATCGTCCGCCACTGGGACGCCTTGAATGGGCCGGGCTTAGTAAGTGACACTATGATTCAACCCAAATCAATCTTCTTTTTCAGAATGTGATAAAAGCCTGGCCCTCCGTCCACCACTCCCAATCGTCCGCCACTCGGACGCTTTGAGTGGGCCGGGGTTAGTAAGTGACACTATGATTCAACCCAAATCAATCTTCTTTTTCAGAGTGTGATAAAAGCCTGGCCCTCCTTCCACCACTCCCAATCGTCCGCCACTGGGACGCCTTGAATGGGCCGGGCTTAGTAAGTGACACTATGATTCAACCCAAATCAATCTTCTTTTTCAGAGTGTGATAAAAGCCTGGCCCTCCTTCCACCACTCCCAATCGTCCGCCACTGGGACGCCTTGAATGGGCCGGGCTTAGTAAGTGACACTATGATTCAACTCAAATCAATCTTTTTTTTCAGAGTGTGATAAAAGCCTGGCCCTCCGTCCACCACTCCCAATCGTCTGCCACTGGGACGCCTCAAATGGGCCGGGCTTAGTAAGTGACACTAGGATTCAACCCAAATCAATCTTCTTTTTCAGAGTGTGATAAAAGCCTGGCCCTCCGTCCACCACTCCCAATCGTCCGCCACTGGGACGCCTCGAATGGGCCGGGCTTAGTAAGTGTCACTATGATTCAACCCAAATCAATCTTCTTTTTCAGAGCGTGATAAAAGCCTGGCCCTCCGTCCACCACTCCCAATCGTCTGCCACTGGGACGCCTTGAATGGGCCGGGCTTAGTAAGTGACACTATGATTCAACCCAAATCAATCTTCTTTTTCAGAGTGTGATAAAAGCCTGGCCCTACGTCCACCACTCCCAATCGTCTGCCACTGGGACGCCTCGAATGGGCCGGGCTTAGTAAGTGACACTATGAATCAACCCAAATCAATATTTTTTCTCAGAGTGTAATAAAAGCCTGGCCCTACGTCCACCACTCCCAATCGTCTGCCACTGGGACGCCTCGAATGGGCCGGGCTTAGTAAGTGACACTATGAATCAACCCAAATCAATCTTTTTTTTTCAGAGTGTGATAAAAGCCTGGCCCTCCGTCCACCACTCCCAATCGTCCGCCACTGGGACGCCTTGAATGGGCCGGGCTTAGTAAGTGACACTATGATTCAATCCAAATCAATCTTCTTTTTCAGAATGTGATAAAAGCCTGGCCCTCCGTCCACCACTCCCAATCGTCCGCCACTGGGACGCTTTGAGTGGGCCGGGGTTAGTAAGTGACACTATGATTCAACCCAAATCAATCTTCTTTTTCAGAGTGTGATAAAAGCCTGGCCCTCCGTCCACCACTCCCAATCGTCCGCCACTGGGACGCCTCGAATGGGCCGGGATTAGTAAGTGACACTATGATTCAATCCAAATCAATCTTCTTTTTCAGAATAAGATAAAAGCCTGGCCCTCCGTCCACCACTCCCAATCGTCCGCCACTGGGACGCTTTGAGTGGGCCGGGATTAGTAAGTGACACTATGATTCAACCCAAATCAATCTTCTTTTTCAGAGTGTGATAAAAGCCTGGCCCTACGTCCACCACTCCCAATCGTCTGCCACTGGGACGCCTCGAATGGGCCGGGCTTAGTAAGTGACACTATGATTCAACCCAAATCAATCTTCTTTTTCAGAGTGTGATAAAAGCCTGGCCCTACGTCCACCACTCCCAATCGTCTGCCACTGAGACGCCTCGAATGGGCCGGGCTTAGTAAGTGACACTATGAATCAACCCAAATCAATCTTTTTTTTTCAGAGTGTGATAAAAGCCTGGCCCTCCGTCCACCACTCCCAATCGTCCGCCACTGGGACGCCTTGAATGGGCCGGGCTTAGTAAGTGACACTATGAATCAACCCAAATCAATATTTTTTCTCAGAGTGTGATAAAAGCCTGGCCCTACGTCCACCACTCCCAATCGTCTGCCACTGGGACGCCTCGAATGGGCCGGGCTTAGTAAGTGACACTATGAATCAACCCAAATCAATCTTTTTTTCTCAGAGTGTGATAAAAGCCTGGCCCTACGTCCACCACTCCCAATCGTCTGCCACTGGGACGCCTCGAATGGGCCGGGCTTAGTAAGTGACACTATGAATCAACCCAAATCAATCTTTTTTTTCAGAGCGTGATAAAAGCCTGGCCCTCCGTCCACCACTCCCAATCGTCTGCCACTGGGACGCCTTGAATGGGCCGGGCTTAGTAAGTGACACTATGATTCAACCCAAATCAATCTTCTTTTTCAGAGTGTGATAAAAGCCTGGCCCTACGTCCACCACTCCCAATCGTCTGCCACTGGGACGCCTCGAATGGGCCGGGCTTAGTAAGTGACACTATGAATCAACCCAAATCAATCTTTTTTTTTCAGAGTGTGATAAAAGCCTGGCCCTCCGTCCACCACTCCCAATCGTCCGCCACTGGGACGCCTTGAATGGGCCGGGCTTAGTAAGTGACACTATGATTCAACCCAAATCAATCTTCTTTTTCAGAATGTGATAAAAGCCTGGCCCTCCGTCCACCACTCCCAATCGTCCGCCACTCGGACGCTTTGAGTGGGCCGGGGTTAGTAAGTGACACTATGATTCAACCCAAATCAATCTTCTTTTTCAGAGTGTGATAAAAGCCTGGCCCTCCTTCCACCACTCCCAATCGTCCGCCACTGGGACGCCTTGAATGGGCCGGGCTTAGTAAGTGACACTATGATTCAACCCAAATCAATCTTCTTTTTCAGAGTGTGATAAAAGCCTGGCCCTCCTTCCACCACTCCCAATCGTCCGCCACTGGGACGCCTTGAATGGGCCGGGCTTAGTAAGTGACACTATGATTCAACTCAAATCAATCTTTTTTTTCAGAGTGTGATAAAAGCCTGGCCCTCCGTCCACCACTCCCAATCGTCTGCCACTGGGACGCCTCAAATGGGCCGGGCTTAGTAAGTGACACTAGGATTCAACCCAAATCAATCTTCTTTTTCAGAGTGTGATAAAAGCCTGGCCCTCCGTCCACCACTCCCAATCGTCCGCCACTGGGACGCCTCGAATGGGCCGGGCTTAGTAAGTGTCACTATGATTCAACCCAAATCAATCTTCTTTTTCAGAGCGTGATAAAAGCCTGGCCCTCCGTCCACCACTCCCAATCGTCTGCCACTGGGACGCCTTGAATGGGCCGGGCTTAGTAAGTGACACTATGATTCAACCCAAATCAATCTTCTTTTTCAGAGTGTGATAAAAGCCTGGCCCTACGTCCACCACTCCCAATCGTCTGCCACTGGGACGCCTCGAATGGGCCGGGCTTAGTAAGTGACACTATGAATCAACCCAAATCAATATTTTTTTCTCAGAGTGTGATAAAAGCCTGGCCCTACGTCCACCACTCCCAATCGTCTGCCACTGGGACGCCTCGAATGGGCCGGGCTTAGTAAGTGACACTATGAATCAACCCAAATCAATCTTTTTTTTTCAGAGTGTGATAAAAGCCTGGCCCTCCGTCCACCACTCCCAATCGTCCGCCACTGGGACGCCTTGAATGGGCCGGGCTTAGTAAGTGACACTATGATTCAATCCAAATCAATCTTCTTTTTCAGAATGTGATAAAAGCCTGGCCCTCCGTCCACCACTCCCAATCGTCCGCCACTGGGACGCTTTGAGTGGGCCGGGGTTAGTAAGTGACACTATGATTCAACCCAAATCAATCTTCTTTTTCAGAGTGTGATAAAAGCCTGGCCCTCCGTCCACCACTCCCAATCGTCCGCCACTGGGACGCCTCGAATGGGCCGGGATTAGTAAGTGACACTATGATTCAATCCAAATCAATCCTCTTTTTCAGAATAAGATAAAAGCCTGGCCCTCCGTCCACCACTCCCAATCGTCCGCCACTGGGACGCTTTGAGTGGGCCGGGATTAGTAAGTGACACTATGATTCAACCCAAATCAATCTTCTTTTTCAGAGTGTGATAAAAGCCTGGCCCTCCGTCCACCACTCCCAATCGTCCGCCACTGGGACGCCTTGAATGGGCCGGGCTTAGTAAGTGACACTATGAATCAACCCAAATCAATATTTTTTCTCAGAGTGTGATAAAAGCCTGGCCCTACGTCCACCACTCCCAATCGTCTGCCACTGGGACGCCTCGAATGGGCCGGGCTTAGTAAGTGACACTATGAATCAACCCAAATCAATCTTTTTTTCTCAGAGTGTGATAAAAGCCTGGCCCTACGTCCACCACTCCCAATCGTCTGCCACTGGGACGCCTCGAATGGGCCGGGCTTAGTAAGTGACACTATGAATCAACCCAAATCAATCTTTTTTTTCAGAGCGTGATAAAAGCCTGGCCCTCCGTCCACCACTCCCAATCGTCTGCCACTGGGACGCCTTGAATGGGCCGGGCTTAGTAAGTGACACTATGATTCAACCCAAATCAATCTTCTTTTTCAGAGTGTGATAAAAGCCTGGCCCTACGTCCACCACTCCCAATCGTCTGCCACTGGGACGCCTCGAATGGGCCGGGCTTAGTAAGTGACACTATGAATCAACCCAAATCAATCTTTTTTTTTCAGAGTGTGATAAAAGCCTGGCCCTCCTTCCACCACTCCCAATCGTCCGCCACTGGGACGCCTTGAATGGGCCGGGCTTAGTAAGTGACACTATGATTCAACCCAAATCAATCTTCTTTTTCAGAGTGTGATAAAAGCCTGGCCCTCCGTCCACCACTCCCAATCGTCCGCCACTGGGACGCCTTGAATGGGCCGGGCTTAGTAAGTGACACTATGATTCAATCCAAATCAATCTTCTTTTTCAGAATGTGATAAAAGCCTGGCCCTCCGTCCACCACTCCCAATCGTCTGCCACTGGGACGCCTCGAATGGGCCGGGCTTAGTAAGTGACACTATGAATCAACCCAAATCAATCTTTTTTTTTCAGAGTGTGATAAAAGCCTGGCCCTCCGTCCACCACTCCCAATCGTCCGCCACTGGGACGCCTTGAATGGGCCGGGCTTAGTAAGTGACACTATGATTCAACCCAAATCAATCTTCTTTTTCAGAGTGTGATAAAAGCCTGGCCCTACGTCCACCACTCCCAATCGTCTGCCACTGGGACGCCTCGAATGGGCCGGGCTTAGTAAGTGACACTATGATTCAACCCAAATCAATCTTCTTTTTCAGAGTGTGATAAAAGCCTGGCCCTACGTCCACCACTCCCAATCGTCTGCCACTGAGACGCCTCGAATGGGCCGGGCTTAGTAAGTGACACTATGAATCAACCCAAATCAATCTTTTTTTTTCAGAGTGTGATAAAAGCCTGGCCCTCCGTCCACCACTCCCAATCGTCCGCCACTGGGACGCCTTGAATGGGCCGGGCTTAGTAAGTGACACTATGAATCAACCCAAATCAATATTTTTTCTCAGAGTGTGATAAAAGCCTGGCCCTACGTCCACCACTCCCAATCGTCTGCCACTGGGACGCCTCGAATGGGCCGGGCTTAGTAAGTGACACTATGAATCAACCCAAATCAATCTTTTTTTCTCAGAGTGTGATAAAAGCCTGGCCCTACGTCCACCACTCCCAATCGTCTGCCACTGGGACGCCTCGAATGGGCCGGGCTTAGTAAGTGACACTATGAATCAACCCAAATCAATCTTTTTTTTCAGAGCGTGATAAAAGCCTGGCCCTCCGTCCACCACTCCCAATCGTCTGCCACTGGGACGCCTTGAATGGGCCGGGCTTAGTAAGTGACACTATGATTCAACCCAAATCAATCTTCTTTTTCAGAGTGTGATAAAAGCCTGGCCCTACGTCCACCACTCCCAATCGTCTGCCACTGGGACGCCTCGAATGGGCCGGGCTTAGTAAGTGACACTATGAATCAACCCAAATCAATCTTTTTTTTTCAGAGTGTGATAAAAGCCTGGCCCTCCGTCCACCACTCCCAATCGTCCGCCACTGGGACGCCTTGAATGGGCCGGGCTTAGTAAGTGACACTATGATTCAACCCAAATCAATCTTCTTTTTCAGAATGTGATAAAAGCCTGGCCCTCCGTCCACCACTCCCAATCGTCCGCCACTCGGACGCTTTGAGTGGGCCGGGGTTAGTAAGTGACACTATGATTCAACCCAAATCAATCTTCTTTTTCAGAGTGTGATAAAAGCCTGGCCCTCCTTCCACCACTCCCAATCGTCCGCCACTGGGACGCCTTGAATGGGCCGGGCTTAGTAAGTGACACTATGATTCAACCCAAATCAATCTTCTTTTTCAGAGTGTGATAAAAGCCTGGCCCTCCTTCCACCACTCCCAATCGTCCGCCACTGGGACGCCTTGAATGGGCCGGGCTTAGTAAGTGACACTATGATTCAACTCAAATCAATCTTTTTTTTCAGAGTGTGATAAAAGCCTGGCCCTCCGTCCACCACTCCCAATCGTCTGCCACTGGGACGCCTCAAATGGGCCGGGCTTAGTAAGTGACACTAGGATTCAACCCAAATCAATCTTCTTTTTCAGAGTGTGATAAAAGCCTGGCCCTCCGTCCACCACTCCCAATCGTCCGCCACTGGGACGCCTCGAATGGGCCGGGCTTAGTAAGTGTCACTATGATTCAACCCAAATCAATCTTCTTTTTCAGAGCGTGATAAAAGCCTGGCCCTCCGTCCACCACTCCCAATCGTCTGCCACTGGGACGCCTTGAATGGGCCGGGCTTAGTAAGTGACACTATGATTCAACCCAAATCAATCTTCTTTTTCAGAGTGTGATAAAAGCCTGGCCCTACGTCCACCACTCCCAATCGTCTGCCACTGGGACGCCTCGAATGGGCCGGGCTTAGTAAGTGACACTATGAATCAACCCAAATCAATATTTTTTTCTCAGAGTGTGATAAAAGCCTGGCCCTACGTCCACCACTCCCAATCGTCTGCCACTGGGACGCCTCGAATGGGCCGGGCTTAGTAAGTGACACTATGAATCAACCCAAATCAATCTTTTTTTTTCAGAGTGTGATAAAAGCCTGGCCCTCCGTCCACCACTCCCAATCGTCCGCCACTGGGACGCCTTGAATGGGCCGGGCTTAGTAAGTGACACTATGATTCAATCCAAATCAATCTTCTTTTTCAGAATGTGATAAAAGCCTGGCCCTCCGTCCACCACTCCCAATCGTCCGCCACTGGGACGCTTTGAGTGGGCCGGGGTTAGTAAGTGACACTATGATTCAACCCAAATCAATCTTCTTTTTCAGAGTGTGATAAAAGCCTGGCCCTCCGTCCACCACTCCCAATCGTCCGCCACTGGGACGCCTCGAATGGGCCGGGATTAGTAAGTGACACTATGATTCAATCCAAATCAATCCTCTTTTTCAGAATAAGATAAAAGCCTGGCCCTCCGTCCACCACTCCCAATCGTCCGCCACTGGGACGCTTTGAGTGGGCCGGGATTAGTAAGTGACACTATGATTCAACCCAAATCAATCTTCTTTTTCAGAGTGTGATAAAAGCCTGGCCCTCCGTCCACCACTCCCAATCGTCCGCCACTGGGACGCCTTGAATGGGCCGGGCTTAGTAAGTGACACTATGAATCAACCCAAATCAATATTTTTTCTCAGAGTGTGATAAAAGCCTGGCCCTACGTCCACCACTCCCAATCGTCTGCCACTGGGACGCCTCGAATGGGCCGGGCTTAGTAAGTGACACTATGAATCAACCCAAATCAATCTTTTTTTCTCAGAGTGTGATAAAAGCCTGGCCCTACGTCCACCACTCCCAATCGTCTGCCACTGGGACGCCTCGAATGGGCCGGGCTTAGTAAGTGACACTATGAATCAACCCAAATCAATCTTTTTTTTTCAGAGTGTGATAAAAGCCTGGCCCTCCGTCCACCACTCCCAATCGTCCGCCACTGGGACGCCTTGAATGGGCCGGGCTTAGTAAGTGACACTATGATTCAACCCAAATCAATCTTCTTTTTCAGAATGTGATAAAAGCCTGGCCCTCCGTCCACCACTCCCAATCGTCCGCCACTCGGACGCTTTGAGTGGGCCGGGGTTAGTAAGTGACACTATGATTCAACCCAAATCAATCTTCTTTTTCAGAGTGTGATAAAAGCCTGGCCCTCCTTCCACCACTCCCAATCGTCCGCCACTGGGACGCCTTGAATGGGCCGGGCTTAGTAAGTGACACTATGATTCAACCCAAATCAATCTTCTTTTTCAGAGTGTGATAAAAGCCTGGCCCTCCTTCCACCACTCCCAATCGTCCGCCACTGGGACGCCTTGAATGGGCCGGGCTTAGTAAGTGACACTATGATTCAACTCAAATCAATCTTTTTTTTCAGAGTGTGATAAAAGCCTGGCCCTCCGTCCACCACTCCCAATCGTCTGCCACTGGGACGCCTCAAATGGGCCGGGCTTAGTAAGTGACACTAGGATTCAACCCAAATCAATCTTCTTTTTCAGAGTGTGATAAAAGCCTGGCCCTCCGTCCACCACTCCCAATCGTCCGCCACTGGGACGCCTCGAATGGGCCGGGCTTAGTAAGTGTCACTATGATTCAACCCAAATCAATCTTCTTTTTCAGAGCGTGATAAAAGCCTGGCCCTCCGTCCACCACTCCCAATCGTCTGCCACTGGGACGCCTTGAATGGGCCGGGCTTAGTAAGTGACACTATGATTCAACCCAAATCAATCTTCTTTTTCAGAGTGTGATAAAAGCCTGGCCCTACGTCCACCACTCCCAATCGTCTGCCACTGGGACGCCTCGAATGGGCCGGGCTTAGTAAGTGACACTATGAATCAACCCAAATCAATATTTTTTCTCAGAGTGTAATAAAAGCCTGGCCCTACGTCCACCACTCCCAATCGTCTGCCACTGGGACGCCTCGAATGGGCCGGGCTTAGTAAGTGACACTATGAATCAACCCAAATCAATCTTTTTTTTTCAGAGTGTGATAAAAGCCTGGCCCTCCGTCCACCACTCCCAATCGTCCGCCACTGGGACGCCTTGAATGGGCCGGGCTTAGTAAGTGACACTATGATTCAATCCAAATCAATCTTCTTTTTCAGAATGTGATAAAAGCCTGGCCCTCCGTCCACCACTCCCAATCGTCCGCCACTGGGACGCTTTGAGTGGGCCGGGGTTAGTAAGTGACACTATGATTCAACCCAAATCAATCTTCTTTTTCAGAGTGTGATAAAAGCCTGGCCCTCCGTCCACCACTCCCAATCGTCCGCCACTGGGACGCCTCGAATGGGCCGGGATTAGTAAGTGACACTATGATTCAATCCAAATCAATCTTCTTTTTCAGAATAAGATAAAAGCCTGGCCCTCCGTCCACCACTCCCAATCGTCCGCCACTGGGACGCTTTGAGTGGGCCGGGATTAGTAAGTGACACTATGATTCAACCCAAATCAATCTTCTTTTTCAGAGTGTGATAAAAGCCTGGCCCTACGTCCACCACTCCCAATCGTCTGCCACTGGGACGCCTCGAATGGGCCGGGCTTAGTAAGTGACACTATGATTCAACCCAAATCAATCTTCTTTTTCAGAGTGTGATAAAAGCCTGGCCCTACGTCCACCACTCCCAATCGTCTGCCACTGAGACGCCTCGAATGGGCCGGGCTTAGTAAGTGACACTATGAATCAACCCAAATCAATCTTTTTTTTTCAGAGTGTGATAAAAGCCTGGCCCTCCGTCCACCACTCCCAATCGTCCGCCACTGGGACGCCTTGAATGGGCCGGGCTTAGTAAGTGACACTATGAATCAACCCAAATCAATATTTTTTCTCAGAGTGTGATAAAAGCCTGGCCCTACGTCCACCACTCCCAATCGTCTGCCACTGGGACGCCTCGAATGGGCCGGGCTTAGTAAGTGACACTATGAATCAACCCAAATCAATCTTTTTTTCTCAGAGTGTGATAAAAGCCTGGCCCTACGTCCACCACTCCCAATCGTCTGCCACTGGGACGCCTCGAATGGGCCGGGCTTAGTAAGTGACACTATGAATCAACCCAAATCAATCTTTTTTTTCAGAGCGTGATAAAAGCCTGGCCCTCCGTCCACCACTCCCAATCGTCTGCCACTGGGACGCCTTGAATGGGCCGGGCTTAGTAAGTGACACTATGAATCAACCCAAATCAATCTTTTTTTTTCAGAGTGTGATAAAAGCCTGGCCCTCCGTCCACCACTCCCAATCGTCCGCCACTGGGACGCCTTGAATGGGCCGGGCTTAGTAAGTGACACTATGATTCAATCCAAATCAATCTTCTTTTTCAGAATGTGATAAAAGCCTGGCCCTCCGTCCACCACTCCCAATCGTCCGCCACTGGGACGCTTTGAGTGGGCCGGGGTTAGTAAGTGACACTATGATTCAACCCAAATCAATCTTCTTTTTCAGAGTGTGATAAAAGCCTGGCCCTCCGTCCACCACTCCCAATCGTCCGCCACTGGGACGCCTCGAATGGGCCGGGATTAGTAAGTGACACTATGATTCAATCCAAATCAATCTTCTTTTTCAGAATAAGATAAAAGCCTGGCCCTCCGTCCACCACTCCCAATCGTCCGCCACTGGGACGCTTTGAGTGGGCCGGGATTAGTAAGTGACACTATGATTCAACCCAAATCAATCTTCTTTTTCAGAGTGTGATAAAAGCCTGGCCCTCCGTCCACCACTCCCAATCGTCCGCCACTGGGACGCCTTGAATGGGCCGGGCTTAGTAAGTGACACTATGAATCAACCCAAATCAATATTTTTTCTCAGAGTGTGATAAAAGCCTGGCCCTACGTCCACCACTCCCAATCGTCTGCCACTGGGACGCCTCGAATGGGCCGGGCTTAGTAAGTGACACTATGAATCAACCCAAATCAATCTTTTTTTCTCAGAGTGTGATAAAAGCCTGGCCCTACGTCCACCACTCCCAATCGTCTGCCACTGGGACGCCTCGAATGGGCCGGGCTTAGTAAGTGACACTATGAATCAACCCAAATCAATCTTTTTTTTCAGAGCGTGATAAAAGCCTGGCCCTCCGTCCACCACTCCCAATCGTCCGCCACTGGGACGCCTTGAATGGGCCGGGCTTAGTAAGTGACACTATGATTCAACCCAAATCAATCTTCTTTTTCAGAATGTGATAAAAGCCTGGCCCTCCGTCCACCACTCCCAATCGTCCGCCACTCGGACGCTTTGAGTGGGCCGGGGTTAGTAAGTGACACTATGATTCAACCCAAATCAATCTTCTTTTTCAGAGTGTGATAAAAGCCTGGCCCTCCTTCCACCACTCCCAATCGTCCGCCACTGGGACGCCTTGAATGGGCCGGGCTTAGTAAGTGACACTATGATTCAACCCAAATCAATCTTCTTTTTCAGAGTGTGATAAAAGCCTGGCCCTCCTTTCACCACTCCCAATCGTCCGCCACTGGGACGCCTTGAATGGGCCGGGCTTAGTAAGTGACACTATGATTCAACTCAAATCAATCTTTTTTTTCAGAGTGTGATAAAAGCCTGGCCCTCCGTCCACCACTCCCAATCGTCTGCCACTGGGACGCCTCAAATGGGCCGGGCTTAGTAAGTGACACTAGGATTCAACCCAAATCAATCTTCTTTTTCAGAGTGTGATAAAAGCCTGGCCCTCCGTCCACCACTCCCAATCGTCCGCCACTGGGACGCCTCGAATGGGCCGGGCTTAGTAAGTGTCACTATGATTCAACCCAAATCAATCTTCTTTTTCAGAGCGTGATAAAAGCCTGGCCCTCCGTCCACCACTCCCAATCGTCTGCCACTGGGACGCCTTGAATGGGCCGGGCTTAGTAAGTGACACTATGATTCAACCCAAATCAATCTTCTTTTTCAGAGTGTGATAAAAGCCTGGCCCTACGTCCACCACTCCCAATCGTCTGCCACTGGGACGCCTCGAATGGGCCGGGCTTAGTAAGTGACACTATGAATCAACCCAAATCAATATTTTTTCTCAGAGTGTGATAAAAGCCTGGCCCTACGTCCACCACTCCCAATCGTCTGCCACTGGGACGCCTCGAATGGGCCGGGCTTAGTAAGTGACACTATGAATCAACCCAAATCAATCTTTTTTTTTCAGAGTGTGATAAAAGCCTGGCCCTCCGTCCACCACTCCCAATCGTCCGCCACTGGGACGCCTTGAATGGGCCGGGCTTAGTAAGTGACACTATGATTCAATCCAAATCAATCTTCTTTTTCAGAATGTGATAAAAGCCTGGCCCTCCGTCCACCACTCCCAATCGTCCGCCACTGGGACGCTTTGAGTGGGCCGGGGTTAGTAAGTGACACTATGATTCAACCCAAATCAATCTTCTTTTTCAGAGTGTGATAAAAGCCTGGCCCTCCGTCCACCACTCCCAATCGTCCGCCACTGGGACGCCTCGAATGGGCCGGGATTAGTAAGTGACACTATGATTCAATCCAAATCAATCCTCTTTTTCAGAATAAGATAAAAGCCTGGCCCTCCGTCCACCACTCCCAATCGTCCGCCACTGGGACGCTTTGAGTGGGCCGGGATTAGTCAGTGACACTATGATTCAACCCAAATCAATCTTCTTTTTCAGAGTGTGATAAAAGCCTGGCCCTCCGTCCACCACTCCCAATCGTCCGCCACTGGGACGCCTTGAATGGGCCGGGCTTAGTAAGTGACACTATGAATCAACCCAAATCAATATTTTTTCTCAGAGTGTGATAAAAGCCTGGCCCTACGTCCACCACTCCCAATCGTCTGCCACTGGGACGCCTCGAATGGGCCGGGCTTAGTAAGTGACACTATGAATCAACCCAAATCAATCTTTTTTTCTCAGAGTGTGATAAAAGCCTGGCCCTACGTCCACCACTCCCAATCGTCTGCCACTGGGACGCCTCGAATGGGCCGGGCTTAGTAAGTGACACTATGAATCAACCCAAATCAATCTTTTTTTTCAGAGCGTGATAAAAGCCTGGCCCTCCGTCCACCACTCCCAATCGTCTGCCACTGGGACGCCTCGAATGGGCCGGGCTTAGTAAGTGACACTATGATTCAACCCAAATCAATCTTCTTTTTCAGAGTGTGATAAAAGCCTGGCCCTACGTCCACCACTCCCAATCGTCTGCCACTGGGACGCCTCGAATGGGCCGGGCTTAGTAAGTGACACTATGAATCAACCCAAATCAATATTTTTTCTCAGAGTGTGATAAAAGCCTGGCCCTACGTCCACCACTCCCAATCGTCTGCCACTGGGACGCCTCGAATGGGCCGGGCTTAGTAAGTGACACTATGAATCAACCCAAATCAATCTTTTTTTTTCAGAGTGTGATAAAAGCCTGGCCCTCCGTCCACCACTCCCAATCGTCCGCCACTGGGACGCCTTGAATGGGCCGGGCTTAGTAAGTGACACTATGATTCAACCCAAATCAATCTTCTTTTTCAGAATGTGATAAAAGCCTGGCCCTCCGTCCACCACTCCCAATCGTCCGCCACTCGGACGCTTTGAGTGGGCCGGGGTTAGTAAGTGACACTATGATTCAACCCAAATCAATCTTCTTTTTCAGAGTGTGATAAAAGCCTGGCCCTCCTTCCACCACTCCCAATCGTCCGCCACTGGGACGCCTTGAATGGGCCGGGCTTAGTAAGTGACACTATGATTCAACCCAAATCAATCTTCTTTTTCAGAGTGTGATAAAAGCCTGGCCCTCCTTCCACCACTCCCAATCGTCCGCCACTGGGACGCCTTGAATGGGCCGGGCTTAGTAAGTGACACTATGATTCAACTCAAATCAATCTTTTTTTTCAGAGTGTGATAAAAGCCTGGCCCTCCGTCCACCACTCCCAATCGTCTGCCACTGGGACGCCTCAAATGGGCCGGGCTTAGTAAGTGACACTAGGATTCAACCCAAATCAATCTTCTTTTTCAGAGTGTGATAAAAGCCTGGCCCTCCGTCCACCACTCCCAATCGTCCGCCACTGGGACGCCTCGAATGGGCCGGGCTTAGTAAGTGTCACTATGATTCAACCCAAATCAATCTTCTTTTTCAGAGCGTGATAAAAGCCTGGCCCTCCGTCCACCACTCCCAATCGTCTGCCACTGGGACGCCTTGAATGGGCCGGGCTTAGTAAGTGACACTATGATTCAACCCAAATCAATCTTCTTTTTCAGAGTGTGATAAAAGCCTGGCCCTACGTCCACCACTCCCAATCGTCTGCCACTGGGACGCCTCGAATGGGCCGGGCTTAGTAAGTGACACTATGAATCAACCCAAATCAATATTTTTTCTCAGAGTGTAATAAAAGCCTGGCCCTACGTCCACCACTCCCAATCGTCTGCCACTGGGACGCCTCGAATGGGCCGGGCTTAGTAAGTGACACTATGAATCAACCCAAATCAATCTTTTTTTTTCAGAGTGTGATAAAAGCCTGGCCCTCCGTCCACCACTCCCAATCGTCCGCCACTGGGACGCCTTGAATGGGCCGGGCTTAGTAAGTGACACTATGATTCAATCCAAATCAATCTTCTTTTTCAGAATGTGATAAAAGCCTGGCCCTCCGTCCACCACTCCCAATCGTCCGCCACTGGGACGCCTTGAATGGGCCGGGCTTAGTAAGTGACACTATGATTCAATCCAAATCAATCTTCTTTTTCAGAATGTGATAAAAGCCTGGCCCTCCGTCCACCACTCCCAATCGTCCGCCACTGGGACGCTTTGAGTGGGCCGGGGTTAGTAAGTGACACTATGATTCAACCCAAATCAATCTTCTTTTTCAGAGTGTGATAAAAGCCTGGCCCTCCGTCCACCACTCCCAATCGTCCGCCACTGGGACGCCTCGAATGGGCCGGGATTAGTAAGTGACACTATGATTCAACCCAAATCAATCTTCTTTTTCAGAGTGTGATAAAAGCCTGGCCCTCCGTCCACCACTCCCAATCGTCCGCCACTGGGACGCCTCGAATGGGCCGGGCTTAGTAAGTGTCACTATGATTCAACCCAAATCAATCTTCTTTTTCAGAGCGTGATAAAAGCCTGGCCCTCCGTCCACCACTCCCAATCGTCTGCCACTGGGACGCCTTGAATGGGCCGGGCTTAGTAAGTGACACTATGATTCAACCCAAATCAATCTTCTTTTTCAGAGTGTGATAAAAGCCTGGCCCTACGTCCACCACTCCCAATCGTCTGCCACTGGGACGCCTCGAATGGGCCGGGCTTAGTAAGTGACACTATGAATCAACCCAAATCAATATTTTTTCTCAGAGTGTAATAAAAGCCTGGCCCTACGTCCACCACTCCCAATCGTCTGCCACTGGGACGCCTCGAATGGGCCGGGCTTAGTAAGTGACACTATGAATCAACCCAAATCAATCTTTTTTTTTCAGAGTGTGATAAAAGCCTGGCCCTCCGTCCACCACTCCCAATCGTCCGCCACTGGGACGCCTTGAATGGGCCGGGCTTAGTAAGTGACACTATGATTCAATCCAAATCAATCTTCTTTTTCAGAATGTGATAAAAGCCTGGCCCTCCGTCCACCACTCCCAATCGTCCGCCACTGGGACGCCTTGAATGGGCCGGGCTTAGTAAGTGACACTATGATTCAATCCAAATCAATCTTCTTTTTCAGAATGTGATAAAAGCCTGGCCCTCCGTCCACCACTCCCAATCGTCCGCCACTGGGACGCTTTGAGTGGGCCGGGGTTAGTAAGTGACACTATGATTCAACCCAAATCAATCTTCTTTTTCAGAGTGTGATAAAAGCCTGGCCCTCCGTCCACCACTCCCAATCGTCCGCCACTGGGACGCCTCGAATGGGCCGGGATTAGTAAGTGACACTATGATTCAATCCAAATCAATCTTCTTTTTCAGAATAAGATAAAAGCCTGGCCCTCCGTCCACCACTCCCAATCGTCCGCCACTGGGACGCTTTGAGTGGGCCGGGATTAGTAAGTGACACTATGATTCAACCCAAATCAATCTTCTTTTTCAGAGTGTGATAAAAGCCTGGCCCTACGTCCACCACTCCCAATCGTCTGCCACTGGGACGCCTCGAATGGGCCGGGCTTAGTAAGTGACACTATGATTCAACCCAAATCAATCTTCTTTTTCAGAGTGTGATAAAAGCCTGGCCCTACGTCCACCACTCCCAATCGTCTGCCACTGAGACGCCTCGAATGGGCCGGGCTTAGTAAGTGACACTATGAATCAACCCAAATCAATCTTTTTTTTTCAGAGTGTGATAAAAGCCTGGCCCTCCGTCCACCACTCCCAATCGTCCGCCACTGGGACGCCTTGAATGGGCCGGGCTTAGTAAGTGACACTATGATTCAACCCAAATCAATCTTCTTTTTCAGAATGTGATAAAAGCCTGGCCCTCCGTCCACCACTCCCAATCGTCCGCCACTGGGACGCTTTGAGTGGGCCGGGATTAGTAAGTGACACTATGATTCAACCCAAATCAATCTTCTTTTTCAGAGTGTGATAAAAGCCTGGCCCTCCGTCCACCACTCCCAATCGTCCGCCACTGGGACGCCTTGAATGGGCCGGGCTTAGTAAGTGACACTATGATTCAACCCAAATCAATCTTCTTTTTCAGAATGTGATAAAAGCCTGGCCCTCCGTCCACCACTCCCAATCGTCCGCCACTGGGACGCCTTGAATGGGCCGGGCTTAGTAAGTGACACTATGATTCAACCCAAATCAATCTTTTTTTTCAGAGTGTGATAAAAGCCTGGCCCTCCGTCCACCGCTCCCAATCGTCCGCCACTGGGACGCCTCGAATGGGCCGGGATTAGTAAGTGACACTATGATTCAATCCAAATCAATCTTCTTTTTCAGAGTGTGATAAAAGCCTGGCCCTCCGTCCACCACTCCCAATCGTCCGCCACTGGGACGCCTCGAATGGGCCGGGCTTAGTAAGTGTCACTATGATTCAACCCAAATCAATCTTCTTTTTCAGAGCGTGATAAAAGCCTGGCCCTCCGTCCACCACTCCCAATCGTCTGCCACTGGGACGCCTTGAATGGGCCGGGCTTAGTAAGTGACACTATGATTCAACCCAAATCAATCTTTTTTTTCAGAGTGTGATAAAAGCCTGGCCCTCCGTCCACCGCTCCCAATCGTCTGCCACTGGGACGCCTCAAATGGGCCGGGCTTAGTAAGTGACACTAGGATTCAACCCAAATCAATCTTCTTTTTCAGAGTGTGATAAAAGCCTGGCCCTCCGTCCACCACTCCCAATCGTCCGCCACTGGGACGCCTCGAATGGGCCGGGCTTAGTAAGTGTCACTATGATTCAACCCAAATCAATCTTCTTTTTCAGAGCGTGATAAAAGCCTGGCCCTCCGTCCACCACTCTCAATCGTCTGCCACTGGGACGCCTTGAATGGGCCGGGCTTAGTAAGTGACACTATGATTCAACCCAAATCAATCTTCTTTTTCAGAGTGTGATAAAAGCCTGGCCCTACGTCCACCACTCCCAATCGTCTGCCACTGGGACGCCTCGAATGGGCCGGGCTTAGTAAGTGACACTATGATTCAACCCAAATCAATCTTCTTTTTCAGAGTGTGATAAAAGCCTGGCCCTCCGTCCACCACTCCCAATCGTCCGCCACTGGGACGCCTCGAATGGGCCGGGATTAGTAAGTGACACTATGATTCAACCCAAATCAATCTTCTTTTTCAGAGTGTGATAAAAGCCTGGCCCTCCGTCCACCACTCCCAATCGTCCGCCACTGGGACGCTTTGAGTGGGCCGGGGTTAGTAAGTGACACTATGATTCAACCCAAATCAATCTTCTTTTTCAGAGTGTGATAAAAGCCTGGCCCTCCGTCCACCACTCCCAATCGTCCGCCACTGGGACGCCTCGAATGGGCCGGGATTAGTAAGTGACACTATGATTCAATCCAAATCAATCCTCTTTTTCAGAATAAGATAAAAGCCTGGCCCTCCGTCCACCACTCCCAATCGTCCGCCACTGGGACGCTTTGAGTGGGCCGGGATTAGTAAGTGACACTATGATTCAACCCAAATCAATCTTCTTTTTCAGAGTGTGATAAAAGCCTGGCCCTCCGTCCACCACTCCCAATCGTCCGCCACTGGGACGCCTTGAATGGGCCGGGCTTAGTAAGTGACACTATGAATCAACCCAAATCAATATTTTTTCTCAGAGTGTGATAAAAGCCTGGCCCTACGTCCACCACTCCCAATCGTCTGCCACTGGGACGCCTCGAATGGGCCGGGCTTAGTAAGTGACACTATGAATCAACCCAAATCAATCTTTTTTTCTCAGAGTGTGATAAAAGCCTGGCCCTACGTCCACCACTCCCAATCGTCTGCCACTGGGACGCCTCGAATGGGCCGGGCTTAGTAAGTGACACTATGAATCAACCCAAATCAATCTTTTTTTTCAGAGCGTGATAAAAGCCTGGCCCTCCGTCCACCACTCCCAATCGTCTGCCACTGGGACGCCTTGAATGGGCCGGGCTTAGTAAGTGACACTATGATTCAACCCAAATCAATCTTCTTTTTCAGAGTGTGATAAAAGCCTGGCCCTACGTCCACCACTCCCAATCGTCTGCCACTGGGACGCCTCGAATGGGCCGGGCTTAGTAAGTGACACTATGAATCAACCCAAATCAATATTTTTTCTCAGAGTGTGATAAAAGCCTGGCCCTACGTCCACCACTCCCAATCGTCTGCCACTGGGACGCCTCGAATGGGCCGGGCTTAGTAAGTGACACTATGAATCAACCCAAATCAATCTTTTTTTTTCAGAGTGTGATAAAAGCCTGGCCCTCCGTCCACCACTCCCAATCGTCCGCCACTGGGACGCCTTGAATGGGCCGGGCTTAGTAAGTGACACTATGATTCAACCCAAATCAATCTTCTTTTTCAGAATGTGATAAAAGCCTGGCCCTCCGTCCACCACTCCCAATCGTCCGCCACTCGGACGCTTTGAGTGGGCCGGGGTTAGTAAGTGACACTATGATTCAACCCAAATCAATCTTCTTTTTCAGAGTGTGATAAAAGCCTGGCCCTCCTTCCACCACTCCCAATCGTCCGCCACTGGGACGCCTTGAATGGGCCGGGCTTAGTAAGTGACACTATGATTCAACCCAAATCAATCTTCTTTTTCAGAGTGTGATAAAAGCCTGGCCCTCCTTCCACCACTCCCAATCGTCCGCCACTGGGACGCCTTGAATGGGCCGGGCTTAGTAAGTGACACTATGATTCAACTCAAATCAATCTTTTTTTTCAGAGTGTGATAAAAGCCTGGCCCTCCGTCCACCACTCCCAATCGTCTGCCACTGGGACGCCTCAAATGGGCCGGGCTTAGTAAGTGACACTAGGATTCAACCCAAATCAATCTTCTTTTTCAGAGTGTGATAAAAGCCTGGCCCTCCGTCCACCACTCCCAATCGTCCGCCACTGGGACGCCTCGAATGGGCCGGGCTTAGTAAGTGTCACTATGATTCAACCCAAATCAATCTTCTTTTTCAGAGCGTGATAAAAGCCTGGCCCTCCGTCCACCACTCCCAATCGTCTGCCACTGGGACGCCTTGAATGGGCCGGGCTTAGTAAGTGACACTATGATTCAACCCAAATCAATCTTCTTTTTCAGAGTGTGATAAAAGCCTGGCCCTACGTCCACCACTCCCAATCGTCTGCCACTGGGACGCCTCGAATGGGCCGGGCTTAGTAAGTGACACTATGAATCAACCCAAATCAATATTTTTTCTCAGAGTGTGATAAAAGCCTGGCCCTACGTCCACCACTCCCAATCGTCTGCCACTGGGACGCCTCGAATGGGCCGGGCTTAGTAAGTGACACTATGAATCAACCCAAATCAATCTTTTTTTTTCAGAGTGTGATAAAAGCCTGGCCCTCCGTCCACCACTCCCAATCGTCCGCCACTGGGACGCCTTGAATGGGCCGGGCTTAGTAAGTGACACTATGATTCAATCCAAATCAATCTTCTTTTTCAGAATGTGATAAAAGCCTGGCTCTCCGTCCACCACTCCCAATCGTCCGCCACTGGGACGCTTTGAGTGGGCCGGGGTTAGTAAGTGACACTATGATTCAACCCAAATCAATCTTCTTTTTCAGAATGTGATAAAAGCCTGGCTCTCCGTCCACCACTCCCAATCGTCCGCCACTGGGACGCTTTGAGTGGGCCGGGGTTAGTAAGTGACACTATGATTCAACCCAAATCAATCTTCTTTTTCAGAGTGTGATAAAAGCCTGGCCCTACGTCCACCACTCCCAATCGTCTGCCACTGGGACGCCTCGAATGGGCCGGGCTTAGTAAGTGACACTATGATTCAACCCAAATCAATCTTCTTTTTCAGAGTGTGATAAAAGCCTGGCCCTACGTCCACCACTCCCAATCGTCTGCCACTGAGACGCCTCGAATGGGCCGGGCTTAGTAAGTGACACTATGAATCAACCCAAATCAATCTTTTTTTTTCAGAGTGTGATAAAAGCCTGGCCCTCCGTCCACCACTCCCAATCGTCCGCCACTGGGACGCCTTGAATGGGCCGGGCTTAGTAAGTGACACTATGATTCAACCCAAATCAATCTTCTTTTTCAGAATGTGATAAAAGCCTGGCCCTCCGTCCACCACTCCCAATCGTCCGCCACTGGGACGCTTTGAGTGGGCCGGGATTAGTAAGTGACACTATGATTCAACCCAAATCAATCTTCTTTTTCAGAGTGTGATAAAAGCCTGGCCCTCCGTCCACCACTCCCAATCGTCCGCCACTGGGACGCCTTGAATGGGCCGGGCTTAGTAAGTGACACTATGATTCAACCCAAATCAATCTTCTTTTTCAGAATGTGATAAAAGCCTGGCCCTCCGTCCACCACTCCCAATCGTCCGCCACTGGGACGCCTTGAATGGGCCGGGCTTAGTAAGTGACACTATGATTCAACCCAAATCAATCTTTTTTTTCAGAGTGTGATAAAAGCCTGGCCCTCCGTCCACCGCTCCCAATCGTCCGCCACTGGGACGCCTCGAATGGGCCGGGATTAGTAAGTGACACTATGATTCAATCCAAATCAATCTTCTTTTTCAGAGTGTGATAAAAGCCTGGCCCTCCGTCCACCACTCCCAATCGTCCGCCACTGGGACGCCTCGAATGGGCCGGGATTAGTAAGTGACACTATGATTCAATCCAAATCAATCTTCTTTTTCAGAATGTGATAAAAGCCTGGCCCTCCGTCCACCACTCCCAATCGTCCGCCACTGGGACGCTTTGAGTGGGCCGGGATTAGTAAGTGACACTATGATTCAACCCAAATCAATCTTCTTTTTCAGAGTGTGATAAAAGCCTGGCCCTACGTCCACCACTCCCAATCGTCTGCCACTGGGACGCCTCGAATGGGCCGGGCTTAGTAAGTGACACTATGATTCAACCCAAATCAATCTTCTTTTTCAGAGTGTGATAAAAGCCTGGCCCTCCGTCCACCACTCCCAATCGTCCGCCACTGGGACGCCTCGAATGGGCCGGGATTAGTAAGTGACACTATGATTCAACCCAAATCAATCTTTTTTTTCAGAGTGTGATAAAAGCCTGGCCCTCCGTCCACCGCTCCCAATCGTCTGCCACTGGGACGCCTCAAATGGGCCGGGCTTAGTAAGTGACACTAGGATTCAACCCAAATCAATCTTCTTTTTCAGAGTGTGATAAAAGCCTGGCCCTCCGTCCACCACTCCCAATCGTCCGCCACTGGGACGCCTCGAATGGGCCGGGCTTAGTAAGTGTCACTATGATTCAACCCAAATCAATCTTCTTTTTCAGAGCGTGATAAAAGCCTGGCCCTCCGTCCACCACTCTCAATCGTCTGCCACTGGGACGCCTTGAATGGGCCGGGCTTAGTAAGTGACACTATGATTCAACCCAAATCAATCTTCTTTTTCAGAGTGTGATAAAAGCCTGGCCCTACGTCCACCACTCCCAATCGTCTGCCACTGGGACGCCTCGAATGGGCCGGGCTTAGTAAGTGACACTATGATTCAACCCAAATCAATCTTCTTTTTCAGAGTGTGATAAAAGCCTGGCCCTCCGTCCACCACTCCCAATCGTCCGCCACTGGGACGCCTCGAATGGGCCGGGATTAGTAAGTGACACTATGATTCAATCCAAATCAATCTTCTTTTTCAGAATGTGATAAAAGCCTGGCCCTCCGTCCACCACTCCCAATCGTCCGCCACTGGGACGCTTTGAGTGGGCCGGGATTAGTAAGTGACACTATGATTCAACCCAAATCAATCTTCTTTTTCAGAGTGTGATAAAAGCCTGGCCCTACGTCCACCACTCCCAATCGTCTGCCACTGGGACGCCTCGAATGGGCCGGGCTTAGTAAGTGACACTATGATTCAACCCAAATCAATCTTCTTTTTCAGAGTGTGATAAAAGCCTGGCCCTCCGTCCACCACTCCCAATCGTCCGCCACTGGGACGCCTCGAATGGGCCGGGATTAGTAAGTGACACTATGATTCAATCCAAATCAATCTTCTTTTTCAGAATGTGATAAAAGCCTGGCCCTCCGTCCACCACTCCCAATCGTCCGCCACTGGGACGCTTTGAGTGGGCCGGGATTAGTAAGTGACACTATGATTCAACCCAAATCAATCTTCTTTTTCAGAGTGTGATAAAAGCCTGGCCCTACGTCCACCACTCCCAATCGTCTGCCACTGGGACGCCTCGAATGGGCCGGGCTTAGTAAGTGACACTATGAATCAACCCAAATCAATCTTCTTTTTCAAAGTGTGATAAAAGCCTGGCCCTACGTCCACCACTCCCAATCGTCTGCCACTGGGACGCCTCGAATGGGCCGGGATTAGTAAGTGACACTATGATTCAACCCAAATCAATCTTCTTTTTCAGAGTGTGATAAAAGCCTGGTCCTCCGTCCACCACTCCCAATAGTCTGCCATTTCTTTCCCATTTCTGCTTCGTTTTCTCATTTCTTCCCTTGTTTGTTTTATCAATGTTTTCTCTTGGTTGGAAGGTTTCTTTTTTATTTTTACATGCAAATAAAGTTGAACAAGTTGAACTATGGAAAACCATGTGTTCTGTTCCACCCACGGACTGAAACACCCTCTTTGATCAGTATGTATGTGTTAAGTCCTGTTAAGTCCCTAAACCTAAATGCCACAAGACATTCTCGTGAACTATCTTGTTTGTTCAAGCAGAAGCGTATGGTGTGAAGACGTGATGGGAACTCTGAAAAATACAAACGACTAAGAGAACTGGTTGAACATAAAGTGGTCAAGAAGGAGAAATTGCGTACTGAGAAAATTTTAAGCAAAGGTGTATCGAGAATTTTCTTCAGACTTATACGGGATCTTTCAAAAGAACACGAATCAATCAGGTCCTTGCGCGATGCAAATAGGGACCGTACTAACGATAGCCACATTCAAGCTGAAATTCTTGAAACGATAGCCACATGCAAGCTGAAGTTTTTTGAAGTTTTCACTTCGGACGACGGATGTCTGCCTAATACGGACCACAATACTTTTTCTTTGTTACCCAAGATGCCCGACGTCTCTTTTAACCTTCATGCGGTTAAAATAGCGCTTTTAAAAATGCCGCCAAGGTATAATACGTCACCGGACAATTTGCCGGCCATCTTGCTTGAAAACGCTGGGACAACTATTGCCCTTCCTTTCTAAATAATCTTTGATAATAGTCATTCTTCTGGTAACGTGCCGGCTGGAAGGTGGCTCTTGTGAAGCCCCTTTTCAAGGGAAGAGATGCGATGCTGATAACTATCGACCCATCAGTTTAACCACAACATGTTCTAAATTCATGGAGCTCATGGTTAAAAGGAATCTCTACGATTTATGTTATTATTTTCTTTTTTCGAAAGTCTGTACACATGTGAACTATGAAACTGTTTGGCCTAACAGCTCGCGGGAAACCGCCTGAACCCTTCCCCCAGTCCCTATCTACACCCTTCCCCCAGTCCCTATCTACACCCTTCCCCCAGCCCCTATTTCCACTCTTTACCCAGCCCCTGTTTCCACCCTCCCTCCCACTGTCTTTGCCAGGTGGCCTCAGAACACATTCATTCTTGACACTTCCCTTGTCCGAAAGGGTCGGTTGTCCGATCTCCTTTCTAACCAACTTTCCTTGACACATTTTTCCTTGTCTACATTGCTGAACCTTCCTGTAAAAATGAACTAGAATACGTTTTTTAACTCTGTGCATTCTTCTCAACTCCGAATCATGAATTAAAAGATAAAAAGGCACTAATTTTACAGAACTTTTTGAGTGGCAACAACTATGGGAGCGGTGGACGACAACTACGGGAGTGGCGCAAACTATGGGAGTGGTGGAAAGATTTGAATCAAGTTTGTCTCCGAAAAGAGATCGTGGAGTATTATGCTGGAACTGAGGAGATCGATAAATGGGAGACGGAGTGCCTCTAAGGCCACCATTTCGAGGCCGGCAAGATGTCCGTTGAGGCGGTTCTTTCGAAAAATGCCCCACAGAAGGTGGTAATGAAGTTTGGGAGAACCAAGGATGGAATGGATGAGTTCGAGTTGGTTCAGTTGAAGGTGAGCGTCTTCTCTTCTCAGCGCGTGACCTTTTAACCTGGATATCTCGGAAACTAGAAGAGTTGTGAAAAAGTTGTCAACTACAGATATGATCAGCGCAAAATTTTCCACAATTTTGTAGTTGACGACTTTTCTAACTCTTTTTGTTTCCGAGATATACCCCGGCAAAGTTTAACTTCTGTTATGCATTGAGTTTGAAGGCTGTCGTCGATCTTTGCGATCATTCATCACAACACTGTGTAGTTACCACGTTCATTCAATTGTCTTGCAATTTCGAAACATTTCGAAACACGGATTCATTTTCAGACGGCGCCCAATGAGTTCTACGGGACGGTGGCGAGCATGATGAATGGGGACGGAACGGTGAGAAGTGAGGAGCTGGATTTGGATTTGAAGCAAGTCTGCCTCCAAAAGGAGATTGTGGAGACTGCGCTCGAGTGAGTTGCTTGCTCTTGGCTCAGAGAGAGAGAGAGTCGAACGCGATGAGTGTTGTTCAGGTGCCACGAGGTCGTCGAAGGCGTGAACTTTGACATGCGGCACTACTAGGAGGCGATGGAGGAAGCGAGGGAGAACCCGTCGAAAGAGATGTGGCAGTTTTCGGGAAGAAAAGTGGGTTCACATGTTCGACCCACTGGTCCACGCCGTCGGATGGGCGGCGGCTCAGCGGCGGATGCTCGACAGTGGCCGCTGGAGCCAAAACGTCCTTGATATGAAGCCGACGTGACAGAACGAAGAGGAGAAGCAGTTTGCCGAGATGAACGCGGCACCGCCGTTCATCTGGCGGGAGAACTGAATCACTGCGCACGGGTTGAAGGTGAGGATTACATGTGGTCCACAAATATGGGCACAATTTTTTTGTGTTGAGAGCTATCAAAAAAGATTTTCGATAATTGCAAAGTAATCTACTTTAGTGAGAAGATCAACTGTTTTTATCTATGAGCCCAAAACATCAAAGACACCGAGATTTTGAATCGTTGCAGGAGAAAAACTGGATGATAGTCAAAGACAGAATAACGCGTTTTATTACGCGCATGTGGCAAGTCCAGCAACAACGGACGGTACTTCTTCAACTTGAAAGTCGGAAAAAATATCGTGAAAGTGCCCGAAACTGAGGTGAGTCCGTCTTCCTTTTGAATGACCACCTTCTCAATTGCAGTTCCTAATGGCGTTGCACTACGACCATCCGCTATTTTTCACCTTCGAGTTTGCTTTCGATGTCGCGTTGAACGTGGCTTATAACGTCACAACGAATGCATTAATTGGGCCGGGCTTAGTGAGTGACTCCATGAATTTAATCAAAACAATTTTCTTTTTCAGAGTATGAAGGAAGTTCGACCCTGAAGAGTCTCAATTCAAATGTCTTGCTAAGCCGCACACATACAGCGGCGATTGCTACACCCACACGTCTCGACGCGATCGCGCCCTTTCTAATTTAAATTCTTTTCAGGATTTTCAGATTCCGTTTCCTACAAGTTTTTTGAGTTAGAAGAAGCCGCCATGTTCGATTTTTTACGATTACCATAGTTTTGCAGGTCCTCTTTTTCTCATTGTCGCGTCCAACGCTTGTTTCGAAGAAATCACCGCCTACGGCGCCGGATTCCACTCGCCCGACCGCACTGCGACGCTCAACTTCTCCATTTTCTCACTGCTCGTTTCATTTTTACCGATCTCTTGCCGCCCTACTCCCTCCTGACCCTCTATTTCGATGTTTCGAACTTTTGCTACTTCACATCACTGGTTGGCCGTATCATTCTTGAGTGGTTTTTTATCGTCTTAAATGGGGGTTTTCCACTCCTGTAATGAGTGATTCGTGATATTATCTCATTTTTTAACGCTTCATGCTCCGTCACTGCACACAAACAAACGCTCAATTTAGAAGCTCGTCAGGCATTTTTTCCCGGAAGGTTTTTCCGAAAGGCTCAGGCCTTCCATTAAATTTGAAGCATCGGCCATCGGATACCTTGCTCCTTAGAATGCCCTAATCGGGCCGGGCTTTGTAAGCGACTCCACTAATTTACCCAAATCAATCTTCTTTTTCCGAGTGAAAATAGCCTGACCCTCCGTTCACGCATCGCAGTCGTCTTCTGGGACGCTTTTATTGGGCTGGTTTCTTTTTTTCTATTTCCTTCTTAGAAGAAATTGAACAAACTGAATTACGGGAAACGAGTTCTTTTCGTTCTTACTCGATTGAACGCGGCCAATCGGTTTATGACCCGCACTAACTGAACGAACAGTTGAGTTTCTTCTTCGCATGTTGTGCCTGCCGGCGGAACGTGTCGTGAATCCCAAAAACGATATAAAACAGTTTGGGATCATATTGACATGTCATCCGGAAAAGTGTTTTTAGATCTGCATTATCTGAGAGAACTTTTCAAGAACAGGCGCCCGTCGAGAGAGAATGATACATTTTTCTTTGCGAATTTTTCTTTCGGAACAATCACTTCGCCATATTTTATCATTTCCATCAACGAAGCAGTTCGGGATCATATTGACATGTCAAATCCATCCGGAAAAGTGTTTTTTGATCTGCATTATCTGACAGAACAGTCGCACTTCTCAAAAACGATATAAAACAGTTCGGAATCATTGTGACAAGTGTTCATTTAGACAACGTATCTTAGAAAACATTTTTGTCAATCTGCAATTTTGCAGTGAGCTGCAGGATCAAACTAAACTTCTAGGTCCTGAGCTATATCTTTCTGATTTCCTAGCTTCTTTTCTTTTCTCAACTGTTCAATTGACACCTTATACTTGTGTTATAAAGGTTTCCTTGAGCATCCGATTAAAGTTTCGAAGGGTTTTGGGGAAGCGTGGCGCAATCTGCATTGAATAATTTATAATTGTTCGAAGATCGGACTGGATCGTTCCAATCTAAATATTGATTCGTATGTTTTCAGTGGATCATCATTGAAAAGAAGGTTTGTTTGACGGTTGCTGTATTTGTCGGCAAAATTTTGAGTTTGAGAATGTCTTCATAACATTGCATGTTCGTTTTTGAAATGGTACTATGACCCATGCTCTTCCGTTTTTTCTTCATTTTATGATTCATCAAAATCTGAATTTGTTTTTGATATTCGATGTTGAATCTATTGTTTGCATTCAAAAACATCTCAAATCTTTTCTCATCCTTAAGCCGGTGGCACTGCCTGGTACGTGCTCGTTTAGCTAATCCAAGTGCTGAGACATTATTCAGAAAAGATTAGGAAAGTGATTATGCTGACAGCGAAGAAAGCTCTTCATGCAGATTATGCATGATCTCAAAACGTTGGTGGCACTGCCTGGTATGGGCTTATAGAACTCATTCTTAAGCTCGAGATGTTGATCGAAACAGATTAGTGGAAGTGAAGGTTATCTTGAGAGCGAAGAAATTCTGTTGAACAGTTACTTAAGATAATCAATTTTCTGAAAACATCATGGGAACATGAATGCTTGTGAAGTTGGCAGAGAAATAACAAAAACAAAAAAAAAACAAAGGGTTAAGCTGTTCATGAAGACCTTGAAGTTTCTGAAAACGTCACAAAAAAAACGAATGCTCTAACAGAAGGAAGTAAGCCAAAAAAAAAGGACGCAGGGAAAAAACAGCAACTCGTTACGACAAAAGCAAACGGAAACGATACGAAAGAAAATCGTTTCAACCTAAAACTACATAAGACAAAACTTCACTTCACGATATCTGTTCTAAACTTTCAAACGTTTTCATAGCTTCAGCGCTACAGTACATGACCACAAATATTGATAAAATTTTCAAAAAATCAGACGCATCCGTCATTATGAACACTCTCCATGCGTTCACTCGGGTGAGAAAATGACTAGTTGCGATAGTCCGATAAAATTAACTCATGGTGCGTTAGAAGAAATTGCGTTTTTCTTGCCACGACATGATGGGAGCGAATTCAGCTCACTTTATACGTGTCTATAGGGTCGAACTCTGTGTTTTTTGTTGGTTTCTGAATCTTTCGCTCTCACTGACCGGATATCAGACGCGAATAATGTCTTATTTATGTCAATTTCCAATCATTTCTGATAGTCAAATCTGGCAAAAATTGCAAATTTGTTGATAACCAGGTCTCTGAGAAATTTTTTTGTTGGTCTGACCTCGTTCGCTTCCTCCGTACTTCTTCCAGCTGGACATGGTCTGATTAGCAATAAACCGGTAGTAATACAACATTTCATGACGTCATGCATTTCAGAAAATCGGGTAAACGGAAAGAAAATGGGAAGGTCGTATAACAAGATTTTTCTTGCGATGTTTTCAAAATAAAGTTTCATTTTTTTCAATCTCATGCATGATGCTTCTCGTTATGTGGTGATTCTCTGTTATTATCAGACGATGCTAGTTTGTTTTTATTGTTCTTCGATTGTCGCTCTTCCAAAAAATATAGATTATCAGGATGATTGAAAAACTTGCTTACAAAGTAAAATAGATGATACATCCCGTCGGAATATAAATTCGAAGAAGTCTCAAGCCAACGGTTTTGATAATCAAGAGCCGAGACCATAACAAGCCCATGAGTTAACGTTTTGCCTGAGTAAATGATTAATAACTCCGTCTTGTGACTCATTCATCATTTATTCAAGAAAATTGACCACATTGTTCGTTTAAGAGAAAAAATTCGAAAATTACGATTTTCTGAACTTTCCGATTTCCTTTGGCAATTGCCACCGTCGGAAAATCTTCCGAATTTTATTTTTGTTAAATTTCCCGAAAAAAATCGGAAAATATTGCAAAAAAAAAATTCCGAAAAAGTTTCGAAAAACTATCGCGGAAATTTTTTGCGCATTTCCGATTTTCCATGTCGGAAAGCGGGTTTTTTTTTGAGATTTCATCGCCGTTTTCCATATACCGTAAAACCTTTATTATAACGGCACCTCTATTAGAACGGTACCTCTAATAGAACGGCACCTCTAATAGAACGGCACCCCGAGGAGGTTCTCGAACAATACAACGGCACCCCCCTATTAGAACGGCACCCCTAATACAACGGCACCCCCTTGTCGATTTGCAGTTCGATCTTGAAGAAAGTGAAAAAGAATAAGAAGAAGATAGTGACACTTCTTTGATTCTATCGGTTTAGCAATTTTTTTTTTGTTTTTTTGATAATGTTGACGGTTTAAAGATTAAAAATGAAAGATCGATCCGTTCTTCAAGTGCGAAAACACTGCGGACCCGGGATTTCAGAGTGCGGAGCAGGCTTGATCTTAGTGCCGGGAAGAAAGAAATCACAAATCGCGGTCATATTTTCAATAAACAGATGGGCAGCAGCACCAATATTTTGAATTATCACTTTTGAGTCGAACATCCAAAGACATATGTGAAGGTTGAAAGCCGGTTCGGACTTTTCGTCGGCCTGGCCCGTTGCAACTCTGGTTATATAGTTTGATTGTTCATTAAACTTGTTGTTTCGAAACGTAGAGAGCATTTTCCAGGGTAAAATTGAACTTTTTGGTAATTTTCCGGTTTTTCCGGGAAAGTTTTCAGAAATCCGATTTTCCGAAAAGTAATATCGGAAAATTTTCTCAAATTTCCGATTACCGAAAAAATTTTCCGATCAAGCCTGGTGCGGAGCACCTTTGGTGGTGTTCCCGCTGAGCCCGGTTTAAGAAACCATCTTAAAAAATTGCGCTCGAACAATACAACCCTTTATTAGAACGGCACCTCTAATGCACACCACGCCGAGAGGGTCCTCGAACAATAAAACGGCATGCCGTTCTAATAGAGGTTTTACGGTATATTGCGAGCTAGTGTTTCTTCGATTCTCAATTTTCATTTTTCGAATTTTCAGAACAGCTCGGAAGTTCACAAATCTCTTGAAATCTCCACCGCATTCTTTGAAAAAAGCGTTGCACAAGTTTTTCACCTTGCAAGGGTGCAAAAGATACTAGACTGCTTTCGTTCGAAAGGAAGAGTGGTTAATTTTGCCGTCGCAAAAAATTTCATCTTTTTGGCTGTTTTTCTTGATTCTTGTGCATACGATAGTCTATTGCCTGTCTAAATATGTATACTGTTTTCGAATAAGTGTGTTGTATGTATCAAGATTTTCTTGTGATTTTGACCAATTTCCAAGGTATTTTTGATGTCCTATGATGACTTCATTCTTTGTCACATAGAAAAACATCACAAATCTATTCTCGCTTTGCGAAAACCGGTGGCACTGCCTGGTACGGGCTCGTGAAGCTAATCCGTAAGCTCGAGATGTTGTTCGGAAAAGATTAGTGCAAGTGAAGATTATCTTGAGAGCGAAGATAATCACTTGAGGTCTTCATGTGATTGCTCTGAAAGCATCACAAAAACATGAAACCTTTGAAGATGCACATTGACAAGGGAAGACAAAAAAGTATGGGGAGTCTCAAGAAACCTGCTCCGTGTCAAAGGTCGCTTTTGTAAATTTTGACACGAGACCCAAACTTGTTGAAAGAAAAATCTCCTCAGCCACGAGTTGCAAAACAGCCCGTAACAAAGACTTTCAGGATAGCTTTCACAAAAATATCACATGGTAATGTACGTGTCTTACTAAATCTCAAACCAACACACTTTCCGGTAAACATTCATCAAAGTCTTCGTGATTCATCTAAATCTGAATTTATTTTTGATAATCCTTTATGACCTCATTGCTGCTACATTGGAAAACATCTTTAATCTCTATTCATCTTCGGGAAGCCGGTGGTACTGCCTGGTACGGGCTCATGGCACTAATCCGAGAGCTCGAGATATCATATGCAGAAGCTTAGCGCACGAAGAAGATTATCCTGAGAGCAAAGAGATTTTCTCAAGCTTTTTCGGTAGAATACAATTGCTCTAGAAGCGTCATGAACACATGGATGGTTCAAAAACGCACGTTAGCAAAGAAAGAAAAAAGCGATTTCAAAAAAAAAAACTTTAAAAAGACAATTGGTCGATTTGATGAAACGGAATGTACATAGAAAGTGGAAAGTTCGAATTGAGCTGTTTTAGAATGTCAAGTAAGCGTCATTTCGAAACAAGACTGTTTCAAGAGGCAGTGCCACCTTTTACTCTGCACGACACTGCACAGCATCGATGAGTTTCAGATATTATTTGTTTTCTTGATGTCCCTATTATATTAAAGCAAAACATCTGAAAAGTCCATCGTTGCCGCATAACGTTGGTTCGTGAAAAATTTGTTTAGGGCCAAAGCCATAGAAACTTCAGTAACAACAATCCACAATAAATATGAAGAAAGAATATTTTCAGTATCAAATTCGGCCGGTCCGCAGTAAATACTCATGTAGAGACTTTATGAAAATTTTTGAAAACATGTTTTCAAAAACAGAAAACCTCATGAATGAATTGATTGTGATTTACTCTGTGAAAAAATGCATTTCAAACTTAGAGAAAGAATAAAAGTGGAAAAATTGAAAATAACGGAACTCGAAAACAGAACACTTGCACAAAACACGGGACTGGAAATCATTAAAAACCTCGAAACGAGCTTGTAAAATGAAATACCGTCTCCAGAGTTGCACGGAGTGATTTCCGGAAGTAACACGGAACTCGCCATAGCTTTTTTGTGGTGAATTCTATAAAAATGATGCACTTAGCAAAAATATACAGAATTTCAAGACCTTTCGAATGGTTTAACGAGAATGTGAAAAACTTGATTTTGAAGAAAGTAGTGCCGGTCACGGAACACGGGATACGGAAAAAAAATGTACTAAAACCGGCATAACTTTCTTCAAAATTAGGATTTTCACATTCTCGTTGCACCATTTGAATGGTTTCACGAAACTTCATTTTTTTTTGGGAACTGCACCATTTTCATAGGATTCACCACAAAGAAGTTGTGACGAGTTCCATGTTAATTCCGGAATTCACTACTCCGTGCAACTCTGACCTCCTCCAACGACAATGTCGCAAGCCTTTCGAAAAAGGCGCGCGGGTGGATGCATTAATCCGCTTTGAAATGAAACATGAGATCTCTCATTGCATCTTCTCGCTTCGCAAGGAAGCTTTACGAGGACTTTCGCATCGGGGAATGGACAGGGAACGAAATGATGTGAACTTCTTCTGGGAATTCCATTTCGCAAGGTCGGAAACTTGAAACGTGATGCTAATCGAGTTTCCTTTCTGTTAAAACACGTTACTTTTTCATTTTGTCGAGATTTGGTCAGTTGTTTGGATTGTTCGGCATGTCTTAGCATACAGGCACGTCGTATGGCGCGTTTTGCCACGCTTGAATATTCAACAAAAATAGTGAATGTTCAGTCCATGCCCGCGAAGAAATGCGTTAAAACCAATAGTGAGTTGCGGCAACCTGCCTATACACCGTGAACTCTATAATAGAGGGTTTCCCCGAAGTTAAGCTTTGACAGAGTATATCTCCAAAACTTCAATGGTTATCAAAAAGTTGTATGAACAATTGTACGCTGGTTATGGTTGCAGTTTGCAACTTTTTCTCTCACTTCTGCCAGTTTCCGAGAATTTCTGGTTTCGAAGTTCACCACTGCAAAGTCTTATATTATAGCATTCGCGGTGAATCATGTTCAGAAAAAATGAATTTTAAAAACTGAGATCAACGGAAAACGAGAGTATTGTTGAGTCATCTAAGGAGAAGAATAATTCATAACATAAATTCTGAGCGTCACTTCGATGGCACTGAGATTTGTTTTGAGCAGCCGCAGCCGCGCCTGGTAGCCGCACCTCGAAGCTCCGCCCAATCCAATCAGCAAATTAAGCTCCGCCCCTAAGGCACACATACCAAACAACTTACATATTTTCTCTTCCCTTTGCCTTCCACTTGCCTATTTGCGATCTCTTTGTCGCCAGCCCTTTACACTCCGTTGTTCCATCAAAACACCGGTAAAGTCTCCTGTCAATTCCTAGCTAATAGAGCGTTCTACTCCGTTCCCTTTTCTTCTTTCCTTGATAAAACTTCCGCTAATGTTTTAGCGACCATTTACTTCTCGCTAATTTCTCCCCTTTTCTTCTTTTGTCGCCCTCTAACTTCTAACCTTTTCTTTCATTTTTTCGGTGTTAATGGCCATGCCTTTCCACAAGAAAAAAATTGAAACCTATTGCGGCCATTCCGCTTCTGACGTGAAAGCTATTTTTTCCTCTTACCGAAAATAATTTTTCGGAGCAATCCGCCTATTAGTCTTTGGTTGGTCTAGTTTGAAAAAGTTGATTTTATTTGAACAATAAAACGGACACTCTAAGTAAAAAACGATTCGAGATGTGGGTAGGGTGAAAAAAAAAACAATCAATGCTTTTGGAATGAAATAAGAGTAGAAAAAAGATGTGATTCGAGAAAACGACGAGAAAATTTCGAATACTCTCAATAATACCGGCGAAGTTCACGGAATTAGGTTTCATCGCCGTCATTCAATTGAAACTCTTCTTTTTGATCAGCTTCTTCCCTTTTTTCTCTCAAATATACTAGAAACAAACGGAATCTGGCTAATGATCCAAATGCGCTGAAATGAAGCAGTAGTATGGACTTTTTCGTCGAAAAGTAACAAAACGTCATGATTACGTGTATCGGTGAGAATAATCAAGAATGTTCAAAACCAAATTTATTTGTGGCAAGAAGAATGATAAATATCATATATCAACTAATAGAAAAAAAGAAAGGCCATCTGGCGGTTGTATGGCACAAATGATGATCGAACAGAGATTGATGACAAGAAGAAAATAAGAGATCAACGTGAGAATCGGAAGGCGCATAGAACATATCAGTTACAATAGAAATGGTTAAGTTACAACAGTTAATGTTACATCACAAATTTTGAAGATACATGAAAATTGTAAAAATACACAACAACAAATAATACAACAAAAAACTCCGGAAGCTAAGGTCAAATAAGAACATAGAAAAGAGGTAATAATAGGTTTTGTCAGTGAGAAAACTATTAAGAACGATGTGCGAGAAATGTAAAGTCCCATTTTTTTCCCAAAATGAACTTCGGAGAAACTATTGATTTTTACGTTTTAGGCAGCTTTTGCATTTTTACCTCGGTTAAAGTAAAATTTTGATCGTTTCTTGTGAATTTCCGATCCGCTGTTAGAATATTTTGACATATTTCGTAACAAAATTTTGACGACTTCAAAACGGGTTCTCTTCCATTTTTTCGCTTTTTTGTCTCCTAATTCCTACGGCCTTGGGTTTAATCATGAAGCATCCGGCGGCTTTTTTTAAAAAAAACGGAACCCCTTTTTCGCGACATTCAGAACTTTTCTCATTGGTTCTGTTGAAGTTATTGATAAAAAAAAAGAATGAGAATTGTGATTTGAACTCGAAAAATTTGAAGAGTTTTTCCCGCACATCGCTGCTATCTTAGTCAACCTTTTCAAACATCGAAAACCTTATTCTACCGCCTAAATCTCTCACGTGGCGTATTCTTCTGATGTTTTCGTCGTCTATTTCGTATGTCACGCCATCCCTCCAAACAACCGCGGTGTAGTGGGAGTCCTCCTCCGTAGCGCCCGGTTTGAAGATAGCGAACGCTACCAGTCTCCAATGACAATTCATCATTGGAAACACGACGCCGAACTCCAAACCGGGCACACCTTCGCTATCCATTGTCCAAAATTGGTAGCGGGTTGTTTGGAGCACTCTTTTTCCACCGAAATTGAAGTCATCGGAGATGACCTGAAATTTTTCAATGTCATTGTTTCTGGATGATTATACAAAAATGCTCACCTCTCCGATGGCCGTCCCTGGCTCAATGGGAACAATATGTTCCGCGGTCAATCTTTGATGTCGGTCGATATAAGTGAACTGGCGGTTGATATCCGGCACCGCCTAGAAAACATTGGCCTAGTTTGGTACTCAAAACATAATTTTAAGCTCACCTCAAACAGATCTTTGATGGCAGTGCCGGCGTCTCCGATTTCGTCATCATACCGAAGTCGGACTTTCAAGTCGTAGACGTCGGTCTTCAGCTTCAATTGCAGATCGCGAAGATCCGAGACGACTTGATTCTCGTCGTCCGCAGCGGAATCGAGAAAGCGGCGGACGTCGGCGCACTGCAGCAAGCAGTTGACGGCGGTGATCAGGAAACAGTCGTTCCTCATGTTGCGCAGTTTCAGGAACGACTGCGGGATCTCATCATCTCTGAGGATTCTCGGTTCCCACTCCTGGTCATCTTCTTCGACTTCTGTCTCCATGCTGTTCTCGACGACGGAGTCCAGCGGCTCTTCGGGTTGATCTGCTGACAAAACAGCTTCCTTCTTCTCGATGCCTGAAAATACTATTTTCTGATTGAAAACTGATTCGAAAACAGCGAACCTTTTGCCAGTCGCGTTTGGTGATTGGCGACTCTCTTGGCAATCACTGCTTCTCTCTTCAAGCTTCTTTCCACCTGAAAAGAAAGTTGCATGAAAAGTTTCATAGAAAATTAAAATCACTTACCACCGCCCTCGGCACCTGGAAGAGCTTAGCCAGGTGCTCCACACTCTTCCTGCTCGCCGCCATCACCACTTTTTCGCTGATGCTGAGGTGGCGCTGAAATGTTCATTTTATTTTTTTTTTTACACAGTTATTTGTCCATACCCTCCGCGGGTTCAAGTTCTTGCGCCTGGACCACCATGAGCGGACCTGGAAAAAAAATAGAAAAATTTTGGCAATTATTGATCGAACTCACTTGTGCTGCGGAGAGTTTGGCGCCCACACCAATTCTCTCGAAGTCCGGATTGTCGGCGTTCTCCGGATTGTTGAACGCTTTCATCAGCGTCTCGTATGAGTCGGCAGAGAAGAAATCTCTTCTCTGGTACCGACTCTTACGGCACAAAAAGTGTTGCCATCGCACCTGAGAAAGTTTCCCTTCAAAATCATTCGGTTAAAATCGATGAACTTACTTGGTATTCGGTTATGGCGTATTTCCCCGCGAGCTCCTCCACGCGGGAATTCGGGAGCTCCACTTCATTTTCGAACTGCTCCTTGAGCTCTTTCTCCACGACTGTTGAGCAGGGAGACTCCTTAAATTTGTTTGTTTGCTATGCACAAGCCAAAAAATTGGAGGATAATTTAGGGTCTCACGTTGCCAAACAAAGCTTTAGCTACTAAAAACTTAAAATTTTTTTTTGTAAGTGAGCATTTTACAGCATAAACTTCCTGACTTTTCCCATAATTTCCGAGTCATTTGAAAAATTTCTATGGACTGCAAAAAGAACACGGCGCCGGTAAGTTGAAAAGAAAACATATTTTAATATTTAGGTTATGTTTTTCGAATTCATAAGCTTTTCTTCATTTTTCTGAATTCATAATTTTTTTTCAATTTGTGTAAATTATTTCTCATAAAAAAGATTTTAAAAAATTTCAAATGAGAATTCGTTTTCAATTCATGAATTTCATGAAAAATCTTTCAAAATTTATTTCCTCTTGAAAAGCTTAAGTTAAAGGTAAAACGTTTCAATTTATCTGCCAGTCTTTCCAACTGGAACCAAAAAAGGTTCACATTTTCAAAAAAAAACCCGCTCTTTTCAAGAATATGCAAAGACTAGTTGATAAGACTAGTCCCTCTATTATTTTTGAAAACTTTAACTCACGGTTGTGTGATGCTTCTTCATCTTCTTGGTCACAGACTTAGCCTGGTATTGCAATTGCTTGGCGGCCATTCTCAACAGATAATCGATTTGAGCACTCTGAAATAAAACGTTCGAAAAGTGAAGAGGGAAGTGTATTAATTGTTCAATGGAAAAAAAAACAACAAAACAAATTGTTGAAGGTCACCATAAAAAGAGAGACGGGGAAAATTTTTTTTACAGAATATGCGGTAAAAAAGTATACGTTAACCAGAAAATCAATCGATGATAGAAAATCAATCGGTGTTGTGAGGTGGGGGTGAGGAACATGAAGATGGTACTCCGCATGGGCGAATGCACCATTTTGGATTAAGGCTAATTGGAATGATAATTTCGGAATGATTACAACTTTCGAAAATTCCGAATTTCCAACGCTAAAATTCGAAACTTTGCAAATTTTTGGTATTTCCTGAAGGATATAAGCTCAAAAAATGGTGCGAGTCTCGAAACGATTGATTCTTAAAATACTGTACGGCATTTTATTCAGAAATACAAAACTTTCCGGAATTCCGAAATCCCGGGTCGGAATTATTTCGAATCCCAAATTTTAAAATTCGGAATCTGAATTTTAGAATTCGGAATAATTCTGAATTCCGACTCGGAATGTTCAAAAAGTCGAAACGAAATTCGGAACGTTTCGATTCCGAAAAAATCGAAATTTCGGAATTTTTCGGAATATTCCAATCGCATTCCGATCAGCCCTGTTCTGGATAATATTACCATCGACTTGTAGGTAATGTGCAAAAAGAGACTCAAAGATGTCACGCCCAGGCTTGCTCGGAAAACCAATTCGGAAATTCCGATTTTCCTAATTTTCCGACTCATTTTGGAAATTTTTACCGTCGAAAATTTTTCCGAAATTTTTTTCGGAAAATTTTTCAAAAAGGGTCGAAAAATTGTTTAAAATTTTCCCAGAGGGTGGATTTGACAAGTATCTAACAGATTTTAGTGACGGGAAGAAAAAATCAAAAATGGCGGTCATATTTTCAGCAAAAAGGAAGGGCAGCACCCCTAATATTTTCAATTATCACTTTAGATTCGAACATCCGAAGACAAACAAAAAGCCGGCCCGTTCTGATTTTTGTCGGTCCGGCTCGTCTCGGCCCAACCCGGCCCGGCTCGTAGCAACGTAGAGAGCATTTTTCAGTGTAAAATTGAAATCTTCGGTAGTTTTCCAAAATTTTCCGATTTTTCCGGTTTTTTCCGGGACAAAAAATCGGGAAAACTTTCGGAATTCTGTTTTTCCAAAAAGTTATATCGGAAAATTTTTCGCATTTCCAATTTTCCAAAAAAAAAAAAGATTTCCAAGCAAGCCTGGACTGCGAACATGTTCTGTGTTAAAGTTTTTTTGCGGCGAGGCCCCCCTCTGGTTTTCGATGGCATATTTTTGAGTTTGTAGAAAAAAAATCCGAATAAGAAAAAAAATTGAGTCCAAAATGTGCCATATGAGGTTTATGCTAGAGTAATAATAGGATTCAATTGAATTCTAACTGGAAAAAGTGCGGGCAACTCCAAACCGACGAAAAACGACGAGTTTCGAAAAAAGATGGTTTGAAAGTACCCAAAAAGAAGAAGAGAGAAGTGATAGAATGACCCTTTTCGCATCTGTCCTTTCTGTGTGCACTACTCGTTTGCACTTTTTGTGTGCCCTCTCCCGTTTTTTTCACACGGTTTATGTTAGCGGTGTGGTTGGGCGCTAGGGGCAGTCCTTTTCGCAGTTTTCAAACTGCTGGTGGTCAGAGGAATATTGATTTTGAACACTTCAGAAACGTATTTCGGCTGAGGGGAGAAGGGAGAAAAAAATTTTGAGACCTGATGTAAAAAAGAACGAAATCATTGAAAACCGACAAGCCGCAGAGCACTGTTTTTTCATTGTCCAAAATAAAAAACGAGGCACTCTTGCTTCTTGCGTTTAAGTTATCGATTACCAAACCAAGAAACATTTCTCATTATCACTCAACCAAGTTCTACAATTGGGAAATATTTTTGTAAAATTAGCTCCAACTTTAATTTTCAAAAAATCAGTTAAAACTTCTTTTCTTTTAAGAAAGAGTACATCAAATTACGCGAATTCGCAAACCCAAAAAGCTGAACAAACGCTTTTGGTGTCAACGTAAAAAGAGAGATTGTGGAAGAAGAAATAAATTTGAATGGGGCGAATGATGTTCGCCGGCCGGCGGAGGGGAGGCACGATGAGGGGGAGGGTGCATGGCATCGGGAGGCGAAACTGAGTCATAGGAGGGGAGAGAGAGTTAGAGACAATGTGGTGCTGAAGAGACGCAGGCAATCGGAAAAAAAGGAGAAAATTTTATCTTCTCACGAATAGTCATCTTTTTCGAATATCGACATTTGAGATAGTTTTTGCACAGTAGGGGAATGGAGAAACAGTAAAAAAAATTCTGAGCTAGTTGCGCAATCATATGTAGTCATCAGTGATGTGATTTACATTCAAAATTCAATGTTCAGGACTCGATTTATAGCTATGCTTCCAGAAGATAAAAAAAGGCCGTCTACCGAATGTTTCATATTTGGAAAAATTTTCAGAAAAATCTGAAAATCTCTGAACAAAACGTATTTTGTTCCGCCTCCTGGCAAAGCTGTTAAAAAAACGAATTTTTTTCTGGCGCACCAGTGTCTTGACTCTATGAAGGGGGATATACTAACAGAAATGGCATAAAAGATTGCAAATCGCTTTCGTACTCGTTTTTGTGTCGACACGTGCCTGTCTAACACTTTTTTCAGAATTTTCGTACAATCTGAAAACAACAAATACAATTTGAAAACGGAAATGATTTCGTTTATGTACTAGCCCACTTTTTAGTTTGTTCGAGTTTCTGGGAGCCGAGAGAATTTTTGTAGCGAAACCGGTGCGGCGGCTGGCAACAGTCATTCTCTGCGTATTCACACACATCATGAGCGAGCTCGGCCAACTGAACAGCGTCGTCAAAGATTTTTGCGACTGGTGCCAGTATGAAGACCTTGCTGCCAGCTGTTCGCAATCTTTTTTGGACAGCCGTCGAGTCTCTGTGAGCTGTCCTTATGAGCAGTCTTTGGCACAGAGGCACGAGTTCATCACAAAACAGTCGAAATTTTCACCAGCTGCCAGAAACTAAAGTCTTTGCGCTTTCAGATGTACCCTCCTCCTTATTTCTTCGTTGATCGAACAAGTAGAAATGTGGGAATGCTGATGACTTCACCGAATGTTTATATGTATTAATGAGTCACAGTTTTGTCTCCGAGGGCATCGATACTGTGAAATGTAACCTGATCCAGAAGGTGCCAGTTGTGCATCGCCTAATCGACCTGTTTAGGAATAGTCGCACCTGGGAAGCGATGCGCTTGTTCGATGTATCAAGTTACACCAGTTGCCCGATTGCGTGCGCTGAGGTCACTCTGATGTTGCGCAACATGGAACAGGTGCAAGCGCAACTAGTTGCGAAAAAAGAGAGACGAGGGGAGACATTATAGAAAGTAGGGAAACATTTCTATGGAGCCATCGACTCGCTATCTTCTCGGTAAAAGGCCGCAACTTTTGCGCCGTCTTTAAGAAATCTTTAGTTAGAAGTTGCTTTGAAGTTGCGCAACCTCGGCACAAACTTTGCGCAAAGGCGGCCAAAAAGTTTCTTTTTTTCAAAGCATTCCGCGCAAAATTAAAACCAATTGATTAAATATCTTTACTATACTATTTGCGTAGTTCTGTTTGTCCGGTCACTTCAGCTGGAACAACTTTCCAACCTGTGGCCTGATTGATTTGAAACTTTGCATACGCCTATGGGTCTCAGAGCGCTTCACTACTATAAAAATTTTAGTAAGGTATACGGTAGGATTACGGTACCTACAGTACAAACCGTCATTTTCGACCCCCTTCAAACTGAACCGATTGACTTCAAACTTTGATGGTTGCATTTTTTTAAGGGAAAGTGGTTGATAGTGAAGAGTACTAAGGGTGCTGTAGCTACAGTAAACGAAAATTATTGATCGATTCGGATTACGGTAGAAACGGAAATACGAGAAATCGTCTGCGTCTCTCACTTTCACACTCGCTCTCGCCTCATTTTTTTGAAACGGAGTTTGAACGTGCTAGAAAGGGTCAAAAAGTTACAGAAACATTTTGGCGGGAATTCAAAAAGCTGAAAAGCGCCCTCCATCGTTTTTCACACCAAAAAAGTTACTCCATTCGGAAAGGCCTGCACCCGTCTAAGCGAATGCCAGCGGGGTGGGCGCTGCGATAGCCGATAGCCGCGCCCACCCCGCTAGTAAAATTTAATTCGTAAAAACAGAAAATATAAAAATATAAATCCAATTTCGTAATTTGAAGTTTCCATCAGAGTTAAGCGATCGAAAAGTTCGGCAAATTTTGCCGGTAAAAAATTTTCCGGAAAAAAAATCCGGCAAATTTTCCGTTTCCGGACTTTCCGAATAAACTTCGGCAACGAATCTTCCGGTCACGGAAAATTTCGGCAAAAGTGCGTAAGTTCGACTCGAAGTTTGAATATGAGACGTTTTTGAGGTTTTTTTTAGTCAAAGTTTAATCATTAATTCTTTTTGAACCGTTTTTATTTTTTCTCTCCGAAAAAACCTTGTTTTTATCTTGAAGGTTACGGTGAGAAATTTGCGACTGTGCAGCGGAGCGCGTTTGCACCAAGAACCACGATTCGGCATCGAGGGGCGCACTGGGAAGAAAACTAGAGAAATTGGCTAGAAAAGGATTCGAAAACCAGAAAATCGAAGTTCCAGTCGAAAAATAACCCCCGCGAGTGAATCCATGATTTCCTCAAATCAATCTTCTTTTTCAGAGTGATGATAGCCTGGCCCCCCGTCCACCACTAGGACGCCTCTTATTGGGCCGGGCTTGGTGAGTGACTCTATGAATTTCCTTAAATCAATCTTCTTTTTCAGAGTGGAAAAAGCCTGGCCCCCCGTCCACCACTCCCCATCGTCCACCACTAGGACGCCTCTTATTGGGCCGGGCTTAGTGAGTGAATCCATGATTTCCTCAATTCAATCTTCTCTTTCAGAGTGATAATAGCTTGGCCCCCCGTCCACCACTCCCGATCGTCCACCACTAGGACGCCTCTTATTGGGCCAGGCTTAGTGAGTGAATCCATGATTTCCTCAAATCAATCTTCTCTTTCAGAGTGGAAATAGCCTGGTCCCCCGTCCACCACTCCCGATCGTCCACCACTAGGACGCCTCTTATTGGGCCAGGCTTAGTGAGTGAATCCATGATTTCCTCAAATCAATCTTCTCTTTCAGAGTGGAAATAGCCTGGTCCCCCGTCCACCACTCCCGATCGTCCACCACTAGGACGCCTCTTATTGGGCCAGGCTTAGTGAGTGAATCCATGATTTCCTCAAATCAATCCTCTCTTTCAGAGTGATAATAGCCTGGCCCCCCGTCCACCACTCCCGATCGTCCACCACTAGGACGCCTCTTATTGGGCCGGGCTTGGTGAGTGAATCCATGAATTTCCATAAATCAATCTTCTCTTTCAGAGTGGAAATAGCCTGGTCCCCCGTCCACCACTCCCGATCGTCCACCACTAGGACGCCTCTTATTGGGCCAGGCTTAGTGAGTGAATCCATGATTTCCTCAAATCAATCTTCTCTTTCAGAGTGATAAAAGCCTGGCCCCCCGTCCACCACTCCCGATCGTCCACCACTAGGACGCCTCTTATTGGGCCGGGCTTAGTGAGTGAATCCATGATTTCCTCAAATCAATCTTCTATTTCAGAGTGATAATAGCCTGGCCCCCCGTCCACCACTCTCGACCGTTCAGGAAATCATGGATTCACTCACTAAGCCCGGCCCAATAAGAGGCGTCCTAGTGGTGGACGATCGGGAGTGGTGGACGGGGGGCCAGGCTATTATCACTCTGAAAGAGAAGATTGATCTGAGGAAATCATGGATTCACTCACTAAGCCCGGCCCGATAAGAGGCGTCCTAGTGGTGGACGATGGGGAGTGGTGGACGGGGGGCCAGGCCATTATCACTCTGAAAGAGAAGATTGATTTGAGGAAATCATGGATTCACTCACTAAGCCCGGCCCAATAAGAGGCGTCCTAGTGGTGGACGATCGGGAGTGGTGGACGGGGGGCCAGGCTTTTATCACTCTGAAAGAGAAGATTGATTTGAGGAAATAATGGATTCACTCACTAAGCCCGGCCCAATAAGAGGCGTCCTAGTGGTGGACGATCGGGAGTGGTGTACGGGGGGCCAGGCTTTTTCCACTCTGAAAGAGAAGATTGATTTAAGGAAATTCATAGAGTCACTCACCAAGCCCGGCCCAATAAGAGGCGTCCTAGTGGTGGACGGGGGGCCAGGCTATCATCACTCTGAAAAAGAAGATTGATTTGAGGAAACCATGGATTCACTCACTAAGCCCGGCCCGATAAGAGGCGTCCTAGTGGTGGACGATGGGGAGTGGTGGACGGGGGGCCAGGCTTTTTCCACTCTGAAAGAAAAGATTGATTTAAGGAAATTCATGGAGTCACTCACCAAGCCCGGCCCAATAAGAGGCGTCCTAGTGGTGGACGATGGGGAGTGGTAGACGGGGGGCCAGGCTTTTTCCACTCTGAAAGAGAAGATTGATTTAAGGAAATTCATAGAGTCACTCACCAAGCCCGGCCCAATAAGAGGCGTCCTAGTGGTGGACGATGGGGAGTGGTGGACGGGGGGCCAGGCTTTTTCCACTCTGAAAGAAAAGATTGATTTAAGGAAATTCATGGAGTCACTCACCAAGCCCGGCCCAATAAGAGGCGTCCTAGTGGTGGACGATGGGGAGTGGTAGACGGGGGGCCAGGCTTTTTCCACTCTGAAAGAGAAGATTGATTTAAGGAAATTCATAGAGTCACTCACCAAGCCCGGCCCAATAAGAGGCGTCCTAGTGGTGGACGATGGGGAGTGGTGGACGGGGGGCCAGGCTTTTTCCACTCTGAAAGAAAAGATTGATTTAAGGAAATTCATGGAGTCACTCACCAAGCCCGGCCCAATAAGAGGCGTCCTAGTGGTGGACGATGGGGAGTGGTAGACGGGGGGCCAGGCTTTTTCCACTCTGAAAGAAAAGATTGATTCAAGGAAATTCATGGAGTCACTCACCAAGCCCGGCCCAATAAGAGGCGTCCTAGTGGTGGACGATGGGGAGTGGTGGACGGGGGGCCAGGCTTTTTCCACTCTGAAAGAGAAGATTGATTTAAGGAAATTCATAGAGTCACTCACCAAGCCCGGCCCAATAAGAGGCGTCCTAGTGGTGGACGATGGGGAGTGGTGGACGGGGGGCCAGGCTTTTTCCACTCTGAAAGAAAAGATTGATTTAAGGAAATTCATGGAGTCACTCACCAAGCCCGGCCCAATAAGAGGCGTCCTAGTGGTGGACGATGGGGAGTGGTAGACGGGGGGCCAGGCTTTTTCCACTCTGAAAGAAAAGATTGATTCAAGGAAATTCATGGAGTCACTCACCAAGCCCGGCCCAATAAGAGGCGTCCTAGTGGTGGACGATGGGGAGTGGTAGACGGGGGGCCAGGCTTTTTCCACTCTGAAAGAGAAGATTGATTTAAGGAAATTCATAGAGTCACTCACCAAGCCCGGCCCAATAAGAGGCGTCCTAGTGGTGGACGATGGGGAGTGGTGGACGGGGGGCCAGGCTTTTTCCACTCTGAAAGAAAAGATTGATTTAAGGAAATTCATGGAGTCACTCACCAAGCCCGGCCCAATAAGAGGCGTCCTAGTGGTGGACGATGGGGAGTGGTGGACGGGGGGCCAGGCTTTTTCCACTCTGAAAGAAAAGATTGATTTAAGGAAATTCATGGAGTCACTCACCAAGCCCGGCCCAATAAGAGGCGTCCTAGTGGTGGACGATGGGGAGTGGTAGACGGGGGGCCAGGCTTTTTCCACTCTGAAAGAGAAGATTGATTTAAGGAAATTCATAGAGTCACTCACCAAGCCCGGCCCAATAAGAGGCGTCCTAGTGGTGGACGATGGGGAGTGGTGGACGGGGGGCCAGGCTTTTTCCACTCTGAAAGAAAAGATTGATTTAAGGAAATTCATGGAGTCACTCACCAAGCCCGGCCCAATAAGAGGCGTCCTAGTGGTGGACGATGGGGAGTGGTAGACGGGGGGCCAGGCTTTTTCCACTCTGAAAGAAAAGATTGATTCAAGGAAATTCATGGAGTCACTCACCAAGCCCGGCCCAATAAGAGGCGTCCTAGTGGTGGACGATCGGGAGTGGTGTACGGGGGGCCAGGCTTTTTCCACTCTGAAAGAGAAGATTGATTTAAGGAAATTCATAGAGTCACTCACCAAGCCCGGCCCAATAAGAGGCGTCCTAGTGGTGGACGGGGGGCCAGGCTATCATCACTCTGAAAAAGAAGATTGATTTGAGGAAACCATGGATTCACTCACTAAGCCCGGCCCGATAAGAGGCGTCCTAGTGGTGGACGATGGGGAGTGGTGGACGGGGGGCCAGGCTTTTTCCACTCTGAAAGAAAAGATTGATTTAAGGAAATTCATGGAGTCACTCACCAAGCCCGGCCCAATAAGAGGCGTCCTAGTGGTGGACGATGGGGAGTGGTGGACGGGGGGCCAGGCTTTTTCCACTCTGAAAGAAAAGATTGATTTAAGGAAATTCATGGAGTCACTCACCAAGCCCGGCCCAATAAGAGGCGTCCTAGTGGTGGACGATGGGGAGTGGTAGACGGGGGGCCAGGCTTTTTCCACTCTGAAAGAGAAGATTGATTTGAAGAAATCATGGATTCACTCACTAAGCCCGGCCCAATAAGAGGCGTCCTTGTGGTGTACGATCGGGAGTGGTGGACAGGGGGGCCAGGCTATTTCCACTCTGAAAAAGAAAATTGATTTGAGGAAATTCATGAAGTCACTCACTAAGCCCGGCCCATTAGCGGCGTCCTAGTGGTGGACGATCGCGAGTTGTGGACGATCGGGAGTGGTGGACAGGGGGGCCAAGCTATTTCCACTCTGAAAGAGAAAACTGATTTGAGGAAATTCATGAAGTCACTCACTAAGCCCGGCCCATTAGCGGCGTCCTAGTGGTGGACGATAGGGAGTTGTGGACGATCGGGAGTGGTGGACAGGGGGGCCAGGCTATTTCCACTCTGAAAGAGAAAATTGATTTGAGGAAATTCATGAAGTCACTCACTAAGCCCGGCCCATTAGCGGCGTCCTAGTGGTGGACGATCGGGAGTGGTGGACGGAGGACCAGGCTATTTCCACTCTGAAAGAGAAGATTGATTTAAGGAAATTCATGGAGTCACTCACCAAGCCCGGCCCAATAAGAGGCGTCCTAGTGGTGGACGATGGGGAGTGGTGGACAGGGGAGCCAGGCTTTTTCCACTCTGAAAGAGAATATTGATTTGAGGAAATTCATGGAGTCACATACTAAGCCCGGCCCGATAAGAGGCTCCTAGTGGTGGACGATGGGGAGTGGTGGACAGGGGGCCAAGCTTTTTCCACTCTGAAAGAGAAGATTGATTTCAGGAAATTCATGGAGTCACTCACCAAGCCCGGCCCGTTAGCGGCGTCCTAGTGGTGGACGATAGGGAGTGGTGGACGGAGGACCAGGCTATTTACACTCTGAAAAAGAAGATTGATTTAAAAAAATTCATAGAGTCACTCACCAAGCCCGGCCCAATAAGAGGCGTCCTAGTGGTGGACGATCGTTAGTGGTGGACGGGGGGGCCAAGCTATTTCCACTCTGAAAGAGAAGATTGATTTGAGGAAATCATGGATTCACCCACTTTTCATCCACCGCTCCCATAGTTGTCGTCCACCGCTCCCATAGTTGTCGTCCACCGCTCCCATAGTTGTCGTCCACCGCTCCCATAGTTGTCGTCCACCGCTCCCATAGTTGTTGTCCACCGCTACCAGAGTTGTCGTCCACCGCTCCCATAGTTGTCGTCCACCGCTCCCATAGTTGTCGTCCACCGCTCCCAGAGTTTTTATCCACCGCTACCAGAGTTGTCGTCCACCGCTCCCATAGTTGTCGTCCACCGCTCCCATAGTTGTCGTCCACCGCTCCCAGAGTTTTTATCCACCGCTCCCAGAGTTGTCGTCCACCGCTGCCATAGTTGTCGTCCACCGCTTCAAGTTTTTGGTGTCCACCGCTCCCATAGTTGTCGTCCACCGCTCCAAATTTTTGGTGTCCACCGCTTTCATAGTTGTCGTCCACCGCTCCCATAGTTGTCGTCCACCGCTCCAAGTTTTTGGTGTCCACCGCTACCATAGTTGTCGTCCACCGCTCCCATAGTTGTCGTCCACCGCTCCCATAGTTGTCGTCCACCGCTACCATAGTTGTCGTCCACCGCTCCCATAGTTGTCGTCCACCGCTCCCATAGTTGTCGTCCACCGCTACCATAGTTGTCGTCCACCGCTACCATAGTTGTCGTCCACCGCTACCATAGTTGTCGTCCACCGCTACCATAGTTGTCGTCCACCGCTCTCATAGTTGTCGTCCACCGCTACCATAGTTGTCGTCCACCGCTCCCATAGTTGTCGTCCACCGCTACCATAGTTGTCGTCCACCGCTACCATAGTTGTCGTCCACCGCTACCATAGTTGTCGTCCACCGCTACCATAGTTGTCGTCCACCGCTCTCATAGTTGTCGTCCACCGCTCCCATAGTTGTCGTCCACCGCTCCCATAGTTGTCGTCCATTGCTACCATAGTTGTCGTCCACCGCTCCCATAGTTGTCGTCCACCGCTCCCATAGTTGTCGTCCACCGCTACCATAGTTGTCGTCCACCGCTCTCATAGTTGTCGTCCACCGCTACCATAGTTGTCGTCCACCGCTCTCATAGTTGTCGTCCACCGCTACCATAGTTGTCGTCCACCGCTACCATAGTTGTCGTCCACCGCTCCCATAGTTGTCGTCCACCGCTCCCATAGTTGTCGTCCACCGCTACCATAGTTGTCGTCCACCGCTACCATAGTTGTCGTCCACCGCTACCATAGTTGTCGTCCACCGCTCCTATAGTTGTCGTCCACCGCTACCATAGTTGTCGTCCACCGCTACCATAGTTGTCGTCCACCGCTCCCATAGTTGTCGTCCACCGCTACCATAGTTGTCGTCCACCGCTACCATAGTTGTCGTCCACCGCTACCATAGTTGTCGTCCACCGCTACCATAGTTGTCGTCCACCGCTACCATAGTTGTCGTCCACCGCTACCATAGTTGTCGTCCACCGCTCTCATAGTTGTCGTCCACCGCTACCATAGTTGTCGTCCACCGCTACCATAGTTGTCGTCCACCGCTACCATAGTTGTCGTCCACCGCTACCATAGTTGTCGTCCACCGCTACCATAGTTGTCGTCCACCGCTACCATAGTTGTCGTCCACCGCTCCCATAGTTGTCGTCCACCGCTCCCATAGTTGTCGTCCACCGCTCCTATAGTTGTCGTCCACCGCTACCATAGTTGTCGTCCACCGCTACCATAGTTGTCGTCCACCGCTACCATAGTTGTCGTCCACCGCTACCATAGTTGTCGTCCACCGCTCCCATAGTTGTCGTCCACCGCTCCCATAGTTGTCGTCCACCGCTACCATAGTTGTCGTCCACCGCTACCATAGTTGTCGTCCACCGCTACCATAGTTGTCGTCCACCGCTACCATAGTTGTCGTCCACCGCTACCATAGTTGTCGTCCACCGCTACCATAGTTGTCGTCCACCGCTACCATAGTTGTCGTCCACCGCTACCATAGTTGTCGTCCACCGCTACCATAGTTGTCGTCCACCGCTACCATAGTTGTCGTCCACCGCTCTCATAGTTGTCGTCCACCGCTACCATAGTTGTCGTCCACCGCTACCATAGTTGTCGTCCACCGCTACCATAGTTGTCGTCCACCGCTCTCATAGTTGTCGTCCACCGCTACCATAGTTGTCGTCCACCGCTACCATAGTTGTCGTCCACCGCTACCATAGTTGTCGTCCACCGCTCTCATAGTTGTCGTCCACCGCTACCATAGTTGTCGTCCACCGCTCCCATAGTTGTCGTCCACCGCTACCATAGTTGTCGTCCACCGCTACCATAGTTGTCGTCCACCGCTACCATAGTTGTCGTCCACCGCTACCATAGTTGTCGTCCACCGCTCTCATAGTTGTCGTCCACCGCTACCATAGTTGTTGTCCACCGCTCTCATAGTTGTCGTCCACCGCTACCATAGTTGTCGTCCACCGCTACCATAGTTGTCGTCCACCGCTACCATAGTTGTTGTCCACCGCTCTCATAGTTGTCGTCCATTGCTACCATAGTTGTCGTCCACCGCTACCATAGTTGTCGTCCACCGCTACCATAGTTGTCGTCCACCGCTACCATAGTTGTCGTCCACCGCTACCATAGTTGTCGTCCACCGCTACCATAGTTGTCGTCCACCGCTACCATAGTTGTCGTCCACCGCTCCCATAGTTGTCGTCCACCGCTACCATAGTTGTCGTCCACCGCTACCATAGTTGTCGTCCACCGCTACCATAGTTGTCGTCCACCGCTACCATAGTTGTCGTCCACCGCTACCATAGTTGTCGTCCACCGCTACCATAGTTGTCGTCCACCGCTCTCATAGTTGTCGTCCACCGCTACCATAGTTGTCGTCCACCGCTACCATAGTTGTCGTCCACCGCTACCATAGTTGTCGTCCACCGCTACCATAGTTGTCGTCCACCGCTACCATAGTTGTCGTCCACCGCTACCATAGTTGTCGTCCACCGCTCCCATAGTTGTCGTCCACCGCTCCCATAGTTGTCGTCCACCGCTCCTATAGTTGTCGTCCACCGCTACCATAGTTGTCGTCCACCGCTCCCATAGTTGTCGTCCACCGCTCCTATAGTTGTCGTCCACCGCTACCATAGTTGTCGTCCACCGCTACCATAGTTGTCGTCCACCGCTACCATAGTTGTCGTCCACCGCTACCATAGTTGTCGTCCACCGCTCTCATAGTTGTCGTCCACCGCTCTCATAGTTGTCGTCCACCGCTACCATAGTTGTCGTCCACCGCTCCCATAGTTGTCGTCCACCGCTCCCATAGTTGTCGTCCACCGCTACCATAGTTGTCGTCCACCGCTACCATAGTTGTCGTCCACCGCTACCATAGTTGTCGTCCACCGCTACCATAGTTGTCGTCCACCGCTACCATAGTTGTCGTCCACCGCTACCATAGTTGTCGTCCACCGCTACCATAGTTGTCGTCCACCGCTCTCATAGTTGTCGTCCACCGCTACCATAGTTGTCGTCCACCGCTACCATAGTTGTCGTCCACCGCTACCATAGTTGTCGTCCACCGCTACCATAGTTGTCGTCCACCGCTACCATAGTTGTCGTCCACCGCTACCATAGTTGTCGTCCACCGCTCCCATAGTTGTCGTCCACCGCTCCCATAGTTGTCGTCCACCGCTCCTATAGTTGTCGTCCACCGCTACCATAGTTGTCGTCCACCGCTACCATAGTTGTCGTCCACCGCTACCATAGTTGTCGTCCACCGCTACCATAGTTGTCGTCCACCGCTCTCATAGTTGTCGTCCACCGCTACCATAGTTGTCGTCCACCGCTACCATAGTTGTCGTCCACCGCTCCCATAGTTGTCGTCCACCGCTCCCATAGTTGTCGTCCACCGCTACCATAGTTGTCGTCCACCGCTACCATAGTTGTCGTCCACCGCTACCATAGTTGTCGTCCACCGCTACCATAGTTGTCGTCCACCGCTACCATAGTTGTCGTCCACCGCTATCATAGTTGTCGTCCACCGCTACCATAGTTGTCGTCCACCGCTACCATAGTTGTCGTCCACCGCTACCATAGTTGTCGTCCACCGCTACCATAGTTGTCGTCCACCGCTCTCATAGTTGTCGTCCACCGCTACCATAGTTGTCGTCCACCGCTACCATAGTTGTCGTCCACCGCGACCATAGTTGTCGTCCACCGCTACCATAGTTGTCGTCCACCGCTACCATAGTTGTCGTCCACCGCTACCATAGTTGTCGTCCACCGCTACCATAGTTGTCGTCCACCGCTCTCATAGTTGTCGTCCACCGCTACCATAGTTGTCGTCCACCGCTCTCATAGTTGTCGTCCACCGCTACCATAGTTGTCGTCCACCGCTACCATAGTTGTCGTCCACCGCTCCCATAGTTGTCGTCCACCGCTCCCATAGTTGTCGTCCACCGCTACCATAGTTGTCGTCCACCGCTACCATAGTTGTCGTCCACCGCTCCCATAGTTGTCGTCCACCGCTCCCATAGTTGTCGTCCACCGCTACCATAGTTGTCGTCCACCGCTCCCATAGTTGTCGTCCACCGCTCCCATAGTTGTCGTCCACCGCTCCTATAGTTGTCGTCCACCGCTACCATAGTTGTCGTCCACCGCTACCATAGTTGTCGTCCACCGCTCCCATAGTTGTCGTCCACCGCTACCATAGTTGTCGTCCACCGCTACCATAGTTGTCGTCCACCGCTACCATAGTTGTCGTCCACCGCTCCCATAGTTGTCGTCCACCGCTACCATAGTTGTCGTCCACCGCTCCCATAGTTGTCGTCCACCGCTCCCATAGTTGTCGTCCACCGCTCCTATAGTTGTCGTCCACCGCTACCATAGTTGTCGTCCACCGCTACCATAGTTGTCGTCCACCGCTCCCATAGTTGTCGTCCACCGCTACCATAGTTGTCGTCCACCGCTACCATAGTTGTCGTCCACCGCTACCATAGTTGTCGTCCACCGCTCCCATAGTTGTCGTCCACCGCTCCCATAGTTGTCGTCCACCGCTACCATAGTTGTCGTCCACCGCTACCATAGTTGTCGTCCACCGCTACCATAGTTGTCGTCCACCGCTACCATCGTTGTCGTCCACCGCTACCATAGTTGTCGTCCACCGCTACCATAGTTGTCGTCCACCGCTACCATAGTTGTCGTCCACCGCTCTCATAGTTGTCGTCCACCGCTACCATAGTTGTCGTCCACCGCTACCATAGTTGTCGTCCACCGCTACCATAGTTGTCGTCCACCGCTCCCATAGTTGTCGTCCACCGCTACCATAGTTGTCGTCCACCGCTCCCATAGTTGTCGTCCACCGCTCCCATAGTTGTCGTCCACCGCTCCTATAGTTGTCGTCCACCGCTAAAATAGTTGTCGTCCACCGCTACCATAGTTGTCGTCCACCGCTCCCATAGTTGTCGTCCACCGCTACCATAGTTGTCGTCCACCGCTACCATAGTTGTCGTCCACCGCTACCATAGTTGTCGTCCACCGCTCCCATAGTTGTCGTCCACCGCTCCCATAGTTGTCGTCCACCGCTACCATAGTTGTCGTCCACCGCTACCATAGTTGTCGTCCACCGCTACCATAGTTGTCGTCCACCGCTACCATAGTTGTCGTCCACCGCTACCATAGTTGTCGTCCACCGCTACCATAGTTGTCGTCCACCGCTACCATAGTTGTCGTCCACCGCTCTCATAGTTGTCGTCCACCGCTACCATAGTTGTCGTCCACCGCTACCATAGTTGTCGTCCACCGCTACCATAGTTGTCGTCCACCGCTACCATAGTTGTCGTCCACCGCTCCCATAGTTGTCGTCCACCGCTACCATAGTTGTCGTCCACCGCTACCATAGTTGTCGTCCACCGCTCCCATAGTTGTCGTCCACCGCTCCTATAGTTGTCGTCCACCGCTACCATAGTTGTCGTCCACCGCTCCCATAGTTGTCGTCCACCGCTACCATAGTTGTCGTCCACCGCTACCATAGTTGTCGTCCACCGCTACCATAGTTGTCGTCCACCGCTCCCATAGTTGTCGTCCACCGCTCCCATAGTTGTCGTCCACCGCTCCCATAGTTGTCGTCCACCGCTACCATAGTTGTCGTCCACCGCTACCATAGTTGTCGTCCACCGCTACCATAGTTGTCGTCCACCGCTACCATAGTTGTCGTCCACCGCTACCATAGTTGTCGTCCACCGCTACCATAGTTGTCGTCCACCGCTCTCATAGTTGTCGTCCACCGCTACCATAGTTGTCGTCCACCGCTACCATAGTTGTCGTCCACCGCTACCATAGTTGTCGTCCACCGCTACCATAGTTGTCGTCCACCGCTACCATAGTTGTCGTCCACCGCTACCATAGTTGTCGTCCACCGCTCCCATAGTTGTCGTCCACCGCTCCCATAGTTGTCGTCCACCGCTACCATAGTTGTCGTCCACCGCTCCCATAGTTGTCGTCCACCGCTCCCATAGTTGTCGTCCACCGCTACCATAGTTGTCGTCCACCGCTACCATAGTTGTCGTCCACCGCTCTCATAGTTGTCGTCCACCGCTACCATAGTTGTCGTCCACCGCTACCATAGTTGTCGTCCACCGCTACCATAGTTGTCGTCCACCGCTACCATAGTTGTCGTCCACCGCTACCATAGTTGTCGTCCACCGCTACCATAGTTGTCGTCCACCGCTCCCATAGTTGTCGTCCACCGCTCCCATAGTTGTCGTCCACCGCTACCATAGTTGTCGTCCACCGCTACCATAGTTGTCGTCCACCGCTACCATAGTTGTCGTCCACCGCTACCATAGTTGTCGTCCACCGCTACCATAGTTGTCGTCCACCGCTACCATAGTTGTCGTCCACCGCTACCATAGTTGTCGTCCACCGCTACCATAGTTGTCGTCCACCGCTACCATAGTTGTCGTCCACCGCTACCATAGTTGTCGTCCACCGCTACCATAGTTGTCGTCCACCGCTACCATAGTTGTCGTCCACCGCTACCATAGTTGTCGTCCACCGCTACCATAGTTGTCGTCCACCGCTCTCATAGTTGTCGTCCACCGCTACCATAGTTGTCGTCCACCGCTACCATAGTTGTCGTCCACCGCTCCCATAGTTGTCGTCCACCGCTCCCATAGTTGTCGTCCACCGCTACCATAGTTGTCGTCCACCGCTACCATAGTTGTCGTCCACCGCTACCATAGTTGTCGTCCACCGCTACCATAGTTGTCGTCCACCGCTACCATAGTTGTCGTCCACCGCTACCATAGTTGTCGTCCACCGCTACCATAGTTGTCGTCCACCGCTCTCATAGTTGTCGTCCACCGCTACCATAGTTGTCGTCCACCGCTACCATAGTTGTCGTCCACCGCTCTCATAGTTGTCGTCCACCGCTACCATAGTTGTCGTCCACCGCTCTCATAGTTGTCGTCCACCGCTACCATAGTTGTCGTCCACCGCTACCATAGTTGTCGTCCACCGCTCCCATAGTTGTCGTCCACCGCTCCCATAGTTGTCGTCCACCGCTCTCATAGTTGTCGTTCACCGCTACCATAGTTGTCGTCCACCGCTACCATAGTTGTCGTCCACCGCTACCATAGTTGTCGTCCACCGCTACCATAGTTGTCGTCCACCGCTACCATAGTTGTCGTCCACCGCTACCATAGTTGTCGTCCACCGCTCCCATAGTTGTCGTCCACCCCTCCAAGTTTTTGGTGTCCACCGCTCCCATAGTTGTCGTCCACCGCTCCCATAGTTGTCGTCCACCGCTACCATAGTTGTCGTCCACCGCTCCCATAGTTGTCGTCCACCGCTACCATAGTTGTCGTCCACCGCTCTCATAGTTGTCGTCCACCGCTACCATAGTTGTCGTCTACCGCTCTCATAGTTGTCGTCCACCGCTACCATAGTTGTCGTCCACCGCTACCATAGTTGTCGTCCACCGCTCCCATAGTTGTCGTCCACCGCTCCCATAGTTGTCGTCCACCGCTACCATAGTTGTCGTCCACCGCTACCATAGTTGTCGTCCACCGCTACCATAGTTGTCGTTAACCGCTCCCATAGTTGTCGTCCACCGCTCCCATAGTTGTCGTCCACCGCTACCATAGTTGTCGTCCACCGCTACCATAGTTGTCGTCCACCGCTCCCATAGTTGTCGTCCACCGCTACCATAGTTGTCGTCCACCGCTACCATAGTTGTCGTCCACCGCTCTCATAGTTGTCGTCCACCGCTACCACAGCTGTCGTCCACCGCTACCATAGTTGTCGTCCACCGCTCCCATAGTTGTCGTCCACCGCTACCATAGTTGTCGTCCACCGCTACCATAGTTGTCGTTAACCGCTCCCATAGTTGTCGTCCACCGCTCCCATAGTTGTCGTCCACCGCTACCATAGTTGTCGTCCACCGCTCCCATAGTTGTCGTTCACCGCTCCCATAGTTGTCGTCCACCGCTCCCATAGTTGTCGTCCACCGCTCCCATAGTTGTCGTCCACCGCTCTCATAGTTGTCGTCCACCGCTACCATAGTTGTCGTCCACCGCTCCCATAGTTGTCGTCCACCGCTCCCATAGTTGTCGTCCACCGCTACCATAGTTGTCGTCCACCGCTACCATAGTTGTCGTCCACCGCTACCATAGTTGTCGTCCACCGCTACCATAGTTGTCGTCCACCGCTACCATAGTTGTCGTCCACCGCTACCATAGTTGTCGTCCACCGCTACCATAGTTGTCGTCCACCGCTACCATAGTTGTCGTCCACCGCTACCATAGTTGTCGTCCACCGCTACCATAGTTGTCGTCCACCGCTCTCATAGTTGTCGTCCACCGCTACCATAGTTGTCGTCCACCGCTACCATAGTTGTCGTCCACCGCTACCATAGTTGTCGTCCACCGCTCTCATAGTTGTCGTCCACCGCTACCATAGTTGTCGTCCACCGCTACCATAGTTGTCGTCCACCGCTACCATAGTTGTCGTCCACCGCTCTCATAGTTGTCGTCCACCGCTACCATAGTTGTCGTCCACCGCTCCCATAGTTGTCGTCCACCGCTACCATAGTTGTCGTCCACCGCTACCATAGTTGTCGTCCACCGCTACCATAGTTGTCGTCCACCGCTACCATAGTTGTCGTCCACCGCTCTCATAGTTGTCGTCCACCGCTACCATAGTTGTCGTCCACCGCTACCATAGTTGTCGTCCACCGCTACCATAGTTGTTGTCCACCGCTCTCATAGTTGTCGTCCATTGCTACCATAGTTGTCGTCCACCGCTACCATAGTTGTCGTCCACCGCTACCATAGTTGTCGTCCACCGCTACCATAGTTGTCGTCCACCGCTACCATAGTTGTCGTCCACCGCTACCATAGTTGTCGTCCACCGCTACCATAGTTGTCGTCCACCGCTCCCATAGTTGTCGTCCACCGCTACCATAGTTGTCGTCCACCGCTACCATAGTTGTCGTCCACCGCTACCATAGTTGTCGTCCACCGCTACCATAGTTGTCGTCCACCGCTACCATAGTTGTCGTCCACCGCTACCATAGTTGTCGTCCACCGCTCTCATAGTTGTCGTCCACCGCTACCATAGTTGTCGTCCACCGCTACCATAGTTGTCGTCCACCGCTACCATAGTTGTCGTCCACCGCTACCATAGTTGTCGTCCACCGCTACCATAGTTGTCGTCCACCGCTACCATAGTTGTCGTCCACCGCTCCCATAGTTGTCGTCCACCGCTCCCATAGTTGTCGTCCACCGCTCCTATAGTTGTCGTCCACCGCTACCATAGTTGTCGTCCACCGCTCCCATAGTTGTCGTCCACCGCTCCTATAGTTGTCGTCCACCGCTACCATAGTTGTCGTCCACCGCTACCATAGTTGTCGTCCACCGCTACCATAGTTGTCGTCCACCGCTCTCATAGTTGTCGTCCACCGCTCTCATAGTTGTCGTCCACCGCTACCATAGTTGTCGTCCACCGCTCCCATAGTTGTCGTCCACCGCTCCCATAGTTGTCGTCCACCGCTACCATAGTTGTCGTCCACCGCTACCATAGTTGTCGTCCACCGCTACCATAGTTGTCGTCCACCGCTACCATAGTTGTCGTCCACCGCTACCATAGTTGTCGTCCACCGCTACCATAGTTGTCGTCCACCGCTACCATAGTTGTCGTCCACCGCTCTCATAGTTGTCGTCCACCGCTACCATAGTTGTCGTCCACCGCTACCATAGTTGTCGTCCACCGCTACCATAGTTGTCGTCCACCGCTACCATAGTTGTCGTCCACCGCTACCATAGTTGTCGTCCACCGCTACCATAGTTGTCGTCCACCGCTCCCATAGTTGTCGTCCACCGCTCCCATAGTTGTCGTCCACCGCTCCTATAGTTGTCGTCCACCGCTACCATAGTTGTCGTCCACCGCTACCATAGTTGTCGTCCACCGCTACCATAGTTGTCGTCCACCGCTACCATAGTTGTCGTCCACCGCTCTCATAGTTGTCGTCCACCGCTACCATAGTTGTCGTCCACCGCTACCATAGTTGTCGTCCACCGCTCCCATAGTTGTCGTCCACCGCTCCCATAGTTGTCGTCCACCGCTACCATAGTTGTCGTCCACCGCTACCATAGTTGTCGTCCACCGCTACCATAGTTGTCGTCCACCGCTACCATAGTTGTCGTCCACCGCTACCATAGTTGTCGTCCACCGCTATCATAGTTGTCGTCCACCGCTACCATAGTTGTCGTCCACCGCTACCATAGTTGTCGTCCACCGCTACCATAGTTGTCGTCCACCGCTACCATAGTTGTCGTCCACCGCTCTCATAGTTGTCGTCCACCGCTACCATAGTTGTCGTCCACCGCTACCATAGTTGTCGTCCACCGCGACCATAGTTGTCGTCCACCGCTACCATAGTTGTCGTCCACCGCTACCATAGTTGTCGTCCACCGCTACCATAGTTGTCGTCCACCGCTACCATAGTTGTCGTCCACCGCTCTCATAGTTGTCGTCCACCGCTACCATAGTTGTCGTCCACCGCTCTCATAGTTGTCGTCCACCGCTACCATAGTTGTCGTCCACCGCTACCATAGTTGTCGTCCACCGCTCCCATAGTTGTCGTCCACCGCTCCCATAGTTGTCGTCCACCGCTACCATAGTTGTCGTCCACCGCTACCATAGTTGTCGTCCACCGCTCCCATAGTTGTCGTCCACCGCTCCCATAGTTGTCGTCCACCGCTACCATAGTTGTCGTCCACCGCTCCCATAGTTGTCGTCCACCGCTCCCATAGTTGTCGTCCACCGCTCCTATAGTTGTCGTCCACCGCTACCATAGTTGTCGTCCACCGCTACCATAGTTGTCGTCCACCGCTCCCATAGTTGTCGTCCACCGCTACCATAGTTGTCGTCCACCGCTACCATAGTTGTCGTCCACCGCTACCATAGTTGTCGTCCACCGCTCCCATAGTTGTCGTCCACCGCTACCATAGTTGTCGTCCACCGCTCCCATAGTTGTCGTCCACCGCTCCCATAGTTGTCGTCCACCGCTCCTATAGTTGTCGTCCACCGCTACCATAGTTGTCGTCCACCGCTACCATAGTTGTCGTCCACCGCTACCATAGTTGTCGTCCACCGCTACCATAGTTGTCGTCCACCGCTACCATAGTTGTCGTCCACCGCTCCCATAGTTGTCGTCCACCGCTCCCATAGTTGTCGTCCACCGCTACCATAGTTGTCGTCCACCGCTACCATAGTTGTCGTCCACCGCTACCATAGTTGTCGTCCACCGCTACCATCGTTGTCGTCCACCGCTACCATAGTTGTCGTCCACCGCTACCATAGTTGTCGTCCACCGCTACCATAGTTGTCGTCCACCGCTCTCATAGTTGTCGTCCACCGCTACCATAGTTGTCGTCCACCGCTACCATAGTTGTCGTCCACCGCTACCATAGTTGTCGTCCACCGCTCCCATAGTTGTCGTCCACCGCTACCATAGTTGTCGTCCACCGCTCCCATAGTTGTCGTCCACCGCTCCCATAGTTGTCGTCCACCGCTCCTATAGTTGTCGTCCACCGCTAAAATAGTTGTCGTCCACCGCTACCATAGTTGTCGTCCACCGCTCCCATAGTTGTCGTCCACCGCTACCATAGTTGTCGTCCACCGCTACCATAGTTGTCGTCCACCGCTACCATAGTTGTCGTCCACCGCTCCCATAGTTGTCGTCCACCGCTCCCATAGTTGTCGTCCACCGCTACCATAGTTGTCGTCCACCGCTACCATAGTTGTCGTCCACCGCTACCATAGTTGTCGTCCACCGCTACCATAGTTGTCGTCCACCGCTACCATAGTTGTCGTCCACCGCTACCATAGTTGTCGTCCACCGCTACCATAGTTGTCGTCCACCGCTCTCATAGTTGTCGTCCACCGCTACCATAGTTGTCGTCCACCGCTACCATAGTTGTCGTCCACCGCTACCATAGTTGTCGTCCACCGCTACCATAGTTGTCGTCCACCGCTCCCATAGTTGTCGTCCACCGCTACCATAGTTGTCGTCCACCGCTACCATAGTTGTCGTCCACCGCTCCCATAGTTGTCGTCCACCGCTCCTATAGTTGTCGTCCACCGCTACCATAGTTGTCGTCCACCGCTCCCATAGTTGTCGTCCACCGCTACCATAGTTGTCGTCCACCGCTACCATAGTTGTCGTCCACCGCTACCATAGTTGTCGTCCACCGCTCCCATAGTTGTCGTCCACCGCTCCCATAGTTGTCGTCCACCGCTACCATAGTTGTCGTCCACCGCTACCATAGTTGTCGTCCACCGCTACCATAGTTGTCGTCCACCGCTACCATAGTTGTCGTCCACCGCTACCATAGTTGTCGTCCACCGCTACCATAGTTGTCGTCCACCGCTCTCATAGTTGTCGTCCACCGCTACCATAGTTGTCGTCCACCGCTACCATAGTTGTCGTCCACCGCTACCATAGTTGTCGTCCACCGCTACCATAGTTGTCGTCCACCGCTACCATAGTTGTCGTCCACCGCTACCATAGTTGTCGTCCACCGCTCCCATAGTTGTCGTCCACCGCTCCCATAGTTGTCGTCCACCGCTACCATAGTTGTCGTCCACCGCTACCATAGTTGTCGTCCACCGCTACCATAGTTGTCGTCCACCGCTACCATAGTTGTCGTCCACCGCTACCATAGTTGTCGTCCACCGCTACCATAGTTGTCGTCCACCGCTACCATAGTTGTCGTCCACCGCTCCCATAGTTGTCGTCCACCGCTCCTATAGTTGTCGTCCACCGCTACCATAGTTGTCGTCCACCGCTCCCATAGTTGTCGTCCACCGCTACCATAGTTGTCGTCCACCGCTACCATAGTTGTCGTCCACCGCTACCATAGTTGTCGTCCACCGCTCCCATAGTTGTCGTCCACCGCTCCCATAGTTGTCGTCCACCGCTCCCATAGTTGTCGTCCACCGCTACCATAGTTGTCGTCCACCGCTACCATAGTTGTCGTCCACCGCTACCATAGTTGTCGTCCACCGCTACCATAGTTGTCGTCCACCGCTACCATAGTTGTCGTCCACCGCTACCATAGTTGTCGTCCACCGCTCTCATAGTTGTCGTCCACCGCTACCATAGTTGTCGTCCACCGCTACCATAGTTGTCGTCCACCGCTACCATAGTTGTCGTCCACCGCTACCATAGTTGTCGTCCACCGCTACCATAGTTGTCGTCCACCGCTACCATAGTTGTCGTCCACCGCTACCATAGTTGTCGTCCACCGCTACCATAGTTGTCGTCCACCGCTCCCATAGTTGTCGTCCACCGCTCCCATAGTTGTCGTCCACCGCTACCATAGTTGTCGTCCACCGCTACCATAGTTGTCGTCCACCGCTACCATAGTTGTCGTCCACCGCTACCATAGTTGTCGTCCACCGCTACCATAGTTGTCGTCCACCGCTACCATAGTTGTCGTCCACCGCTACCATAGTTGTCGTCCACCGCTACCATAGTTGTCGTCCACCGCTACCATAGTTGTCGTCCACCGCTACCATAGTTGTCGTCCACCGCTACCATAGTTGTCGTCCACCGCTACCATAGTTGTCGTCCACCGCTACCATAGTTGTCGTCCACCGCTACCATAGTTGTCGTCCACCGCTCTCATAGTTGTCGTCCACCGCTACCATAGTTGTCGTCCACCGCTACCATAGTTGTCGTCCACCGCTCCCATAGTTGTCGTCCACCGCTCCCATAGTTGTCGTCCACCGCTACCATAGTTGTCGTCCACCGCTACCATAGTTGTCGTCCACCGCTACCATAGTTGTCGTCCACCGCTACCATAGTTGTCGTCCACCGCTACCATAGTTGTCGTCCACCGCTACCATAGTTGTCGTCCACCGCTACCATAGTTGTCGTCCACCGCTCTCATAGTTGTCGTCCACCGCTACCATAGTTGTCGTCCACCGCTACCATAGTTGTCGTCCACCGCTCTCATAGTTGTCGTCCACCGCTACCATAGTTGTCGTCCACCGCTCTCATAGTTGTCGTCCACCGCTACCATAGTTGTCGTCCACCGCTACCATAGTTGTCGTCCACCGCTCCCATAGTTGTCGTCCACCGCTCCCATAGTTGTCGTCCACCGCTCTCATAGTTGTCGTTCACCGCTACCATAGTTGTCGTCCACCGCTACCATAGTTGTCGTCCACCGCTACCATAGTTGTCGTCCACCGCTACCATAGTTGTCGTCCACCGCTACCATAGTTGTCGTCCACCGCTACCATAGTTGTCGTCCACCGCTCCCATAGTTGTCGTCCACCCCTCCAAGTTTTTGGTGTCCACCGCTCCCATAGTTGTCGTCCACCGCTCCCATAGTTGTCGTCCACCGCTACCATAGTTGTCGTCCACCGCTCCCATAGTTGTCGTCCACCGCTACCATAGTTGTCGTCCACCGCTCTCATAGTTGTCGTCCACCGCTACCATAGTTGTCGTCTACCGCTCTCATAGTTGTCGTCCACCGCTACCATAGTTGTCGTCCACCGCTACCATAGTTGTCGTCCACCGCTCCCATAGTTGTCGTCCACCGCTCCCATAGTTGTCGTCCACCGCTACCATAGTTGTCGTCCACCGCTACCATAGTTGTCGTCCACCGCTACCATAGTTGTCGTTAACCGCTCCCATAGTTGTCGTCCACCGCTCCCATAGTTGTCGTCCACCGCTACCATAGTTGTCGTCCACCGCTACCATAGTTGTCGTCCACCGCTCCCATAGTTGTCGTCCACCGCTACCATAGTTGTCGTCCACCGCTACCATAGTTGTCGTCCACCGCTCTCATAGTTGTCGTCCACCGCTACCACAGCTGTCGTCCACCGCTACCATAGTTGTCGTCCACCGCTCCCATAGTTGTCGTCCACCGCTACCATAGTTGTCGTCCACCGCTACCATAGTTGTCGTTAACCGCTCCCATAGTTGTCGTCCACCGCTCCCATAGTTGTCGTCCACCGCTACCATAGTTGTCGTCCACCGCTCCCATAGTTGTCGTTCACCGCTCCCATAGTTGTCGTCCACCGCTCCCATAGTTGTCGTCCACCGCTCCCATAGTTGTCGTCCACCGCTCTCATAGTTGTCGTCCACCGCTACCATAGTTGTCGTCCACCGCTCCCATAGTTGTCGTCCACCGCTCCCATAGTTGTCGTCCACCGCTACCATAGTTGTCGTCCACCGCTACCATAGTTGTCGTTAACCGCTCCCATAGTTGTCGTCCACCGCTCCCATAGTTGTCGTCCACCGCTACCATAGTTGTCGTCCACCGCTCCCATAGTTGTCGTTCACCGCTCCCATAGTTGTCGTCCACCGCTCCCATAGTTGTCGTCCACCGCTCCCATAGTTGTCGTCCACCGCTCCCATAGTTGTCGTCCACCGCTCCCATAGTTGTCGTCCACCGCTCCCAGAGTTTTTATCCACCGCTCCCAGAGTTGTCGTCCACCGCTGCCATAGTTGTCGTCCACCGCTCCAAGTTTTTGGTGTCCACCGCTCCCATAGTTGTCGTCCACCTCTCCAAGTTTTTGGTGTCCACCGCTCCCATAGTTGTCGTCCACCGCTACCATAGTTGTCGTCCACCGCTACCATAGTTGTCGTCCACCGCTACCATAGTTGTCGTCCACCGCTACCATAGTTGTCGTCCACCGCTACCATAGTTGTCGTCCACCGCTACCATAGTTGTCGTCCACCGCTCTCATAGTTGTCGTCCACCGCTACCATAGTTGTCGTCCACCGCTACCATAGTTGTCGTCCACCGCTACCATAGTTGTCGTCCACCGCTACCATAGTTGTCGTCCACCGCTACCATAGTTGTCGTCCACCGCTACCATAGTTGTCGTCCACCGCTACCATAGTTGTCGTCCACCGCTACCATAGTTGTCGTCCACCGCTCCCATAGTTGTCGTCCACCGCTCCCATAGTTGTCGTCCACCGCTACCATAGTTGTCGTCCACCGCTACCATAGTTGTCGTCCACCGCTACCATAGTTGTCGTCCACCGCTACCATAGTTGTCGTCCACCGCTACCATAGTTGTCGTCCACCGCTACCATAGTTGTCGTCCACCGCTACCATAGTTGTCGTCCACCGCTACCATAGTTGTCGTCCACCGCTACCATAGTTGTCGTCCACCGCTACCATAGTTGTCGTCCACCGCTACCATAGTTGTCGTCCACCGCTACCATAGTTGTCGTCCACCGCTACCATAGTTGTCGTCCACCGCTACCATAGTTGTCGTCCACCGCTCTCATAGTTGTCGTCCACCGCTACCATAGTTGTCGTCCACCGCTACCATAGTTGTCGTCCACCGCTCCCATAGTTGTCGTCCACCGCTCCCATAGTTGTCGTCCACCGCTACCATAGTTGTCGTCCACCGCTACCATAGTTGTCGTCCACCGCTACCATAGTTGTCGTCCACCGCTACCATAGTTGTCGTCCACCGCTACCATAGTTGTCGTCCACCGCTACCATAGTTGTCGTCCACCGCTACCATAGTTGTCGTCCACCGCTCTCATAGTTGTCGTCCACCGCTACCATAGTTGTCGTCCACCGCTACCATAGTTGTCGTCCACCGCTCTCATAGTTGTCGTCCACCGCTACCATAGTTGTCGTCCACCGCTCTCATAGTTGTCGTCCACCGCTACCATAGTTGTCGTCCACCGCTACCATAGTTGTCGTCCACCGCTCCCATAGTTGTCGTCCACCGCTCCCATAGTTGTCGTCCACCGCTCTCATAGTTGTCGTTCACCGCTACCATAGTTGTCGTCCACCGCTACCATAGTTGTCGTCCACCGCTACCATAGTTGTCGTCCACCGCTCCCATAGTTGTCGTCCACCGCTACCATAGTTGTCGTCCACCGCTACCATAGTTGTCGTCCACCGCTCTCATAGTTGTCGTCCACCGCTACCACAGCTGTCGTCCACCGCTACCATAGTTGTCGTCCACCGCTCCCATAGTTGTCGTCCACCGCTACCATAGTTGTCGTCCACCGCTACCATAGTTGTCGTTAACCGCTCCCATAGTTGTCGTCCACCGCTCCCATAGTTGTCGTCCACCGCTACCATAGTTGTCGTCCACCGCTCCCATAGTTGTCGTTCACCGCTCCCATAGTTGTCGTCCACCGCTCCCATAGTTGTCGTCCACCGCTCCCATAGTTGTCGTCCACCGCTCTCATAGTTGTCGTCCACCGCTACCATAGTTGTCGTCCACCGCTCCCATAGTTGTCGTCCACCGCTCCCATAGTTGTCGTCCACCGCTACCATAGTTGTCGTCCACCGCTACCATAGTTGTCGTTAACCGCTCCCATAGTTGTCGTCCACCGCTCCCATAGTTGTCGTCCACCGCTACCATAGTTGTCGTCCACCGCTCCCATAGTTGTCGTTCACCGCTCCCATAGTTGTCGTCCACCGCTCCCATAGTTGTCGTCCACCGCTCCCATAGTTGTCGTCCACCGCTCCCATAGTTGTCGTCCACCGCTCCCATAGTTGTCGTCCACCGCTCCCAGAGTTTTTATCCACCGCTCCCAGAGTTGTCGTCCACCGCTGCCATAGTTGTCGTCCACCGCTCCAAGTTTTTGGTGTCCACCGCTCCCATAGTTGTCGTCCACCTCTCCAAGTTTTTGGTGTCCACCGCTCCCATAGTTGTCGTCCACCGCTACCATAGTTGTCGTCCACCGCTACCATAGTTGTCGTCCACCGCTACCATAGTTGTCGTCCACCGCTACCATAGTTGTCGTCCACCGCTACCATAGTTGTCGTCCACCGCTACCATAGTTGTCGTCCACCGCTCTCATAGTTGTCGTCCACCGCTACCATAGTTGTCGTCCACCGCTACCATAGTTGTCGTCCACCGCTACCATAGTTGTCGTCCACCGCTACCATAGTTGTCGTCCACCGCTACCATAGTTGTCGTCCACCGCTACCATAGTTGTCGTCCACCGCTACCATAGTTGTCGTCCACCGCTACCATAGTTGTCGTCCACCGCTCCCATAGTTGTCGTCCACCGCTCCCATAGTTGTCGTCCACCGCTACCATAGTTGTCGTCCACCGCTACCATAGTTGTCGTCCACCGCTACCATAGTTGTCGTCCACCGCTACCATAGTTGTCGTCCACCGCTACCATAGTTGTCGTCCACCGCTACCATAGTTGTCGTCCACCGCTACCATAGTTGTCGTCCACCGCTACCATAGTTGTCGTCCACCGCTACCATAGTTGTCGTCCACCGCTACCATAGTTGTCGTCCACCGCTACCATAGTTGTCGTCCACCGCTACCATAGTTGTCGTCCACCGCTACCATAGTTGTCGTCCACCGCTACCATAGTTGTCGTCCACCGCTCTCATAGTTGTCGTCCACCGCTACCATAGTTGTCGTCCACCGCTACCATAGTTGTCGTCCACCGCTCCCATAGTTGTCGTCCACCGCTCCCATAGTTGTCGTCCACCGCTACCATAGTTGTCGTCCACCGCTACCATAGTTGTCGTCCACCGCTACCATAGTTGTCGTCCACCGCTACCATAGTTGTCGTCCACCGCTACCATAGTTGTCGTCCACCGCTACCATAGTTGTCGTCCACCGCTACCATAGTTGTCGTCCACCGCTCTCATAGTTGTCGTCCACCGCTACCATAGTTGTCGTCCACCGCTACCATAGTTGTCGTCCACCGCTCTCATAGTTGTCGTCCACCGCTACCATAGTTGTCGTCCACCGCTCTCATAGTTGTCGTCCACCGCTACCATAGTTGTCGTCCACCGCTACCATAGTTGTCGTCCACCGCTCCCATAGTTGTCGTCCACCGCTCCCATAGTTGTCGTCCACCGCTCTCATAGTTGTCGTTCACCGCTACCATAGTTGTCGTCCACCGCTACCATAGTTGTCGTCCACCGCTACCATAGTTGTCGTCCACCGCTACCATAGTTGTCGTCCACCGCTACCATAGTTGTCGTCCACCGCTACCATAGTTGTCGTCCACCGCTCCCATAGTTGTCGTCCACCCCTCCAAGTTTTTGGTGTCCACCGCTCCCATAGTTGTCGTCCACCGCTCCCATAGTTGTCGTCCACCGCTACCATAGTTGTCGTCCACCGCTCCCATAGTTGTCGTCCACCGCTACCATAGTTGTCGTCCACCGCTCTCATAGTTGTCGTCCACCGCTACCATAGTTGTCGTCTACCGCTCTCATAGTTGTCGTCCACCGCTACCATAGTTGTCGTCCACCGCTACCATAGTTGTCGTCCACCGCTCCCATAGTTGTCGTCCACCGCTCCCATAGTTGTCGTCCACCGCTACCATAGTTGTCGTCCACCGCTACCATAGTTGTCGTCCACCGCTACCATAGTTGTCGTTAACCGCTCCCATAGTTGTCGTCCACCGCTCCCATAGTTGTCGTCCACCGCTACCATAGTTGTCGTCCACCGCTACCATAGTTGTCGTCCACCGCTCCCATAGTTGTCGTCCACCGCTACCATAGTTGTCGTCCACCGCTACCATAGTTGTCGTCCACCGCTCTCATAGTTGTCGTCCACCGCTACCACAGCTGTCGTCCACCGCTACCATAGTTGTCGTCCACCGCTCCCATAGTTGTCGTCCACCGCTACCATAGTTGTCGTCCACCGCTACCATAGTTGTCGTTAACCGCTCCCATAGTTGTCGTCCACCGCTCCCATAGTTGTCGTCCACCGCTACCATAGTTGTCGTCCACCGCTCCCATAGTTGTCGTTCACCGCTCCCATAGTTGTCGTCCACCGCTCCCATAGTTGTCGTCCACCGCTCCCATAGTTGTCGTCCACCGCTCTCATAGTTGTCGTCCACCGCTACCATAGTTGTCGTCCACCGCTCCCATAGTTGTCGTCCACCGCTCCCATAGTTGTCGTCCACCGCTACCATAGTTGTCGTCCACCGCTACCATAGTTGTCGTTAACCGCTCCCATAGTTGTCGTCCACCGCTCCCATAGTTGTCGTCCACCGCTACCATAGTTGTCGTCCACCGCTCCCATAGTTGTCGTTCACCGCTCCCATAGTTGTCGTCCACCGCTCCCATAGTTGTCGTCCACCGCTCCCATAGTTGTCGTCCACCGCTCCCATAGTTGTCGTCCACCGCTCCCATAGTTGTCGTCCACCGCTCCCAGAGTTTTTATCCACCGCTCCCAGAGTTGTCGTCCACCGCTGCCATAGTTGTCGTCCACCGCTCCAAGTTTTTGGTGTCCACCGCTCCCATAGTTGTCGTCCACCTCTCCAAGTTTTTGGTGTCCACCGCTCCCATAGTTGTCGTCCACCGCTCCCATAGTTGTCGTCCACCGCTCCAAGTTTTTGGTGTCCACCGCTCCCATAGTTGTCGTCCACCGCTACCATAGTTGTCGTCCACCGCACCCATAGTTGTCGTCCACCGCTACCATAGTTGTCGTCCACCGCTACCATAGTTGTCGTCCACCGCTCTCATAGTTGTCGTCCACCGCTCCCATAGTTGTCGTCCACCGCTCCCATAGTTGTCGTCCACCGCTCCTATAGTTGTCGTCCACCGCTACCATAGTTGTCGTCCACCGCTACCATAGTTGTCGTCCACCGCTACCATAGTTGTCGTCCACCGCTACCATAGTTGTCGTCCACCGCTCTCATAGTTGTCGTCCACCGCTACCATAGTTGTCGTCCACCGCTACCATAGTTGTCGTCCACCGCTCCCATAGTTGTCGTCCACCGCTCCCATAGTTGTCGTCCACCGCTACCATAGTTGTCGTCCACCGCTACCATAGTTGTCGTCCACCGCTACCATAGTTGTCGTCCACCGCTACCATAGTTGTCGTCCACCGCTACCATAGTTGTCGTCCACCGCTACCATAGTTGTCGTCCACCGCTACCATAGTTGTCGTCCACCGCTACCATAGTTGTCGTCCACCGCTACCATAGTTGTCGTCCACCGCTACCATAGTTGTCGTCCACCGCTCTCATAGTTGTCGTCCACCGCTACCATAGTTGTCGTCCACCGCTACCATAGTTGTCGTCCACCGCGACCATAGTTGTCGTCCACCGCTACCATAGTTGTCGTCCACCGCTACCATAGTTGTCGTCCACCGCTACCATAGTTGTCGTCCACCGCTACCATAGTTGTCGTCCACCGCTCTCATAGTTGTCGTCCACCGCTACCATAGTTGTCGTCCACCGCTACCATAGTTGTCGTCCACCGCTCTCATAGTTGTCGTCCACCGCTACCATAGTTGTCGTCCACCGCTACCATAGTTGTCGTCCACCGCGACCATAGTTGTCGTCCACCGCTACCATAGTTGTCGTCCACCGCTACCATAGTTGTCGTCCACCGCTACCATAGTTGTCGTCCACCGCTACCATAGTTGTCGTCCACCGCTCTCATAGTTGTCGTCCACCGCTACCATAGTTGTCGTCCACCGCTACCATAGTTGTCGTCCACCGCTCTCATAGTTGTCGTCCACCGCTACCATAGTTGTCGTCCACCGCTCCCATAGTTGTCGTCCACCGCTACCATAGTTGTCGTCCACCGCTACCATAGTTGTCGTCCACCGCTACCATAGTTGTCGTCCACCGCTCTCATAGTTGTCGTCCACCGCTACCATAGTTGTCGTCCACCGCTACCATAGTTGTCGTCCACCGCTACCATAGTTGTCGTCCACCGCTACCATAGTTGTCGTCCACCGCTCCCATAGTTGTCTTCCACCGCTCCCATAGTTGTCGTCCACCGCTACCATAGTTGTCGTCCACCGCTACCATAGTTGTCGTCCACCGCTCCCATAGTTGTCGTCCACCGCTCCCATAGTTGTCGTCCACCGCTACCATAGTTGTCGTCCACCGCTCCCATAGTTGTCGTCCACCGCTCCCATAGTTGTCGTCCACCGCTCCTATAGTTGTCGTCCACCGCTACCATAGTTGTCGTCCACCGCTACCATAGTTGTCGTCCACCGCTCCCATAGTTGTCGTCCACCGCTACCATAGTTGTCGTCCACCGCTACCATAGTTGTCGTCCACCGCTACCATAGTTGTCGTCCACCGCTCCCATAGTTGTCGTCCACCGCTACCATAGTTGTCGTCCACCGCTCCCATAGTTGTCGTCCACCGCTCCCATAGTTGTCGTCCACCGCTCCTATAGTTGTCGTCCACCGCTACCATAGTTGTCGTCCACCGCTACCATAGTTGTCGTCCACCGCTCCCATAGTTGTCGTCCACCGCTCCCATAGTTGTCGTCCACCGCTACCATAGTTGTCGTCCACCGCTACCATAGTTGTCGTCCACCGCTACCATAGTTGTCGTCCACCGCTCCCATAGTTGTCGTCCACCGCTCCCATAGTTGTCGTCCACCGCTACCATAGTTGTCGTCCACCGCTACCATAGTTGTCGTCCACCGCTACCATAGTTGTCGTCCACCGCTACCATAGTTGTCGTCCACCGCTACCATAGTTGTCGTCCACCGCTACCATAGTTGTCGTCCACCGCTACCATAGTTGTCGTCCACCGCTCTCATAGTTGTCGTCCACCGCTACCATAGTTGTCGTCCACCGCTACCATAGTTGTCGTCCACCGCTCCCATAGTTGTCGTCCACCGCTCCCATAGTTGTCGTCCACCGCTACCATAGTTGTCGTCCACCGCTACCATAGTTGTCGTCCACCGCTCCCATAGTTGTCGTCCACCGCTACCATAGTTGTCGTCCACCGCTACCATAGTTGTCGTCCACCGCTACCATAGTTGTCGTCCACCGCTACCATAGTTGTCGTCCACCGCTACCATAGTTGTCGTCCACCGCTACCATAGTTGTCGTCCACCGCTACCATAGTTGTCGTCCACCGCTCTCATAGTTGTCGTCCACCGCTACCATAGTTGTCGTCCACCGCTACCATAGTTGTCGTCCACCGCTACCATAGTTGTCGTCCACCGCTACCATAGTTGTCGTCCACCGCTACCATAGTTGTCGTCCACCGCTCCCATAGTTGTCGTCCACCGCTCCCATAGTTGTCGTCCACCGCTACCATAGTTGTCGTCCACCGCTACCATAGTTGTCGTCCACCGCTACCATAGTTGTCGTCCACCGCTACCATAGTTGTCGTCCACCGCTACCATAGTTGTCGTCCACCGCTACCATAGTTGTCGTCCACCGCTACCATAGTTGTCGTCCACCGCTACCATAGTTGTCGTCCACCGCTACCATAGTTGTCGTCCACCGCTACCATAGTTGTCGTCCACCGCTACCATAGTTGTCGTCCACCGCTACCATAGTTGTCGTCCACCGCTACCATAGTTGTCGTCCACCGCTACCATAGTTGTCGTCCACCGCTACCATAGTTGTCGTCCACCGCTCTCATATTTGTCGTCCACCGCTACCATAGTTGTCGTCCACCGCTACCATAGTTGTCGTCCACCGCTCCCATAGTTGTCGTCCACCGCTCCCATAGTTGTCGTCCACCGCTACCATAGTTGTCGTCCACCGCTACCATAGTTGTCGTCCACCGCTACCATAGTTGTCGTCCACCGCTACCATAGTTGTCGTCCACCGCTACCATAGTTGTCGTCCACCGCTACCATAGTTGTCGTCCACCGCTACCATAGTTGTCGTCCACCGCTCTCATAGTTGTCGTCCACCGCTACCATAGTTGTCGTCCACCGCTACCATAGTTGTCGTCCACCGCTCTCATAGTTGTCGTCCACCGCTACCATAGTTGTCGTCCACCGCTCTCATAGTTGTCGTCCACCGCTACCATAGTTGTCGTCCACCGCTACCATAGTTGTCGTCCACCGCTCCCATAGTTGTCGTCCACCGCTCCCATAGTTGTCGTCCACCGCTCTCATAGTTGTCGTTCACCGCTACCATAGTTGTCGTCCACCGCTACCATAGTTGTCGTCCACCGCTACCATAGTTGTCGTCCACCGCTACCATAGTTGTCGTCCACCGCTACCATAGTTGTCGTCCACCGCTACCATAGTTGTCGTCCACCGCTACCATAGTTGTCGTCCACCGCTACCATAGTTGTCGTCCACCGCTCCCATAGTTGTCGTCCACCCCTCCAAGTTTTTGGTGTCCACCGCTCCCATAGTTGTCGTCCACCGCTCCCATAGTTGTCGTCCACCGCTACCATAGTTGTCGTCCACCGCTCCCATAGTTGTCGTCCACCGCTACCATAGTTGTCGTCCACCGCTCTCATAGTTGTCGTCCACCGCTACCATAGTTGTCGTCCACCGCTACCATAGTTGTCGTCCACCGCTCCCATAGTTGTCGTCCACCGCTACCATAGTTGTCGTCCACCGCTACCATAGTTGTCGTCCACCGCTCTCATAGTTGTCGTCCACCGCTCTCATAGTTGTCGTCCACCGCTACCATAGTTGTCGTCCACCGCTCTCATAGTTGTCGTCCACCGCTCTCATAGTTGTCGTCCACCGCTCCCATAGTTGTCGTCCACCGCTCTCATAGTTGTCGTCCACCGCTCTCATAGTTGTCGTCCACCGCTACCATAGTTGTCGTCCACCGCTACCATAGTTGTCGTCCACCGCTCTCATAGTTGTCGTCCACCGCTACCATAGTTGTCGTCCACCGCTACCATAGTTGTCGTCCACCGCTCCCATAGTTGTCGTCCACCGCTCCCATAGTTGTCGTCCACCGCTACCATAGTTGTCGTCCACCGCTACCATAGTTGTCGTCCACCGCTACCATAGTTGTCGTTAACCGCTCCCATAGTTGTCGTCCACCGCTCCCATAGTTGTCGTCCACCGCTACCATAGTTGTCGTCCACCGCTACCATAGTTGTCGTCCACCGCTCCCATAGTTGTCGTCCACCGCTACCATAGTTGTCGTCCACCGCTACCATAGTTGTCGTCCACCGCTCTCATAGTTGTCGTCCACCGCTACCACAGCTGTCGTCCACCGCTACCATAGTTGTCGTCCACCGCTCCCATAGTTGTCGTCCACCGCTACCATAGTTGTCGTCCACCGCTACCATAGTTGTCGTTAACCGCTCCCATAGTTGTCGTCCACCGCTCCCATAGTTGTCGTCCACCGCTACCATAGTTGTCGTCCACCGCTCCCATAGTTGTCGTTCACCGCTCCCATAGTTGTCGTCCACCGCTCCCATAGTTGTCGTCCACCGCTCCCATAGTTGTCGTCCACCGCTCTCATAGTTGTCGTCCACCGCTACCATAGTTGTCGTCCACCGCTCCCATAGTTGTCGTCCACCGCTCCCATAGTTGTCGTCCACCGCTACCATAGTTGTCGTCCACCGCTACCATAGTTGTCGTTAACCGCTCCCATAGTTGTCGTCCACCGCTCCCATAGTTGTCGTCCACCGCTACCATAGTTGTCGCCCACCGCTCCCATAGTTGTCGTTCACCGCTCCCATAGTTGTCGTCCACCGCTCCCATAGTTGTCGTCCACCGCTCCCATAGTTGTCGTCCACCGCTCCCATAGTTGTCGTCCACCGCTCCCATAGTTGTCGTCCACCGCTCCCAGAGTTTTTATCCACCGCTCCCAGAGTTGTCGTCCACCGCTGCCATAGTTGTCGTCCACCGCTCCAAGTTTTTGGTGTCCACCGCTCCCATAGTTGTCGTCCACCTCTCCAAGTTTTTGGTGTCCACCGCTCCCATAGTTGTCGTCCACCGCTCCCATAGTTGTCGTCCACCGCTCCAAGTTTTTGGTGTCCACCGCTCCCATAGTTGTCGTCCACCGCTACCATAGTTGTCGTCCACCGCACCCATAGTTGTCGTCCACCGCTACCATAGTTGTCGTCCACCGCTACCATAGTTGTCGTCCACCGCTCTCATAGTTGTCGTCCACCGCTACCATAGTTGTCGTCCACCGCTCCCATAGTTGTCGTCCACCGCTCCCAGAGTTGTCGTCCACCGCTACCATAGTTGTCGTCCACCGCACCCATAGTTGTCGTCCACCGCTACCATAGTTGTCGTCCACCGCTACCATAGTTGTCGTCCACCGCTCCCATAGTTGTCGTCCACCGCTACCATAGTTGTCGTCCACCGCTACCATAGTTGTCGTCCACCGCTCTCATAGTTGTCGTCCACCGCTACCATAGTTGTCGTCCACCGCTACCATAGTTGTCGTCCACCGCTCCCATAGTTGTCGTCCACCGCTCCCATAGTTGTCGTCCACCGCTACCATAGTTGTCGTCCACCGCTACCATAGTTGTCGTCCACCGCTACCATAGTTGTCGTCCACCGCTACCATAGTTGTCGTCCACCGCTACCATAGTTGTCGTCCACCGCTACCATAGTTGTCGTCCACCGCTACCATAGTTGTCGTCCACCGCTCTCATAGTTGTCGTCCACCGCTACCATAGTTGTCGTCCACCGCTACCATAGTTGTCGTCCACCGCTCTCATAGTTGTCGTCCACCGCTACCATAGTTGTCGTCCACCGCTCTCATAGTTGTCGTCCACCGCTACCATAGTTGTCGTCCACCGCTACCATAGTTGTCGTCCACCGCTCCCATAGTTGTCGTCCACCGCTCCCATAGTTGTCGTCCACCGCTACCATAGTTGTCGTTCACCGCTACCATAGTTGTCGTCCACCGCTACCATAGTTGTCGTCCACCGCTACCATAGTTGTCGTCCACCGCTACCATAGTTGTCGTCCACCGCTACCATAGTTGTCGTCCACCGCTACCATAGTTGTCGTCCACCGCTCCCATAGTTGTCGTCCACCCCTCCAAGTTTTTGGTGTCCACCGCTCCCATAGTTGTCGTCCACCGCTCCCATAGTTGTCGTCCACCGCTACCATAGTTGTCGTCCACCGCTCCCATAGTTGTCGTCCACCGCTACCATAGTTGTCGTCCACCGCTCTCATAGTTGTCGTCCACCGCTACCATAGTTGTCGTCCACCGCTCTCATAGTTGTCGTCCACCGCTACCATAGTTGTCGTCCACCGCTACCATAGTTGTCGTCCACCGCTCCCATAGTTGTCGTCCACCGCTCCCATAGTTGTCGTCCACCGCTACCATAGTTGTCGTCCACCGCTACCATAGTTGTCGTCCACCGCTACCATAGTTGTCGTTAACCGCTCCCATAGTTGTCGTCCACCGCTCCCATAGTTGTCGTCCACCGCTACCATAGTTGTCGTCCACCGCTACCATAGTTGTCGTCCACCGCTCCCATAGTTGTCGTCCACCGCTACCATAGTTGTCGTCCACCGCTACCATAGTTGTCGTCCACCGCTCTCATAGTTGTCGTCCACCGCTACCACAGCTGTCGTCCACCGCTACCATAGTTGTCGTCCACCGCTCCCATAGTTGTCGTCCACCGCTACCATAGTTGTCGTCCACCGCTACCATAGTTGTCGTTAACCGCTCCCATAGTTGTCGTCCACCGCTCCCATAGTTGTCGTCCACCGCTACCATAGTTGTCGTCCACCGCTCCCATAGTTGTCGTTCACCGCTCCCATAGTTGTCGTCCACCGCTCCCATAGTTGTCGTCCACCGCTCCCATAGTTGTCGTTCACCGCTCCCATAGTTGTCGTCCACCGCTCTCATAGTTGTCGTCCACCGCTCCCATAGTTGTCGTCCACCGCTACCATAGTTGTCGTCCACCGCTACCATAGTTGTCGTTAACCGCTCCCATAGTTGTCGTCCACCGCTCCCATAGTTGTCGTCCACCGCTACCATAGTTGTCGTCCACCGCTCCCATAGTTGTCGTTCACCGCTCCCATAGTTGTCGTCCACCGCTACCATAGTTGTCGTTAACCGCTCCCATAGTTGTCGTCCACCGCTCCCATAGTTGTCGTCCACCGCTACCATAGTTGTCGTCCACCGCTCCCATAGTTGTCGTTCACCGCTCCCATAGTTGTCGTCCACCGCTCTCATAGTTGTCGTCCACCGCTACCATAGTTGTCGTCCACCGCTCCCATAGTTGTCGTCCACCGCTCCCATAGTTGTCGTCCACCGCTACCATAGTTGTCGTCCACCGCTACCATAGTTGTCGTTAACCGCTCCCATAGTTGTCGTCCACCGCTCCCATAGTTGTCGTCCACCGCTACCATAGTTGTCGTCCACCGCTCCCATAGTTGTCGTTCACCGCTCCCATAGTTGTCGTCCACCGCTCCCATAGTTGTCGTCCACCGCTCCCATAGTTGTCGTCCACCGCTCCCATAGTTGTCGTCCACCGCTCCCATAGTTGTCGTCCACCGCTCCCAGAGTTTTTATCCACCGCTCCCAGAGTTGTCGTCCACCGCTGCCATAGTTGTCGTCCACCGCTCCAAGTTTTTGGTGTCCACCGCTCCCATAGTTGTCGTCCACCTCTCCAAGTTTTTGGTGTCCACCGCTCCCATAGTTGTCGTCCACCGCTCCCATAGTTGTCGTCCACCGCTCCAGGTTTTTGGTGTCCACCGCTCCCATAGTTGTCGTCCACCGCTACCATAGTTGTCGTCCACCGCACCCATAGTTGTCGTCCACCGCTACCATAGTTGTCGTCCACCGCTACCATAGTTGTCGTCCACCGCTCTCATAGTTGTCGTCCACCGCTACCATAGTTGTCGTCCACCGCTCCCATAGTTGTCGTCCACCGCTCCCAGAGTTGTCGTCCACCGCTACCATAGTTGTCGTCCACCGCACCCATAGTTGTCGTCCACCGCTACCATAGTTGTCGTCCACCGCTACCATAGTTGTCGTCCACCGCTCTCATAGTTGTCGTCCACCGCTACCATAGTTGTCGTCCACCGCTACCATAGTTGTCGTCCACCGCTCCCATAGTTGTCGTTCACCGCTCCCATAGTTGTCGTCCACCGCTCCCATAGTTGTCGTCCACCGCTCCCATAGTTGTCGTCCACCGCTACCATAGTTGTCGTCCACCGCTACCATAGTTGTCGTCCACCGCTCTCATAGTTGTCGTCCACCGCTCCCATAGTTGTCGTCCACCGCTCCCATAGTTGTCGTCCACCGCTACCATAGTTGTCGTCCACCGCTACCATAGTTGTCGTCCACCGCTACCATAGTTGTCGTTAACCGCTCCCATAGTTGTCGTCCACCGCTCCCATAGTTGTCGCCCACCGCTACCATAGTTGTCGTCCACCGCTACCATAGTTGTCGTCCACCGCTCCCATAGTTGTCGTCCACCGCTACCATAGTTGTCGTCCACCGCTACCATAGTTGTCGTCCAACGCTACCATAGTTGTCGTCCACCGCTCTCATAGTTGTCGTCCACCGCTACCACAGCTGTCGTCCACCGCTACCATAGTTGTCGTCCACCGCTCCCATAGTTGTCGTCCACCGCTACCATAGTTGTCGTCCACCGCTACCATAGTTGTCGTTAACCGCTCCCATAGTTGTCGTCCACCGCTCCCATAGTTGTCGTCCACCGCTACCATAGTTGTCGTCCACCGCTCCCATAGTTGTCGTTCACCGCTCCCATAGTTGTCGTCCACCGCTCCCATAGTTGTCGTCCACCGCTCCCATAGTTGTCGTCCACCGCTCTCATAGTTGTCGTCCACCGCTACCATAGTTGTCGTCCACCGCTCCCATAGTTGTCGTCCACCGCTCCCATAGTTGTCGTCCACCGCTACCATAGTTGTCGTCCACCGCTACCATAGTTGTCGTTAACCGCTCCCATAGTTGTCGTCCACCGCTCCCATAGTTGTCGTCCACCGCTACCATAGTTGTCGTCCACCGCTCCCATAGTTGTCGTTCACCGCTCCCATAGTTGTCGTCCACCGCTCCCATAGTTGTCGTCCACCGCTCCCATAGTTGTCGTCCACCGCTCCCATAGTTGTCGTCCACCGCTCCCATAGTTGTCGTCCACCGCTCCCAGAGTTTTTATCCACCGCTCCCAGAGTTGTCGTCCACCGCTGCCATAGTTGTCGTCCACCGCTCCAAGTTTTTGGTGTCCACCGCTCCCATAGTTGTCGTCCACCTCTCCAAGTTTTTGGTGTCCACCGCTCCCATAGTTGTCGTCCACCGCTCCCATAGTTGTCGTCCACCGCTCCAAGTTTTTGGTGTCCACCGCTCCCATAGTTGTCGTCCACCGCTACCATAGTTGTCGTCCACCGCACCCATAGTTGTCGTCCACCGCTACCATAGTTGTCGTCCACCGCTACCATAGTTGTCGTCCACCGCTCTCATAGTTGTCGTCCACCGCTACCATAGTTGTCGTCCACCGCTCCCATAGTTGTCGTCCACCGCTCCCAGAGTTGTCGTCCACCGCTACCATAGTTGTCGTCCACCGCACCCATAGTTGTCGTCCACCGCTACCATAGTTGTCGTCCACCGCTACCATAGTTGTCGTCCACCGCTCTCATAGTTGTCGTCCACCGCTACCATAGTTGTCGTCCACCGCTCCCATAGTTGTCGTCCACCGCTCCCATAGTTGTCGTCCACCGCTACCATAGTTGTCGTCCACCGCTCTCATAGTTGTCGTCCACCGCTACCACAGTTGTCGTCCACCGCTCCCATAGTTGTCGTCCACCGCTCCCATAGTTGTCGTCCACCGCTCTCATAGTTGTCGTCCACCGCTCCCATAGTTGTCGTCCACCGCTACCATAGTTGTCGTCCACCGCACCCATAGTTGTCGTCCACCGCTCCCATAGTTGTCGTCCACCGCTCTCATAGTTGTCGTCCACCGCTACCACAGTTGTCGTCCACCGCTCCCATAGTTGTCGTCCACCGCACCCATAGTTGTCGTCCACCGCTACCATAGTTGTCGTCCACCGCTACCATAGTTGTCGTCCACCGCTACCATAGTTGTCGTCCACCGCTCTCATAGTTGTCGTCCACCGCACCCATACTTGTCGTCCACCGCTCCCATAGTTGTCGTCCACCGCTCCCATAGTTGTCGTCCACCGCTCTCATAGTTGTCGTCCACCGCTACCATAGTTGTCGTCCACCGCTCCCATAGTTGTCGTCCACCGCTCCCATAGTTGTCGTCCACCGCTCCCATAGTTGTCGTCCACCGCTACCATAGTTGTCGTCCACCGCTACCATAGTTGTCGTTAACCGCTCCCATAGTTGTCGTCCACCGCTACCATAGTTGTCGTCCACCGCTCCCATAGTTGTCGTCCACCGCACCCATAGTTGTCGTCCACCGCTCCCATAGTTGTCGTCCACCGCTACCATAGTTGTCGTCCACCGCTACCATAGTTGTCGTCCACCGCTCTCATAGTTGTCGTCCACCGCTACCATAGTTGTCGTCCACCGCTACCATAGTTGTCGTCCACCGCTCCCATAGTTGTCGTCCACCGCTACCATAGTTGTCGTCCACCGCTACCATAGTTGTCGTCCACCGCTACCATAGTTGTCGTCCACCGCTACCATAGTTGTCGTCCACCGCTCCCATAGTTGTCGTCCACCGCACCCATAGTTGTCGTCCACCGCTCCCATAGTTGTCGTCCACCGCTACCATAGTTGTCGTCCACCGCTACCATAGTTGTCGTCCACCGCTCTCATAGTTGTCGTCCACCGCTACCATAGTTGTCGTCCACCGCTACCATAGTTGTCGTCCACCGCTCCCATAGTTGTCGTCCACCGCTACCATAGTTGTCGTCCACCGCTACCATAGTTGTCCTTAACCGCTCCCATAGTTGTCGTCCACCGCTACCATAGTTGTCGTTAACCGCTCCCATAGTTGTCGTCCACCGCTCCCATAGTTGTCGTCCACCGCTACCATAGTTGTCGTCCACCGCTCCCATAGTTGTCGTTCACCGCTCCCATAGTTGTCGTCCACCGCTCCCATAGTTGTCGTCCACCGCTCCCATAGTTGTCGTCCACCGCTCTCATAGTTGTCGTCCACCGCTACCATAGTTGTCGTCCACCGCTCCCATAGTTGTCGTCCACCGCTCTCATAGTTGTCGTCCACCGCTACCATAGTTGTCGTCCACCGCTCCCATAGTTGTCGTCCACCGCTCCCATAGTTGTCGTCCACCGCTCCCATAGTTGTCGTCCACCGCTACCATAGTTGTCGTCCACCGCTACCATAGTTGTCGTTAACCGCTCCCATAGTTGTCGTCCACCGCTACCATAGTTGTCGTCCACCGCTCCCATAGTTGTCGTCCACCGCACCCATAGTTGTCGTCCACCGCTCCCATAGTTGTCGTCCACCGCTACCATAGTTGTCGTCCACCGCTACCATAGTTGTCGTCCACCGCTCTCATAGTTGTCGTCCACCGCTACCATAGTTGTCGTCCACCGCTACCATAGTTGTCGTCCACCGCTCCCATAGTTGTCGTCCACCGCTACCATAGTTGTCGTCCACCGCTACCATAGTTGTCGTCCACCGCTACCATAGTTGTCGTCCACCGCTACCATAGTTGTCGTCCACCGCTCCCATAGTTGTCGTCCACCGCACCCATAGTTGTCGTCCACCGCTCCCATAGTTGTCGTCCACCGCTACCATAGTTGTCGTCCACCGCTACCATAGTTGTCGTCCACCGCTCTCATAGTTGTCGTCCACCGCTACCATAGTTGTCGTCCACCGCTCCCATAGTTGTCGTCCACCGCTACCATAGTTGTCGTCCACCGCACCCATAGTTGTCGTCCACCGCTACCATAGTTGTCGTCCACCGCTACCATAGTTGTCGTCCACCGCTCTCATAGTTGTCGTCCACCGCTACCATAGTTGTCGTCCACCGCTCCCATAGTTGTCGTCCACCGCTCCCAGAGTTGTCGTCCACCGCTACCATAGTTGTCGTCCACCGCACCCATAGTTGTCGTCCACCGCTACCATAGTTGTCGTCCACCGCTACCATAGTTGTCGTCCACCGCTCTCATAGTTGTCGTCCACCGCTACCATAGTTGTCGTCCACCGCTCCCATAGTTGTCGTCCACCGCTCCCATAGTTGTCGTCCACCGCTACCATAGTTGTCGTCCACCGCTCTCATAGTTGTCGTCCACCGCTACCACAGTTGTCGTCCACCGCTCCCATAGTTGTCGTCCACCGCTCCCATAGTTGTCGTCCACCGCTCTCATAGTTGTCGTCCACCGCTCCCATAGTTGTCGTCCACCGCTACCATAGTTGTCGTCCACCGCACCCATAGTTGTCGTCCACCGCTCCCATAGTTGTCGTCCACCGCTCTCATAGTTGTCGTCCACCGCTACCACAGTTGTCGTCCACCGCTCCCATAGTTGTCGTCCACCGCACCCATAGTTGTCGTCCACCGCTACCATAGTTGTCGTCCACCGCTACCATAGTTGTCGTCCACCGCTACCATAGTTGTCGTCCACCGCTCTCATAGTTGTCGTCCACCGCACCCATAGTTGTCGTCCACCGCTCCCATAGTTGTCGTCCACCGCTCCCATAGTTGTCGTCCACCGCTCTCATAGTTGTCGTCCACCGCTACCATAGTTGTCGTCCACCGCTCCCATAGTTGTCGTCCACCGCTCCCATAGTTGTCGTCCACCGCTCCCATAGTTGTCGTCCACCGCTACCATAGTTGTCGTCCACCGCTACCATAGTTGTCGTTAACCGCTCCCATAGTTGTCGTCCACCGCTACCATAGTTGTCGTCCACCGCTCCCATAGTTGTCGTCCACCGCACCCATAGTTGTCGTCCACCGCTCCCATAGTTGTCGTCCACCGCTACCATAGTTGTCGTCCACCGCTACCATAGTTGTCGTCCACCGCTCTCATAGTTGTCGTCCACCGCTACCATAGTTGTCGTCCACCGCTACCATAGTTGTCGTCCACCGCTCCCATAGTTGTCGTCCACCGCTACCATAGTTGTCGTCCACCGCTACCATAGTTGTCGTCCACCGCTACCATAGTTGTCGTCCACCGCTACCATAGTTGTCGTCCACCGCTCCCATAGTTGTCGTCCACCGCACCCATAGTTGTCGTCCACCGCTCCCATAGTTGTCGTCCACCGCTACCATAGTTGTCGTCCACCGCTACCATAGTTGTCGTCCACCGCTCTCATAGTTGTCGTCCACCGCTACCATAGTTGTCGTCCACCGCTACCATAGTTGTCGTCCACCGCTCCCATAGTTGTCGTCCACCGCTACCATAGTTGTCGTCCACCGCTACCATAGTTGTCGTTAACCGCTCCCATAGTTGTCGTCCACCGCTACCATAGTTGTCGTTAACCGCTCCCATAGTTGTCGTCCACCGCTCCCATAGTTGTCGTCCACCGCTACCATAGTTGTCGTCCACCGCTCCCATAGTTGTCGTTCACCGCTCCCATAGTTGTCGTCCACCGCTCCCATAGTTGTCGTCCACCGCTCCCATAGTTGTCGTCCACCGCTCTCATAGTTGTCGTCCACCGCTACCATAGTTGTCGTCCACCGCTCCCATAGTTGTCGTCCACCGCTCCCATAGTTGTCGTCCACCGCTCCCATAGTTGTCGTCCACCGCTACCATAGTTGTCGTCCACCGCTCCCATAGTTGTCGTCCACCGCTACCATAGTTGTCGTCCACCGCTACCATAGTTGTCGTCCACCGCTACCATAGTTGTCGTCCACCGCTACCATAGTTGTCGTTAACCGCTCCCATAGTTGTCGTCCACCGCTCCCATAGTTGTCGTCCACCGCTACCATAGTTGTCGTCCACCGCTCCCATAGTTGTCGTCCACCGCTCTCATAGTTGTCGTCCACCGCTCTCATAGTTGTCGTCCACCGCTACCATAGTTGTCGTCCACCGCTCCCATAGTTGTCGTCCACCGCTCCCATAGTTGTCGTCCACCGCTCCCATAGTTGTCGTCCACCGCTCCCATAGTTGTCGTCCACCGCTCCCATAGTTGTCGTCCACCGCTCCCATAGTTGTCGTCCACCGCTACCATAGTTGTCGTCCACCGCTACCATAGTTGTTGTTAACCGCTCCCATAGTTGTCGTCCACCGCTCCCATAGTTGTCGTCCACCGCTACCATAGTTGTCGTCCACCGCTCCCATAGTTGTCGTCCACCGCTACCATAGTTGTCGTCCACCGCTACCATAGTTGTCGTCCACCGCTACCATAGTTGTCGTCCACCGCTCCCATAGTTGTCGTCCACCGCTCCCATAATTGTCGTTCACCGCTCCCATAGTTGTCGTCCACCGCTCCCATAGTTGTCGTCCACCGCTCCCATAGTTGTCGTCCACCGCTCTCATAGTTGTCGTCCACCGCTCTCATAGTTGTCGTCCACCGCTACCATAGTTGTCGTCCACCGCTCCCATAGTTGTCGTCCAGAGCTACCATAGTTGTCGTCCACCGCTACCATAGTTGTCGTCCACCGCTCTCATAGTTGTCGTCCACCGCTCCCATAGTTGTCGTCCACCGCTCCCATAGTTGTCGTCCACCGCTCCCATAGTTGTCGTCCACCGCTACCATAGTTGTCGTCCACCGCTCTCATAGTTGTCGTCCACCGCTACCATAGTTGTCGTCCACCGCTCTCATAGTTGTCGTCCACCGCTACCATATTTGTCGTCCACCGCTCTCATAGTTGTCGTCCACCGCTCCCAAAGTTGTCGTCCACCGCTACCATAGTTGTCGTCCACCGCTCCCAAAGTTGTCGTCCACCGCTACCATAGTTGTCGTCCACCGCTACCATAGTTGTCGTCCACCGCTACCATAGTTGTCGTCCACCGCTCCCATAGTTGTCGTCCACCGCTCCCATAGTTGTCGTCCACCGCTCTCATAGTTGTCGTCCACCGCTACCATAGTTGTCGTCCACCGCTCCCATAGTTGTCGTCCACCGCTCTCATAGTTGTCGTCCACCGCTCTCATAGTTGTCGTCCACCGCTCCCATAGTTGTCGTCCACCGCTACCATAGTTGTCGTCCACCGCTCTCATAGTTGTCGTCCACCGCTACCATATTTGTCGTCCACCGCTCTCATAGTTGTCGTCCACCGCTCTCAGAGTTGTCGTCCACCGCTCTCATAGTTGTCGTCCACCGCTCCCATAGTTGTCGTCCACCGCTCCCATAGTTGTCGTCCACCGCTCCCAGAGTTTTTATCCACCGCTCCCAGAGTTGTCGTCCACCGCTGCCATAGTTGTCGTCCACCGCTCCCATAGTTGTCGTCCACCGCTCCCATAGTTGTCGTCCACCGCTCCCAGAGTTTTTCTCCACCGCTCCCAGAGTTGTCGTCCACAGCTCTCAGAGTTGTCGTCCACCGCTGTCATAGTTGTCGTCCACCGCTCTCATAGTTGTCGTCCACCGCTCCCATAGTTGTCGTCCACCGCTCCCAGAGTTTTTATCCACCGCTCCCAGAGTTGTCGTCCACCGCTGCCATAGTTGTCGTCCACCGCTCCCATAGTTGTCGTCCACCGCTCCCAGAGTTTTTCTCCACCGCTCCCAGAGTTGTCGTCCACAGCTCTCAGAGTTGTCGTCCACCGCTCTCATAGTTGTCGTCCACCGCTCCCATAGTTGTCGTCCACCGCTACCATAGTTGTCGTCCACCGCTCCCATAGTTGTCGTCCACCGCTCCCATAGTTGTCGTCCACCGCTCCCATAGTTGTCGTCCACCGCTCCCATAGTTGTCGTCCACCGCTACCATAGTTGTCGTCCACCGCTACCATAGTTGTCGTCCACCGCTCTCATAGTTGTCGTCCACCGCTCTCAGAGTTGTCGTCCACCGCTCTCATAGTTGTCGTCCACCGCTCCCATAGTTGTCGTCCACCGCTCCCATAGTTGTCGTCCACCGCTCCCAGAGTTTTTATCCACCGCTCCCAGAGTTGTCGTCCACCGCTGCCATAGTTGTCGTCCACCGCTCCCATAGTTGTCGTCCACCGCTCCCATAGTTGTCGTCCACCGCTCCCAGAGTTTTTCTCCACCGCTCCCAGAGTTGTCGTCCACAGCTCTCAGAGTTGTCGTCCACCGCTGTCATAGTTGTCGTCCACCGCTCCCATAGTTGTCGTCCACCGCTCAAAGAGTTTTTATCCACCGCTCCCAGAGTTGTCGTCCACCGCTGCCATAGTTGTCGTCCACCGCTCCCATAGTTGTCGTCCACCGCTCCCATAGTTGTCGTCCACCGCTCCCAGAGTTTTTCTCCACCGCTCCCAGAGTTGTCGTCCACAGCTCTCAGAGTTGTCGTCCACCGCTGTCATAGTTGTCGTCCACCGCTCTCATAGTTGTCGTCCACCGCTACCATAGTTGTCGTCCACCGCTCCCATAGTTGTCGTCCACCGCTCTCATAGTTGTCGTCCACCGCTACCATAGTTGTCGTCTACCGCTACCATAGTTGTCGTCCACCGCTCCCATAGTTGTCGTCCACCGCTCCCATAGTTGTCGTCCACCGCTCCCATAGTTGTCGTCCACCGCTCCCATAGTTGTCGTCCACCGCTACCATAGTTGTCGTCCACCGCTCCCATAGTTGTCGTCCACCGCTCCCATAGTTGTCGTCCACCGCTCCCATAGTTGTCGTCCACCGCTCCCATAGTTGTTGTCCACCGCTCCAAGTTTTTGGTGTCCACCGCTCCCATAGTTGTCGTCCACCGCTCCCATAGTTGTCGTCCACCGCTCCAAGTTTTTGGTGTCCACCGCTACCATAGTTGTCGTCCACCGCTCCCATAGTTGTCGTCCACCGCTCCAAGTTTTTGGTGTCCACCGCTCCCATAGTTGTCGTCCACCGCTCCCATAGTTGTCGTCCACCGCTCCAAGTTTTTGGTGTCCACCGCTACCATAGTTGTCGTCCACCGCTCCCATAGTTGTCGTCCACCGCTCCCATAGTTGTCGTCCACCGCTCCCAGAGTTTTTATCCACCGCTCCCAGAGTTGTCGTCCACCGCTGCCATAGTTGTCGTCCACCGCTCCCATAGTTGTCGTCCACCGCTCCCATAGTTGTCGTCCACCGCTCCCAGAGTTTTTCTCCACCGCTCCCAGAGTTGTCGTCCACAGCTCTCAGAGTTGTCGTCCACCGCTGTCATAGTTGTCGTCCACCGCTCCCATAGTTGTCGTCCACCGCTCCCAGAGTTTTTATCCACCGCTCCCAGAGTTGTCGTCCACCGCTGCCATAGTTGTCGTCCACCGCTCCCATAGTTGTCGTCCACCGCTCCCATAGTTGTCGTCCACCGCTCCCAGAGTTTTTCTCCACCGCTCCCAGAGTTGTCGTCCACAGCTCTCAGAGTTGTCGTCCACCGCTGTCATAGTTGTCGTCCACCGCTCTCATAGTTGTCGTCCACCGCTACCATAGTTGTCGTCCACCGCTCCCATAGTTGTCGTCCACCGCTCTCATAGTTGTCGTCCACCGCTACCATAGTTGTCGTCCACCGCTACCATAGTTGTCGTCCACCGCTCCCATAGTTGTCGTCCACCGCTCCCATAGTTGTCGTCCACCGCTCCCATAGTTGTCGTCCACCGCTCCCATAGTTGTCGTCCACCGCTACCATAGTTGTCGTCCACCGCTACCATAGTTGTCGTCCACCGCTCCCATAGTTGTCGTCCACCGCTACCATAGTTGTCGTCCACCGCTACCATAGTTGTCGTCCACCGCTCCCATAGTTGTCGTCCACCGCTCCCATAGTTGTCGTCCACCGCTCCCATAGTTGTTGTCCACCGCTCCAAGTTTTTGGTGTCCACCGCTCCCATAGTTGTCGTCCACCGCTCCCATAGTTGTCGTCCACCGCTCCAAGTTTTTGGTGTCCACCGCTACCATAGTTGTCGTCCACCGCTATCATAGTTGTCGTCCACCGCTCTCATTGTTGTCGTCCACCGCTCCCATAGTTGTCGTCCACCGCTCCCATAGTTGTCGTCCACCGCTACCATAGTTGTCGTCCACCGCTCTCATAGTTGTCGTCCACCGCTACCATAGTTGTCGTCCACCGCTACCATAGTTGTCGTCCACCGCTCCCATAGTTGTCGTCCACCGCTCCCATAGTTGTCGTCCACCGCTACCATAGTTGTCGTCCACCGCTACCATAGTTGTCGTCCACCGCTACCATAGTTGTCGTCCACCGCTCCCATAGTTGTCGTCCACCGCTCCCATAGTTGTCGTCCACCGCTACCATAGTTGTCGTCCACCGCTCCCATAGTTGTCGTCTACCGCTCCCATAGTTGTCGTCCACCGCTACCATAGTTGTCGTCCACCGCTCCCATAGTTGTCGTCCACCGCTACCATTGTTGTCGTCCACCGCTACCATAGTTGTCGTCCACCGCTCTCATAGTTGTCGTCCACCGCTACCATAGTTGTCGTCCACCGCTACCATAGTTGTCGTCCACCGCTACCATAGTTGTCGTCCACCGCTCCCATAGTTGTCGTCCACCGCTCCAAGTTTTTGGTGTCCACCGCTACCATAGTTGTCGTCCACCGCTCCCATAGTTGTCGTCCACCGCTCCCATAGTTGTCGTCCACCGCTCCCATAGTTGTCGTCCACCGCTCCCATAGTTGTCGTCCACCGCTCCCATAGTTGTCGTCCACCGCTACCATAGTTGTCGTCCACCGCTACCATAGTTGTCGTCCACCGCTCCCATAGTTGTCGTCCACCGCTACCATAGTTGTCGTCCACCGCTACCATAGTTGTCGTCCACCGCTCCCATAGTTGTCGTCCACCGCTCCCATAGTTGTCGTCCACCGCTACCATAGTTGTCGTCCACCGCTACCATAGTTGTCGTCCACCGCTCCCATAGTTGTCGTCCACCGCTACCATAGTTGTCGTCCACCGCTACCATAGTTGTCGTCCACCGCTCCCATAGTTGTCGTCCACCGCTCCCATAGTTGTCGTCCACCGCTCCCATAGTTGTTGTCCACCGCTCCAAGTTTTTGGTGTCCACCGCTCCCATAGTTGTCGTCCACCGCTCCCATAGTTGTCGTCCACCGCTCCAAGTTTTTGGTGTCCACCGCTACCATAGTTGTCGTCCACCGCTCCCATAGTTGTCGTCCACCGCTCCAAGTTTTTGGTGTCCACCGCTCCCATAGTTGTCGTCCACCGCTCCCATAGTTGTCGTCCACCGCTCCAAGTTTTTGGTGTCCACCGCTACCATAGTTGTCGTCCACCGCTCCCATAGTTGTCGTCCACCGCTCCCATAGTTGTCGTCCACCGCTCCCAGAGTTTTTATCCACCGCTCCCAGAGTTGTCGTCCACCGCTGCCATAGTTGTCGTCCACCGCTCCCATAGTTGTCGTCCACCGCTCCCATAGTTGTCGTCCACCGCTCCCAGAGTTTTTCTCCACCGCTCCCAGAGTTGTCGTCCACAGCTCTCAGAGTTGTCGTCCACCGCTGTCATAGTTGTCGTCCACCGCTCCCATAGTTGTCGTCCACCGCTCCCAGAGTTTTTATCCACCGCTCCCAGAGTTGTCGTCCACCGCTGCCATAGTTGTCGTCCACCGCTCCCATAGTTGTCGTCCACCGCTCCCATAGTTGTCGTCCACCGCTCCCAGAGTTTTTCTCCACCGCTCCCAGAGTTGTCGTCCACAGCTCTCAGAGTTGTCGTCCACCGCTGTCATAGTTGTCGTCCACCGCTCTCATAGTTGTCGTCCACCGCTACCATAGTTGTCGTCCACCGCTCCCATAGTTGTCGTCCACCGCTCTCATAGTTGTCGTCCACCGCTACCATAGTTGTCGTCCACCGCTACCATAGTTGTCGTCCACCGCTCCCATAGTTGTCGTCCACCGCTCCCATAGTTGTCGTCCACCGCTCCCATAGTTGTCGTCCACCGCTCCCATAGTTGTCGTCCACCGCTACCATAGTTGTCGTCCACCGCTACCATAGTTGTCGTCCACCGCTCCCATAGTTGTCGTCCACCGCTACCATAGTTGTCGTCCACCGCTACCATAGTTGTCGTCCACCGCTCCCATAGTTGTCGTCCACCGCTCCCATAGTTGTCGTCCACCGCTCCCATAGTTGTTGTCCACCGCTCCAAGTTTTTGGTGTCCACCGCTCCCATAGTTGTCGTCCACCGCTCCCATAGTTGTCGTCCACCGCTCCAAGTTTTTGGTGTCCACCGCTACCATAGTTGTCGTCCACCGCTATCATAGTTGTCGTCCACCGCTCTCATTGTTGTCGTCCACCGCTCCCATAGTTGTCGTCCACCGCTCCCATAGTTGTCGTCCACCGCTACCATAGTTGTCGTCCACCGCTCTCATAGTTGTCGTCCACCGCTACCATAGTTGTCGTCCACCGCTACCATAGTTGTCGTCCACCGCTCCCATAGTTGTCGTCCACCGCTCCCATAGTTGTCGTCCACCGCTACCATAGTTGTCGTCCACCGCTACCATAGTTGTCGTCCACCGCTACCATAGTTGTCGTCCACCGCTCCCATAGTTGTCGTCCACCGCTCCCATAGTTGTCGTCCACCGCTACCATAGTTGTCGTCCACCGCTCCCATAGTTGTCGTCTACCGCTCCCATAGTTGTCGTCCACCGCTACCATAGTTGTCGTCCACCGCTCCCATAGTTGTCGTCCACCGCTACCATTGTTGTCGTCCACCGCTACCATAGTTGTCGTCCACCGCTCTCATAGTTGTCGTCCACCGCTACCATAGTTGTCGTCCACCGCTACCATAGTTGTCGTCCACCGCTACCATAGTTGTCGTCCACCGCTCCCATAGTTGTCGTCCACCGCTCCAAGTTTTTGGTGTCCACCGCTACCATAGTTGTCGTCCACCGCTCCCATAGTTGTCGTCCACCGCTCCCATAGTTGTCGTCCACCGCTACCATAGTTGTCGTCCACCGCTACCATAGTTGTCGTCCACCGCTCCCATAGTTGTCGTCCACCGCTCCCATAGTTGTCGTCCACCGCTCCCATAGTTGTCGTCCACCGCTACCATAGTTGTCGTCCACCGCTCCCATAGTTGTCGTCCACCGCTCCAAGTTTTTGGTGTCCACCGCTACCATAGTTGTCGTCCACCGCTCCCATAGTTGTCGTCCACCGCTCCAAGTTTTTGGTGTCCACCGCTACCATAGTTGTCGTCCACCACTCTTATAGTTGTCGTCCACCGCTCCAAGTTTTTGGTGTCCACCGCTCCCATAGTTGTCGTCCACCGCTACCATAGTTGTCGTCCACCGCTCCCATAGTTGTCGTCCACCGCTCCCATAGTTGTCGTCCACCGCTCCCATAGTTGTCGTCCACCGCTCCCATAGTTGTCGTCCACCGCTCCAAGTTTTTGGTGTCCACCGCTCCCATAGTTGTCGTCCACCGCTCCCATAGTTGTCGTCCACCGCTCCAAGTTTTTGGTGTCCACCGCTACCATAGTTGTCGTCCACCGCTCCCATAGTTGTCGTCCACCGCTCCCATAGTTGTCGTCCACCGCTACCATAGTTGTCGTCCACCGCTCCCATAGTTGTCGTCCACCGCTCCCATAGTTGTCGTCCACCGCTCCCATAGTTGTCGTCCACCGCTACCATAGTTGTCGTCCACCGCTCCCATAGTTGTCGTCCACCGCTCCAAGTTTTTGGTGTCCACCGCTACCATAGTTGTCGTCCACCGCTCCCATAGTTGTCGTCCACCGCTCCCATAGTTGTCGTCCACCGCTCCCATAGTTGTCGTCCACCGCTACCATAGTTGTCGTCCACCGCTACCATAGTTGTCGTCCACCGCTCCCATAGTTGTCGTCCACCGCTACCATAGTTGTCGTCCACCGCTACCATAGTTGTCGTCCACCGCTCCCATAGTTGTCGTCCACCGCTCCCATAGTTGTCGTCCACCGCTCCCATAGTTGTCGTCCACCGCTCCCATAGTTGTCGTCCACCGCTCCAAGTTTTTGGTGTCCACCGCTCCCATAGTTGTCGTCCACCGCTACCATAGTTGTCGTCCACCGCTCCAAGTTTTTGGTGTCCACCGCTACCATAGTTGTCGTCCACCGCTCCCATAGTTGTCGTCCACCGCTCCCATAGTTGTCGTCCACCGCTCCCATAGTTGTCGTCCACCGCTCCCATAGTTGTCGTCCACCGCTACCATAGTTGTCGTCCACCGCTCCCATAGTTGTCGTCCACCGCTCCCATAGTTGTCGTCCACCGCTACCATAGTTGTCGTCCACCGCTACCATAGTTGTCGTCCACCGCTCCCATAGTTGTCGTCCACCGCTCCCATAGTTGTCGTCCATCGCTCCCATAGTTGTCGTCCACCGCTCCCATAGTTGTCGTCCACCGCTACCATAGTTGTCGTCCACCGCTCCCATAGTTGTCGTCCACCGCTCCAAGTTTTTGGTGTCCACCGCTACCATAGTTGTCGTCCACCGCTCCCATAGTTGTCGTCCACCGCTCCCATAGTTGTCGTCCACCGCTACCATAGTTGTCGTCCACCGCTACCATAGTTGTCGTCCACCGCTCCCATAGTTGTCGTCCACCGCTCCCATAGTTGTCGTCCACCGCTCCCATAGTTGTCGTCCACCGCTACCATAGTTGTCGTCCACCGCTCCCATAGTTGTCGTCCACCGCTCCAAGTTTTTGGTGTCCACCGCTACCATAGTTGTCGTCCACCGCTCCCATAGTTGTCGTCCACCGCTCCCATAGTTGTCGTCCACCGCTCCCATAGTTTTCGTCCACCGCTACCATAGTTGTCGTCCACCGCTACCATAGTTGTCGTCCACCGCTCCCATAGTTGTCGTCCACCGCTACCATAGTTGTCGTCCACCGCTACCATAGTTGTCGTCCACCGCTCCCATAGTTGTCGTCCACCGCTCCCATAGTTGTCGTCCACCGCTCCCATAGTTGTCGTCCACCGCTCCCATAGTTGTCGTCCACCGCTCCAAGTTTTTGGTGTCCACCGCTCCCATAGTTGTCGTCCACCGCTACCATAGTTGTCGTCCACCGCTCCAAGTTTTTGGTGTCCACCGCTCTCATAGTTGTCGTCCACCGCTCCCATAGTTGTCGTCCACCGCTCTCATAGTTGTCGTCCACCGCTCCCATAGTTGTCGTCCACCGCTCCCATAGTTGTCGTCCACCGCTCCCAGAGTTTTTATCCACCGCTCCCAGAGTTGTCGTCCACCGCTGCCATAGTTGTCGTCCACCGCTCCCATAGTTGTCGTCCACCGCTACCATAGTTGTCGTCCACCGCTACCATAGTTGTCGTCCACCGCTCCCATAGTTGTCGTCCACCGCTCCCATAGTTGTCGTCCACCGCTCCCATAGTTGTCGTCCACCGCTCCCATAGTTGTCGTCCACCGCTCCAAGTTTTTGGTGTCCACCGCTCCCATAGTTGTCGTCCACCGCTACCATAGTTGTCGTCCACCGCTCCAAGTTTTTGGTGTCCACCGCTCTCATAGTTGTCGTCCACCGCTACCATAGTTGTCGTCCACCGCTCTCATAGTTGTCGTCCACCGCTCCCATAGTTGTCGTCCACCGCTCCCATAGTTGTCGTCCACCGCTCCCAGAGTTGTCGTCCACCGCTGCCATAGTTGTCGTCCACCGCTCCCATAGTTGTCGTCCACCGCTCCCATAGTTGTCGTCCACCGCTCCCAGAGTTTTTATCCACCGCTCCCAGAGTTGTCGTCCACCGCTGCCATAGTTGTCGTCCACCGCTCCCATAGTTGTCGTCCACCGCTCCCATAGTTGTCGTCCACCGCTCCAAGTTTTTGGTGTCCACCGCTCCCATAGTTGTCGTCCACCGCTACCATAGTTGTCGTCCACCGCTCCAAGTTTTTGGTGTCCACCGCTACCATAGTTGTCGTCCACCGCTCCCATAGTTGTCGTCCACCGCTCCCATAGTTGTCGTCCACCGCTCCCATAGTTGTCGTCCACCGCTCCCATAGTTGTCGTCCACCGCTACCATAGTTGTCGTCCACCGCTCCCATAGTTGTCGTCCACCGCTCCCATAGTTGTCGTCCACCGCTACCATAGTTGTCGTCCACCGCTACCATAGTTGTCGTCCACCGCTCCCATAGTTGTCGTCCACCGCTCCCATAGTTGTCGTCCACCGCTCCCATAGTTGTCGTCCACCGCTACCATAGTTGTCGTCCACCGCTCCCATAGTTGTCGTCCACCGCTCCAAGTTTTTGGTGTCCACCGCTACCATAGTTGTCGTCCACCGCTCCCATAGTTGTCGTCCACCGCTCCCATAGTTGTCGTCCACCGCTACCATAGTTGTCGTCCACCGCTACCATAGTTGTCGTCCACCGCTCCCATAGTTGTCGTCCACCGCTCCCATAGTTGTCGTCCACCGCTCCCATAGTTGTCGTCCACCGCTACCATAGTTGTCGTCCACCGCTCCCATAGTTGTCGTCCACCGCTCCAAGTTTTTGGTGTCCACCGCTACCATAGTTGTCGTCCACCGCTCCCATAGTTGTCGTCCACCGCTCCCATAGTTGTCGTCCACCGCTCCCATAGTTTTCGTCCACCGCTACCATAGTTGTCGTCCACCGCTACCATAGTTGTCGTCCACCGCTCCCATAGTTGTCGTCCACCGCTACCATAGTTGTCGTCCACCGCTACCATAGTTGTCGTCCACCGCTCCCATAGTTGTCGTCCACCGCTCCCATAGTTGTCGTCCACCGCTCCCATAGTTGTCGTCCACCGCTCCCATAGTTGTCGTCCACCGCTCCAAGTTTTTGGTGTCCACCGCTCCCATAGTTGTCGTCCACCGCTACCATAGTTGTCGTCCACCGCTCCAAGTTTTTGGTGTCCACCGCTCTCATAGTTGTCGTCCACCGCTCCCATAGTTGTCGTCCACCGCTCCCATAGTTGTCGTCCACCGCTACCATAGTTGTCGTCCACCGCTCTCATAGTTGTCGTCCACCGCTCCCATAGTTGTCGTCCACCGCTCCCATAGTTGTCGTCCACCGCTACCATAGTTGTCGTCCACCGCTCCAAGTTTTTGGTGTCCACCGCTACCATAGTTGTCGTCCACCGCTCCCATAGTTGTCGTCCACCGCTCCCATAGTTGTCGTCCACCGCTCCCATAGTTGTCGTCCACCGCTCCCATAGTTGTCGTCCACCGCTACCATAGTTGTCGTCCACCGCTCCCATAGTTGTCGTCCACCGCTCCCATAGTTGTCGTCCACCGCTACCATAGTTGTCGTCCACCGCTACCATAGTTGTCGTCCACCGCTCCCATAGTTGTCGTCCACCGCTCCCATAGTTGTCGTCCATCGCTCCCATAGTTGTCGTCCACCGCTCCCATAGTTGTCGTCCACCGCTACCATAGTTGTCGTCCACCGCTCCCATAGTTGTCGTCCACCGCTCCAAGTTTTTGGTGTCCACCGCTACCATAGTTGTCGTCCACCGCTCCCATAGTTGTCGTCCACCGCTCCCATAGTTGTCGTCCACCGCTACCATAGTTGTCGTCCACCGCTACCATAGTTGTCGTCCACCGCTCCCATAGTTGTCGTCCACCGCTCCCATAGTTGTCGTCCACCGCTCCCATAGTTGTCGTCCACCGCTACCATAGTTGTCGTCCACCGCTCCCATAGTTGTCGTCCACCGCTCCAAGTTTTTGGTGTCCACCGCTACCATAGTTGTCGTCCACCGCTCCCATAGTTGTCGTCCACCGCTCCCATAGTTGTCGTCCACCGCTCCCATAGTTTTCGTCCACCGCTACCATAGTTGTCGTCCACCGCTACCATAGTTGTCGTCCACCGCTCCCATAGTTGTCGTCCACCGCTACCATAGTCGTCGTCCACCGCTACCATAGTTGTCGTCCACCGCTCCCATAGTTGTCGTCCACCGCTCCCATAGTTGTCGTCCACCGCTCCCATAGTTGTCGTCCACCGCTCCCATAGTTGTCGTCCACCGCTCCAAGTTTTTGGTGTCCACCGCTCCCATAGTTGTCGTCCACCGCTACCATAGTTGTCGTCCACCGCTCCAAGTTTTTGGTGTCCACCGCTCTCATAGTTGTCGTCCACCGCTCCCATAGTTGTCGTCCACCGCTCCCATAGTTGTCGTCCACCGCTACCATAGTTGTCGTCCACCGCTCTCATAGTTGTCGTCCACCGCTCCCATAGTTGTCGTCCACCGCTCCCATAGTTGTCGTCCACCGCTCCCAGAGTTTTTATCCACCGCTCCCAGAGTTGTCGTCCACCGCTGCCATAGTTGTCGTCCACCGCTCCAAGTTTTTGGTGTCCACCGCTCCCATAGTTGTCGTCCACCGCTCCAAGTTTTTGGTGTCCACCGCTCCCATAGTTGTCGTCCACCGCTCCCATAGTTGTCGTCCACCGCTCCCATAGTTGTCGTCCACCGCTCCCATAGTTGTCGTCCACCGCTCCCATAGTTGTCGTCCACCGCTCCCATAGTTGTTGTCCACCGCTACCAGAGTTGTCGTCCACCGCTCCCATAGTTGTCGTCCACCGCTCCCATAGTTGTCGTCCACCGCTCCCAGAGTTTTTATCCACCGCTCCCAGAGTTGTCGTCCACCGCTGCCATAGTTGTCGTCCACCGCTCCCATAGTTGTCGTCCACCGCTACCATAGTTGTCGTCCACCGCTACCATAGTTGTCGTCCACCGCTCTTATAGTTGTCGTCCACCGCTCCAAGTTTTTGGTGTCCACCGCTCCCATAGTTGTCGTCCACCGCTACCATAGTTGTCGTCCACCGCTCTCATAGTTGTCGTCCACCGCTACCATAGTTGTCGTCCACCGCTACCATAGTTGTCGTCCACCGCTACCATAGTTGTCGTCCACCGCTCCCATAGTTGTCGTCCACCGCTCCCATAGTTGTCGTCCACCGCTACCATAGTTGTCGTTCACCGCTACCATAGTTGTCGTCCACCGCTCTCATAGTTGTCGTCCACCGCTCCCATAGTTGTCGTCCACCGCTACCATAGTTGTCGTCCACCGCTACCATAGTTGTCGTCCACCGCTACCATAGTTGTCGTCCACCGCTCCCATAGTTGTCGTCCACCGCTCCCATAGTTGTCGTCCACCGCTCCCATAGTTGTCGTCCACCGCTCCCATAGTTGTTGTCCACCGCTACCAGAGTTGTCGTCCACCGCTCCCATAGTTGTCGTCCACCGCTCCCATAGTTGTCGTCCACCGCTCCCAGAGTTTTTATCCACCGCTCCCAGAGTTGTCGTCCACCGCTGCCATAGTTGTCGTCCACCGCTCCCATAGTTGTCGTCCACCGCTACCATAGTTGTCGTCCACCGCTACCATAGTTGTCGTCCACCGCTCTTATAGTTGTCGTCCACCGCTCCAAGTTTTTGGTGTCCACCGCTCCCATAGTTGTCGTCCACCGCTACCATAGTTGTCGTCCACCGCTCTCATAGTTGTCGTCCACCGCTACCATAGTTGTCGTCCACCGCTCTCATAGTTGTCGTCCACCGCTACCATAGTTGTCGTCCACCGCTACCATAGTTGTCGTCCACCGCTCCCATAGTTGTCGTCCACCGCTCCCATAGTTGTCGTCCACCGCTACCATAGTTGTCGTCCACCGCTACCATAGTTGTCGTCCACCGCTCCCATAGTTGTCGTCCACCGCTCCCATAGTTGTCGTCCACCGCTACCATAGTTGTCGTCCACCGCTCCCATAGTTGTCGTCCACCGCTACCATAGTTGTCGTCCACCGCTACCATAGTTGTCGTCCACCGCTACCATAGTTGTCGTCCACCGCTCCCATAGTTGTCGTCCACCGCTCCAAGTTTTTGGTGTCCACCGCTACCATAGTTGTCGTCCACCGCTTTTATAGTTGTCGTCCACCGCTCCAAGTTTTTGGTGTGCACCGCTACCATAGTTGTCGTCCACCGCTCCCATAGTTGTCGTCCACCGCTCCAAGTTTTTGGTGTCCACCGCTACCATAGTTGTCGTCCACCGCTCTTATAGTTGTCGTCCACCGCTCGAAGTTTTTGGTGTCCACCGCTACCATAGTTGTCGTCCACCGCTACCATAGTTGTCGTCCACCGCTACCATAGTTGTCGTCCACCGCTACCATAGTTGTCGTCCACCGCTCCCATAGTTGTCGTCCACCGCTACCATAGTTGTCGTCCACCGCTCCCATAGTTGTCGTCCAACGCTACCATAGTTGTCGTCCACCGCTACCATAGTTGTCGTCCACCGCTACCATAGTTGTCGTCCACCGCTCCCATAGTTGTCGTCCACCGCTCCAAGTTTTTGGTGTCCACCGCTCCCATAGTTGTCGTCCACCGCTACCATAGTTGTCGTCCACCGCTACCATAGTTGTCGTCCACCGCTCCCATAGTTGTCGTCCACCGCTCCAAGTTTTTGGTGTCCACCGCTACCATAGTTGTCGTCCACCGCTCCCATAGTTGTCGTCCACCGCTCCAAGTTTTTGGTGTCCACCGCTACCATAGTTGTCGTCCACCGCTCCAAGTTTTTGGTGTCCACCGCTCCCATAGTTGTCGTCCACCGCTCCAAGTTTTTGGTGTCCACCGCTCCCATAGTTGTCGTCCACCGCTCCCATAGTTGTCGTCCACCGCTCCCATAGTTGTCGTCCACCGCTCCCATAGTTGTCGTCCACCGCTCCCATAGTTGTTGTCCACCGCTACCAGAGTTGTCGTCCACCGCTCCCATAGTTGTCGTCCACCGCTCCCATAGTTGTCGTCCACCGCTCCCAGAGTTTTTATCCACCGCTCCCAGAGTTGTCGTCCACCGCTGCCATAGTTGTCGTCCACCGCTCCCATAGTTGTCGTCCACCGCTACCATAGTTGTCGTCCACCGCTACCATAGTTGTCGTCCACCGCTCTTATAGTTGTCGTCCACCGCTCCAAGTTTTTGGTGTCCACCGCTCCCATAGTTGTCGTCCACCGCTACCATAGTTGTCGTCCACCGCTCTCATAGTTGTCGTCCACCGCTACCATAGTTGTCGTCCACCGCTACCATAGTTGTCGTCCACCGCTACCATAGTTGTCGTCCACCGCTCCCATAGTTGTCGTCCACCGCTCCCATAGTTGTCGTCCACCGCTACCATAGTTGTCGTTCACCGCTACCATAGTTGTCGTCCACCGCTCTCATAGTTGTCGTCCACCGCTCCCATAGTTGTCGTCCACCGCTACCATAGTTGTCGTCCACCGCTACCATAGTTGTCGTCCACCGCTACCATAGTTGTCGTCCACCGCTCCCATAGTTGTCGTCCACCGCTCCCATAGTTGTCGTCCACCGCTCCCATAGTTGTCGTCCACCGCTCCCATAGTTGTTGTCCACCGCTACCAGAGTTGTCGTCCACCGCTCCCATAGTTGTCGTCCACCGCTCCCATAGTTGTCGTCCACCGCTCCCAGAGTTTTTATCCACCGCTCCCAGAGTTGTCGTCCACCGCTGCCATAGTTGTCGTCCACCGCTCCCATAGTTGTCGTCCACCGCTACCATAGTTGTCGTCCACCGCTACCATAGTTGTCGTCCACCGCTCTTATAGTTGTCGTCCACCGCTCCAAGTTTTTGGTGTCCACCGCTCCCATAGTTGTCGTCCACCGCTACCATAGTTGTCGTCCACCGCTACCATAGTTGTCGTCCACCGCTCTCATAGTTGTCGTCCACCGCTACCATAGTTGTCGTCCACCGCTCTCATAGTTGTCGTCCACCGCTACCATAGTTGTCGTCCACCGCTACCATAGTTGTCGTCCACCGCTACCATAGTTGTCGTCCACCGCTCCCATAGTTGTCGTCCACCGCTCCCATAGTTGTCGTCCACCGCTCCCATAGTTGTTGTCCACCGCTACCAGAGTTGTCGTCCACCGCTCCCATAGTTGTCGTCCACCGCTACCATAGTTGTCGTCCACCGCTACCATAGTTGTCGTCCACCGCTCCCATAGTTGTCGTCCACCGCTCCCATAGTTGTCGTCCACCGCTACCATAGTTGTCGTCCACCGCTCCCATAGTTGTCGTCCACCGCTACCATAGTTGTCGTCCACCGCTACCATAGTTGTCGTCCACCGCTACCATAGTTGTCGTCCACCGCTCTCATAGTTGTCGTCCACCGCTACCATAGTTGTCGTCCACCGCTCTCATAGTTGTCGTCCACCGCTCCCATAGTTGTCGTCCACCGCTACCATAGTTGTCGTCCACCGCTACCATAGTTGTCGTCCACCGCTCCCATAGTTGTCGTCCACCGCTCCCATAGTTGTCGTCCACCGCTACCATAGTTGTCGTCCACCGCTCCCATAGTTGTCGTCCACCGCTACCATAGTTGTCGTCCACCGCTACCATAGTTGTCGTCCACCGCTACCATAGTTGTCGTCCACCGCTCCCATAGTTGTCGTCCACCGCTCCAAGTTTTTGGTGTCCACCGCTACCATAGTTGTCGTCCACCGCTTTTATAGTTGTCGTCCACCGCTCCAAGTTTTTGGTGTGCACCGCTACCATAGTTGTCGTCCACCGCTACCATAGTTGTCGTCCACCGCTCTCATAGTTGTCGTCCACCGCTACCATAGTTGTCGTCCACCGCTCTCATAGTTGTCGTCCACCGCTACCATAGTTGTCGTCCACCGCTCTCATAGTTGTCGTCCACCGCTCCCATAGTTGTCGTCCACCGCTACCATAGTTGTCGTCCACCGCTACCATAGTTGTCGTCCACCGCTCCCATAGTTGTCGTCCACCGCTCCCATAGTTGTCGTCCACCGCTACCATAGTTGTCGTCCACCGCTCCCATAGTTGTCGTCCACCGCTACCATAGTTGTCGTCCACCGCTACCATAGTTGTCGTCCACCGCTACCATAGTTGTCGTCCACCGCTCCCATAGTTGTCGTCCACCGCTCCAAGTTTTTGGTGTCCACCGCTACCATAGTTGTCGTCCACCGCTTTTATAGTTGTCGTCCACCGCTCCAAGTTTTTGGTGTGCACCGCTACCATAGTTGTCGTCCACCGCTCCCATAGTTGTCGTCCACCGCTCCAAGTTTTTGGTGTCCACCGCTACCATAGTTGTCGTCCACCGCTCTTATAGTTGTCGTCCACCGCTCGAAGTTTTTGGTGTCCACCGCTACCATAGTTGTCGTCCACCGCTACCATAGTTGTCGTCCACCGCTACCATAGTTGTCGTCCACCGCTACCATAGTTGTCGTCCACCGCTCCCATAGTTGTCGTCCACTGCTACCATAGTTGTCGTCCACCGCTCCCATAGTTGTCGTCCAACGCTACCATAGTTGTCGTCCACCGCTACCATAGTTGTCGTCCACCGCTACCATAGTTGTCGTCCACCGCTCCCATAGTTGTCGTCCACCGCTCCAAGTTTTTGGTGTCCACCGCTCCCATAGTTGTCGTCCACCGCTACCATAGTTGTCGTCCACCGCTACCATAGTTGTCGTCCACCGCTCCCATAGTTGTCGTCCACCGCTCCAAGTTTTTGGTGTCCACCGCTACCATAGTTGTCGTCCACCGCTCCCATAGTTGTCGTCCACCGCTCCAAGTTTTTGGTGTCCACCGCTACCATAGTTGTCGTCCACCGCTCCCATAGTTGTCGTCCACCGCTCCAAGTTTTTGGTGTCCACCGCTACCATAGTTGTCGTCCACCGCTCCCATAGTTGTCGTCCACCGCTCCAAGTTTTTGGTGTCCACCGCTACCATAGTTGTCGTCCACCGCTCCCATAGTTGTCGTCCACCGCTCCCATAGTTGTCGTCCACCGCTCCAAGTTTTTGGTGTCCACCGCTCCCATAGTTGTCGTCCACCGCTCCCATAGTTGTCGTCCACCGCTCCCAGAGTTTTTATCCACCGCTCCCAGAGTTGTCGTCCACCGCTGCCATAGTTGTCGTCCACCGCTCCCATAGTTGTCGTCCACCGCTACCATAGTTGTCGTCCACCGCTACCATAGTTGTCGTCCACCGCTCTTATAGTTGTCGTCCACCGCTCCAAGTTTTTGGTGTCCACCGCTCCCATAGTTGTCGTCCACCGCTACCATAGTTGTCGTCCACCGCTCTCATAGTTGTCGTCCACCGCTACCATAGTTGTCGTCCACCGCTACCATAGTTGTCGTCCACCGCTACCATAGTTGTCGTCCACCGCTCCCATAGTTGTCGTCCACCGCTCCCATAGTTGTCGTCCACCGCTACCATAGTTGTCGTTCACCGCTACCATAGTTGTCGTCCACCGCTCTCATAGTTGTCGTCCACCGCTCCCATAGTTGTCGTCCACCGCTACCATAGTTGTCGTCCACCGCTACCATAGTTGTCGTCCACCGCTACCATAGTTGTCGTCCACCGCTCCCATAGTTGTCGTCCACCGCTCCCATAGTTGTCGTCCACCGCTCCCATAGTTGTCGTCCACCGCTCCCATAGTTGTTGTCCACCGCTACCAGAGTTGTCGTCCACCGCTCCCATAGTTGTCGTCCACCGCTCCCATAGTTGTCGTCCACCGCTCCCAGAGTTTTTATCCACCGCTCCCAGAGTTGTCGTCCACCGCTGCCATAGTTGTCGTCCACCGCTCCCATAGTTGTCGTCCACCGCTACCATAGTTGTCGTCCACCGCTACCATAGTTGTCGTCCACCGCTCTTATAGTTGTCGTCCACCGCTCCAAGTTTTTGGTGTCCACCGCTCCCATAGTTGTCGTCCACCGCTACCATAGTTGTCGTCCACCGCTCTCATAGTTGTCGTCCACCGCTACCATAGTTGTCGTCCACCGCTCTCATAGTTGTCGTCCACCGCTACCATAGTTGTCGTCCACCGCTACCATAGTTGTCGTCCACCGCTACCATAGTTGTCGTCCACCGCTCCCATAGTTGTCGTCCACCGCTCCCATAGTTGTCGTCCACCGCTACCATAGTTGTCGTCCACCGCTACCATAGTTGTCGTCCACCGCTCCCATAGTTGTCGTCCACCGCTCCCATAGTTGTCGTCCACCGCTACCATAGTTGTCGTCCACCGCTCCCATAGTTGTCGTCCACCGCTACCATAGTTGTCGTCCACCGCTACCATAGTTGTCGTCCACCGCTACCATAGTTGTCGTCCACCGCTCCCATAGTTGTCGTCCACCGCTCCAAGTTTTTGGTGTCCACCGCTACCATAGTTGTCGTCCACCGCTTTTATAGTTGTCGTCCACCGCTCCAAGTTTTTGGTGTCCACCGCTACCATAGTTGTCGTCCACCGCTCCCATAGTTGTCGTCCACCGCTCCAAGTTTTTGGTGTCCACCGCTACCATAGTTGTCGTCCACCGCTCTTATAGTTGTCGTCCACCGCTCGAAGTTTTTGGTGTCCACCGCTACCATAGTTGTCGTCCACCGCTACCATAGTTGTCGTCCACCGCTACCATAGTTGTCGTCCACCGCTACCATAGTTGTCGTCCACCGCTACCATAGTTGTCGTCCACCGCTCCCATAGTTGTCGTCCACCGCTACCATAGTTGTCGTCCACCGCTCCCATAGTTGTCGTCCAACGCTACCATAGTTGTCGTCCACCGCTACCATAGTTGTCGTCCACCGCTACCATAGTTGTCGTCCACCGCTCCCATAGTTGTCGTCCACCGCTCCAAGTTTTTGGTGTCCACCGCTCCCATAGTTGTCGTCCACCGCTACCATAGTTGTCGTCCACCGCTACCATAGTTGTCGTCCACCGCTCCCATAGTTGTCGTCCACCGCTCCAAGTTTTTGGTGTCCACCGCTACCATAGTTGTCGTCCACCGCTCCCATAGTTGTCGTCCACCGCTCCAAGTTTTTGGTGTCCACCGCTACCATAGTTGTCGTCCACCGCTCCCATAGTTGTCGTCCACCGCTCCAAGTTTTTGGTGTCCACCGCTACCATAGTTGTCGTCCACCGCTCCCATAGTTGTCGTCCACCGCTCCAAGTTTTTGGTGTCCACCGCTACCATAGTTGTCGTCCACCGCTCCCATAGTTGTCGTCCACCGCTCCAAGTTTTTGGTGTCCACCGCTACCATAGTTGTCGTCCACCGCTCCCATAGTTGTCGTCCACCGCTCCAAGTTTTTGGTGTCCACCGCTACCATAGTTGTCGTCCACCGCTCCCATAGTTGTCGTCCACCGCTCCAAGTTTTTGGTGTCCACCGCTACCATAGTTGTCGTCCACCACTCTTATAGTTGTCGTCCACCGCTCCAAGTTTTTGGTGTCCACCGCTCCCATAGTTGTCGTCCACCGCTACCATAGTTGTCGTCCACCGCTCCCATAGTTGTCGTCCACCGCTCCCATAGTTGTCGTCCACCGCTCCCATAGTTGTCGTCCACCGCTCCCATAGTTGTCGTCCACCGCTCCAAGTTTTTGGTGTCCACCGCTCCCATAGTTGTCGTCCACCGCTCCCATAGTTGTCGTCCACCGCTCCAAGTTTTTGGTGTCCACCGCTACCATAGTTGTCGTCCACCGCTCCCATAGTTGTCGTCCACCGCTCCCATAGTTGTCGTCCACCGCTCCCATAGTTGTCGTCCACCGCTACCATAGTTGTCGTCCACCGCTACCATAGTTGTCGTCCACCGCTCCCATAGTTGTCGTCCACCGCTCCCATAGTTGTCGTCCACCGCTCCCATAGTTGTCGTCCACCGCTACCATAGTTGTCGTCCACCGCTCCCATAGTTGTCGTCCACCGCTCCAAGTTTTTGGTGTCCACCGCTACCATAGTTGTCGTCCACCGCTCCCATAGTTGTCGTCCACCGCTCCCATAGTTGTCGTCCACCGCTCCCATAGTTGTCGTCCACCGCTACCATAGTTGTCGTCCACCGCTACCATAGTTGTCGTCCACCGCTCCCATAGTTGTCGTCCACCGCTACCATAGTTGTCGTCCACCGCTACCATAGTTGTCGTCCACCGCTCCCATAGTTGTCGTCCACCGCTCCCATAGTTGTCGTCCACCGCTCCCATAGTTGTCGTCCACCGCTCCCATAGTTGTCGTCTACCGCTCTCATAGTTGTCGTCCACCGCTACCATAGTTGTCGTCCACCGCTACCATAGTTGTCGTCCACCGCTACCATAGTTGTCGTCCACCGCTACCATAGTTGTCGTCCACCGCTACCATAGTTGTCGTCCACCGCTACCATAGTTGTCGTCCACCGCTACCATAGTTGTCGTCCACCGCTACCATAGTTGTCGTCCACCGCTACCATAGTTGTCGTCTACCGCTCTCATAGTTGTCGTCCACCGCTCCCATAGTTGTCGTTCACCGCTCCCATAGTTGTCGTCCACCGCTCCCATAGTTGTCGTCCACCGCTACCATAGTTGTCGTCCACCGCTCCCATAGTTGTCGTCCACCGCTACCATAGTTGTCGTCCACCGCTACCATAGTTGTCGTCCACCGCTCCCATAGTTGTCGTCCACCGCTCCCATAGTTGTCGTCCACCGCTCCCATAGTTGTCGTCCACCGCTCCCATAGTTGTCGTCCACCGCTACCATAGTTGTCGTCCACCGCTACCATAGTTGTCGTCCACCGCTACCATAGTTGTCGTCCACCGCTCTCATAGTTGTCGTTCACCGCTCCCATAGTTGTCGTCCACCGCTCCCATAGTTGTCGTCCACCGCTACCATAGTTGTCGTCCACCGCTACCATAGTTGTCGTCCACCGCTACCATAGTTGTCGTCTACCGCTCTCATAGTTGTCGTCCACCGCTCCCATAGTTGTCGTCCACCGCTCCCATAGTTGTCGTCCACCGCTACCATAGTTGTCGTCCACCGCTCTCATAGTTGTCGTCCACCGCTACCATAGTTGTCGTCCACCGCTCTCATAGTTATCGTCCACCGCTACCATAGTTGTCGTCCACCGCTACCATAGTTGTCGTCCACCGCTCCCATAGTTGTCGTCCACCGCTCCCATAGTTGTCGTCCACCGCTACCATAGTTGTCGTCCACCGCTACCATAGTTGTCGTCCACCGCTCCCATAGTTGTCGTCCACCGCTCCCATAATTGTCGTCCACCGCTACCATTGTTGTCGTCCACCGCTACCATAGTTGTCGTCCACCGCTCCCATAGTTGTCGTCCACCGCTACCATAGTTGTCGTCCACCGCTCCCATAGTTGTCGTCCACCGCTACCATAGTTGTCGTTCACCGCTCCCATAGTTGTCGTCCACCGCTCCCATAGTTGTCGTCCACCGCTACCATAGTTGTCGTCCACCGCTCCCATAGTTGTCGTCCACCGCTCCCATAATTGTCGTCCACCGCTACCATTGTTGTCGTCCACCGCTACCATAGTTGTCGTCCACCGCTCCCATAGTTGTCGTCCACCGCTCCCATAGTTGTCGTCCACCGCTCCCATAGTTGTCGTCCACCGCTACCATAGTTGTCGTCCACCGCTACCATAGTTGTCGTCCACCGCTCCCATAGTTGTCGTCCACCGCTACCATAGTTGTCGTCCACCGCTACCATAGTTGTCGTCCACCGCTCCCATAGTTGTCGTCCACCGCTCCCATAGTTGTCGTCCACCGCTCCCATAGTTGTCGTCCACCGCTCCCATAGTTGTCGTCTACCGCTCTCATAGTTGTCGTCCACCGCTACCATAGTTGTCGTCCACCGCTACCATAGTTGTCGTCCACCGCTACCATAGTTGTCGTCCACCGCTACCATAGTTGTCGTCCACCGCTACCATAGTTGTCGTCCACCGCTACCATAGTTGTCGTCCACCGCTACCATAGTTGTCGTCCACCGCTACCATAGTTGTCGTCCACCGCTACCATAGTTGTCGTCTACCGCTCTCATAGTTGTCGTCCACCGCTCCCATAGTTGTCGTTCACCGCTCCCATAGTTGTCGTCCACCGCTCCCATAGTTGTCGTCCACCGCTACCATAGTTGTCGTCCACCGCTCCCATAGTTGTCGTCCACCGCTACCATAGTTGTCGTCCACCGCTACCATAGTTGTCGTCCACCGCTCCCATAGTTGTCGTCCACCGCTCCCATAGTTGTCGTCCACCGCTCCCATAGTTGTCGTCCACCGCTCCCATAGTTGTCGTCCACCGCTACCATAGTTGTCGTCCACCGCTACCATAGTTGTCGTCCACCGCTACCATAGTTGTCGTCCACCGCTCTCATAGTTGTCGTTCACCGCTCCCATAGTTGTCGTCCACCGCTCCCATAGTTGTCGTCCACCGCTACCATAGTTGTCGTCCACCGCTACCATAGTTGTCGTCCACCGCTACCATAGTTGTCGTCTACCGCTCTCATAGTTGTCGTCCACCGCTCCCATAGTTGTCGTCCACCGCTCCCATAGTTGTCGTCCACCGCTACCATAGTTGTCGTCCACCGCTCTCATAGTTGTCGTCCACCGCTACCATAGTTGTCGTCCACCGCTCTCATAGTTATCGTCCACCGCTACCATAGTTGTCGTCCACCGCTACCATAGTTGTCGTCCACCGCTCCCATAGTTGTCGTCCACCGCTCCCATAGTTGTCGTCCACCGCTACCATAGTTGTCGTCCACCGCTACCATAGTTGTCGTCCACCGCTCCCATAGTTGTCGTCCACCGCTCCCATAATTGTCGTCCACCGCTACCATTGTTGTCGTCCACCGCTACCATAGTTGTCGTCCACCGCTCCCATAGTTGTCGTCCACCGCTACCATAGTTGTCGTCCACCGCTCCCATAGTTGTCGTCCACCGCTACCATAGTTGTCGTTCACCGCTCCCATAGTTGTCGTCCACCGCTCCCATAGTTGTCGTCCACCGCTACCATAGTTGTCGTCCACCGCTCCCATAGTTGTCGTCCACCGCTCCCATAATTGTCGTCCACCGCTACCATTGTTGTCGTCCACCGCTACCATAGTTGTCGTCCACCGCTACCATAGTTGTCGTTCACCGCTCCCATAGTTGTCGTCCACCGCTCCCATAGTTGTCGTCCACCGCTCCAAGTTTTTGGTGTCCACCGCTACCATAGTTGTCGTCCACCGCTCCCATAGTTGTCGTCCACCGCTCCCATAGTTGTCGTCCACCGCTCCCATAGTTGTCGTCCACCGCTACCATAGTTGTCGTCCACCGCTACCATAGTTGTCGTCCACCGCTCCCATAGTTGTCGTCCACCGCTCCCATAGTTGTCGTCCACCGCTCCCATAGTTGTCGTCCACCGCTACCATAGTTGTCGTCCACCGCTCCCATAGTTGTCGTCCACCGCTCCAAGTTTTTGGTGTCCACCGCTACCATAGTTGTCGTCCACCGCTCCCATAGTTGTCGTCCACCGCTCCCATAGTTGTCGTCCACCGCTCCCATAGTTGTCGTCCACCGCTACCATAGTTGTCGTCCACCGCTACCATAGTTGTCGTCCACCGCTCCCATAGTTGTCGTCCACCGCTACCATAGTTGTCGTCCACCGCTACCATAGTTGTCGTCCACCGCTCCCATAGTTGTCGTCCACCGCTCCCATAGTTGTCGTCCACCGCTCCCATAGTTGTCGTCCACCGCTCCCATAGTTGTCGTCTACCGCTCTCATAGTTGTCGTCCACCGCTACCATAGTTGTCGTCCACCGCTACCATAGTTGTCGTCCACCGCTACCATAGTTGTCGTCCACCGCTACCATAGTTGTCGTCCACCGCTACCATAGTTGTCGTCCACCGCTACCATAGTTGTCGTCCACCGCTACCATAGTTGTCGTCCACCGCTACCATAGTTGTCGTCCACCGCTACCATAGTTGTCGTCTACCGCTCTCATAGTTGTCGTCCACCGCTCCCATAGTTGTCGTTCACCGCTCCCATAGTTGTCGTCCACCGCTCCCATAGTTGTCGTCCACCGCTACCATAGTTGTCGTCCACCGCTCCCATAGTTGTCGTCCACCGCTACCATAGTTGTCGTCCACCGCTACCATAGTTGTCGTCCACCGCTCCCATAGTTGTCGTCCACCGCTCCCATAGTTGTCGTCCACCGCTCCCATAGTTGTCGTCCACCGCTCCCATAGTTGTCGTCCACCGCTACCATAGTTGTCGTCCACCGCTACCATAGTTGTCGTCCACCGCTACCATAGTTGTCGTCCACCGCTCTCATAGTTGTCGTTCACCGCTCCCATAGTTGTCGTCCACCGCTCCCATAGTTGTCGTCCACCGCTACCATAGTTGTCGTCCACCGCTACCATAGTTGTCGTCCACCGCTACCATAGTTGTCGTCTACCGCTCTCATAGTTGTCGTCCACCGCTCCCATAGTTGTCGTCCACCGCTCCCATAGTTGTCGTCCACCGCTACCATAGTTGTCGTCCACCGCTCTCATAGTTGTCGTCCACCGCTACCATAGTTGTCGTCCACCGCTCTCATAGTTATCGTCCACCGCTACCATAGTTGTCGTCCACCGCTACCATAGTTGTCGTCCACCGCTCCCATAGTTGTCGTCCACCGCTCCCATAGTTGTCGTCCACCGCTACCATAGTTGTCGTCCACCGCTACCATAGTTGTCGTCCACCGCTCCCATAGTTGTCGTCCACCGCTCCCATAATTGTCGTCCACCGCTACCATTGTTGTCGTCCACCGCTACCATAGTTGTCGTCCACCGCTCCCATAGTTGTCGTCCACCGCTACCATAGTTGTCGTCCACCGCTCCCATAGTTGTCGTCCACCGCTACCATAGTTGTCGTCCACCGCTCCCATAGTTGTCGTCCACCGCTACCATAGTTGTCGTCCACCGCTACCATAGTTGTCGTCCACCGCTCCCATAGTTGTCGTCCACCGCTCTCATAGTTGTCGTCCACCGCTACCATAGTTGTCGTCCACCGCTACCATAGTTGTCGTCCACCGCTCCCATAGTTGTCGTCCACCGCTACCATAGTTGTCGTCCACTGCTACCATAGTTGTCGTCCACCGCTCTCATAGTTGTCGTCCACCGCTACCATAGTTGTCGTCCACCGCTACCATAGTTGTCGTCCACCGCTCCCATAGTTGTCGTCCACCGCTCCCATAGTTGTCGTCCACCGCTACCATAGTTGTCGTCCACCGCTACCATAGTTGTCGTCCACCGCTCCCATAGTTGTCGTCCACCGCTCCCATAGTTGTCGTCCACCGCTCCCATAGTTGTCGTCCACCGCTCCCATAGTTGTCGTCCACCGCTACCATAGTTGTCGTCCACCGCTACCATAGTTGTCGTCCACCGCTACCATAGTTGTCGTCCACCGCTCTCATAGTTGTCGTTCACCGCTCCCATAGTTGTCGTCCACCGCTCCCATAGTTGTCGTCCACCGCTACCATAGTTGTCGTCCACCGCTCTCATAGTTGTCGTCCACCGCTACCATAGTTGTCGTCCACCGCTACCATAGTTGTCGTCCACCGCTACCATAGTTGTCGTCCACCGCTACCATAGTTGTCGTCCACCGCTACCATAGTTGTCGTCCACCGCTCCCATAGTTGTCGTCCACCGCTCCCATAGTTGTCGTTCACCGCTCCCATAGTTGTCGTCCACCGCTACCATAGTTGTCGTCCACCGCTCCCATAGTTGTCGTCCACCGCTCCCATAGTTGTCGTCCACCGCTACCATAGTTGTCGTCCACCGCTACCATAGTTGTCGTCCACCGCTACCATAGTTGTCGTCCACCGCTACCATAGTTGTCGTCCACCGCTCCCATAGTTGTCGTCCACCGCTACCATAGTTGTCGTCCACCGCTACCATAGTTGTCGTCCACCGCTACCATAGTTGTCGTCCACCGCTACCATAGTTGTCGTCCACCGCTCCCATAGTTGTCGTCCACCGCTACCATAGTTGTCGTCCACCGCTCTCATAGTTGTCGTCCACCGCTACCATAGTTGTCGTCCACCGCTCCCATAGTTGTCGTCCACCGCTACCATAGTTGTCGTCCACCGCTACCATAGTTGTCGTCCACCGCTCCCATAGTTGTCGTCCACCGCTCCCATAGTTGTCGTCCACCGCTACCATAGTTGTCGTCCACCGCTACCATAGTTGTCGTCCACCGCTACCATAGTTGTCGTCCACCGCTCCCATAGTTGTCGTCCACCGCTCCCATAGTTGTCGTCCACCGCTCCCATAGTTGTCGTCCACCGCTACCATAGTTGTCGTCCACCGCTACCATAGTTGTCGTCCACCGCTACCATAGTTGTCGTCCACCGCTCTCATAGTTGTCGTTCACCGCTCCCATAGTTGTCGTCCACCGCTCCCATAGTTGTCGTCCACCGCTACCATAGTTGTCGTCCACCGCTCCCATAGTTGTCGTCCACCGCTACCATAGTTGTCGTCCACCGCTACCATAGTTGTCGTCCACCGCTACCATAGTTGTCGTCTACCGCTCTCATAGTTGTCGTCCACCGCTCCCATAGTTGTCGTCCACCGCTCCCATAGTTGTCGTCCACCGCTACCATAGTTGTCGTCCACCGCTCTCATAGTTGTCGTCCACCGCTACCATAGTTGTCGTCCACCGCTCTCATAGTTGTCGTCCACCGCTACCATAGTTGTCGTCCACCGCTACCATAGTTGTCGTCCACCACTCCCATAGTTGTCGTCCACCGCTCCCATAGTTGTCGTCCACCGCTACCATAGTTGTCGTCCACCGCTCCCATAGTTGTCGTCCACCGCTCCCATAATTGTCGTCCACCGCTACCATTGTTGTCGTCCACCGCTACCATAGTTGTCGTCCACCGCTCCCATAGTTGTCGTCCACCGCTCCCATAGTTGTCGTCCACCGCTACCATAGTTGTCGTCCACCGCTCCCATAGTTGTCGTCCACCGCTCCCATAGTTGTCGTCCACCGCTCCCATAGTTGTCGTCCACCGCTCCCATAGTTGTCGTCCACCGCTACCATAGTTGTCGTCCACCGCTCCCATAGTTGTCGTCCACCGCTCCCATAATTGTCGTCCACCGCTACCATAGTTGTCGTCCACCGCTCCCATAGTTGTCGTCCACCGCTACCATAGTTGTCGTCCACCGCTACCATAGTTGTCGTCTACCGCTCTCATAGTTGTCGTCCACCGCTCCCATAGTTGTCGTCCACCGCTCCCATAGTTGTCGTCCACCGCTACCATAGTTGTCGTCCACCGCTACCATAGTTGTCGTCCACCGCTCTCATAGTTGTCGTCCACCGCTACCATAGTTGTCGTCCACCGCTACCATAGTTGTCGTCCACCGCTCCCATAGTTGTCGTCCACCGCTCCCATAGTTGTCGTCCACCGCTACCATAGTTGTCGTCCACCGCTCCCATAGTTGTCGTCCACCGCTCCCATAGTTGTCGTCCACCGCTACCATAGTTGTCGTCCACCGCTACCATAGTTGTCGTCCACCGCTACCATAGTTGTCGTCCACCGCTACCATAGTTGTCGTCCACCGCTCTCATAGTTGTCGTTCACCGCTCCCATAGTTGTCGTCCACCGCTCCCATAGTTGTCGTCCACCGCTACCATAGTTGTCGTCCACCGCTCTCATAGTTGTCGTCCACCGCTACCATAGTTGTCGTCCACCGCTACCATAGTTGTCGTCCACCGCTACCATAGTTGTCGTCCACCGCTACCATAGTTGTCGTCCACCGCTACCATAGTTGTCGTCCACCGCTCCCATAGTTGTCGTCCACCGCTCCCATAGTTGTCGTTCACCGCTCCCATAGTTGTCGTCCACCGCTACCATAGTTGTCGTCCACCGCTACCATAGTTGTCGTCCACCGCTCCCATAGTTGTCGTCCACCGCTCCCATAGTTGTCGTCCACCGCTCCCATAGTTGTCGTCCACCGCTCCCATAGTTGTCGTCCACCGCTCCAAGTTTTTGGTGTCCACCGCTACCATAGTTGTCGTCCACCGCTCTCATAGTTGTCGTCCACCGCTCTCATAGTTGTCGTCCACCGCTCCCATAGTTGTCGTCCACCGCTCCCATAGTTGTCGTCCACCGCTCCCATAGTTGTCGTCCACCGCTCCCATAGTTGTCGTCCACCGCTCCCATAGTTGTCGTCCACCGCTCCCATAGTTGTCGTCCACCGCTCCCAGAGTTTTTATCCATCGCTCCCAGAGTTGTCGTCCACCGCTGCCATAGTTGTCGTCCACCGCTCCAAGTTTTTGGTGTCCACCGCTCCCATAGTTGTCGTCCACCGCTCCAAGTTTTTGGTGTCCACCGCTCCTATAGTTGTCGTCCACCGCTCTTATAGTTGTCGTCCACCGCTCCAAGTTTTTGGTGTCCACCGCTCCCATAGTTGTCGTCCACCGCTCCCATAGTTGTCGTCCACCGCTCCCATAGTTGTCGTCCACCGCTACCATAGTTGTCGTCCACCGCTACCATAGTTGTCGTCCACCGCTCCCATAGTTGTCGTCCACCGCTACCATAGTTGTCGTCCACCGCTCCCATAGTTGTCGTCCACCGCTCCCATAGTTGTCGTCCACCGCTCCCATAGTTGTCGTTCACCGCTCCCATAGTTGTCGTCCACCGCTACCATAGTTGTCGTCCACCGCTACCCTAGTTGTCGTCCACCGCTCCCATAGTTGTCGTCCACCGCTCCCATAGTTGTCGTCCACCGCTCCCATAGTTGTCGTCCACCGCTCCCATAGTTGTCGTCCACCGCTCCAAGTTTTTGGTGTCCACCGCTACCATAGTTGTCGTCCACCGCTCTCATAGTTGTCGTCCACCGCTACCATAGTTGTCGTCCACCGCTACCAAAGTTGTCGTCCACCGCTCCCATAGTTGTCGTCCACCGCTACCATAGTTGTCGTCCACCGCTACCATAGTTGTCGTCCACCGCTCCCATAGTTGTCGTCCACCGCTCTCATAGTTGTCGTCCACCGCTACCATAGTTGTCGTCCACCGCTACCATAGTTGTCGTCCACCGCTCCCATAGTTGTCGTCCACCGCTCCAAGTTTTTGGTGTCCACCGCTCCCATAGTTGTCGTCCACCGCTACCATAGTTGTCGTCCACCGCTCCCATAGTTGTCGTCCACCGCTCCCATAGTTGTCGTCCACCGCTACCATAGTTGTCGTCCACCGCTGCCATAGTTGTCGTCCACCGCTCCAAGTTTTTGGTGTCCACCGCTCCCATAGTTGTCGTCCACCGCTCCAAGTTTTTGGTGTCCACCGCTCCCATAGTTGTCGTCCACCGCTCCCAAAGTTGTCGTCCACCGCTCCCATAGTTGTCGTCCACCGCTCCCATAGTTGTCGTCCACCGCTCCCATAGTTGTCGTCCACCGCTACCATAGTTGTCGTCCACCGCTACCAAAGTTGTCGTCCACCGCTCCCATAGTTGTCGTCCACCGCTACCATAGTTGTCGTCCACCGCTACCATAGTTGTCGTCCACCGCTCCCATAGTTGTCGTCCACCGCTCTCATAGTTGTCGTCCACCGCTACCATAGTTGTCGTCCACCGCTACCATAGTTGTCGTCCACCGCTCCCATAGTTGTCGTCCACCGCTCCCATAGTTGTCGTCCACCGCTACCATAGTTGTCGTCCACCGCTACCATAGTTGTCGTCCTCCGCTCCCATAGTTGTCGTCCACCGCTCCCATAGTTGTCGTCCACCGCTCCCATAGTTGTCGTCCACCGCTACCATAGTTGTCGTCCACCGCTACCATAGTTGTCGTCCACCGCTACCATAGTTGTCGTCCACCGCTCCCATAGTTGTCGTCCACCGCTACCATAGTTGTCGTCCACCGCTGCCATAGTTGTCGTCCACCGCTCCAAGTTTGTGTGTCCACCGCTCCCATAGTTGTCGTCCACCGCTCCAAGTTTTTGGTGTCCACCGCTCCCAAAGTTGTCGTCCACCGCTACCATAGTTGTCGTCCACCGCTACCATAGTTGTCGTCCACCGCTCCCATAGTTGTCGTCCACCGCTCTCATAGTTGTCGTCCACCGCTACCATAGTTGTCGTCCACCGCTACCATAGTTGTCGTCCACCGCTCCCATAGTTGTCGTCCACCGCTACCATAGTTGTCGTCCACCGCTACCATAGTTGTCGTCCACCGCTCTCATAGTTGTCGTCCACCGCTACCATAGTTGTCGTCCACCGCTACCATAGTTGTCGTCCACCGCTCCCATAGTTGTCGTCCACCGCTCCCATAGTTGTCGTCCACCGCTACCATAGTTGTCGTCCACCGCTACCATAGTTGTCGTCCACCGCTCCCATAGTTGTCGTCCACCGCTCCCATAGTTGTCGTCCACCGCTCCCATAGTTGTCGTCCACCGCTCCCATAGTTGTCGTCCACCGCTACCATAGTTGTCGTCCACCGCTCCCATAGTTGTCGTCCACCGCTACCATAGTTGTCGTCCACCGCTCCCATAGTTGTCGTCCACCGCTCCCATAGTTGTCGTCCACCGCTACCATAGTTGTCGTCCACCGCTACCATAGTTGTCGTCCACCGCTACCATAGTTGTCGTCCACCGCTCCAAGTTTTTGGTGTCCACCGCTACCATAGTTGTCGTCCACCGCTACCATAGTTGTCGTCCACCGCTCCCATAGTTGTCGTCCACCGCTACCATAGTTGTCGTCCACCGCTACCATAGTTGTCGTCCACCGCTACCATAGTTGTCGTCCACCGCTCCCATAGTTGTCGTCCACCGCTACCATAGTTGTCGTCCACCGCTCCCATAGTTGTCGTCCACCGCTCCCATAGTTGTCGTCCACCGCTACCATAGTTGTCGTCCACCGCTACCATAGTTGTCGTCCACCGCTACCATAGTTGTCGTCCACCGCTCCCATAGTTGTCGTCCACCGCTCCCATAGTTGTCGTCCACCGCTACCATAGTTGTCGTCCACCGCTACCATAGTTGTCGTCCTCCGCTCCCATAGTTGTCGTCCACCGCTACCATAGTTGTCGTCCACCGCTACCATAGTTGTCGTCCACCGCTACCATAGTTGTCGTCCACCGCTCCCATAGTTGTCGTCCACCGCTCCCATAGTTGTCGTCCACCGCTCCCATAGTTGTCGTCCACCGCTACCATAGTTGTCGTCCACCGCTCCCATAGTTGTCGTCCACCGCTCCAAGTTTTTGGTGTCCACCGCTACCATAGTTGTCGTCCACCGCTCCCATAGTTGTCGTCCACCGCTCCCATAGTTGTCGTCCACCGCTCCCATAGTTGTCGTCCACCGCTACCATAGTTGTCGTCCACCGCTACCATAGTTGTCGTCCACCGCTCCCATAGTTGTCGTCCACCGCTACCATAGTTGTCGTCCACCGCTACCATAGTTGTCGTCCACCGCTCCCATAGTTGTCGTCCACCGCTCCCATAGTTGTCGTCCACCGCTCCCATAGTTGTCGTCCACCGCTCCCATAGTTGTCGTCTACCGCTCTCATAGTTGTCGTCCACCGCTACCATAGTTGTCGTCCACCGCTACCATAGTTGTCGTCCACCGCTACCATAGTTGTCGTCCACCGCTACCATAGTTGTCGTCCACCGCTACCATAGTTGTCGTCCACCGCTACCATAGTTGTCGTCCACCGCTACCATAGTTGTCGTCCACCGCTACCATAGTTGTCGTCCACCGCTACCATAGTTGTCGTCTACCGCTCTCATAGTTGTCGTCCACCGCTCCCATAGTTGTCGTTCACCGCTCCCATAGTTGTCGTCCACCGCTCCCATAGTTGTCGTCCACCGCTACCATAGTTGTCGTCCACCGCTCCCATAGTTGTCGTCCACCGCTACCATAGTTGTCGTCCACCGCTACCATAGTTGTCGTCCACCGCTCCCATAGTTGTCGTCCACCGCTCCCATAGTTGTCGTCCACCGCTCCCATAGTTGTCGTCCACCGCTCCCATAGTTGTCGTCCACCGCTACCATAGTTGTCGTCCACCGCTACCATAGTTGTCGTCCACCGCTACCATAGTTGTCGTCCACCGCTCTCATAGTTGTCGTTCACCGCTCCCATAGTTGTCGTCCACCGCTCCCATAGTTGTCGTCCACCGCTACCATAGTTGTCGTCCACCGCTACCATAGTTGTCGTCCACCGCTACCATAGTTGTCGTCTACCGCTCTCATAGTTGTCGTCCACCGCTCCCATAGTTGTCGTCCACCGCTCCCATAGTTGTCGTCCACCGCTACCATAGTTGTCGTCCACCGCTCTCATAGTTGTCGTCCACCGCTACCATAGTTGTCGTCCACCGCTCTCATAGTTATCGTCCACCGCTACCATAGTTGTCGTCCACCGCTACCATAGTTGTCGTCCACCGCTCCCATAGTTGTCGTCCACCGCTCCCATAGTTGTCGTCCACCGCTACCATAGTTGTCGTCCACCGCTACCATAGTTGTCGTCCACCGCTCCCATAGTTGTCGTCCACCGCTCCCATAATTGTCGTCCACCGCTACCATTGTTGTCGTCCACCGCTACCATAGTTGTCGTCCACCGCTCCCATAGTTGTCGTCCACCGCTACCATAGTTGTCGTCCACCGCTCCCATAGTTGTCGTCCACCGCTACCATAGTTGTCGTTCACCGCTCCCATAGTTGTCGTCCACCGCTCCCATAGTTGTCGTCCACCGCTACCATAGTTGTCGTCCACCGCTCCCATAGTTGTCGTCCACCGCTCCCATAATTGTCGTCCACCGCTACCATTGTTGTCGTCCACCGCTACCATAGTTGTCGTCCACCGCTACCATAGTTGTCGTTCACCGCTCCCATAGTTGTCGTCCACCGCTCCCATAGTTGTCGTCCACCGCTCCAAGTTTTTGGTGTCCACCGCTACCATAGTTGTCGTCCACCGCTCCCATAGTTGTCGTCCACCGCTCCCATAGTTGTCGTCCACCGCTCCCATAGTTGTCGTCCACCGCTACCATAGTTGTCGTCCACCGCTACCATAGTTGTCGTCCACCGCTCCCATAGTTGTCGTCCACCGCTCCCATAGTTGTCGTCCACCGCTCCCATAGTTGTCGTCCACCGCTACCATAGTTGTCGTCCACCGCTCCCATAGTTGTCGTCCACCGCTCCAAGTTTTTGGTGTCCACCGCTACCATAGTTGTCGTCCACCGCTCCCATAGTTGTCGTCCACCGCTCCCATAGTTGTCGTCCACCGCTCCCATAGTTGTCGTCCACCGCTACCATAGTTGTCGTCCACCGCTACCATAGTTGTCGTCCACCGCTCCCATAGTTGTCGTCCACCGCTACCATAGTTGTCGTCCACCGCTACCATAGTTGTCGTCCACCGCTCCCATAGTTGTCGTCCACCGCTCCCATAGTTGTCGTCCACCGCTCCCATAGTTGTCGTCCACCGCTCCCATAGTTGTCGTCTACCGCTCTCATAGTTGTCGTCCACCGCTACCATAGTTGTCGTCCACCGCTACCATAGTTGTCGTCCACCGCTACCATAGTTGTCGTCCACCGCTACCATAGTTGTCGTCCACCGCTACCATAGTTGTCGTCCACCGCTACCATAGTTGTCGTCCACCGCTACCATAGTTGTCGTCCACCGCTACCATAGTTGTCGTCCACCGCTACCATAGTTGTCGTCTACCGCTCTCATAGTTGTCGTCCACCGCTCCCATAGTTGTCGTTCACCGCTCCCATAGTTGTCGTCCACCGCTCCCATAGTTGTCGTCCACCGCTACCATAGTTGTCGTCCACCGCTCCCATAGTTGTCGTCCACCGCTACCATAGTTGTCGTCCACCGCTACCATAGTTGTCGTCCACCGCTCCCATAGTTGTCGTCCACCGCTCCCATAGTTGTCGTCCACCGCTCCCATAGTTGTCGTCCACCGCTCCCATAGTTGTCGTCCACCGCTACCATAGTTGTCGTCCACCGCTACCATAGTTGTCGTCCACCGCTACCATAGTTGTCGTCCACCGCTCTCATAGTTGTCGTTCACCGCTCCCATAGTTGTCGTCCACCGCTCCCATAGTTGTCGTCCACCGCTACCATAGTTGTCGTCCACCGCTACCATAGTTGTCGTCCACCGCTACCATAGTTGTCGTCTACCGCTCTCATAGTTGTCGTCCACCGCTCCCATAGTTGTCGTCCACCGCTCCCATAGTTGTCGTCCACCGCTACCATAGTTGTCGTCCACCGCTCTCATAGTTGTCGTCCACCGCTACCATAGTTGTCGTCCACCGCTCTCATAGTTATCGTCCACCGCTACCATAGTTGTCGTCCACCGCTACCATAGTTGTCGTCCACCGCTCCCATAGTTGTCGTCCACCGCTCCCATAGTTGTCGTCCACCGCTACCATAGTTGTCGTCCACCGCTACCATAGTTGTCGTCCACCGCTCCCATAGTTGTCGTCCACCGCTCCCATAATTGTCGTCCACCGCTACCATTGTTGTCGTCCACCGCTACCATAGTTGTCGTCCACCGCTCCCATAGTTGTCGTCCACCGCTACCATAGTTGTCGTCCACCGCTCCCATAGTTGTCGTCCACCGCTACCATAGTTGTCGTCCACCGCTCCCATAGTTGTCGTCCACCGCTACCATAGTTGTCGTCCACCGCTACCATAGTTGTCGTCCACCGCTCCCATAGTTGTCGTCCACCGCTCTCATAGTTGTCGTCCACCGCTACCATAGTTGTCGTCCACCGCTACCATAGTTGTCGTCCACCGCTCCCATAGTTGTCGTCCACCGCTACCATAGTTGTCGTCCACTGCTACCATAGTTGTCGTCCACCGCTCTCATAGTTGTCGTCCACCGCTACCATAGTTGTCGTCCACCGCTACCATAGTTGTCGTCCACCGCTCCCATAGTTGTCGTCCACCGCTCCCATAGTTGTCGTCCACCGCTACCATAGTTGTCGTCCACCGCTACCATAGTTGTCGTCCACCGCTCCCATAGTTGTCGTCCACCGCTCCCATAGTTGTCGTCCACCGCTCCCATAGTTGTCGTCCACCGCTCCCATAGTTGTCGTCCACCGCTACCATAGTTGTCGTCCACCGCTACCATAGTTGTCGTCCACCGCTACCATAGTTGTCGTCCACCGCTCTCATAGTTGTCGTTCACCGCTCCCATAGTTGTCGTCCACCGCTCCCATAGTTGTCGTCCACCGCTACCATAGTTGTCGTCCACCGCTCTCATAGTTGTCGTCCACCGCTACCATAGTTGTCGTCCACCGCTACCATAGTTGTCGTCCACCGCTACCATAGTTGTCGTCCACCGCTACCATAGTTGTCGTCCACCGCTACCATAGTTGTCGTCCACCGCTCCCATAGTTGTCGTCCACCGCTCCCATAGTTGTCGTTCACCGCTCCCATAGTTGTCGTCCACCGCTACCATAGTTGTCGTCCACCGCTCCCATAGTTGTCGTCCACCGCTCCCATAGTTGTCGTCCACCGCTACCATAGTTGTCGTCCACCGCTCCCATAGTTGTCGTCCACCGCTACCATAGTTGTCGTCCACCGCTACCATAGTTGTCGTCCACCGCTACCATAGTTGTCGTCTACCGCTCTCATAGTTGTCGTCCACCGCTCCCATAGTTGTCGTCCACCGCTCCCATAGTTGTCGTCCACCGCTACCATAGTTGTCGTCCACCGCTCTCATAGTTGTCGTCCACCGCTACCATAGTTGTCGTCCACCGCTCTCATAGTTGTCGTCCACCGCTACCATAGTTGTCGTCCACCGCTACCATAGTTGTCGTCCACCACTCCCATAGTTGTCGTCCACCGCTCCCATAGTTGTCGTCCACCGCTACCATAGTTGTCGTCCACCGCTCCCATAGTTGTCGTCCACCGCTCCCATAATTGTCGTCCACCGCTACCATTGTTGTCGTCCACCGCTACCATAGTTGTCGTCCACCGCTCCCATAGTTGTCGTCCACCGCTCCCATAGTTGTCGTCCACCGCTACCATAGTTGTCGTCCACCGCTCCCATAGTTGTCGTCCACCGCTCCCATAGTTGTCGTCCACCGCTCCCATAGTTGTCGTCCACCGCTCCCATAGTTGTCGTCCACCGCTACCATAGTTGTCGTCCACCGCTCCCATAGTTGTCGTCCACCGCTCCCATAATTGTCGTCCACCGCTACCATAGTTGTCGTCCACCGCTCCCATAGTTGTCGTCCACCGCTACCATAGTTGTCGTCCACCGCTACCATAGTTGTCGTCTACCGCTCTCATAGTTGTCGTCCACCGCTCCCATAGTTGTCGTCCACCGCTCCCATAGTTGTCGTCCACCGCTACCATAGTTGTCGTCCACCGCTACCATAGTTGTCGTCCACCGCTCTCATAGTTGTCGTCCACCGCTACCATAGTTGTCGTCCACCGCTACCATAGTTGTCGTCCACCGCTCCCATAGTTGTCGTCCACCGCTCCCATAGTTGTCGTCCACCGCTACCATAGTTGTCGTCCACCGCTACCATAGTTGTCGTCCACCGCTCCCATAGTTGTCGTCCACCGCTCCCATAGTTGTCGTCCACCGCTCCCATAGTTGTCGTCCACCGCTCCCATAGTTGTCGTCCACCGCTACCATAGTTGTCGTCCACCGCTACCATAGTTGTCGTCCACCGCTACCATAGTTGTCGTCCACCGCTCTCATAGTTGTCGTTCACCGCTCCCATAGTTGTCGTCCACCGCTCCCATAGTTGTCGTCCACCGCTACCATAGTTGTCGTCCACCGCTCTCATAGTTGTCGTCCACCGCTACCATAGTTGTCGTCCACCGCTACCATAGTTGTCGTCCACCGCTACCATAGTTGTCGTCCACCGCTACCATAGTTGTCGTCCACCGCTACCATAGTTGTCGTCCACCGCTCCCATAGTTGTCGTCCACCGCTCCCATAGTTGTCGTTCACCGCTCCCATAGTTGTCGTCCACCGCTACCATAGTTGTCGTCCACCGCTACCATAGTTGTCGTCCACCGCTCCCATAGTTGTCGTCCACCGCTCCCATAGTTGTCGTCCACCGCTCCCATAGTTGTCGTCCACCGCTCCCATAGTTGTCGTCCACCGCTCCAAGTTTTTGGTGTCCACCGCTACCATAGTTGTCGTCCACCGCTCTCATAGTTGTCGTCCACCGCTCTCATAGTTGTCGTCCACCGCTCCCATAGTTGTCGTCCACCGCTCCCATAGTTGTCGTCCACCGCTCCCATAGTTGTCGTCCACCGCTCCCATAGTTGTCGTCCACCGCTCCCATAGTTGTCGTCCACCGCTCCCAGAGTTTTTATCCATCGCTCCCAGAGTTGTCGTCCACCGCTGCCATAGTTGTCGTCCACCGCTACCATAGTTGTCGTCCACCGCTACCATAGTTGTCGTCCACCGCTACCATAGTTGTCGTCCACCGCTACCATAGTTGTCGTCCACCGCTCCCATAGTTGTCGTCCACCGCTCCCATAGTTGTCGTTCACCGCTCCCATAGTTGTCGTCCACCGCTACCATAGTTGTCGTCCACCGCTCCCATAGTTGTCGTCCACCGCTCCCATAGTTGTCGTCCACCGCTACCATAGTTGTCGTCCACCGCTACCATAGTTGTCGTCCACCGCTACCATAGTTGTCGTCCACCGCTACCATAGTTGTCGTCCACCGCTCCCATAGTTGTCGTCCACCGCTACCATAGTTGTCGTCCACCGCTACCATAGTTGTCGTCCACCGCTACCATAGTTGTCGTCCACCGCTACCATAGTTGTCGTCCACCGCTCCCATAGTTGTCGTCCACCGCTACCATAGTTGTCGTCCACCGCTCTCATAGTTGTCGTCCACCGCTACCATAGTTGTCGTCCACCGCTCCCATAGTTGTCGTCCACCGCTACCATAGTTGTCGTCCACCGCTACCATAGTTGTCGTCCACCGCTCCCATAGTTGTCGTCCACCGCTCCCATAGTTGTCGTCCACCGCTACCATAGTTGTCGTCCACCGCTACCATAGTTGTCGTCCACCGCTACCATAGTTGTCGTCCACCGCTCCCATAGTTGTCGTCCACCGCTCCCATAGTTGTCGTCCACCGCTCCCATAGTTGTCGTCCACCGCTACCATAGTTGTCGTCCACCGCTACCATAGTTGTCGTCCACCGCTACCATAGTTGTCGTCCACCGCTCTCATAGTTGTCGTTCACCGCTCCCATAGTTGTCGTCCACCGCTCCCATAGTTGTCGTCCACCGCTACCATAGTTGTCGTCCACCGCTCCCATAGTTGTCGTCCACCGCTACCATAGTTGTCGTCCACCGCTACCATAGTTGTCGTCCACCGCTACCATAGTTGTCGTCTACCGCTCTCATAGTTGTCGTCCACCGCTCCCATAGTTGTCGTCCACCGCTCCCATAGTTGTCGTCCACCGCTACCATAGTTGTCGTCCACCGCTCTCATAGTTGTCGTCCACCGCTACCATAGTTGTCGTCCACCGCTCTCATAGTTGTCGTCCACCGCTACCATAGTTGTCGTCCACCGCTACCATAGTTGTCGTCCACCACTCCCATAGTTGTCGTCCACCGCTCCCATAGTTGTCGTCCACCGCTACCATAGTTGTCGTCCACCGCTCCCATAGTTGTCGTCCACCGCTCCCATAATTGTCGTCCACCGCTACCATTGTTGTCGTCCACCGCTACCATAGTTGTCGTCCACCGCTCCCATAGTTGTCGTCCACCGCTCCCATAGTTGTCGTCCACCGCTACCATAGTTGTCGTCCACCGCTCCCATAGTTGTCGTCCACCGCTCCCATAGTTGTCGTCCACCGCTCCCATAGTTGTCGTCCACCGCTCCCATAGTTGTCGTCCACCGCTACCATAGTTGTCGTCCACCGCTCCCATAGTTGTCGTCCACCGCTCCCATAATTGTCGTCCACCGCTACCATAGTTGTCGTCCACCGCTCCCATAGTTGTCGTCCACCGCTACCATAGTTGTCGTCCACCGCTACCATAGTTGTCGTCTACCGCTCTCATAGTTGTCGTCCACCGCTCCCATAGTTGTCGTCCACCGCTCCCATAGTTGTCGTCCACCGCTACCATAGTTGTCGTCCACCGCTACCATAGTTGTCGTCCACCGCTCTCATAGTTGTCGTCCACCGCTACCATAGTTGTCGTCCACCGCTACCATAGTTGTCGTCCACCGCTCCCATAGTTGTCGTCCACCGCTCCCATAGTTGTCGTCCACCGCTACCATAGTTGTCGTCCACCGCTACCATAGTTGTCGTCCACCGCTCCCATAGTTGTCGTCCACCGCTCCCATAGTTGTCGTCCACCGCTCCCATAGTTGTCGTCCACCGCTCCCATAGTTGTCGTCCACCGCTACCATAGTTGTCGTCCACCGCTACCATAGTTGTCGTCCACCGCTACCATAGTTGTCGTCCACCGCTCTCATAGTTGTCGTTCACCGCTCCCATAGTTGTCGTCCACCGCTCCCATAGTTGTCGTCCACCGCTACCATAGTTGTCGTCCACCGCTCTCATAGTTGTCGTCCACCGCTACCATAGTTGTCGTCCACCGCTACCATAGTTGTCGTCCACCGCTACCATAGTTGTCGTCCACCGCTACCATAGTTGTCGTCCACCGCTACCATAGTTGTCGTCCACCGCTCCCATAGTTGTCGTCCACCGCTCCCATAGTTGTCGTTCACCGCTCCCATAGTTGTCGTCCACCGCTACCATAGTTGTCGTCCACCGCTACCATAGTTGTCGTCCACCGCTCCCATAGTTGTCGTCCACCGCTCCCATAGTTGTCGTCCACCGCTCCCATAGTTGTCGTCCACCGCTCCCATAGTTGTCGTCCACCGCTCCAAGTTTTTGGTGTCCACCGCTACCATAGTTGTCGTCCACCGCTCTCATAGTTGTCGTCCACCGCTCTCATAGTTGTCGTCCACCGCTCCCATAGTTGTCGTCCACCGCTCCCATAGTTGTCGTCCACCGCTCCCATAGTTGTCGTCCACCGCTCCCATAGTTGTCGTCCACCGCTCCCATAGTTGTCGTCCACCGCTCCCAGAGTTTTTATCCATCGCTCCCAGAGTTGTCGTCCACCGCTGCCATAGTTGTCGTCCACCGCTCCAAGTTTTTGGTGTCCACCGCTCCCATAGTTGTCGTCCACCGCTCCAAGTTTTTGGTGTCCACCGCTCCTATAGTTGTCGTCCACCGCTCTTATAGTTGTCGTCCACCGCTCCAAGTTTTTGGTGTCCACCGCTCCCATAGTTGTCGTCCACCGCTCCCATAGTTGTCGTCCACCGCTCCCATAGTTGTCGTCCACCGCTACCATAGTTGTCGTCCACCGCTACCATAGTTGTCGTCCACCGCTCCCATAGTTGTCGTCCACCGCTACCATAGTTGTCGTCCACCGCTCCCATAGTTGTCGTCCACCGCTCCCATAGTTGTCGTCCACCGCTCCCATAGTTGTCGTTCACCGCTCCCATAGTTGTCGTCCACCGCTACCATAGTTGTCGTCCACCGCTACCCTAGTTGTCGTCCACCGCTCCCATAGTTGTCGTCCACCGCTCCCATAGTTGTCGTCCACCGCTCCCATAGTTGTCGTCCACCGCTCCCATAGTTGTCGTCCACCGCTCCAAGTTTTTGGTGTCCACCGCTACCATAGTTGTCGTCCACCGCTCTCATAGTTGTCGTCCACCGCTACCATAGTTGTCGTCCACCGCTACCAAAGTTGTCGTCCACCGCTCCCATAGTTGTCGTCCACCGCTACCATAGTTGTCGTCCACCGCTACCATAGTTGTCGTCCACCGCTCCCATAGTTGTCGTCCACCGCTCTCATAGTTGTCGTCCACCGCTACCATAGTTGTCGTCCACCGCTACCATAGTTGTCGTCCACCGCTCCCATAGTTGTCGTCCACCGCTCCAAGTTTTTGGTGTCCACCGCTCCCATAGTTGTCGTCCACCGCTACCATAGTTGTCGTCCACCGCTCCCATAGTTGTCGTCCACCGCTCCCATAGTTGTCGTCCACCGCTACCATAGTTGTCGTCCACCGCTGCCATAGTTGTCGTCCACCGCTCCAAGTTTTTGGTGTCCACCGCTCCCATAGTTGTCGTCCACCGCTCCAAGTTTTTGGTGTCCACCGCTCCCATAGTTGTCGTCCACCGCTCCCAAAGTTGTCGTCCACCGCTCCCATAGTTGTCGTCCACCGCTCCCATAGTTGTCGTCCACCGCTCCCATAGTTGTCGTCCACCGCTACCATAGTTGTCGTCCACCGCTACCAAAGTTGTCGTCCACCGCTCCCATAGTTGTCGTCCACCGCTACCATAGTTGTCGTCCACCGCTACCATAGTTGTCGTCCACCGCTCCCATAGTTGTCGTCCACCGCTCTCATAGTTGTCGTCCACCGCTACCATAGTTGTCGTCCACCGCTACCATAGTTGTCGTCCACCGCTCCCATAGTTGTCGTCCACCGCTCCCATAGTTGTCGTCCACCGCTACCATAGTTGTCGTCCACCGCTACCATAGTTGTCGTCCTCCGCTCCCATAGTTGTCGTCCACCGCTCCCATAGTTGTCGTCCACCGCTCCCATAGTTGTCGTCCACCGCTACCATAGTTGTCGTCCACCGCTACCATAGTTGTCGTCCACCGCTACCATAGTTGTCGTCCACCGCTCCCATAGTTGTCGTCCACCGCTACCATAGTTGTCGTCCACCGCTGCCATAGTTGTCGTCCACCGCTCCAAGTTTGTGTGTCCACCGCTCCCATAGTTGTCGTCCACCGCTCCAAGTTTTTGGTGTCCACCGCTCCCAAAGTTGTCGTCCACCGCTACCATAGTTGTCGTCCACCGCTACCATAGTTGTCGTCCACCGCTCCCATAGTTGTCGTCCACCGCTCTCATAGTTGTCGTCCACCGCTACCATAGTTGTCGTCCACCGCTACCATAGTTGTCGTCCACCGCTCCCATAGTTGTCGTCCACCGCTACCATAGTTGTCGTCCACCGCTACCATAGTTGTCGTCCACCGCTCTCATAGTTGTCGTCCACCGCTACCATAGTTGTCGTCCACCGCTACCATAGTTGTCGTCCACCGCTCCCATAGTTGTCGTCCACCGCTCCCATAGTTGTCGTCCACCGCTACCATAGTTGTCGTCCACCGCTACCATAGTTGTCGTCCACCGCTCCCATAGTTGTCGTCCACCGCTCCCATAGTTGTCGTCCACCGCTCCCATAGTTGTCGTCCACCGCTCCCATAGTTGTCGTCCACCGCTACCATAGTTGTCGTCCACCGCTACCATAGTTGTCGTCCACCGCTCCCAAAGTTGTCGTCCACCGCTCCCATAGTTGTCGTCCACCGCTACCATAGTTGTCGTCCACCGCTACCATAGTTGTCGTCCACCGCTCCCATAGTTGTCGTCCACCGCTACCATAGTTGTCGTCCACCGCTACCATAGTTGTCGTCCACCGCTACCATAGTTGTCGTCCACCGCTCCCATAGTTGTCGTCCACCGCTACCATAGTTGTCGTCCACCGCTCCCATAGTTGTCGTCCACCGCTCCCATAGTTGTCGTCCACCGCTACCATAGTTGTCGTCCACCGCTACCATAGTTGTCGTCCACCGCTACCATAGTTGTCGTCCACCGCTCCCATAGTTGTCGTCCACCGCTACCATAGTTGTCGTCCACCGCTACCATAGTTGTCGTCCTCCGCTCCCATAGTTGTCGTCCACCGCTACCATAGTTGTCGTCCACCGCTACCATAGTTGTCGTCCACCGCTACCATAGTTGTCGTCCACCGCTCCCATAGTTGTCGTCCACCGCTACCATAGTTGTCGTCCACCGCTACCATAGTTGTCGTCCACCGCTCTCATAGTTGTCGTCCACCGCTACCATAGTTGTCGTCCACCGCTACCATAGTTGTCGTCCACCGCTCCCATAGTTGTCGTCCACCGCTCCCATAGTTGTCGTCCACCGCTACCATAGTTGTCGTCCACCGCTACCATAGTTGTCGTCCACCGCTCCCATAGTTGTCGTCCACCGCTCCCATAGTTGTCGTCCACCGCTCCCATAGTTGTCGTCCACCGCTCCCATAGTTGTCGTCCACCGCTACCATAGTTGTCGTCCACCGCTACCATAGTTGTCGTCCACCGCTACCATAGTTGTCGTCCACCGCTCTCATTGTTGTCGTTCACCGCTCCCATAGTTGTCGTCCACCGCTCCCATAGTTGTCGTCCACCGCTACCATAGTTGTCGTCCACCGCTCTCATAGTTGTCGTCCACCGCTACCATAGTTGTCGTCCACCGCTACCATAGTTGTCGTCCACCGCTACCATAGTTGTCGTCCACCGCTACCATAGTTGTCGTCCACCGCTACCATAGTTGTCGTCCACCGCTCCCATAGTTGTCGTCCACCGCTCCCATAGTTGTCGTCCACCGCTCCCATAGTTGTCGTCCACCGCTCCCATAGTTGTCGTCCACCGCTCCAAGTTTTTGGTGTCCACCGCTCCCATAGTTGTCGTCCACCGCTACCATAGTTGTCGTCCACCGCTCCCATAGTTGTCGTCCACCGCTCTCATAGTTGTCGTCCACCGCTACCATAGTTGTCGTCCACCGCTACCATAGTTGTCGTCCACCGCTACCATAGTTGTCGTCCACCGCTACCATAGTTGTCGTCCACCGCTCCCAAAGTTGTCGTCCACCGCTCCCATAGTTGTCGTCCACCGCTACCATAGTTGTCGTCCACCGCTACCATAGTTGTCGTCCACCGCTCCCATAGTTGTCGTCCACCGCTCCAAGTTTTTGGTGTCCACCGCTCCCATAGTTGTCGTCCACCGCTACCATAGTTGTCGTCCACCGCTCCCATAGTTGTCGTCCACCGCTCCCATAGTTGTCGTCCACCGCTACCATAGTTGTCGTCCACCGCTGCCATAGTTGTCGTCCACCGCTCCAAGTTTTTGGTGTCCACCGCTCCCATAGTTGTCGTCCACCGCTACCATAGTTGTCGTCCACCGCTCCCATAGTTGTCGTCCACCGCTCCCATAGTTGTCGTCCACCGCTACCATAGTTGTCGTCCACCGCTGCCATAGTTGTCGTCCACCGCTCCAAGTTTTTGGTGTCCACCGCTACCATAGTTGTCGTCCACCGCTACCATAGTTGTCGTCCACCGCTCCCATAGTTGTCGTCCACCGCTACCATAGTTGTCGTCCACCGCTACCATAGTTGTCGTCCACCGCTCCCATAGTTGTCGTCCACCGCTCCAAGTTTTTGGTGTCCACCGCTCCCATAGTTGTCGTCCACCGCTACCATAGTTGTCGTCCACCGCTCCCATAGTTGTCGTCCACCGCTCCCATAGTTGTCGTCCACCGCTACCATAGTTGTCGTCCACCGCTGCCATAGTTGTCGTCCACCGCTCCAAGTTTTTGGTGTCCACCGCTCCCATAGTTGTCGTCCACCGCTCCAAGTTTTTGGTGTCCACCGCTCCCATAGTTGTCGTCCACCGCTCCCAAAGTTGTCGTCCACCGCTCCCATAGTTGTCGTCCACCGCTCCCATAGTTGTCGTCCACCGCTCCCATAGTTGTCGTCCACCGCTACCATAGTTGTCGTCCACCGCTACCAAAGTTGTCGTCCACCGCTCCCATAGTTGTCGTCCACCGCTACCATAGTTGTCGTCCACCGCTACCATAGTTGTCGTCCACCGCTCCCATAGTTGTCGTCCACCGCTCTCATAGTTGTCGTCCACCGCTACCATAGTTGTCGTCCACCGCTACCATAGTTGTCGTCCACCGCTCCCATAGTTGTCGTCCACCGCTCCCATAGTTGTCGTCCACCGCTACCATAGTTGTCGTCCACCGCTACCATAGTTGTCGTCCTCCGCTCCCATAGTTGTCGTCCACCGCTCCCATAGTTGTCGTCCACCGCTCCCATAGTTGTCGTCCACCGCTACCATAGTTGTCGTCCACCGCTACCATAGTTGTCGTCCACCGCTACCATAGTTGTCGTCCACCGCTCCCATAGTTGTCGTCCACCGCTACCATAGTTGTCGTCCACCGCTGCCATAGTTGTCGTCCACCGCTCCAAGTTTGTGTGTCCACCGCTCCCATAGTTGTCGTCCACCGCTCCAAGTTTTTGGTGTCCACCGCTCCCAAAGTTGTCGTCCACCGCTACCATAGTTGTCGTCCACCGCTACCATAGTTGTCGTCCACCGCTCCCATAGTTGTCGTCCACCGCTCTCATAGTTGTCGTCCACCGCTACCATAGTTGTCGTCCACCGCTACCATAGTTGTCGTCCACCGCTCCCATAGTTGTCGTCCACCGCTACCATAGTTGTCGTCCACCGCTACCATAGTTGTCGTCCACCGCTCTCATAGTTGTCGTCCACCGCTACCATAGTTGTCGTCCACCGCTACCATAGTTGTCGTCCACCGCTCCCATAGTTGTCGTCCACCGCTCCCATAGTTGTCGTCCACCGCTACCATAGTTGTCGTCCACCGCTACCATAGTTGTCGTCCACCGCTCCCATAGTTGTCGTCCACCGCTCCCATAGTTGTCGTCCACCGCTCCCATAGTTGTCGTCCACCGCTCCCATAGTTGTCGTCCACCGCTACCATAGTTGTCGTCCACCGCTACCATAGTTGTCGTCCACCGCTCCCAAAGTTGTCGTCCACCGCTCCCATAGTTGTCGTCCACCGCTACCATAGTTGTCGTCCACCGCTACCATAGTTGTCGTCCACCGCTCCCATAGTTGTCGTCCACCGCTACCATAGTTGTCGTCCACCGCTACCATAGTTGTCGTCCACCGCTACCATAGTTGTCGTCCACCGCTCCCATAGTTGTCGTCCACCGCTACCATAGTTGTCGTCCACCGCTCCCATAGTTGTCGTCCACCGCTCCCATAGTTGTCGTCCACCGCTACCATAGTTGTCGTCCACCGCTACCATAGTTGTCGTCCACCGCTACCATAGTTGTCGTCCACCGCTCCCATAGTTGTCGTCCACCGCTACCATAGTTGTCGTCCACCGCTACCATAGTTGTCGTCCTCCGCTCCCATAGTTGTCGTCCACCGCTACCATAGTTGTCGTCCACCGCTACCATAGTTGTCGTCCACCGCTACCATAGTTGTCGTCCACCGCTCCCATAGTTGTCGTCCACCGCTACCATAGTTGTCGTCCACCGCTACCATAGTTGTCGTCCACCGCTCTCATAGTTGTCGTCCACCGCTACCATAGTTGTCGTCCACCGCTACCATAGTTGTCGTCCACCGCTCCCATAGTTGTCGTCCACCGCTCCCATAGTTGTCGTCCACCGCTACCATAGTTGTCGTCCACCGCTACCATAGTTGTCGTCCACCGCTCCCATAGTTGTCGTCCACCGCTCCCATAGTTGTCGTCCACCGCTCCCATAGTTGTCGTCCACCGCTCCCATAGTTGTCGTCCACCGCTACCATAGTTGTCGTCCACCGCTACCATAGTTGTCGTCCACCGCTACCATAGTTGTCGTCCACCGCTCTCATTGTTGTCGTTCACCGCTCCCATAGTTGTCGTCCACCGCTCCCATAGTTGTCGTCCACCGCTACCATAGTTGTCGTCCACCGCTCTCATAGTTGTCGTCCACCGCTACCATAGTTGTCGTCCACCGCTACCATAGTTGTCGTCCACCGCTACCATAGTTGTCGTCCACCGCTACCATAGTTGTCGTCCACCGCTACCATAGTTGTCGTCCACCGCTCCCATAGTTGTCGTCCACCGCTCCCATAGTTGTCGTCCACCGCTCCCATAGTTGTCGTCCACCGCTCCCATAGTTGTCGTCCACCGCTCCAAGTTTTTGGTGTCCACCGCTCCCATAGTTGTCGTCCACCGCTACCATAGTTGTCGTCCACCGCTCCCATAGTTGTCGTCCACCGCTCTCATAGTTGTCGTCCACCGCTACCATAGTTGTCGTCCACCGCTACCATAGTTGTCGTCCACCGCTACCATAGTTGTCGTCCACCGCTACCATAGTTGTCGTCCACCGCTCCCAAAGTTGTCGTCCACCGCTCCCATAGTTGTCGTCCACCGCTACCATAGTTGTCGTCCACCGCTACCATAGTTGTCGTCCACCGCTCCCATAGTTGTCGTCCACCGCTCCAAGTTTTTGGTGTCCACCGCTCCCATAGTTGTCGTCCACCGCTACCATAGTTGTCGTCCACCGCTCCCATAGTTGTCGTCCACCGCTCCCATAGTTGTCGTCCACCGCTACCATAGTTGTCGTCCACCGCTGCCATAGTTGTCGTCCACCGCTCCAAGTTTTTGGTGTCCACCGCTCCCATAGTTGTCGTCCACCGCTACCATAGTTGTCGTCCACCGCTCCCATAGTTGTCGTCCACCGCTCCCATAGTTGTCGTCCACCGCTACCATAGTTGTCGTCCACCGCTGCCATAGTTGTCGTCCACCGCTCCAAGTTTTTGGTGTCCACCGCTACCATAGTTGTCGTCCACCGCTACCATAGTTGTCGTCCACCGCTCCCATAGTTGTCGTCCACCGCTACCATAGTTGTCGTCCACCGCTACCATAGTTGTCGTCCACGGCTCCCATAGTTGTCGTCCACCGCTCCAAGTTTTTGGTGTCCACCGCTCCCATAGTTGTCGTCCACCGCTACCATAGTTGTCGTCCACCGCTCCCATAGTTGTCGTCCACCGCTCTCATAGTTGTCGTCCACCGCTACCATAGTTGTCGTCCACCGCTGCCATAGTTGTCGTCCACCGCTCCAAGTTTTTGGTGTCCACCGCTCCCATAGTTGTCGTCCACCGCTCCAAGTTTTTGGTGTCCACCGCTCCCATAGTTGTCGTCCACCGCTCCCAAAGTTGTCGTCCACCGCTCCCATAGTTGTCGTCCACCGCTCCCATAGTTGTCGTCCACCGCTCCCATAGTTGTCGTCCACCGCTACCATAGTTGTCGTCCACCGCTGCCATAGTTGTCGTCCACCGCTCCAAGTTTTTGGTGTCCACCGCTCCCATAGTTGTCGTCCACCGCTACCATAGTTGTCGTCCACCGCTCCCATAGTTGTCGTCCACCGCTCCCATAGTTGTCGTCCACCGCTACCATAGTTGTCGTCCACCGCTGCCATAGTTGTCGTCCACCGCTCCAAGTTTTTGGTGTCCACCGCTACCATAGTTGTCGTCCACCGCTACCATAGTTGTCGTCCACCGCTCCCATAGTTGTCGTCCACCGCTACCATAGTTGTCGTCCACCGCTACCATAGTTGTCGTCCACGGCTCCCATAGTTGTCGTCCACCGCTCCAAGTTTTTGGTGTCCACCGCTCCCATAGTTGTCGTCCACCGCTACCATAGTTGTCGTCCACCGCTCCCATAGTTGTCGTCCACCGCTCCCATAGTTGTCGTCCACCGCTACCATAGTTGTCGTCCACCGCTGCCATAGTTGTCGTCCACCGCTCCAAGTTTTTGGTGTCCACCGCTCCCATAGTTGTCGTCCACCGCTCCAAGTTTTTGGTGTCCACCGCTCCCATAGTTGTCGTCCACCGCTCCCAAAGTTGTCGTCCACCGCTCCCATAGTTGTCGTCCACCGCTCCCATAGTTGTCGTCCACCGCTCCCATAGTTGTCGTCCACCGCTACCATAGTTGTCGTCCACCGCTGCCATAGTTGTCGTCCACCGCTCCAAGTTTTTGGTGTCCACCGCTCCCATAGTTGTCGTCCACCGCTCCAAGTTTTTGGTGTCCACCGCTCCCATAGTTGTCGTCCACCGCTCCCAAAGTTGTCGTCCACCGCTCCCATAGTTGTCGTCCACCGCTCCCATAGTTGTCGTCCACCGCTACCATAGTTGTCGTCCACCGCTACCAAAGTTGTCGTCCACCGCTCCCATAGTTGTCGTCCACCGCTACCATAGTTGTCGTCCACCGCTACCATAGTTGTCGTCCACCGCTCCCATAGTTGTCGTCCACCGCTCTCATAGTTGTCGTCCACCGCTACCATAGTTGTCGTCCACCGCTACCATAGTTGTCGTCCACCGCTCCCATAGTTGTCGTCCACCGCTCCCATAGTTGTCGTCCACCGCTACCATAGTTGTCGTCCACCGCTACCATAGTTGTCGTCCTCCGCTCCCATAGTTGTCGTCCACCGCTACCATAGTTGTCGTCCACCGCTACCATAGTTGTCGTCCACCGCTCTCATAGTTGTCGTCCACCGCTCCCATAGTTGTCGTCCACCGCTCCCATAGTTGTCGTCCACCGCTCCCATAGTTGTCGTCCACCGCTACCATAGTTGTCGTCCACCGCTACCATAGTTGTCGTCCACCGCTACCATAGTTGTCGTCCACCGCTCCCATAGTTGTCGTCCACCGCTACCATAGTTGTCGTCCACCGCTGCCATAGTTGTCGTCCACCGCTCCAAGTTTGTGTGTCCACCGCTCCCATAGTTGTCGTCCACCGCTCCAAGTTTTTGGTGTCCACCGCTCCCAAAGTTGTCGTCCACCGCTACCATAGTTGTCGTCCACCGCTACCATAGTTGTCGTCCACCGCTCCCATAGTTGTCGTCCACCGCTACCATAGTTGTCGTCCACCGCTACCATAGTTGTCGTCCACCGCTACCATAGTTGTCGTCCACCGCTCCCATAGTTGTCGTCCACCGCTACCATAGTTGTCGTCCACCGCTACCATAGTTGTCGTCCTCCGCTCCCATAGTTGTCGTCCACCGCTACCATAGTTGTCGTCCACCGCTACCATAGTTGTCGTCCACCGCTACCATAGTTGTCGTCCACCGCTCCCATAGTTGTCGTCCACCGCTACCATAGTTGTCGTCCACCGCTACCATAGTTGTCGTCCACCGCTCTCATAGTTGTCGTCCACCGCTACCATAGTTGTCGTCCACCGCTACCATAGTTGTCGTCCACCGCTCCCATAGTTGTCGTCCACCGCTCCCATAGTTGTCGTCCACCGCTACCATAGTTGTCGTCCACCGCTACCATAGTTGTCGTCCACCGCTACCATAGTTGTCGTCCACCGCTACCATAGTTGTCGTCCACCGCTACCATAGTTGTCGTCCACCGCTACCATAGTTGTCGTCCACCGCTACCATAGTTGTCGTCCACCGCTCCCATAGTTGTCGTCCACCGCTCTCATAGTTGTCGTTCACCGCTCCCATAGTTGTCGTCCACCGCTACCATAGTTGTCGTCCACCGCTACCATAGTTGTCGTCCACCGCTCCCATAGTTGTCGTCCACCGCTCCCATAGTTGTCGTCCACCGCTCCCATAGTTGTCGTCCACCGCTCCCATAGTTGTCGTCCACCGCTCTCATAGTTGTCGTCCACCGCTCCCATAGTTGTCGTCCACCGCTCCCATAGTTGTCGTCCACCGCTCCCATAATTGTCGTCCACCGCTCCCATAGTTGTCGTCCACCGCTCCCATAGTTGTCGTCCACCGCTCCCATAGTTGTCGTCCACCGCTCCCAGAGTTTTTATCCATCGCTCCCAGAGTTGTCGTCCACCGCTGCCATAGTTGTCGTCCACCGCTCCAAGTTATTGGTGTCCACCGCTCCCATAGTTGTCGTCCACCGCTCCAAGTTTTTGGTGTCCACCGCTCCTATAGTTGTCGTCCACCGCTCCCATAGTTGTCGTCCACCGCTCCAAGTTTTTGGTGTCCACCGCTCCCATAGTTGTCGTCCACCGCTCCCATAGTTGTCGTCCACCGCTCCCATAGTTGTCGTCCACCGCTACCATAGTTGTCGTCCACCGCTACCATAGTTGTCGTCCACCGCTCCCATAGTTGTCGTCCACCGCTACCATAGTTGTCGTCCACCGCTCCCATAGTTGTCGTCCACCGCTCCCATAGTTGTCGTCCACCGCTCCCATAGTTGTCGTCCACCGCTACCATAGTTGTCGTCCACCGCTACCATAGTTGTCGTCCACCGCTCCCATAGTTGTCGTCCACCGCTCCCATAGTTGTCGTCCACCGCTACCATAGTTGTCGTCCACCGCTGCCATAGTTGTCGTCCACCGCTCCAAGTTTTTGGTGTCCACCGCTCCCATAGTTGTCGTCCACCGCTCCAAGTTTTTGGTGTCCACCGCTCCCATAGTTGTCGTCCACCGCTCCCAAAGTTGTCGTCCACCGCTCCCATAGTTGTCGTCCACCGCTCCCATAGTTGTCGTCCACCGCTCCCATAGTTGTCGTCCACCGCTACCAAAGTTGTCGTCCACCGCTACCATAGTTGTCGTCCACCGCTCCCATAGTTGTCGTCCACCGCTCTCATAGTTGTCGTCCACCGCTACCATAGTTGTCGTCCACCGCTACCATAGTTGTCGTCCACCGCTCCCATAGTTGTCGTCCACCGCTCCCATAGTTGTCGTCCACCGCTACCATAGTTGTCGTCCACCGCTACCATAGTTGTCGTCCACCGCTCCCATAGTTGTCGTCCACCGCTCCAAGTTTTTGGTGTCCACCGCTCCCATAGTTGTCGTCCACCGCTACCATAGTTGTCGTCCACCGCTCCCATAGTTGTCGTCCACCGCTCCCATAGTTGTCGTCCACCGCTACCATAGTTGTCGTCCACCGCTGCCATAGTTGTCGTCCACCGCTCCAAGTTTTTGGTGTCCACCGCTACCATAGTTGTCGTCCACCGCTACCATAGTTGTCGTCCACCGCTCCCATAGTTGTCGTCCACCGCTACCATAGTTGTCGTCCACCGCTACCATAGTTGTCGTCCACGGCTCCCATAGTTGTCGTCCACCGCTCCAAGTTTTTGGTGTCCACCGCTCCCATAGTTGTCGTCCACCGCTACCATAGTTGTCGTCCACCGCTCCCATAGTTGTCGTCCACCGCTCCCATAGTTGTCGTCCACCGCTACCATAGTTGTCGTCCACCGCTGCCATAGTTGTCGTCCACCGCTCCAAGTTTTTGGTGTCCACCGCTCCCATAGTTGTCGTCCACCGCTCCAAGTTTTTGGTGTCCACCGCTCCCATAGTTGTCGTCCACCGCTCCCAAAGTTGTCGTCCACCGCTCCCATAGTTGTCGTCCACCGCTCCCATAGTTGTCGTCCACCGCTCCCATAGTTGTCGTCCACCGCTACCATAGTTGTCGTCCACCGCTGCCATAGTTGTCGTCCACCGCTCCAAGTTTTTGGTGTCCACCGCTCCCATAGTTGTCGTCCACCGCTCCAAGTTTTTGGTGTCCACCGCTCCCATAGTTGTCGTCCACCGCTCCCAAAGTTGTCGTCCACCGCTCCCATAGTTGTCGTCCACCGCTCCCATAGTTGTCGTCCACCGCTACCATAGTTGTCGTCCACCGCTACCAAAGTTGTCGTCCACCGCTCCCATAGTTGTCGTCCACCGCTACCATAGTTGTCGTCCACCGCTACCATAGTTGTCGTCCACCGCTCCCATAGTTGTCGTCCACCGCTCTCATAGTTGTCGTCCACCGCTACCATAGTTGTCGTCCACCGCTACCATAGTTGTCGTCCACCGCTCCCATAGTTGTCGTCCACCGCTCCCATAGTTGTCGTCCACCGCTACCATAGTTGTCGTCCACCGCTACCATAGTTGTCGTCCTCCGCTCCCATAGTTGTCGTCCACCGCTACCATAGTTGTCGTCCACCGCTACCATAGTTGTCGTCCACCGCTCTCATAGTTGTCGTCCACCGCTCCCATAGTTGTCGTCCACCGCTCCCATAGTTGTCGTCCACCGCTCCCATAGTTGTCGTCCACCGCTACCATAGTTGTCGTCCACCGCTACCATAGTTGTCGTCCACCGCTACCATAGTTGTCGTCCACCGCTCCCATAGTTGTCGTCCACCGCTACCATAGTTGTCGTCCACCGCTGCCATAGTTGTCGTCCACCGCTCCAAGTTTGTGTGTCCACCGCTCCCATAGTTGTCGTCCACCGCTCCAAGTTTTTGGTGTCCACCGCTCCCAAAGTTGTCGTCCACCGCTACCATAGTTGTCGTCCACCGCTACCATAGTTGTCGTCCACCGCTCCCATAGTTGTCGTCCACCGCTACCATAGTTGTCGTCCACCGCTACCATAGTTGTCGTCCACCGCTACCATAGTTGTCGTCCACCGCTCCCATAGTTGTCGTCCACCGCTACCATAGTTGTCGTCCACCGCTACCATAGTTGTCGTCCTCCGCTCCCATAGTTGTCGTCCACCGCTACCATAGTTGTCGTCCACCGCTACCATAGTTGTCGTCCACCGCTACCATAGTTGTCGTCCACCGCTCCCATAGTTGTCGTCCACCGCAACCATAGTTGTCGTCCACCGCTACCATAGTTGTCGTCCACCGCTCTCATAGTTGTCGTCCACCGCTACCATAGTTGTCGTCCACCGCTACCATAGTTGTCGTCCACCGCTCCCATAGTTGTCGTCCACCGCTCCCATAGTTGTCGTCCACCGCTACCATAGTTGTCGTCCACCGCTACCATAGTTGTCGTCCACCGCTACCATAGTTGTCGTCCACCGCTACCATAGTTGTCGTCCACCGCTACCATAGTTGTCGTCCACCGCTACCATAGTTGTCGTCCACCGCTACCATAGTTGTCGTCCACCGCTCCCATAGTTGTCGTCCACCGCTCTCATAGTTGTCGTTCACCGCTCCCATAGTTGTCGTCCACCGCTACCATAGTTGTCGTCCACCGCTACCATAGTTGTCGTCCACCGCTCCCATAGTTGTCGTCCACCGCTCCCATAGTTGTCGTCCACCGCTCCCATAGTTGTCGTCCACCGCTCCCATAGTTGTCGTCCACCGCTCTCATAGTTGTCGTCCACCGCTCCCATAGTTGTCGTCCACCGCTCCCATAGTTGTCGTCCACCGCTCCCATAGTTGTCGTCCACCGCTCCCATAGTTGTCGTCCACCGCTCCCATAGTTGTCGTCCACCGCTCCCATAGTTGTCGTCCACCGCTCCCAGAGTTTTCATCCATCGCTCCCAGAGTTGTCGTCCACCGCTGCCATAGTTGTCGTCCACCGCTCCAAGTTTTTGGTGTCCACCGCTCCCATAGTTGTCGTCCACCGCTCCAAGTTTTTGGTGTCCACCGCTCCTATAGTTGTCGTCCACCGCTCCCATAGTTGTCGTCCACCGCTCCAAGTTTTTGGTGTCCACCGCTCCCATAGTTGTCGTCCACCGCTCCCATAGTTGTCGTCCACCGCTCCCATAGTTGTCGTCCACCGCTACCATAGTTGTCGTCCACCGCTACCATAGTTGTCGTCCACCGCTCCCATAGTTGTCGTCCACCGCTACCATAGTTGTCGTCCACCGCTCCCATAGTTGTCGTCCACCGCTCCCATAGTTGTCGTCCACCGCTCCCATAGTTGTCGTCCACCGCTCCCATAGTTGTCGTCCACCGCTACCATAGTTGTCGTCCACCGCTACCATAGTTGTCGTCCACCGCTCCCATAGTTGTCGTCCACCGCTCCCATAGTTGTCGTCCACCGCTACCATAGTTGTCGTCCACCGCTGCCATAGTTGTCGTCCACCGCTCCAAGTTTTTGGTGTCCACCGCTCCCATAGTTGTCGTCCACCGCTCCAAGTTTTTGGTGTCCACCGCTCCCATAGTTGTCGTCCACCGCTCCCAAAGTTGTCGTCCACCGCTCCCATAGTTGTCGTCCACCGCTCCCATAGTTGTCGTCCACCGCTCCCATAGTTGTCGTCCACCGCTACCAAAGTTGTCGTCCACCGCTACCATAGTTGTCGTCCACCGCTCCCATAGTTGTCGTCCACCGCTCTCATAGTTGTCGTCCACCGCTACCATAGTTGTCGTCCACCGCTACCATAGTTGTCGTCCACCGCTCCCATAGTTGTCGTCCACCGCTCCCATAGTTGTCGTCCACCGCTACCATAGTTGTCGTCCACCGCTACCATAGTTGTCGTCCTCCGCTCCCATAGTTGTCGTCCACCGCTCCAAGTTTTTGGTGTCCACCGCTCCCATAGTTGTCGTCCACCGCTCCCAAAGTTGTCGTCCACCGCTCCCATAGTTGTCGTCCACCGCTCCCATAGTTGTCGTCCACCGCTCCCATAGTTGTCGTCCACCGCTACCAAAGTTGTCGTCCACCGCTACCATAGTTGTCGTCCACCGCTCCCATAGTTGTCGTCCACCGCTCTCATAGTTGTCGTCCACCGCTACCATAGTTGTCGTCCACCGCTACCATAGTTGTCGTCCACCGCTCCCATAGTTGTCGTCCACCGCTCCCATAGTTGTCGTCCACCGCTACCATAGTTGTCGTCCACCGCTACCATAGTTGTCGTCCTCCGCTCCCATAGTTGTCGTCCACCGCTACCATAGTTGTCGTCCACCGCTACCATAGTTGTCGTCCACCGCTCTCATAGTTGTCGTCCACCGCTCCCATAGTTGTCGTCCACCGCTCCCATAGTTGTCGTCCACCGCTGCCATAGTTGTCGTCCACCGCTACCATAGTTGTCGTCCACCGCTACCATAGTTGTCGTCCACCGCTACCATAGTTGTCGTCCACCGCTCCCATAGTTGTCGTCCACCGCTACCATAGTTGTCGTCCACCGCTGCCATAGTTGTCGTCCACCGCTCCAAGTTTGTGTGTCCACCGCTCCCATAGTTGTCGTCCACCGCTCCAAGTTTTTGGTGTCCACCGCTCCCAAAGTTGTCGTCCACCGCTACCATAGTTGTCGTCCACCGCTACCATAGTTGTCGTCCACCGCTCCCATAGTTGTCGTCCACCGCTCTCATAGTTGTCGTCCACCGCTACCATAGTTGTCGTCCACCGCTCCCATAGTTGTCGTCCACCGCTACCATAGTTGTCGTCCACCGCTACCATAGTTGTCGTCCACCGCTCTCATAGTTGTCGTCCACCGCTACCATAGTTGTCGTCCACCGCTACCATAGTTGTCGTCCACCGCTCCCATAGTTGTCGTCCACCGCTCCCATAGTTGTCGTCCACCGCTACCATAGTTGTCGTCCACCGCTACCATAGTTGTCGTCCACCGCTCCCATAGTTGTCGTCCACCGCTCCCATAGTTGTCGTCCACCGCTCCCATAGTTGTCGTCCACCGCTCCCATAGTTGTCGTCCACCGCTACCATAGTTGTTGTCCACCGCTACCATAGTTGTCGTCCACCGCTACCATAGTTGTCGTCCACCGCTCTCATAGTTGTCGTTCACCGCTCCCATAGTTGTCGTCCACCGCTCCCATAGTTGTCGTCCACCGCTACCATAGTTGTCGTCCACCGCTCTCATAGTTGTCGTCCACCGCTACCATAGTTGTCGTCCACCGCTACCATAGTTGTCGTCCACCGCTACCATAGTTGTCGTCCACCGCTACCATAGTTGTCGTCCACCGCTACCATAGTTGTCGTCCACCGCTCCCATAGTTGTCGTCCACCGCTCCCATAGTTGTCGTTCACCGCTCCCATAGTTGTCGTCCACCGCTACCATAGTTGTCGTCCACCGCTACCATAGTTGTCGTCCACCGCTCCCATAGTTGTCGTCCACCGCTCCCATAGTTGTCGTCCACCGCTCCCATAGTTGTCGTCCACCGCTCCCATAGTTGTCGTCCACCGCTCCAAGTTTTTGGTGTCCACCGCTACCATAGTTGTCGTCCACCGCTCTCATAGTTGTCGTCCACCGCTCTCATAGTTGTCGTCCACCGCTCCCATAGTTGTCGTCCACCGCTCTCATAGTTGTCGTCCACCGCTCCCATAGTTGTCGTCCACCGCTCCCATAGTTGTCGTCCACCGCTCCCATAGTTGTCGTCCACCGCTCCCATAGTTGTCGTCCACCGCTCCCATAGTTGTCGTCCACCGCTCCCATAGTTGTCGTCCACCGCTCCCAGAGTTTTTATCCATCGCTCCCAGAGTTGTCGTCCACCGCTGCCATAGTTGTCGTCCACCGCTCCAAGTTTTTGGTGTCCACCGCTCCCATAGTTGTCGTCCACCGCTCCAAGTTTTTGGTGTCCACCGCTCCTATTGTTGTCGTCCACCGCTCCCATAGTTGTCGTCCACCGCTCCAAGTTTTTGGTGTCCACCGCTCCCATAGTTGTCGTCCACCGCTACCATAGTTGTCGTCCACCGCTCCCATAGTTGTCGTCCACCGCTCTCATAGTTGTCGTCCACCGCTACCATAGTTGTCGTCCACCGCTACCATAGTTGTCGTCCACCGCTCCCATAGTTGTCGTCCACCGCTACCATAGTTGTCGTCCACCGCTACCATAGTTGTCGTCCACCGCTCTCATAGTTGTCGTCCACCGCTACCATAGTTGTCGTCCACCGCTACCATAGTTGTCGTCCACCGCTCCCATAGTTGTCGTCCACCGCTCCCATAGTTGTCGTCCACCGCTACCATAGTTGTCGTCCACCGCTACCATAGTTGTCGTCCACCGCTCCCATAGTTGTCGTCCACCGCTCCCATAGTTGTCGTCCACCGCTCCCATAGTTGTCGTCCACCGCTCCCATAGTTGTCGTCCACCGCTACCATAGTTGTCGTCCACCGCTACCATAGTTGTCGTCCACCGCTACCATAGTTGTCGTCCACCGCTCTCATAGTTGTCGTTCACCGCTCCCATAGTTGTCGTCCACCGCTCCCATAGTTGTCGTCCACCGCTACCATAGTTGTCGTCCACCGCTCTCATAGTTGTCGTCCACCGCTACCATAGTTGTCGTCCACCGCTACCATAGTTGTCGTCCACCGCTACCATAGTTGTCGTCCACCGCTACCATAGTTGTCGTCCACCGCTACCATAGTTGTCGTCCACCGCTCCCATAGTTGTCGTCCACCGCTCCCATAGTTGTCGTTCACCGCTCCCATAGTTGTCGTCCACCGCTACCATAGTTGTCGTCCACCGCTACCATAGTTGTCGTCCACCGCTCCCATAGTTGTCGTCCACCGCTCCCATAGTTGTCGTCCACCGCTCCCATAGTTGTCGTCCACCGCTCCCATAGTTGTCGTCCACCGCTCCAAGTTTTTGGTGTCCACCGCTACCATAGTTGTCGTCCACCGCTCTCATAGTTGTCGTCCACCGCTCTCATAGTTGTCGTCCACCGCTCCCATAGTTGTCGTCCACCGCTCCCATAGTTGTCGTCCACCGCTCCCATAGTTGTCGTCCACCGCTCCCATAGTTGTCGTCCACCGCTCCCATAGTTGTCGTCCACCGCTCCCATAGTTGTCGTCCACCGCTCCCATAGTTGTCGTCCACCGCTCCCAGAGTTTTTATCCATCGCTCCCAGAGTTGTCGTCCACCGCTGCCATAGTTGTCGTCCACCGCTCCAAGTTTTTGGTGTCCACCGCTCCCATAGTTGTCGTCCACCGCTCCAAGTTTTTGGTGTCCACCGCTCCTATTGTTGTCGTCCACCGCTCCCATAGTTGTCGTCCACCGCTCCAAGTTTTTGGTGTCCACCGCTCCCATAGTTGTCGTCCACCGCTCCCATAGTTGTCGTCCACCGCTCCCATAGTTGTCGTCCACCGCTACCATAGTTGTCGTCCACCGCTACCATAGTTGTCGTCCACCGCTCCCATAGTTGTCGTCCACCGCTACCATAGTTGTCGTCCACCGCTCCCATAGTTGTCGTCCACCGCTCCCATAGTTGTCGTCCACCGCTCCCATAGTTGTCGTCCACCGCTACCATAGTTGTCGTCCACCGCTACCATAGTTGTCGTCCACCGCTCCCATAGTTGTCGTCCACCGCTACCATAGTTGTCGTCCACCGCTCCCATAGTTGTCGTCCACCGCTACCATAGTTGTCGTCCACCGCTACCATAGTTGTCGTCCACCGCTCCCATAGTTGTCGTCCACCGCTCCAAGTTTTTGGTGTCCACCGCTCCCATAGTTGTCGTCCACCGCTACCATAGTTGTCGTCCACCGCTCCCATAGTTGTCGTCCACCGCTCCCATAGTTGTCGTCCACCGCTACCATAGTTGTCGTCCACCGCTCCCATAGTTGTCGTCCACCGCTCCCATAGTTGTCGTCCACCGCTACCATAGTTGTCGTCCACCGCTGCCATAGTTGTCGTCCACCGCTCCAAGTTTTTGGTGTCCACCGCTCCCATAGTTGTCGTCCACCGCTCCAAGTTTTTGGTGTCCACCGCTCCCATAGTTGTCGTCCACCGCTCCCAAAGTTGTCGTCCACCGCTCCCATAGTTGTCGTCCACCGCTCCCATAGTTGTCGTCCACCGCTACCATAGTTGTCGTCCACCGCTACCATAGTTGTCGTCCACCGCTCCCATAGTTGTCGTCCACCGCTCCCATAGTTGTCGTCCACCGCTCCCATAGTTGTCGTCCACCGCTCCCATAGTTGTCGTCCACCGCTACCATAGTTGTCGTCCACCGCTACCATAGTTGTCGTCCACCGCTACCATAGTTGTCGTCCACCGCTCTCATAGTTGTCGTTCACCGCTCTCATAGTTGTCGTCCACCGCTCCCATAGTTGTCGTCCACCGCTCCCAGAGTTTTTATCCATCGCTCCCAGAGTTGTCGTCCACCGCTGCCATAGTTGTCGTCCACCGCTCCAAGTTTTTGGTGTCCACCGCTCCCATAGTTGTCGTCCACCGCTCCAAGTTTTTGGTGTCCACCGCTCCTATTGTTGTCGTCCACCGCTCCCATAGTTGTCGTCCACCGCTCCAAGTTTTTGGTGTCCACCGCTCCCATAGTTGTCGTCCACCGCTACCATAGTTGTCGTCCACCGCTCCCATAGTTGTCGTCCACCGCTCTCATAGTTGTCGTCCACCGCTACCATAGTTGTCGTCCACCGCTACCATAGTTGTCGTCCACCGCTCTCATAGTTGTCGTCCACCGCTACCATAGTTGTCGTCCACCGCTACCATAGTTGTCGTCCACCGCTCCCATAGTTGTCGTCCACCGCTCCCATAGTTGTCGTCCACCGCTACCATAGTTGTCGTCCACCGCTACCATAGTTGTCGTCCACCGCTCCCATAGTTGTCGTCCACCGCTCCCATAGTTGTCGTCCACCGCTCCCATAGTTGTCGTCCACCGCTCCCATAGTTGTCGTCCACCGCTACCATAGTTGTCGTCCACCGCTACCATAGTTGTCGTCCACCGCTACCATAGTTGTCGTCCACCGCTCTCATAGTTGTCGTTCACCGCTCCCATAGTTGTCGTCCACCGCTCCCATAGTTGTCGTCCACCGCTACCATAGTTGTCGTCCACCGCTCTCATAGTTGTCGTCCACCGCTACCATAGTTGTCGTCCACCGCTACCATAGTTGTCGTCCACCGCTACCATAGTTGTCGTCCACCGCTACCATAGTTGTCGTCCACCGCTACCATAGTTGTCGTCCACCGCTCCCATAGTTGTCGTCCACCGCTCCCATAGTTGTCGTTCACCGCTCCCATAGTTGTCGTCCACCGCTCCCATAGTTGTCGTCCACCGCTCCCATAGTTGTCGTCCACCGCTCCCATAGTTGTCGTCCACCGCTCCCATAGTTGTCGTCCACCGCTCCCAGAGTTTTTATCCATCGCTCCCAGAGTTGTCGTCCACCGCTGCCATAGTTGTCGTCCACCGCTCCAAGTTTTTGGTGTCCACCGCTCCCATAGTTGTCGTCCACCGCTCCAAGTTTTTGGTGTCCACCGCTCCTATTGTTGTCGTCCACCGCTCCCATAGTTGTCGTCCACCGCTCCAAGTTTTTGGTGTCCACCGCTCCCATAGTTGTCGTCCACCGCTACCATAGTTGTCGTCCACCGCTCCCATAGTTGTCGTCCACCGCTCTCATAGTTGTCGTCCACCGCTACCATAGTTGTCGTCCACCGCTACCATAGTTGTCGTCCACCGCTCCCATAGTTGTCGTCCACCGCTACCATAGTTGTCGTCCACCGCTACCATAGTTGTCGTCCACCGCTCTCATAGTTGTCGTCCACCGCTACCATAGTTGTCGTCCACCGCTACCATAGTTGTCGTCCACCGCTCCCATAGTTGTCGTCCACCGCTCCCATAGTTGTCGTCCACCGCTACCATAGTTGTCGTCCACCGCTACCATAGTTGTCGTCCACCGCTCCCATAGTTGTCGTCCACCGCTCCCATAGTTGTCGTCCACCGCTCCCATAGTTGTCGTCCACCGCTCCCATAGTTGTCGTCCACCGCTACCATAGTTGTCGTCCACCGCTACCATAGTTGTCGTCCACCGCTACCATAGTTGTCGTCCACCGCTCTCATAGTTGTCGTTCACCGCTCCCATAGTTGTCGTCCACCGCTCCCATAGTTGTCGTCCACCGCTACCATAGTTGTCGTCCACCGCTCTCATAGTTGTCGTCCACCGCTACCATAGTTGTCGTCCACCGCTACCATAGTTGTCGTCCACCGCTACCATAGTTGTCGTCCACCGCTACCATAGTTGTCGTCCACCGCTACCATAGTTGTCGTCCACCGCTCCCATAGTTGTCGTCCACCGCTCCCATAGTTGTCGTTCACCGCTCCCATAGTTGTCGTCCACCGCTACCATAGTTGTCGTCCACCGCTACCATAGTTGTCGTCCACCGCTCCCATAGTTGTCGTCCACCGCTCCCATAGTTGTCGTCCACCGCTCCCATAGTTGTCGTCCACCGCTCCCATAGTTGTCGTCCACCGCTCCAAGTTTTTGGTGTCCACCGCTACCATAGTTGTCGTCCACCGCTCTCATAGTTGTCGTCCACCGCTCTCATAGTTGTCGTCCACCGCTCCCATAGTTGTCGTCCACCGCTCCCATAGTTGTCGTCCACCGCTCCCATAGTTGTCGTCCACCGCTCCCATAGTTGTCGTCCACCGCTCCCATAGTTGTCGTCCACCGCTCCCATAGTTGTCGTCCACCGCTCCCATAGTTGTCGTCCACCGCTCCCAGAGTTTTTATCCATCGCTCCCAGAGTTGTCGTCCACCGCTGCCATAGTTGTCGTCCACCGCTCCAAGTTTTTGGTGTCCACCGCTCCCATAGTTGTCGTCCACCGCTCCAAGTTTTTGGTGTCCACCGCTCCTATTGTTGTCGTCCACCGCTCCCATAGTTGTCGTCCACCGCTCCAAGTTTTTGGTGTCCACCGCTCCCATAGTTGTCGTCCACCGCTCCCATAGTTGTCGTCCACCGCTCCCATAGTTGTCGTCCACCGCTACCATAGTTGTCGTCCACCGCTACCATAGTTGTCGTCCACCGCTCCCATAGTTGTCGTCCACCGCTACCATAGTTGTCGTCCACCGCTCCCATAGTTGTCGTCCACCGCTCCCATAGTTGTCGTCCACCGCTCCCATAGTTGTCGTCCACCGCTACCATAGTTGTCGTCCACCGCTACCATAGTTGTCGTCCACCGCTCCCATAGTTGTCGTCCACCGCTACCATAGTTGTCGTCCACCGCTCCCATAGTTGTCGTCCACCGCTACCATAGTTGTCGTCCACCGCTACCATAGTTGTCGTCCACCGCTCCCATAGTTGTCGTCCACCGCTCCAAGTTTTTGGTGTCCACCGCTCCCATAGTTGTCGTCCACCGCTACCATAGTTGTCGTCCACCGCTCCCATAGTTGTCGTCCACCGCTCCCATAGTTGTCGTCCACCGCTACCATAGTTGTCGTCCACCGCTCCCATAGTTGTCGTCCACCGCTCCCATAGTTGTCGTCCACCGCTACCATAGTTGTCGTCCACCGCTGCCATAGTTGTCGTCCACCGCTCCAAGTTTTTGGTGTCCACCGCTCCCATAGTTGTCGTCCACCGCTCCAAGTTTTTGGTGTCCACCGCTCCCATAGTTGTCGTCCACCGCTCCCAAAGTTGTCGTCCACCGCTCCCATAGTTGTCGTCCACCGCTCCCATAGTTGTCGTCCACCGCTACCATAGTTGTCGTCCACCGCTACCATAGTTGTCGTCCACCGCTCCCATAGTTGTCGTCCACCGCTCCCATAGTTGTCGTCCACCGCTCCCATAGTTGTCGTCCACCGCTCCCATAGTTGTCGTCCACCGCTACCATAGTTGTCGTCCACCGCTACCATAGTTGTCGTCCACCGCTACCATAGTTGTCGTCCACCGCTCTCATAGTTGTCGTTCACCGCTCTCATAGTTGTCGTCCACCGCTCCCATAGTTGTCGTCCACCGCTCCCAGAGTTTTTATCCATCGCTCCCAGAGTTGTCGTCCACCGCTGCCATAGTTGTCGTCCACCGCTCCAAGTTTTTGGTGTCCACCGCTCCCATAGTTGTCGTCCACCGCTCCAAGTTTTTGGTGTCCACCGCTCCTATTGTTGTCGTCCACCGCTCCCATAGTTGTCGTCCACCGCTCCAAGTTTTTGGTGTCCACCGCTCCCATAGTTGTCGTCCACCGCTACCATAGTTGTCGTCCACCGCTCCCATAGTTGTCGTCCACCGCTCTCATAGTTGTCGTCCACCGCTACCATAGTTGTCGTCCACCGCTACCATAGTTGTCGTCCACCGCTCTCATAGTTGTCGTCCACCGCTACCATAGTTGTCGTCCACCGCTACCATAGTTGTCGTCCACCGCTCCCATAGTTGTCGTCCACCGCTCCCATAGTTGTCGTCCACCGCTACCATAGTTGTCGTCCACCGCTACCATAGTTGTCGTCCACCGCTCCCATAGTTGTCGTCCACCGCTCCCATAGTTGTCGTCCACCGCTCCCATAGTTGTCGTCCACCGCTCCCATAGTTGTCGTCCACCGCTACCATAGTTGTCGTCCACCGCTACCATAGTTGTCGTCCACCGCTACCATAGTTGTCGTCCACCGCTCTCATAGTTGTCGTTCACCGCTCCCATAGTTGTCGTCCACCGCTCCCATAGTTGTCGTCCACCGCTACCATAGTTGTCGTCCACCGCTCTCATAGTTGTCGTCCACCGCTACCATAGTTGTCGTCCACCGCTACCATAGTTGTCGTCCACCGCTACCATAGTTGTCGTCCACCGCTACCATAGTTGTCGTCCACCGCTACCATAGTTGTCGTCCACCGCTCCCATAGTTGTCGTCCACCGCTCCCATAGTTGTCGTTCACCGCTCCCATAGTTGTCGTCCACCGCTACCATAGTTGTCGTCCACCGCTACCATAGTTGTCGTCCACCGCTCCCATAGTTGTCGTCCACCGCTCCCATAGTTGTCGTCCACCGCTCCCATAGTTGTCGTCCACCGCTCCCATAGTTGTCGTCCACCGCTACCATAGTTGTCGTCCACCGCTACCATAGTTGTCGTCCACCGCTACCATAGTTGTCGTCCACCGCTCTCATAGTTGTCGTTCACCGCTCCCATAGTTGTCGTCCACCGCTCCCATAGTTGTCGTCCACCGCTACCATAGTTGTCGTCCACCGCTCCCATAGTTGTCGTCCACCGCTCCCATAGTTGTCGTCCACCGCTCCCATAGTTGTCGTCCACCGCTCCCATAGTTGTCGTCCACCGCTCCCAGAGTTTTTATCCATCGCTCCCAGAGTTGTCGTCCACCGCTGCCATAGTTGTCGTCCACCGCTCCAAGTTTTTGGTGTCCACCGCTCCCATAGTTGTCGTCCACCGCTCCAAGTTTTTGGTGTCCACCGCTCCTATTGTTGTCGTCCACCGCTCCCATAGTTGTCGTCCACCGCTCCAAGTTTTTGGTGTCCACCGCTCCCATAGTTGTCGTCCACCGCTCCCATAGTTGTCGTCCACCGCTCCCATAGTTGTCGTCCACCGCTCCCATAGTTGTCGTCCACCGCTACCATAGTTGTCGTCCACCGCTACCATAGTTGTCGTCCACCGCTCCCATAGTTGTCGTCCACCGCTACCATAGTTGTCGTCCACCGCTCCCATAGTTGTCGTCCACCGCTCCCATAGTTGTCGTCCACCGCTCCCATAGTTGTCGTCCACCGCTACCATAGTTGTCGTCCACCGCTACCATAGTTGTCGTCCACCGCTCCCATAGTTGTCGTCCACCGCTACCATAGTTGTCGTCCACCGCTCCCATAGTTGTCGTCCACCGCTACCATAGTTGTCGTCCACCGCTACCATAGTTGTCGTCCACCGCTCCCATAGTTGTCGTCCACCGCTCCAAGTTTTTGGTGTCCACCGCTCCCATAGTTGTCGTCCACCGCTCCCATAGTTGTCGTCCACCGCTACCATAGTTGTCGTCCACCGCTCCCATAGTTGTCGTCCACCGCTCCCATAGTTGTCGTCCACCGCTACCATAGTTGTCGTCCACCGCTGCCATAGTTGTCGTCCACCGCTCCAAGTTTTTGGTGTCCACCGCTCCCATAGTTGTCGTCCACCGCTCCAAGTTTTTGGTGTCCACCGCTCCCATAGTTGTCGTCCACCGCTCCCAAAGTTGTCGTCCACCGCTCCCATAGTTGTCGTCCACCGCTCCCATAGTTGTCGTCCACCGCTCCCATAGTTGTCGTCCACCGCTACCATAGTTGTCGTCCACCGCTGCCATAGTTGTCGTCCACCGCTCCAAGTTTTTGGTGTCCACCGCTCCCATAGTTGTCGTCCACCGCTCCAAGTTTTTGGTGTCCACCGCTCCCATAGTTGTCGTCCACCGCTCCCAAAGTTGTCGTCCACCGCTCCCATAGTTGTCGTCCACCGCTCCCATAGTTGTCGTCCACCGCTACCATAGTTGTCGTCCACCGCTACCAAAGTTGTCGTCCACCGCTCCCATAGTTGTCGTCCACCGCTACCATAGTTGTCGTCCACCGCTATCATAGTTGTCGTCCACCGCTCCCATAGTTGTCGTCCACCGCTCTCATAGTTGTCGTCCACCGCTACCATAGTTGTCGTCCACCGCTACCATAGTTGTCGTCCACCGCTCCCATAGTTGTCGTCCACCGCTCCCATAGTTGTCGTCCACCGCTACCATAGTTGTCGTCCACCGCTACCATAGTTGTCGTCCTCCGCTCCCATAGTTGTCGTCCACCGCTACCATAGTTGTCGTCCACCGCTCCAAGTTTTTGGTGTCCACCGCTCCCATAGTTGTCGTCCACCGCTCCCAAAGTTGTCGTCCACCGCTCCCATAGTTGTCGTCCACCGCTCCCATAGTTGTCGTCCACCGCTCCCATAGTTGTCGTCCACCGCTCCCATAGTTGTCGTCCACCGCTACCATAGTTGTCGTCCACCGCTGCCATAGTTGTCGTCCACCGCTCCAAGTTTTTGGTGTCCACCGCTCCCATAGTTGTCGTCCACCGCTCCAAGTTTTTGGTGTCCACCGCTCCCATAGTTGTCGTCCACCGCTCCCAAAGTTGTCGTCCACCGCTCCCATAGTTGTCGTCCACCGCTCCCATAGTTGTCGTCCACCGCTCCCATAGTTGTCGTCCACCGCTACCATAGTTGTCGTCCACCGCTGCCATAGTTGTCGTCCACCGCTCCAAGTTTTTGGTGTCCACCGCTCCCATAGTTGTCGTCCACCGCTCCAAGTTTTTGGTGTCCACCGCTCCCATAGTTGTCGTCCACCGCTCCCAAAGTTGTCGTCCACCGCTCCCATAGTTGTCGTCCACCGCTCCCATAGTTGTCGTCCACCGCTACCATAGTTGTCGTCCACCGCTACCAAAGTTGTCGTCCACCGCTCCCATAGTTGTCGTCCACCGCTACCATAGTTGTCGTCCACCGCTATCATAGTTGTCGTCCACCGCTCCCATAGTTGTCGTCCACCGCTCTCATAGTTGTCGTCCACCGCTACCATAGTTGTCGTCCACCGCTACCATAGTTGTCGTCCACCGCTCCCATAGTTGTCGTCCACCGCTCCCATAGTTGTCGTCCACCGCTACCATAGTTGTCGTCCACCGCTACCATAGTTGTCGTCCTCCGCTCCCATAGTTGTCGTCCACCGCTACCATAGTTGTCGTCCACCGCTACCATAGTTGTCGTCCACCGCTCTCATAGTTGTCGTCCACCGCTCCCATAGTTGTCGTCCACCGCTCCCATAGTTGTCGTCCACCGCTCCCATAGTTGTCGTCCACCGCTACCATAGTTGTCGTCCACCGCTACCATAGTTGTCGTCCACCGCTACCATAGTTGTCGTCCACCGCTCCCATAGTTGTCGTCCACCGCTACCATAGTTGTCGTCCACCGCTGCCATAGTTGTCGTCCACCGCTCCAAGTTTGTGTGTCCACCGCTCCCATAGTTGTCGTCCACCGCTCCAAGTTTTTGGTGTCCACCGCTCCCAAAGTTGTCGTCCACCGCTCCCATAGTTGTCGTCCACCGCTCCCATAGTTGTCGTCCACCGCTCCCAAAGTTGTCGTCCACCGCTCCCATAGTTGTCGTCCACCGCTCCCATAGTTGTCGTCCACCGCTACCATAGTTGTCGTCCACCGCTACCATAGTTGTCTACCTCCGCTCCCATAGTTGTCGTCCACCGCTACCATAGTTGTCGTCCACCGCTACCATAGTTGTCGTCCACCGCTCTCATAGTTGTCGTCCACCGCTCCCATAGTTGTCGTCCACCGCTCCCATAGTTGTCGTCCACCGCTCCCATAGTTGTCGTCCACCGCTCCCATAGTTGTCGTCCACCGCTCCCATAGTTGTCGTCCACCGCTACCATAGTTGTCGTCCACCGCTCCCATAGTTGTCGTCCACCGCTCCCATAGTTGTCGTCCACCGCTACCATAGTTGTCGTCCACCGCTACCATAGTTGTCGTCCACCGCTCCCATAGTTGTCGTCCACCGCTCCAAGTTTTTGGTGTTCACCGCTCCCATAGTTGTCGTCCACCGCTACCATAGTTGTCGTCCACCGCTCCCATAGTTGTCGTCCACCGCTACCATAGTTGTCGTCCACCGCTGCCATAGTTGTCGTCCACCGCTCCAAGTTTTTGGTGTCCACCGCTCCCATAGTTGTCGTCCACCGCTCCAAGTTTTTGGTGTCCACCGCTCCCATAGTTGTCGTCCACCGCTCCCAAAGTTGTCGTCCACCGCTCCCATAGTTGTCGTCCACCGCTCCCATAGTTGTCGTCCACCGCTCCCATAGTTGTCGTCCACCGCTACCATAGTTGTCGTCCACCGCTGCCATAGTTGTCGTCCACCGCTCCAAGTTTTTGGTGTCCACCGCTCCCATAGTTGTCGTCCACCGCTCCAAGTTTTTGGTGTCCACCGCTCCCATAGTTGTCGTCCACCGCTCCCAAAGTTGTCGTCCACCGCTCCCATAGTTGTCGTCCACCGCTCCCATAGTTGTCGTCCACCGCTACCATAGTTGTCGTCCACCGCTACCAAAGTTGTCGTCCACCGCTCCCATAGTTGTCGTCCACCGCTACCATAGTTGTCGTCCACCGCTACCATAGTTGTCGTCCACCGCTCCCATAGTTGTCGTCCACCGCTCTCATAGTTGTCGTCCACCGCTACCATAGTTGTCGTCCACCGCTACCATAGTTGTCGTCCACCGCTCCCATAGTTGTCGTCCACCGCTCCCATAGTTGTCGTCCACCGCTACCATAGTTGTCGTCCACCGCTACCATAGTTGTCGTCCTCCGCTCCCATAGTTGTCGTCCACCGCTACCATAGTTGTCGTCCACCGCTACCATAGTTGTCGTCCACCGCTCTCATAGTTGTCGTCCACCGCTCCCATAGTTGTCGTCCACCGCTCCCATAGTTGTCGTCCACCGCTACCATAGTTGTCGTCCACCGCTACCATAGTTGTCGTCCACCGCTACCATAGTTGTCGTCCACCGCTCCCATAGTTGTCGTCCACCGCTACCATAGTTGTCGTCCACCGCTGCCATAGTTGTCGTCCACCGCTCCAAGTTTTTGGTGTCCACCGCTCCCATAGTTGTCGTCCACCGCTCCAAGTTTTTGGTGTCCACCGCTCCCAAAGTTGTCGTCCACCGCTCCCATAGTTGTCGTCCACCGCTCCCATAGTTGTCGTCCACCGCTCCCAAAGTTGTCGTCCACCGCTCCCATAGTTGTCGTCCACCGCTCCCATAGTTGTCGTCCACCGCTACCATAGTTGTCGTCCACCGCTACCAAAGTTGTCGTCCACCGCTCCCATAGTTGTCGTCCACCGCTACCATAGTTGTCGTCCACCGCTACCATAGTTGTCGTCCACCGCTCCCATAGTTGTCGTCCACCGCTCTCATAGTTGTCGTCCACCGCTAACATAGTTGTCGTCCACCGCTACCATAGTTGTCGTCCACCGCTCCCATAGTTGTCGTCCACCGCTCCCATAGTTGTCGTCCACCGCTACCATAGTTGTCGTCCACCGCTACCATAGTTGTCGTCCTCCGCTCCCATAGTTGTCGTCCACCGCTACCATAGTTGTCGTCCACCGCTACCATAGTTGTCGTCCACCGCTCTCATAGTTGTCGTCCACCGCTCCCATAGTTGTCGTCCACCGCTCCCATAGTTGTCGTCCACCGCTCCCATAGTTGTCGTCCACCGCTCCCATAGTTGTCGTCCACCGCTCCCATAGTTGTCGTCCACCGCTACCATAGTTGTCGTCCACCGCTACCATAGTTGTCGTCCACCGCTACCATAGTTGTCGTCCACCGCTACCATAGTTGTCGTCCACCGCTCTCATAGTTGTCGTCCACCGCTACCATTGTTGTCGTCCACCGCTACCATAGTTGTCGTCCACCGCTCCCATAGTTGTCGTCCACCGCTACCATAGTTGTCGTCCACCGCTCCCATAGTTGTCGTCCACCGCTACCATAGTTGTCGTCCACCGCTCCCATAGTTGTCGTCCACCGCTACCATAGTTGTCGTCCACCGCTACCATAGTTGTCGTCCACCGCTCCCATAGTTGTCGTCCACCGCTCTCATAGTTGTCGTCCACCGCTACCATAGTTGTCGTCCACCGCTACCATAGTTGTCGTCCACCGCTCTCATAGTTGTCGTCCACCGCTACCATAGTTGTCGTCCACCGCTACCATAGTTGTCGTCCACCGCTCCCATAGTTGTCGTCCACCGCTCTCATAGTTGTCGTCCACCGCTACCATAGTTGTCGTCCACCGCTACCATAGTTGTCGTCCACCGCTCCCATAGTTGTCGTCCACCGCTCCCATAGTTGTCGTCCACCGCTACCATAGTTGTCGTCCACCGCTACCATAGTTGTCGTCCACCGCTCCCATAGTTGTCGTCCACCGCTCCCATAGTTGTCGTCCACCGCTCCCATAGTTGTCGTCCACCGCTCCCATAGTTGTCGTCCACCGCTACCATAGTTGTCGTCCACCGCTACCATAGTTGTCGTCCACCGCTACCATAGTTGTCGTCCACCGCTCTCATAGTTGTCGTTCACCGCTCTCATAGTTGTCGTCCACCGCTCCCATAGTTGTCGTCCACCGCTACCATAGTTGTCGTCCACCGCTACCATAGTTGTCGTCCACCGCTACCATAGTTGTCGTCCACCGCTACCATAGTTGTCGTCCACCGCTACCATAGTTGTCGTCCACCGCTACCATAGTTGTCGTCTACCGCTCTCATAGTTGTCGTCCACCGCTCCCATAGTTGTCGTCCACCGCTCCCATAGTTGTCGTCCACCGCTACCATAGTTGTCGTCCACCGCTCTCATAGTTGTCGTCCACCGCTCTCATAGTTGTCGTCCACCGCTACCATAGTTGTCGTCCACCGCTACCATAGTTGTCGTCCACCGCTCTCATAGTTGTCGTCCACCGCTACCATAGTTGTCGTCCACCGCTACCATAGTTGTCGTCCACCGCTCCCATAGTTGTCGTCCACCGCTCCCATAGTTGTCGTCCACCGCTACCATAGTTGTCGTCCACCGCTACCATAGTTGTCGTCCTCCGCTACCATAGTTGTCGTCCACCGCTACCATAGTTGTCGTCCACCGCTCCAAGTTTGTGTGTCCACCGCTCCCATAGTTGTCGTCCACCGCTCCAAGTTTTTGGTGTCCACCGCTCCCAAAGTTGTCGTCCACCGCTCCCATAGTTGTCGTCCACCGCTCCCATAGTTGTCGTCCACCGCTCCCAAAGTTGTCGTCCACCGCTCCCATAGTTGTCGTCCACCGCTCCCATAGTTGTCGTCCACCGCTACCATAGTTGTCGTCCACCGCTACCAAAGTTGTCGTCCACCGCTCCCATAGTTGTCGTCCACCGCTACCATAGTTGTCGTCCACCGCTACCATAGTTGTCGTCCACCGCTCCCATAGTTGTCGTCCACCGCTCTCATAGTTGTCGTCCACCGCTACCATAGTTGTCGTCCACCGCTACCATAGTTGTCGTCCACCGCTCCCATAGTTGTCGTCCACCGCTCCCATAGTTGTCGTCCACCGCTACCATAGTTGTCGTCCACCGCTACCATAGTTGTCGTCCTCCGCTCCCATAGTTGTCGTCCACCGCTACCATAGTTGTCGTCCACCGCTACCATAGTTGTCGTCCACCGCTCTCATAGTTGTCGTCCACCGCTCCCATAGTTGTCGTCCACCGCTCCCATAGTTGTCGTCCACCGCTCCCATAGTTGTCGTCCACCGCTCCCATAGTTGTCGTCCACCGCTCCCATAGTTGTCGTCCACCGCTACCATAGTTGTCGTCCACCGCTACCATAGTTGTCGTCCACCGCTCCCATAGTTGTCGTCCACCGCTACCATAGTTGTCGTCCACCGCTACCATAGTTGTCGTCCACCGCTCCCATAGTTGTCGTCCACCGCTCCAAGTTTTTGGTGTTCACCGCTCCCATAGTTGTCGTCCACCGCTACCATAGTTGTCGTCCACCGCTCCCATAGTTGTCGTCCACCGCTCCCATAGTTGTCGTCCACCGCTACCATAGTTGTCGTCCACCGCTGCCATAGTTGTCGTCCACCGCTCCAAGTTTTTGGTGTCCACCGCTCCCATAGTTGTCGTCCACCGCTCCAAGTTTTTGGTGTCCACCGCTCCCATAGTTGTCGTCCACCGCTCCCAAAGTTGTCGTCCACCGCTCCCATAGTTGTCGTCCACCGCTCCCATAGTTGTCGTCCACCGCTCCCATAGTTGTCGTCCACCGCTACCATAGTTGTCGTCCACCGCTCCCATAGTTGTCGTCCACCGCTCCCATAGTTGTCGTCCACCGCTCCAAGTTTTTGGTGTTCACCGCTCCCATAGTTGTCGTCCACCGCTACCATAGTTGTCGTCCACCGCTCCCATAGTTGTCGTCCACCGCTCCCATAGTTGTCGTCCACCGCTACCATAGTTGTCGTCCACCGCTGCCATAGTTGTCGTCCACCGCTCCAAGTTTTTGGTGTCCACCGCTCCCATAGTTGTCGTCCACCGCTCCAAGTTTTTGGTGTCCACCGCTCCCAAAGTTGTCGTCCACCGCTCCCATAGTTGTCGTCCACCGCTCCCATAGTTGTCGTCCACCGCTACCATAGTTGTCGTCCACCGCTACCAAAGTTGTCGTCCACCGCTCCCATAGTTGTCGTCCACCGCTACCATAGTTGTCGTCCACCGCTACCATAGTTGTCGTCCACCGCTCCCATAGTTGTCGTCCACCGCTCTCATAGTTGTCGTCCACCGCTACCATAGTTGTCGTCCACCGCTACCATAGTTGTCGTCCACCGCTCCCATAGTTGTCGTCCACCGCTCCCATAGTTGTCGTCCACCGCTACCATAGTTGTCGTCCACCGCTACCATAGTTGTCGTCCACCGCTGCCATAGTTGTCGTCCACCGCTCCAAGTTTTTGGTGTCCACCGCTCCCATAGTTGTCGTCCACCGCTCCCATAGTTGTCGTCCACCGCTCCCAAAGTTGTCGTCCACCGCTCCCATAGTTGTCGTCCACCGCTCCCATAGTTGTCGTCCACCGCTACCATAGTTGTCGTCCACCGCTACCAAAGTTGTCGTCCACCGCTCCCATAGTTGTCGTCCACCGCTACCATAGTTGTCGTCCACCGCTATCATAGTTGTCGTCCACCGCTCCCATAGTTGTCGTCCACCGCTCTCATAGTTGTCGTCCACCGCTACCATAGTTGTCGTCCACCGCTACCATAGTTGTCGTCCACCGCTCCCATAGTTGTCGTCCACCGCTCCCATAGTTGTCGTCCACCGCTACCATAGTTGTCGTCCACCGCTACCATAGTTGTCGTCCTCCGCTCCCATAGTTGTCGTCCACCGCTACCATAGTTGTCGTCCACCGCTACCATAGTTGTCGTCCACCGCTCTCATAGTTGTCGTCCACCGCTCCCATAGTTGTCGTCCACCGCTCCCATAGTTGTCGTCCACCGCTCCCATAGTTGTCGTCCACCGCTACCATAGTTGTCGTCCACCGCTACCATAGTTGTCGTCCACCGCTACCATAGTTGTCGTCCACCGCTCCCATAGTTGTCGTCCACCGCTACCATAGTTGTCGTCCACCGCTGCCATAGTTGTCGTCCACCGCTCCAAGTTTGTGTGTCCACCGCTCCCATAGTTGTCGTCCACCGCTCCAAGTTTTTGGTGTCCACCGCTCCCAAAGTTGTCGTCCACCGCTCCCATAGTTGTCGTCCACCGCTCCCATAGTTGTCGTCCACCGCTCCCAAAGTTGTCGTCCACCGCTCCCATAGTTGTCGTCCACCGCTCCAAGTTTTTGGTGTTCACCGCTCCCATAGTTGTCGTCCACCGCTACCATAGTTGTCGTCCACCGCTCCCATAGTTGTCGTCCACCGCTACCATAGTTGTCGTCCACCGCTGCCATAGTTGTCGTCCACCGCTCCAAGTTTTTGGTGTCCACCGCTCCCATAGTTGTCGTCCACCGCTCCAAGTTTTTGGTGTCCACCGCTCCCATAGTTGTCGTCCACCGCTCCCAAAGTTGTCGTCCACCGCTGCCATAGTTGTCGTCCACCGCTCCAAGTTTTTGGTGTTCACCGCTCCCATAGTTGTCGTCCACCGCTACCATAGTTGTCGTCCACCGCTCCCATAGTTGTCGTCCACCGCTACCATAGTTGTCGTCCACCGCTGCCATAGTTGTCGTCCACCGCTCCAAGTTTTTGGTGTCCACCGCTCCCATAGTTGTCGTCCACCGCTCCAAGTTTTTGGTGTCCACCGCTCCCATAGTTGTCGTCCACCGCTCCCAAAGTTGTCGTCCACCGCTCCCATAGTTGTCGTCCACCGCTCCCATAGTTGTCGTCCACCGCTCCCATAGTTGTCGTCCACCGCTACCATAGTTGTCGTCCACCGCTGCCATAGTTGTCGTCCACCGCTACCATAGTTGTCGTCCACCGCTACCATAGTTGTCGTCCACCGCTCCCATAGTTGTCGTCCACCGCTACCATAGTTGTCGTCCACCGCTACCATAGTTGTCGTCCACCGCTCCCATAGTTGTCGTCCACCGCTCTCATAGTTGTCGTCCACCGCTACCATAGTTGTCGTCCACCGCTACCATAGTTGTCGTCCACCGCTCCCATAGTTGTCGTCCACCGCTCCCATAGTTGTCGTCCACCGCTACCATAGTTGTCGTCCACCGCTACCATAGTTGTCGTCCACCGCTGCCATAGTTGTCGTCCACCGCTCCAAGTTTTTGGTGTCCACCGCTCCCATAGTTGTCGTCCACCGCTCCCATAGTTGTCGTCCACCGCTCCCAAAGTTGTCGTCCACCGCTCCCATAGTTGTCGTCCACCGCTCCCATAGTTGTCGTCCACCGCTACCATAGTTGTCGTCCACCGCTACCAAAGTTGTCGTCCACCGCTCCCATAGTTGTCGTCCACCGCTACCATAGTTGTCGTCCACCGCTATCATAGTTGTCGTCCACCGCTCCCATAGTTGTCGTCCACCGCTCTCATAGTTGTCGTCCACCGCTACCATAGTTGTCGTCCACCGCTACCATAGTTGTCGTCCACCGCTCCCATAGTTGTCGTCCACCGCTCCCATAGTTGTCGTCCACCGCTACCATAGTTGTCGTCCACCGCTACCATAGTTGTCGTCCTCCGCTCCCATAGTTGTCGTCCACCGCTACCATAGTTGTCGTCCACCGCTACCATAGTTGTCGTCCACCGCTCTCATAGTTGTCGTCCACCGCTCCCATAGTTGTCGTCCACCGCTCCCATAGTTGTCGTCCACCGCTCCCATAGTTGTCGTCCACCGCTACCATAGTTGTCGTCCACCGCTACCATAGTTGTCGTCCACCGCTACCATAGTTGTCGTCCACCGCTCCCATAGTTGTCGTCCACCGCTACCATAGTTGTCGTCCACCGCTGCCATAGTTGTCGTCCACCGCTCCAAGTTTGTGTGTCCACCGCTCCCATAGTTGTCGTCCACCGCTCCAAGTTTTTGGTGTCCACCGCTCCCAAAGTTGTCGTCCACCGCTCCCATAGTTGTCGTCCACCGCTCCCATAGTTGTCGTCCACCGCTCCCAAAGTTGTCGTCCACCGCTCCCATAGTTGTCGTCCACCGCTCCAAGTTTTTGGTGTTCACCGCTCCCATAGTTGTCGTCCACCGCTACCATAGTTGTCGTCCACCGCTCCCATAGTTGTCGTCCACCGCTACCATAGTTGTCGTCCACCGCTGCCATAGTTGTCGTCCACCGCTCCAAGTTTTTGGTGTCCACCGCTCCCATAGTTGTCGTCCACCGCTCCAAGTTTTTGGTGTCCACCGCTCCCATAGTTGTCGTCCACCGCTCCCAAAGTTGTCGTCCACCGCTGCCATAGTTGTCGTCCACCGCTCCAAGTTTTTGGTGTTCACCGCTCCCATAGTTGTCGTCCACCGCTACCATAGTTGTCGTCCACCGCTCCCATAGTTGTCGTCCACCGCTACCATAGTTGTCGTCCACCGCTGCCATAGTTGTCGTCCACCGCTCCAAGTTTTTGGTGTCCACCGCTCCCATAGTTGTCGTCCACCGCTCCAAGTTTTTGGTGTCCACCGCTCCCATAGTTGTCGTCCACCGCTCCCAAAGTTGTCGTCCACCGCTCCCATAGTTGTCGTCCACCGCTCCCATAGTTGTCGTCCACCGCTCCCATAGTTGTCGTCCACCGCTACCATAGTTGTCGTCCACCGCTCCAAGTTTTTGGTGTCCACCGCTCCCATAGTTGTCGTCCACCGCTCCAAGTTTTTGGTGTCCACCGCTCCCATAGTTGTCGTCCACCGCTCCCAAAGTTGTCGTCCACCGCTCCCATAGTTGTCGTCCACCGCTCCCATAGTTGTCGTCCACCGCTACCATAGTTGTCGTCCACCGCTACCAAAGTTGTCGTCCACCGCTCCCATAGTTGTCGTCCACCGCTACCATATTTGTCGTCCACCGCTACCATAGTTGTCGTCCACCGCTCCCATAGTTGTCGTCCACCGCTCTCATAGTTGTCGTCCACCGCTACCATAGTTGTCGTCCACCGCTACCATAGTTGTCGTCCACCGCTCCCATAGTTGTCGTCCACCGCTCCCATAGTTGTCGTCCACCGCTACCATAGTTGTCGTCCACCGCTACCATAGTTGTCGTCCTCCGCTCCCATAGTTGTCGTCCACCGCTACCATAGTTGTCGTCCACCGCTACCATAGTTGTCGTCCACCGCTCTCATAGTTGTCGTCCACCGCTACCATAGTTGTCGTCCACCGCTACCATAGTTGTCGTCCACCGCTACCATAGTTGTCGTCCACCGCTCTCATAGTTGTCGTCCACCGCTACCATAGTTGTCGTCCACCGCTACCATAGTTGTCGTCCACCGCTCCCATAGTTGTCGTCCACCGCTACCATAGTTGTCGTCCACCGCTACCATAGTTGTCGTCCACCGCTCTCATAGTTGTCGTCCACCGCTCTCATAGTTGTCGTCCACCGCTACCATAGTTGTCGTCCACCGCTACCATAGTTGTCGTCCACCGCTCCCATAGTTGTCGTCCACCGCTCCCATAGTTGTCGTCCACCGCTACCATAGTTGTCGTCCACCGCTACCATAGTTGTCGTCCACCGCTCCCATAGTTGTCGTCCACCGCTCCCATAGTTGTCGTCCACCGCTCCCATAGTTGTCGTCCACCGCTCCCATAGTTGTCGTCCACCGCTACCATAGTTGTCGTCCACCGCTACCATAGTTGTCGTCCACCGCTACCATAGTTGTCGTCCACCGCTACCATAGTTGTCGTCCACCGCTCCCATAGTTGTCGTCCACCGCTCCCATAGTTGTCGTCCACCGCTACCATAGTTGTCGTCCACCGCTACCATAGTTGTCGTCCACCGCTCCCATAGTTGTCGTCCACCGCTCCCATAATTGTCGTCCACCGCTACCATTGTTGTCGTCCACCGCTACCATTGTTGTCGTCCACCGCTACCATAGTTGTCGTCCACCGCTCCCATAGTTGTCGTCCACCGCTACCATAGTTGTCGTCCACCGCTCCCATAGTTGTCGTCCACCGCTACCATAGTTGTCGTCCACCGCTCCCATAGTTGTCGTCCACCGCTACCATAGTTGTCGTCCACCGCTACCATAGTTGTCGTCCACCGCTCCCATAGTTGTCGTCCACCGCTCTCATAGTTGTCGTCCACCGCTACCATAGTTGTCGTCCACCGCTACCATAGTTGTCGTCCACCGCTCCCATAGTTGTCGTCCACCGCTACCATAGTTGTCGTCCACCGCTACCATAGTTGTCGTCCACCGCTCCCATAGTTGTCGTCCACCGCTCTCATAGTTGTCGTCCACCGCTACCATAGTTGTCGTCCACCGCTACCATAGTTGTCGTCCACCGCTCCCATAGTTGTCGTCCACCGCTCCCATAGTTGTCGTCCACCGCTACCATAGTTGTCGTCCACCGCTACCATAGTTGTCGTCCACCGCTCCCATAGTTGTCGTCCACCGCTCCCATAGTTGTCGTCCACCGCTCCCATAGTTGTCGTCCACCGCTCCCATAGTTGTCGTCCACCGCTACCATAGTTGTCGTCCACCGCTACCATAGTTGTCGTCCACCGCTACCATAGTTGTCGTCCACCGCTCTCATAGTTGTCGTTCACCGCTCCCATAGTTGTCGTCCACCGCTCCCATAGTTGTCGTCCACCGCTACCATAGTTGTCGTCCACCGCTACCATAGTTGTCGTCCACCGCTACCATAGTTGTCGTCCACCGCTACCATAGTTGTCGTCCACCGCTACCATAGTTGTCGTCTACCGCTCTTATAGTTGTCGTCCACCGCTACCATAGTTGTCGTCCACCGCTCTCATAGTTGTCGTCCACCGCTCTCATAGTTGTCGTCCACCGCTACCATAGTTGTCGTCCACCGCTACCATAGTTGTCGTCCACCGCTACCATAGTTGTCGTCCACCGCTACCATAGTTGTCGTCCACCGCTACCATAGTTGTCGTCCACCGCTACCATAGTTGTCGTCCACCGCTACCATAGTTGTCGTCCACCGCTACCATAGTTGTCGTCCACCGCTACCATAGTTGTCGTCCACCGCTCCCATAGTTGTCGTCCACCGCTCCCATAGTTGTCGTCCACCGCTACCATAGTTGTCGTCCACCGCTACCATAGTTGTCGTCCACCGCTACCATAGTTGTCGTCCACCGCTACCATAGTTGTCGTCCACCGCTACCATAGTTGTCGTCCACCGCTACCATAGTTGTCGTCCACCGCTCCCATAGTTGTCGTCCACCGCTACCATAGTTGTCGTCCACCGCTCTCATAGTTGTCGTCCACCGCTCTCATAGTTGTCGTCCACCGCTCTCATAGTTGTCGTCCACCGCTACCATAGTTGTCGTCCACCGCTCCCATAATTGTCGTCCACCGCTCCCATAGTTGTCGTCCACCGCTCCCATAGTTGTCGTCCACCGCTACCATAGTTGTCGTCCACCGCTACCATAGTTGTCGTCCACCGCTACCATAGTTGTCGTCCACCGCTACCATAGTTGTCGTCCACCGCTACCATAGTTGTCGTCCACCGCTCCCATAGTTGTCGTCCACCGCTACCATAGTTGTCGTCCACCGCTCTCATAGTTGTCGTCCACCGCTCTCATAGTTGTCGTCCACCGCTACCATAGTTGTCGTCCACCGCTACCATAGTTGTCGTCCACCGCTCTCATAGTTGTCGTCCACCGCTACCATAGTTGTCGTCCACCGCTACCATAGTTGTCGTCCACCGCTCCCATAGTTGTCGTCCACCGCTCCCATAGTTGTCGTCCACCGCTACCATAGTTGTCGTCCACCGCTACCATAGTTGTCGTCCACCGCTCCCATAGTTGTCGTCCACCGCTACCATAGTTGTCGTCCACCGCAACCTAGTTGTCGTCCACCGCTCCCATAGTTGTCGTCCACCGCTCTCATAGTTGTCGTCCACCGCTCCCATAGTTGTCGTCCACCGCTACCATAGTTGTCGTCCACCGCTCCCATAGTTGTCGTCCACCGCTCCCAAAGTTGTCGTCCACCGCTACCATAGTTGTCGTCCACCGCTCTCATAGTTGTCGTTCACCGCTACCATAGTTGTCGTCCACCGCTCCCATAGTTGTCGTCCACCGCTACCATAGTTGTCGTCCACCGCTCCCATAGTTGTCGTCCACCGCTCTCATAGTTGTCGTCCACCGCTACCATAGTTGTCGTCCACCGCTACCATAGTTGTCGTCCACCGCTCCCATAGTTGTTGTCCACCGCTCCCATAGTTGTCGTCCACCGCTACCATAGTTGTCGTTCACCGCTACCATAGTTGTCGTCCTCCGCTCCCATAGTTGTCGTCCACCGCTACCATAGTTGTCGTCCACCGCTACCATAGTTGTCGTCCACCGCTCCCATAGTTGTCGTCCACCGCTCCCATAGTTGTCGTCCACCGCTCCCATAGTTGTCGTCCACCGCTCCCATAGTTGTCGTCCACCGCTACCATAGTTGTCGTCCACCGCTACCATAGTTGTCGTCCACCGCTACCATAGTTGTCGTCCACCGCTCTCATAGTTGTCGTTCACCGCTCCCATAGTTGTCGTCCACCGCTCCCATAGTTGTCGTCCACCGCTACCATAGTTGTCGTCCACCGCTACCATAGTTGTCGTCCACCGCTACCATAGTTGTCGTCCACCGCTACCATAGTTGTCGTCCACCGCTACCATAGTTGTCGTCTACCGCTCTCATAGTTGTCGTCCACCGCTCCCATAGTTGTCGTCCACCGCTCCCATAGTTGTCGTCCACCGCTACCATAGTTGTCGTCCACCGCTCTCATAGTTGTCGTCCACCGCTCTCATAGTTGTCGTCCACCGCTACCATAGTTGTCGTCCACCGCTACCATAGTTGTCGTCCACCGCTCTCATAGTTGTCGTCCACCGCTACCATAGTTGTCGTCCACCGCTACCATAGTTGTCGTCCACCGCTCCCATAGTTGTCGTCCACCGCTCCCATAGTTGTCGTCCACCGCTACCATAGTTGTCGTCCACCGCTACCATAGTTGTCGTCCACCGCTCCCATAGTTGTCGTCCACCGCTACCATAGTTGTCGTCCACCGCAACCTAGTTGTCGTCCACCGCTCCCATAGTTGTCGTCCACCGCTCTCATAGTTGTCGTCCACCGCTCCCATAGTTGTCGTCCACCGCTACCATAGTTGTCGTCCACCGCTCCCATAGTTGTCGTCCACCGCTCCCAAAGTTGTCGTCCACCGCTACCATAGTTGTCGTCCACCGCTCTCATAGTTGTCGTTCACCGCTACCATAGTTGTCGTCCACCGCTCCCATAGTTGTCGTCCACCGCTACCATAGTTGTCGTCCACCGCTCCCATAGTTGTCGTCCACCGCTCTCATAGTTGTCGTCCACCGCTACCATAGTTGTCGTCCACCGCTACCATAGTTGTCGTCCACCGCTCCCATAGTTGTCGTCCACCGCTCCCATAGTTGTCGTCCACCGCTACCATAGTTGTCGTTCACCGCTACCATAGTTGTCGTCCTCCGCTCCCATAGTTGTCGTCCACCGCTACCAAAGTTGTCGTCCACCGCTCCCATAGTTGTCGTCCACCGCTACCATAGTTGTCGTCCACCGCTACCATAGTTGTCGTCCACCGCTCCCATAGTTGTCGTCCACCGCTCTCATAGTTGTCGTCCACCGCTACCATAGTTGTCGTCCACCGCTACCATAGTTGTCGTCCACCGCTCCCATAGTTGTCGTCCACCGCTCCCATAGTTGTCGTCCACCGCTACCATAGTTGTCGTCCACCGCTACCATAGTTGTCGTCCTCCGCTCCCATAGTTGTCGTCCACCGCTACCATAGTTGTCGTCCACCGCTACCATAGTTGTCGTCCACCGCTCCCATAGTTGTCGTCCACCGCTACCATAGTTGTCGTCCACCGCTGCCATAGTTGTCGTCCACCGCTCCAAGTTTGTGTGTCCACCGCTCCCATAGTTGTCGTCCACCGCTCCAAGTTTTTGGTGTCCACCGCTCCCAAAGTTGTCGTCCACCGCTCCCATAGTTGTCGTCCACCGCTCCCATAGTTGTCGTCCACCGCTCCCAAAGTTGTCGTCCACCGCTCCCATAGTTGTCGTCCACCGCTCCCATAGTTGTCGTCCACCGCTACCATAGTTGTCGTCCACCGCTACCAAAGTTGTCGTCCACCGCTCCCATAGTTGTCGTCCACCGCTACCATAGTTGTCGTCCACCGCTACCATAGTTGTCGTCCACCGCTCCCATAGTTGTCGTCCACCGCTCTCATAGTTGTCGTCCACCGCTACCATAGTTGTCGTCCACCGCTACCATAGTTGTCGTCCACCGCTCCCATAGTTGTCGTCCACCGCTCCCATAGTTGTCGTCCACCGCTACCATAGTTGTCGTCCACCGCTACCATAGTTGTCGTCCTCCGCTCCCATAGTTGTCGTCCACCGCTACCATAGTTGTCGTCCACCGCTACCATAGTTGTCGTCCACCGCTCTCATAGTTGTCGTCCACCGCTCCCATAGTTGTCGTCCACCGCTCCCATAGTTGTCGTCCACCGCTCCCATAGTTGTCGTCCACCGCTCCCATAGTTGTCGTCCACCGCTCCCATAGTTGTCGTCCACCGCTACCATAGTTGTCGTCCACCGCTACCATAGTTGTCGTCCACCGCTCCCATAGTTGTCGTCCACCGCTACCATAGTTGTCGTCCACCGCTACCATAGTTGTCGTCCACCGCTCCCATAGTTGTCGTCCACCGCTCCAAGTTTTTGGTGTTCACCGCTCCCATAGTTGTCGTCCACCGCTACCATAGTTGTCGTCCACCGCTCCCATAGTTGTCGTCCACCGCTCCCATAGTTGTCGTCCACCGCTACCATAGTTGTCGTCCACCGCTGCCATAGTTGTCGTCCACCGCTCCAAGTTTTTGGTGTCCACCGCTCCCATAGTTGTCGTCCACCGCTCCAAGTTTTTGGTGTCCACCGCTCCCATAGTTGTCGTCCACCGCTCCCAAAGTTGTCGTCCACCGCTCCCATAGTAGTCGTCCACCGCTCCCATAGTTGTCGTCCACCGCTCCCATAGTTGTCGTCCACCGCTACCATAGTTGTCGTCCACCGCTCCCATAGTTGTCGTCCACCGCTCCAAGTTTTTGGTGTTCACCGCTCCCATAGTTGTCGTCCACCGCTACCATAGTTGTCGTCCACCGCTCCCATAGTTGTCGTCCACCGCTCCCATAGTTGTCGTCCACCGCTACCATAGTTGTCGTCCACCGCTCCCATAGTTGTCGTCCACCGCTCCAAGTTTTTGGTGTCCACCGCTCCCATAGTTGTCGTCCACCGCTCCCAAAGTTGTCGTCCACCGCTCCCATAGTTGTCGTCCACCGCTCCCATAGTTGTCGTCCACCGCTACCATAGTTGTCGTCCACCGCTACCAAAGTTGTCGTCCACCGCTCCCATAGTTGTCGTCCACCGCTACCATAGTTGTCGTCCACCGCTACCATAGTTGTCGTCCACCGCTCCCATAGTTGTCGTCCACCGCTCTCATAGTTGTCGTCCACCGCTACCATAGTTGTCGTCCACCGCTACCATAGTTGTCGTCCACCGCTCCCATAGTTGTCGTCCACCGCTCCCATAGTTGTCGTCCACCGCTACCATAGTTGTCGTCCACCGCTACCATAGTTGTCGTCCACCGCTGCCATAGTTGTCGTCCACCGCTCCAAGTTTTTGGTGTCCACCGCTCCCATAGTTGTCGTCCACCGCTCCCATAGTTGTCGTCCACCGCTCCCAAAGTTGTCGTCCACCGCTCCCATAGTTGTCGTCCACCGCTCCCATAGTTGTCGTCCACCGCTACCATAGTTGTCGTCCACCGCTACCAAAGTTGTCGTCCACCGCTCCCATAGTTGTCGTCCACCGCTACCATAGTTGTCGTCCACCGCTATCATAGTTGTCGTCCACCGCTCCCATAGTTGTCGTCCACCGCTCTCATAGTTGTCGTCCACCGCTACCATAGTTGTCGTCCACCGCTACCATAGTTGTCGTCCACCGCTCCCATAGTTGTCGTCCACCGCTCCCATAGTTGTCGTCCACCGCTACCATAGTTGTCGTCCACCGCTACCATAGTTGTCGTCCTCCGCTCCCATAGTTGTCGTCCACCGCTACCATAGTTGTCGTCCACCGCTACCATAGTTGTCGTCCACCGCTCTCATAGTTGTCGTCCACCGCTCCCATAGTTGTCGTCCACCGCTCCCATAGTTGTCGTCCACCGCTCCCATAGTTGTCGTCCACCGCTACCATAGTTGTCGTCCACCGCTACCATAGTTGTCGTCCACCGCTACCATAGTTGTCGTCCACCGCTCCCATAGTTGTCGTCCACCGCTACCATAGTTGTCGTCCACCGCTGCCATAGTTGTCGTCCACCGCTCCAAGTTTGTGTGTCCACCGCTCCCATAGTTGTCGTTCACCGCTCCAAGTTTTTGGTGTCCACCGCTCCCAAAGTTGTCGTCCACCGCTCCCATAGTTGTCGTCCACCGCTCCCATAGTTGTCGTCCACCGCTCCCAAAGTTGTCGTCCACCGCTCCCATAGTTGTCGTCCACCGCTCCCATAGTTGTCGTCCACCGCTACCATAGTTGTCGTCCACCGCTACCAAAGTTGTCGTCCACCGCTCCCATAGTTGTCGTCCACCGCTACCATAGTTGTCGTCCACCGCTACCATAGTTGTCGTCCACCGCTCCCATAGTTGTCGTCCACCGCTCTCATAGTTGTCGTCCACCGCTACCATAGTTGTCGTCCACCGCTACCATAGTTGTCGTCCACCGCTCTCATAGTTGTCGTCCACCGCTCCCATAGTTGTCGTCCACCGCTACCATAGTTGTCGTCCACCGCTACCATAGTTGTCTACCTCCGCTCCCATAGTTGTCGTCCACCGCTACCATAGTTGTCGTCCACCGCTACCATAGTTGTCGTCCACCGCTCTCATAGTTGTCGTCCACCGCTCCCATAGTTGTCGTCCACCGCTCCCATAGTTGTCGTCCACCGCTCCCATAGTTGTCGTCCACCGCTCCCATAGTTGTCGTCCACCGCTACCATAGTTGTCGTCCACCGCTACCATAGTTGTCGTCCACCGCTCCCATAGTTGTCGTCCACCGCTACCATAGTTGTCGTCCACCGCTACCATAGTTGTCGTCCACCGCTCCCATAGTTGTCGTCCACCGCTCCAAGTTTTTGGTGTTCACCGCTCCCATAGTTGTCGTCCACCGCTACCATAGTTGTCGTCCACCGCTCCCATAGTTGTCGTCCACCGCTACCATAGTTGTCGTCCACCGCTGCCATAGTTGTCGTCCACCGCTCCAAGTTTTTGGTGTCCACCGCTCCCATAGTTGTCGTCCACCGCTCCAAGTTTTTGGTGTCCACCGCTCCCATAGTTGTCGTCCACCGCTCCCAAAGTTGTCGTCCACCGCTCCCATAGTTGTCGTCCACCGCTCCCATAGTTGTCGTCCACCGCTCCCATAGTTGTCGTCCACCGCTCCCATAGTTGTCGTCCACCGCTACCATAGTTGTCGTCCACCGCTGCCATAGTTGTCGTCCACCGCTCCAAGTTTTTGGTGTCCACCGCTCCCATAGTTGTCGTCCACCGCTCCAAGTTTTTGGTGTCCACCGCTCCCATAGTTGTCGTCCACCGCTCCCAAAGTTGTCGTCCACCGCTCCCATAGTTGTCGTCCACCGCTCCCATAGTTGTCGTCCACCGCTACCATAGTTGTCGTCCACCGCTACCAAAGTTGTCGTCCACCGCTCCCATAGTTGTCGTCCACCGCTACCATAGTTGTCGTCCACCGCTACCATAGTTGTCGTCCACCGCTCCCATAGTTGTCGTCCACCGCTCTCATAGTTGTCGTCCACCGCTACCATAGTTGTCGTCCACCGCTACCATAGTTGTCGTCCACCGCTCCCATAGTTGTCGTCCACCGCTCCCATAGTTGTCGTCCACCGCTACCATAGTTGTCGTCCACCGCTACCATAGTTGTCGTCCTCCGCTCCCATAGTTGTCGTCCACCGCTACCATAGTTGTCGTCCACCGCTACCATAGTTGTCGTCCACCGCTCTCATAGTTGTCGTCCACCGCTCCCATAGTTGTCGTCCACCGCTCCCATAGTTGTCGTCCACCGCTCCCATAGTTGTCGTCCACCGCTACCATAGTTGTCGTCCACCGCTACCATAGTTGTCGTCCACCGCTACCATAGTTGTCGTCCACCGCTCCCATAGTTGTCGTCCACCGCTACCATAGTTGTCGTCCACCGCTGCCATAGTTGTCGTCCACCGCTCCAAGTTTTTGGTGTCCACCGCTCCCATAGTTGTCGTCCACCGCTCCAAGTTTTTGGTGTCCACCGCTCCCAAAGTTGTCGTCCACCGCTCCCATAGTTGTCGTCCACCGCTCCCATAGTTGTCGTCCACCGCTCCCAAAGTTGTCGTCCACCGCTCCCATAGTTGTCGTCCACCGCTACCATAGTTGTCGTCCACCGCTACCATAGTTGTCGTCCACCGCTCCCATAGTTGTCGTCCACCGCTCTCATAGTTGTCGTCCACCGCTACCATAGTTGTCGTCCACCGCTACCATAGTTGTCGTCCACCGCTCCCATAGTTGTCGTCCACCGCTCCCATAGTTGTCGTCCACCGCTACCATAGTTGTCGTCCACCGCTACCATAGTTGTCGTCCTCCGCTCCCATAGTTGTCGTCCACCGCTACCATAGTTGTCGTCCACCGCTACCATAGTTGTCGTTCACCGCTCTCATAGTTGTCGTCCACCGCTACCATAGTTGTCGTCCACCGCTCCCATAGTTGTCGTCCACCGCTCCCATAGTTGTCGTCCACCGCTCCCATAGTTGTCGTCCACCGCTCTCATAGTTGTCGTCCACCGCTCCCATAGTTGTCGTCCACCGCTACCATAGTTGTCGTCCACCGCTCCCATAGTTGTCGTCCACCGCTCCCAAAGTTGTCGTCCACCGCTACCATAGTTGTCGTCCACCGCTACCATAGTTGTCGTCCACCGCTACCATAGTTGTCGTCCACCGCTCCCATAGTTGTCGTCCACCGCTCCCATAGTTGTCGTCCACCGCTACCATGGTTGTCGTCCACCGCTACCATAGTTGTCGTCCACCGCTCCCATAGTTGTCGTCCACCGCTCCCATAATTGTCGTCCACCGCTCTCATAGTTGTCGTCCACCGCTACCATAGTTGTCGTCCACCGCTCCCATAGTTGTCGTCCACCGCTACCATAGTTGTCGTCCACCGCTCCCATAGTTGTCGTCCACCGCTACCATAGTTGTCGTCCACCGCTCCCATAGTTGTGGTCCACCGCTACCATAGTTGTCGTCCACCGCTACCATAGTTGTCGTCCACCGCTCCCATAGTTGTCGTCCACCGCTCTCATAGTTGTCGTCCACCGCTACCATAGTTGTCGTCCACCGCTACCATAGTTGTCGTCCACCGCTCCCATAGTTGTCGTCCACCGCTACCATAGTTGTCGTCCACCGCTACCATAGTTGTCGTCCACCGCTCCCATAGTTGTCGTCCACCGCTCTCATAGTTGTCGTCCACCGCTACCATAGTTGTCGTCCACCGCTACCATAGTTGTCGTCCACCGCTCCCATAGTTGTCGTCCACCGCTCCCATAGTTGTCGTCCACCGCTACCATAGTTGTCGTCCACCGCTACCATAGTTGTCGTCCACCGCTCCCATAGTTGTCGTCCACCGCTCCCATAGTTGTCGTCCACCGCTCCCATAGTTGTCGTCCACCGCTCCCATAGTTGTCGTCCACCGCTACCATAGTTGTCGTCCACCGCTACCATAGTTGTCGTCCACCGCTACCATAGTTGTCGTCCACCGCTCTCATAGTTGTCGTTCACCGCTCCCATAGTTGTCGTCCACCGCTCCCATAGTTGTCGTCCACCGCTACCATAGTTGTCGTCCACCGCTACCATAGTTGTCGTCCACCGCTACCATAGTTGTCGTCCACCGCTACCATAGTTGTCGTCCACCGCTACCATAGTTGTCGTCTACCGCTCTCATAGTTGTCGTCCACCGCTCCCATAGTTGTCGTCCACCGCTCCCATAGTTGTCGTCCACCGCTACCATAGTTGTCGTCCACCGCTCTCATAGTTGTCGTCCACCGCTCTCATAGTTGTCGTCCACCGCTACCATAGTTGTCGTCCACCGCTACCATAGTTGTCGTCCACCGCTCTCATAGTTGTCGTCCACCGCTACCATAGTTGTCGTCCACCGCTACCATAGTTGTCGTCCACCGCTCCCATAGTTGTCGTCCACCGCTCCCATAGTTGTCGTCCACCGCTACCATAGTTGTCGTCCACCGCTACCATAGTTGTCGTCCACCGCTCCCATAGTTGTCGTCCACCGCTACCATAGTTGTCGTCCACCGCAACCTAGTTGTCGTCCACCGCTCCCATAGTTGTCGTCCACCGCTCTCATAGTTGTCGTCCACCGCTCCCATAGTTGTCGTCCACCGCTACCATAGTTGTCGTCCACCGCTCCCATAGTTGTCGTCCACCGCTCCCAAAGTTGTCGTCCACCGCTACCATAGTTGTCGTCCACCGCTCTCATAGTTGTCGTTCACCGCTACCATAGTTGTCGTCCACCGCTCCCATAGTTGTCGTCCACCGCTACCATAGTTGTCGTCCACCGCTCCCATAGTTGTCGTCCACCGCTCTCATAGTTGTCGTCCACCGCTACCATAGTTGTCGTCCACCGCTACCATAGTTGTCGTCCACCGCTCCCATAGTTGTCGTCCACCGCTCCCATAGTTGTCGTCCACCGCTACCATAGTTGTCGTCCACCGCTACCATAGTTGTCGTCCACCGCTCCCATAGTTGTCGTCCACCGCTCTCATAGTTGTCGTCCACCGCTACCATAGTTGTCGTCCACCGCTACCATAGTTGTCGTCCACCGCTCCCATAGTTGTCGTCCACCGCTCCCATAGTTGTCGTCCACCGCTACCATAGTTGTCGTCCACCGCTACCATAGTTGTCGTCCACCGCTCCCATAGTTGTCGTCCACCGCTCCCATAGTTGTCGTCCACCGCTCCCATAGTTGTCGTCCACCGCTCCCATAGTTGTCGTCCACCGCTACCATAGTTGTCGTCCACCGCTACCATAGTTGTCGTCCACCGCTACCATAGTTGTCGTCCACCGCTCTCATAGTTGTCGTTCACCGCTCCCATAGTTGTCGTCCACCGCTCCCATAGTTGTCGTCCACCGCTACCATAGTTGTCGTCCACCGCTACCATAGTTGTCGTCCACCGCTACCATAGTTGTCGTCCACCGCTACCATAGTTGTCGTCCACCGCTACCATAGTTGTCGTCTACCGCTCTCATAGTTGTCGTCCACCGCTCCCATAGTTGTCGTCCACCGCTCCCATAGTTGTCGTCCACCGCTACCATAGTTGTCGTCCACCGCTCTCATAGTTGTCGTCCACCGCTCTCATAGTTGTCGTCCACCGCTACCATAGTTGTCGTCCACCGCTACCATAGTTGTCGTCCACCGCTCTCATAGTTGTCGTCCACCGCTACCATAGTTGTCGTCCACCGCTACCATAGTTGTCGTCCACCGCTCCCATAGTTGTCGTCCACCGCTCCCATAGTTGTCGTCCACCGCTACCATAGTTGTCGTCCACCGCTACCATAGTTGTCGTCCACCGCTCCCATAGTTGTCGTCCACCGCTACCATAGTTGTCGTCCACCGCAACCTAGTTGTCGTCCACCGCTCCCATAGTTGTCGTCCACCGCTCTCATAGTTGTCGTCCACCGCTCCCATAGTTGTCGTCCACCGCTACCATAGTTGTCGTCCACCGCTCCCATAGTTGTCGTCCACCGCTCCCAAAGTTGTCGTCCACCGCTACCATAGTTGTCGTCCACCGCTCTCATAGTTGTCGTTCACCGCTACCATAGTTGTCGTCCACCGCTCCCATAGTTGTCGTCCACCGCTACCATAGTTGTCGTCCACCGCTCCCATAGTTGTCGTCCACCGCTCTCATAGTTGTCGTCCACCGCTACCATAGTTGTCGTCCACCGCTACCATAGTTGTCGTCCACCGCTCCCATAGTTGTCGTCCACCGCTCCCATAGTTGTCGTCCACCGCTACCATAGTTGTCGTCCACCGCTACCATAGTTGTCGTCCACCGCTCTCATAGTTGTCGTCCACCGCTCCCATAGTTGTCGTCCACCGCTCCCATAGTTGTCGTCCACCGCTACCATAGTTGTCGTCCACCGCTACCAAAGTTGTCGTCCACCGCTACCATAGTTGTCGTCCACCGCTACCATAGTTGTCGTCCACCGCTACCAAAGTTGTCGTCCACCGCTACCATAGTTGTCGTCCACCGCTACCATAGTTGTCGTCCACCGCTACCATAGTTGTCGTCCACCGCTACCATAGTTGTCGTCCACCGCTACCATAGTTGTCGTCCACCGCTCCCATAGTTGTCGTCCACCGCTCCCATAGTTGTCGTCCACCGCTACCATAGTTGTCGTCCACCGCTCCCATAGTTGTCGTCCACCGCTCCCATAGTTGTCGTCCACCGCTACCATAGTTGTCGTCCACCGCTACCAAAGTTGTCGTCCACCGCTCCCATAGTTGTCGTCCACCGCTACCATAGTTGTCGTCCACCGCTACCATAGTTGTCGTCCACCGCTCCCATAGTTGTCGTCCACCGCTCTCATAGTTGTCGTCCACCGCTACCATAGTTGTCGTCCACCGCTACCATAGTTGTCGTCCACCGCTCCCATAGTTGTCGTCCACCGCTCCCATAGTTGTCGTCCACCGCTACCATAGTTGTCGTCCACCGCTACCATAGTTGTCGTCCTCCGCTCCCATAGTTGTCGTCCACCGCTACCATAGTTGTCGTCCACCGCTACCATAGTTGTCGTCCACCGCTCCCATAGTTGTCGTCCACCGCTACCATAGTTGTCGTCCACCGCTGCCATAGTTGTCGTCCACCGCTCCAAGTTTGTGTGTCCACCGCTCCCATAGTTGTCGTCCACCGCTCCAAGTTTTTGGTGTCCACCGCTCCCAAAGTTGTCGTCCACCGCTCCCATAGTTGTCGTCCACCGCTCCCATAGTTGTCGTCCACCGCTCCCAAAGTTGTCGTCCACCGCTCCCATAGTTGTCGTCCACCGCTCCCATAGTTGTCGTCCACCGCTACCATAGTTGTCGTCCACCGCTACCAAAGTTGTCGTCCACCGCTCCCATAGTTGTCGTCCACCGCTACCATAGTTGTCGTCCACCGCTACCATAGTTGTCGTCCACCGCTCCCATAGTTGTCGTCCACCGCTCTCATAGTTGTCGTCCACCGCTACCATAGTTGTCGTCCACCGCTACCATAGTTGTCGTCCACCGCTCCCATAGTTGTCGTCCACCGCTCCCATAGTTGTCGTCCACCGCTACCATAGTTGTCGTCCACCGCTACCATAGTTGTCGTCCTCCGCTCCCATAGTTGTCGTCCACCGCTACCATAGTTGTCGTCCACCGCTACCATAGTTGTCGTCCACCGCTCTCATAGTTGTCGTCCACCGCTACCATAGTTGTCGTCCACCGCTACCATAGTTGTCGTCCACCGCTCTCATAGTTGTCGTCCACCGCTCCCATAGTTGTCGTCCACCGCTCCCATAGTTGTCGTCCACCGCTACCATAGTTGTCGTCCACCGCTACCAAAGTTGTCGTCCACCGCTACCATAGTTGTCGTCCACCGCTACCATAGTTGTCGTCCACCGCTACCAAAGTTGTCGTCCACCGCTACCATAGTTGTCGTCCACCGCTACCATAGTTGTCGTCCACCGCTACCATAGTTGTCGTCCACCGCTACCATAGTTGTCGTCCACCGCTACCATAGTTGTCGTCCACCGCTCCCATAGTTGTCGTCCACCGCTCCCATAGTTGTCGTCCACCGCTACCATAGTTGTCGTCCACCGCTCCCATAGTTGTCGTCCACCGCTCCCATAGTTGTCGTCCACCGCTACCATAGTTGTCGTCCACCGCTACCAAAGTTGTCGTCCACCGCTCCCATAGTTGTCGTCCACCGCTACCATAGTTGTCGTCCACCGCTACCATAGTTGTCGTCCACCGCTCCCATAGTTGTCGTCCACCGCTCTCATAGTTGTCGTCCACCGCTACCATAGTTGTCGTCCACCGCTACCATAGTTGTCGTCCACCGCTCCCATAGTTGTCGTCCACCGCTCCCATAGTTGTCGTCCACCGCTACCATAGTTGTCGTCCACCGCTACCATAGTTGTCGTCCTCCGCTCCCATAGTTGTCGTCCACCGCTACCATAGTTGTCGTCCACCGCTACCATAGTTGTCGTCCACCGCTCCCATAGTTGTCGTCCACCGCTACCATAGTTGTCGTCCACCGCTGCCATAGTTGTCGTCCACCGCTCCAAGTTTGTGTGTCCACCGCTCCCATAGTTGTCGTCCACCGCTCCAAGTTTTTGGTGTCCACCGCTCCCAAAGTTGTCGTCCACCGCTCCCATAGTTGTCGTCCACCGCTCCCATAGTTGTCGTCCACCGCTCCCAAAGTTGTCGTCCACCGCTCCCATAGTTGTCGTCCACCGCTCCCATAGTTGTCGTCCACCGCTACCATAGTTGTCGTCCACCGCTACCAAAGTTGTCGTCCACCGCTCCCATAGTTGTCGTCCACCGCTACCATAGTTGTCGTCCACCGCTACCATAGTTGTCGTCCACCGCTCCCATAGTTGTCGTCCACCGCTCTCATAGTTGTCGTCCACCGCTACCATAGTTGTCGTCCACCGCTACCATAGTTGTCGTCCACCGCTCCCATAGTTGTCGTCCACCGCTCCCATAGTTGTCGTCCACCGCTACCATAGTTGTCGTCCACCGCTACCATAGTTGTCGTCCTCCGCTCCCATAGTTGTCGTCCACCGCTACCATAGTTGTCGTCCACCGCTACCATAGTTGTCGTCCACCGCTCTCATAGTTGTCGTCCACCGCTCCCATAGTTGTCGTCCACCGCTCCCATAGTTGTCGTCCACCGCTCCCATAGTTGTCGTCCACCGCTCCCATAGTTGTCGTCCACCGCTCCCATAGTTGTCGTCCACCGCTACCATAGTTGTCGTCCACCGCTACCATAGTTGTCGTCCACCGCTCCCATAGTTGTCGTCCACCGCTACCATAGTTGTCGTCCACCGCTACCATAGTTGTCGTCCACCGCTCCCATAGTTGTCGTCCACCGCTCCAAGTTTTTGGTGTTCACCGCTCCCATAGTTGTCGTCCACCGCTACCATAGTTGTCGTCCACCGCTCCCATAGTTGTCGTCCACCGCTCCCATAGTTGTCGTCCACCGCTACCATAGTTGTCGTCCACCGCTGCCATAGTTGTCGTCCACCGCTCCAAGTTTTTGGTGTCCACCGCTCCCATAGTTGTCGTCCACCGCTCCAAGTTTTTGGTGTCCACCGCTCCCATAGTTGTCGTCCACCGCTCCCAAAGTTGTCGTCCACCGCTCCCATAGTTGTCGTCCACCGCTCCCATAGTTGTCGTCCACCGCTCCCATAGTTGTCGTCCACCGCTACCATAGTTGTCGTCCACCGCTCCCATAGTTGTCGTCCACCGCTCCCATAGTTGTCGTCCACCGCTCCAAGTTTTTGGTGTTCACCGCTCCCATAGTTGTCGTCCACCGCTACCATAGTTGTCGTCCACCGCTCCCATAGTTGTCGTCCACCGCTCCCATAGTTGTCGTCCACCGCTACCATAGTTGTCGTCCACCGCTGCCATAGTTGTCGTCCACCGCTCCAAGTTTTTGGTGTCCACCGCTCCATAGTTGTCGTCCACCGCTCCCAAAGTTGTCGTCCACCGCTCCCATAGTTGTCGTCCACCGCTACCATAGTTGTCGTCCACCGCTACCATAGTTGTCGTCCTCCGCTCCCATAGTTGTCGTCCACCGCTACCATAGTTGTCGTCCACCGCTACCATAGTTGTCGTCCACCGCTCTCATAGTTGTCGTCCACCGCTCCCATAGTTGTCGTCCACCGCTCCCATAGTTGTCGTCCACCGCTACCATAGTTGTCGTCCACCGCTACCATAGTTGTCGTCCACCGCTCCCATAGTTGTCGTCCACCGCTACCATAGTTGTCGTCCACCGCTACCAAAGTTGTCGTCCACCGCTCCCATAGTTGTCGTCCACCGCTACCATAGTTGTCGTCCACCGCTACCATAGTTGTCGTCCACCGCTCCCATAGTTGTCGTCCACCGCTCTCATAGTTGTCGTCCACCGCTACCATAGTTGTCGTCCACCGCTACCATAGTTGTCGTCCACCGCTCCCATAGTTGTCGTCCACCGCTCCCATAATTGTCGTCCACCGCTACCATTGTTGTCGTCCACCGCTACCATAGTTGTCGTCCACCGCTCCCATAGTTGTCGTCCACCGCTACCATAGTTGTCGTCCACCGCTCCCATAGTTGTCGTCCACCGCTACCATAGTTGTCGTCCACCGCTCCCATAGTTGTCGTCCACCGCTACCATAGTTGTCGTCCACCGCTACCATAGTTGTCGTCCACCGCTCCCATAGTTGTCGTCCACCGCTCTCATAGTTGTCGTCCACCGCTACCATAGTTGTCGTCCACCGCTACCATAGTTGTCGTCCACCGCTCCCATAGTTGTCGTCCACCGCTACCATAGTTGTCGTCCACCGCTACCATAGTTGTCGTCCACCGCTCCCATAGTTGTCGTCCACCGCTCTCATAGTTGTCGTCCACCGCTACCATAGTTGTCGTCCACCGCTACCATAGTTGTCGTCCACCGCTCCCATAGTTGTCGTCCACCGCTCCCATAGTTGTCGTCCACCGCTACCATAGTTGTCGTCCACCGCTACCATAGTTGTCGTCCACCGCTCCCATAGTTGTCGTCCACCGCTCCCATAGTTGTCGTCCACCGCTCCCATAGTTGTCGTCCACCGCTCCCATAGTTGTCGTCCACCGCTACCATAGTTGTCGTCCACCGCTACCATAGTTGTCGTCCACCGCTACCATAGTTGTCGTCCACCGCTCTCATAGTTGTCGTTCACCGCTCCCATAGTTGTCGTCCACCGCTCCCATAGTTGTCGTCCACCGCTACCATAGTTGTCGTCTACCGCTCTCATAGTTGTCGTCCACCGCTCCCATAGTTGTCGTCCACCGCTCCCATAGTTGTCGTCCACCGCTACCATAGTTGTCGTCCACCGCTCTCATAGTTGTCGTCCACCGCTACCATAGTTGTCGTCCACCGCTCTCATAGTTGTCGTCCACCGCTACCATAGTTGTCGTCCACCGCTCCCATAGTTGTCGTCCACCGCTCCCATAGTTGTCGTCCACCGCTACCATAGTTGTCGTCCACCGCTACCAAAGTTGTCGTCCACCGCTACCATAGTTGTCGTCCACCGCTACCATAGTTGTCGTCCACCGCTACCAAAGTTGTCGTCCACCGCTACCATAGTTGTCGTCCACCGCTACCATAGTTGTCGTCCACCGCTACCATAGTTGTCGTCCACCGCTACCATAGTTGTCGTCCACCGCTACCATAGTTGTCGTCCACCGCTCCCATAGTTGTCGTCCACCGCTCCCATAGTTGTCGTCCACCGCTACCATAGTTGTCGTCCACCGCTCCCATAGTTGTCGTCCACCGCTCCCATAGTTGTCGTCCACCGCTACCATAGTTGTCGTCCACCGCTACCAAAGTTGTCGTCCACCGCTCCCATAGTTGTCGTCCACCGCTACCATAGTTGTCGTCCACCGCTACCATAGTTGTCGTCCACCGCTCCCATAGTTGTCGTCCACCGCTCTCATAGTTGTCGTCCACCGCTACCATAGTTGTCGTCCACCGCTACCATAGTTGTCGTCCACCGCTCCCATAGTTGTCGTCCACCGCTCCCATAGTTGTCGTCCACCGCTACCATAGTTGTCGTCCACCGCTACCATAGTTGTCGTCCTCCGCTCCCATAGTTGTCGTCCACCGCTACCATAGTTGTCGTCCACCGCTACCATAGTTGTCGTCCACCGCTCCCATAGTTGTCGTCCACCGCTACCATAGTTGTCGTCCACCGCTGCCATAGTTGTCGTCCACCGCTCCAAGTTTGTGTGTCCACCGCTCCCATAGTTGTCGTCCACCGCTCCAAGTTTTTGGTGTCCACCGCTCCCAAAGTTGTCGTCCACCGCTCCCATAGTTGTCGTCCACCGCTCCCATAGTTGTCGTCCACCGCTCCCAAAGTTGTCGTCCACCGCTCCCATAGTTGTCGTCCACCGCTCCCATAGTTGTCGTCCACCGCTACCATAGTTGTCGTCCACCGCTACCAAAGTTGTCGTCCACCGCTCCCATAGTTGTCGTCCACCGCTACCATAGTTGTCGTCCACCGCTACCATAGTTGTCGTCCACCGCTCCCATAGTTGTCGTCCACCGCTCTCATAGTTGTCGTCCACCGCTACCATAGTTGTCGTCCACCGCTACCATAGTTGTCGTCCACCGCTCCCATAGTTGTCGTCCACCGCTCCCATAGTTGTCGTCCACCGCTACCATAGTTGTCGTCCACCGCTACCATAGTTGTCGTCCTCCGCTCCCATAGTTGTCGTCCACCGCTACCATAGTTGTCGTCCACCGCTACCATAGTTGTCGTCCACCGCTCTCATAGTTGTCGTCCACCGCTACCATAGTTGTCGTCCACCGCTACCATAGTTGTCGTCCACCGCTCTCATAGTTGTCGTCCACCGCTCCCATAGTTGTCGTCCACCGCTCCCATAGTTGTCGTCCACCGCTACCATAGTTGTCGTCCACCGCTACCAAAGTTGTCGTCCACCGCTACCATAGTTGTCGTCCACCGCTACCATAGTTGTCGTCCACCGCTACCAAAGTTGTCGTCCACCGCTACCATAGTTGTCGTCCACCGCTACCATAGTTGTCGTCCACCGCTACCATAGTTGTCGTCCACCGCTACCATAGTTGTCGTCCACCGCTACCATAGTTGTCGTCCACCGCTCCCATAGTTGTCGTCCACCGCTCCCATAGTTGTCGTCCACCGCTACCATAGTTGTCGTCCACCGCTCCCATAGTTGTCGTCCACCGCTCCCATAGTTGTCGTCCACCGCTACCATAGTTGTCGTCCACCGCTACCAAAGTTGTCGTCCACCGCTCCCATAGTTGTCGTCCACCGCTACCATAGTTGTCGTCCACCGCTACCATAGTTGTCGTCCACCGCTCCCATAGTTGTCGTCCACCGCTCTCATAGTTGTCGTCCACCGCTACCATAGTTGTCGTCCACCGCTACCATAGTTGTCGTCCACCGCTCCCATAGTTGTCGTCCACCGCTCCCATAGTTGTCGTCCACCGCTACCATAGTTGTCGTCCACCGCTACCATAGTTGTCGTCCTCCGCTCCCATAGTTGTCGTCCACCGCTACCATAGTTGTCGTCCACCGCTACCATAGTTGTCGTCCACCGCTCCCATAGTTGTCGTCCACCGCTACCATAGTTGTCGTCCACCGCTGCCATAGTTGTCGTCCACCGCTCCAAGTTTGTGTGTCCACCGCTCCCATAGTTGTCGTCCACCGCTCCAAGTTTTTGGTGTCCACCGCTCCCAAAGTTGTCGTCCACCGCTCCCATAGTTGTCGTCCACCGCTCCCATAGTTGTCGTCCACCGCTCCCAAAGTTGTCGTCCACCGCTCCCATAGTTGTCGTCCACCGCTCCCATAGTTGTCGTCCACCGCTACCATAGTTGTCGTCCACCGCTACCAAAGTTGTCGTCCACCGCTCCCATAGTTGTCGTCCACCGCTACCATAGTTGTCGTCCACCGCTACCATAGTTGTCGTCCACCGCTCCCATAGTTGTCGTCCACCGCTCTCATAGTTGTCGTCCACCGCTACCATAGTTGTCGTCCACCGCTACCATAGTTGTCGTCCACCGCTCCCATAGTTGTCGTCCACCGCTCCCATAGTTGTCGTCCACCGCTACCATAGTTGTCGTCCACCGCTACCATAGTTGTCGTCCTCCGCTCCCATAGTTGTCGTCCACCGCTACCATAGTTGTCGTCCACCGCTACCATAGTTGTCGTCCACCGCTCTCATAGTTGTCGTCCACCGCTCCCATAGTTGTCGTCCACCGCTCCCATAGTTGTCGTCCACCGCTCCCATAGTTGTCGTCCACCGCTCCCATAGTTGTCGTCCACCGCTCCCATAGTTGTCGTCCACCGCTACCATAGTTGTCGTCCACCGCTACCATAGTTGTCGTCCACCGCTCCCATAGTTGTCGTCCACCGCTACCATAGTTGTCGTCCACCGCTACCATAGTTGTCGTCCACCGCTCCCATAGTTGTCGTCCACCGCTCCAAGTTTTTGGTGTTCACCGCTCCCATAGTTGTCGTCCACCGCTACCATAGTTGTCGTCCACCGCTCCCATAGTTGTCGTCCACCGCTCCCATAGTTGTCGTCCACCGCTACCATAGTTGTCGTCCACCGCTGCCATAGTTGTCGTCCACCGCTCCAAGTTTTTGGTGTCCACCGCTCCCATAGTTGTCGTCCACCGCTCCAAGTTTTTGGTGTCCACCGCTCCCATAGTTGTCGTCCACCGCTCCCAAAGTTGTCGTCCACCGCTCCCATAGTTGTCGTCCACCGCTCCCATAGTTGTCGTCCACCGCTCCCATAGTTGTCGTCCACCGCTACCATAGTTGTCGTCCACCGCTCCCATAGTTGTCGTCCACCGCTCCCATAGTTGTCGTCCACCGCTCCAAGTTTTTGGTGTTCACCGCTCCCATAGTTGTCGTCCACCGCTACCATAGTTGTCGTCCACCGCTCCCATAGTTGTCGTCCACCGCTCCCATAGTTGTCGTCCACCGCTACCATAGTTGTCGTCCACCGCTGCCATAGTTGTCGTCCACCGCTCCAAGTTTTTGGTGTCCACCGCTCCATAGTTGTCGTCCACCGCTCCCAAAGTTGTCGTCCACCGCTCCCATAGTTGTCGTCCACCGCTACCATAGTTGTCGTCCACCGCTACCATAGTTGTCGTCCTCCGCTCCCATAGTTGTCGTCCACCGCTACCATAGTTGTCGTCCACCGCTACCATAGTTGTCGTCCACCGCTCTCATAGTTGTCGTCCACCGCTCCCATAGTTGTCGTCCACCGCTCCCATAGTTGTCGTCCACCGCTACCATAGTTGTCGTCCACCGCTACCATAGTTGTCGTCCACCGCTCCCATAGTTGTCGTCCACCGCTACCATAGTTGTCGTCCACCGCTACCAAAGTTGTCGTCCACCGCTCCCATAGTTGTCGTCCACCGCTACCATAGTTGTCGTCCACCGCTACCATAGTTGTCGTCCACCGCTCCCATAGTTGTCGTCCACCGCTCTCATAGTTGTCGTCCACCGCTACCATAGTTGTCGTCCACCGCTACCATAGTTGTCGTCCACCGCTCCCATAGTTGTCGTCCACCGCTCCCATAATTGTCGTCCACCGCTACCATTGTTGTCGTCCACCGCTACCATAGTTGTCGTCCACCGCTCCCATAGTTGTCGTCCACCGCTACCATAGTTGTCGTCCACCGCTCCCATAGTTGTCGTCCACCGCTACCATAGTTGTCGTCCACCGCTCCCATAGTTGTCGTCCACCGCTACCATAGTTGTCGTCCACCGCTACCATAGTTGTCGTCCACCGCTCCCATAGTTGTCGTCCACCGCTCTCATAGTTGTCGTCCACCGCTACCATAGTTGTCGTCCACCGCTACCATAGTTGTCGTCCACCGCTCCCATAGTTGTCGTCCACCGCTACCATAGTTGTCGTCCACCGCTACCATAGTTGTCGTCCACCGCTCCCATAGTTGTCGTCCACCGCTCTCATAGTTGTCGTCCACCGCTACCATAGTTGTCGTCCACCGCTACCATAGTTGTCGTCCACCGCTCCCATAGTTGTCGTCCACCGCTCCCATAGTTGTCGTCCACCGCTACCATAGTTGTCGTCCACCGCTACCATAGTTGTCGTCCACCGCTCCCATAGTTGTCGTCCACCGCTCCCATAGTTGTCGTCCACCGCTCCCATAGTTGTCGTCCACCGCTCCCATAGTTGTCGTCCACCGCTACCATAGTTGTCGTCCACCGCTACCATAGTTGTCGTCCACCGCTACCATAGTTGTCGTCCACCGCTCTCATAGTTGTCGTTCACCGCTCCCATAGTTGTCGTCCACCGCTCCCATAGTTGTCGTCCACCGCTACCATAGTTGTCGTCTACCGCTCTCATAGTTGTCGTCCACCGCTCCCATAGTTGTCGTCCACCGCTCCCATAGTTGTCGTCCACCGCTACCATAGTTGTCGTCCACCGCTCTCATAGTTGTCGTCCACCGCTACCATAGTTGTCGTCCACCGCTCTCATAGTTGTCGTCCACCGCTACCATAGTTGTCGTCCACCGCTACCATAGTTGTCGTCCACCGCTCCCATAGTTGTCGTCCACCGCTCCCATAGTTGTCGTCCACCGCTACCATAGTTGTCGTCCACCGCTACCATAGTTGTCGTCCACCGCTCCCATAGTTGTCGTCCACCGCTCCCATAATTGTCGTCCACCGCTACCATTGTTGTCGTCCACCGCTACCATAGTTGTCGTCCACCGCTCCCATAGTTGTCGTCCACCGCTCCAAGTTTTTGGTGTTCACCGCTCCCATAGTTGTCGTCCACCGCTCCCATAGTTGTCGTCCACCGCTCCCATAGTTGTCGTCCACCGCTCCCATAGTTGTCGTCCACCGCTACCATAGTTGTCGTCCACCGCTGCCATAGTTGTCGTCCACCGCTCCAAGTTTTTGGTGTCCACCGCTCCCATAGTTGTCGTCCACCGCTCTAAGTTTTTGGTGTCCACCGCTCCCATAGTTGTCGTCCACCGCTCCCAAAGTTGTCGTCCACCGCTCCCATAGTTGTCGTCCACCGCTACCATAGTTGTCGTCCACCGCTACCATAGTTGTCGTCCACCGCTCCCATAGTTGTCGTCCACCGCTCTCATAGTTGTCGTCCACCGCTACCATAGTTGTCGTCCACCGCTACCATAGTTGTCGTCCACCGCTCCCATAGTTGTCGTCCACCGCTCCCATAGTTGTCGTCCACCGCTACCATAGTTGTCGTCCACCGCTACCATAGTTGTCGTCCACCGCTCCCATAGTTGTCGTCCACCGCTCCCATAGTTGTCGTCCACCGCTCCCATAGTTGTCGTCCACCGCTCCCATAGTTGTCGTCCACCGCTACCATAGTTGTCGTCCACCGCTACCATAGTTGTCGTCCACCGCTACCATAGTTGTCGTCCACCGCTCTCATAGTTGTCGTTCACCGCTCCCATAGTTGTCGTCCACCGCTCCCATAGTTGTCGTCCACCGCTACCATAGTTGTCGTCTACCGCTCTCATAGTTGTCGTCCACCGCTCCCATAGTTGTCGTCCACCGCTCCCATAGTTGTCGTCCACCGCTACCATAGTTGTCGTCCACCGCTCTCATAGTTGTCGTCCACCGCTACCATAGTTGTCGTCCACCGCTCTCATAGTTGTCGTCCACCGCTACCATAGTTGTCGTCCACCGCTACCATAGTTGTCGTCCACCGCTCCCATAGTTGTCGTCCACCGCTCCCATAGTTGTCGTCCACCGCTACCATAGTTGTCGTCCACCGCTACCATAGTTGTCGTCCACCGCTCCCATAGTTGTCGTCCACCGCTCCCATAATTGTCGTCCACCGCTACCATTGTTGTCGTCCACCGCTACCATAGTTGTCGTCCACCGCTCCCATAGTTGTCGTCCACCGCTCCAAGTTTTTGGTGTTCACCGCTCCCATAGTTGTCGTCCACCGCTCCCATAGTTGTCGTCCACCGCTCCCATAGTTGTCGTCCACCGCTCCCATAGTTGTCGTCCACCGCTACCATAGTTGTCGTCCACCGCTGCCATAGTTGTCGTCCACCGCTCCAAGTTTTTGGTGTCCACCGCTCCCATAGTTGTCGTCCACCGCTCTAAGTTTTTGGTGTCCACCGCTCCCATAGTTGTCGTCCACCGCTCCCAAAGTTGTCGTTCACCGCTCCCATAGTTGTCGTCCACCGCTCCCATAGTTGTCGTCCACCGCTCCCATAGTTGTCGTCCACCGCTACCATAGTTGTCGTCCACCGCTGCCATAGTTGTCGTCCACCGCTCCAAGTTTTTGGTGTCCACCGCTCCCATAGTTGTCGTCCACCGCTCCAAGTTTTTGGTGTCCACCGCTCCCATAGTTGTCGTCCACCGCTCCCAAAGTTGTCGTCCACCGCTCCCATAGTTGTCGTCCACCGCTCCCATAGTTGTCGTCCACCGCTACCATAGTTGTCGTCCACCGCTACCAAAGTTGTCGTCCACCGCTCCCATAGTTGTCGTCCACCGCTACCATAGTTGTCGTCCACCGCTCCCATAGTTGTCGTCCACCGCTCTCATAGTTGTCGTCCACCGCTACCATAGTTGTCGTCCACCGCTACCATAGTTGTCGTCCACCGCTCCCATAGTTGTCGTCCACCGCTCCCATAGTTGTCGTCCACCGCTACCATAGTTGTCGTCCACCGCTACCATAGTTGTCGTCCTCCGCTCCCATAGTTGTCGTCCACCGCTACCATAGTTGTCGTCCACCGCTACCATAGTTGTCGTCCACCGCTCTCATAGTTGTCGTCCACCGCTCCCATAGTTGTCGTCCACCGCTCCCATAGTTGTCGTCCACCGCTCCCATAGTTGTCGTCCACCGCTACCATAGTTGTCGTCCACCGCTACCATAGTTGTCGTCCACCGCTACCATAGTTGTCGTCCACCGCTCCCATAGTTGTCGTCCACCGCTACCATAGTTGTCGTCCACCGCTGCCATAGTTGTCGTCCACCGCTCCAAGTTTTTGGTGTCCACCGCTCCCATAGTTGTCGTCCACCGCTCCAAGTTTTTGGTGTCCACCGCTCCCAAAGTTGTCGTCCACCGCTCCCATAGTTGTCGTCCACCGCTCCCATAGTTGTCGTCCACCGCTCCCAAAGTTGTCGTCCACCGCTCCCATAGTTGTCGTCCACCGCTCCCATAGTTGTCGTCCACCGCTACCATAGTTGTCGTCCACCGCTACCATAGTTGTCGTCCTCCGCTCCCATAGTTGTCGTCCACCGCTACCATAGTTGTCGTCCACCGCTACCATAGTTGTCGTCCACCGCTCTCATAGTTGTCGTCCACCGCTCCCATAGTTGTCGTCCACCGCTCCCATAGTTGTCGTCCACCGCTACCATAGTTGTCGTCCACCGCTACCATAGTTGTCGTCCACCGCTCCCATAGTTGTCGTCCACCGCTACCATAGTTGTCGTCCACCGCTACCAAAGTTGTCGTCCACCGCTCCCATAGTTGTCGTCCACCGCTACCATAGTTGTCGTCCACCGCTACCATAGTTGTCGTCCACCGCTCCCATAGTTGTCGTCCACCGCTCTCATAGTTGTCGTCCACCGCTACCATAGTTGTCGTCCACCGCTACCATAGTTGTCGTCCACCGCTCCCATAGTTGTCGTCCACCGCTCCCATAATTGTCGTCCACCGCTACCATTGTTGTCGTCCACCGCTACCATAGTTGTCGTCCACCGCTCCCATAGTTGTCGTCCACCGCTACCATAGTTGTCGTCCACCGCTCCCATAGTTGTCGTCCACCGCTACCATAGTTGTCGTCCACCGCTCCCATAGTTGTCGTCCACCGCTACCATAGTTGTCGTCCACCGCTACCATAGTTGTCGTCCACCGCTCCCATAGTTGTCGTCCACCGCTCTCATAGTTGTCGTCCACCGCTACCATAGTTGTCGTCCACCGCTACCATAGTTGTCGTCCACCGCTCCCATAGTTGTCGTCCACCGCTACCATAGTTGTCGTCCACCGCTACCATAGTTGTCGTCCACCGCTCCCATAGTTGTCGTCCACCGCTCTCATAGTTGTCGTCCACCGCTACCATAGTTGTCGTCCACCGCTACCATAGTTGTCGTCCACCGCTCCCATAGTTGTCGTCCACCGCTCCCATAGTTGTCGTCCACCGCTACCATAGTTGTCGTCCACCGCTACCATAGTTGTCGTCCACCGCTCCCATAGTTGTCGTCCACCGCTCCCATAGTTGTCGTCCACCGCTCCCATAGTTGTCGTCCACCGCTCCCATAGTTGTCGTCCACCGCTACCATAGTTGTCGTCCACCGCTACCATAGTTGTCGTCCACCGCTACCATAGTTGTCGTCCACCGCTCTCATAGTTGTCGTTCACCGCTCCCATAGTTGTCGTCCACCGCTCCCATAGTTGTCGTCCACCGCTACCATAGTTGTCGTCTACCGCTCTCATAGTTGTCGTCCACCGCTCCCATAGTTGTCGTCCACCGCTCCCATAGTTGTCGTCCACCGCTACCATAGTTGTCGTCCACCGCTCTCATAGTTGTCGTCCACCGCTACCATAGTTGTCGTCCACCGCTCTCATAGTTGTCGTCCACCGCTACCATAGTTGTCGTCCACCGCTACCATAGTTGTCGTCCACCGCTCCCATAGTTGTCGTCCACCGCTCCCATAGTTGTCGTCCACCGCTACCATAGTTGTCGTCCACCGCTACCATAGTTGTCGTCCACCGCTCCCATAGTTGTCGTCCACCGCTCCCATAATTGTCGTCCACCGCTACCATTGTTGTCGTCCACCGCTACCATAGTTGTCGTCCACCGCTCCCATAGTTGTCGTCCACCGCTCCAAGTTTTTGGTGTTCACCGCTCCCATAGTTGTCGTCCACCGCTCCCATAGTTGTCGTCCACCGCTCCCATAGTTGTCGTCCACCGCTCCCATAGTTGTCGTCCACCGCTACCATAGTTGTCGTCCACCGCTGCCATAGTTGTCGTCCACCGCTCCAAGTTTTTGGTGTCCACCGCTCCCATAGTTGTCGTCCACCGCTCTAAGTTTTTGGTGTCCACCGCTCCCATAGTTGTCGTCCACCGCTCCCAAAGTTGTCGTTCACCGCTCCCATAGTTGTCGTCCACCGCTCCCATAGTTGTCGTCCACCGCTCCCATAGTTGTCGTCCACCGCTACCATAGTTGTCGTCCACCGCTGCCATAGTTGTCGTCCACCGCTCCAAGTTTTTGGTGTCCACCGCTCCCATAGTTGTCGTCCACCGCTCCAAGTTTTTGGTGTCCACCGCTCCCATAGTTGTCGTCCACCGCTCCCAAAGTTGTCGTCCACCGCTCCCATAGTTGTCGTCCACCGCTCCCATAGTTGTCGTCCACCGCTACCATAGTTGTCGTCCACCGCTACCAAAGTTGTCGTCCACCGCTCCCATAGTTGTCGTCCACCGCTACCATAGTTGTCGTCCACCGCTCCCATAGTTGTCGTCCACCGCTCTCATAGTTGTCGTCCACCGCTACCATAGTTGTCGTCCACCGCTACCATAGTTGTCGTCCACCGCTCCCATAGTTGTCGTCCACCGCTCCCATAGTTGTCGTCCACCGCTACCATAGTTGTCGTCCACCGCTACCATAGTTGTCGTCCTCCGCTCCCATAGTTGTCGTCCACCGCTACCATAGTTGTCGTCCACCGCTACCATAGTTGTCGTCCACCGCTCTCATAGTTGTCGTCCACCGCTCCCATAGTTGTCGTCCACCGCTCCCATAGTTGTCGTCCACCGCTCCCATAGTTGTCGTCCACCGCTACCATAGTTGTCGTCCACCGCTCCCATAGTTGTCGTCCACCGCTACCATAGTTGTCGTCCACCGCTCCCATAGTTGTCGTCCACCGCTACCATAGTTGTCGTCCACCGCTGCCATAGTTGTCGTCCACCGCTCCAAGTTTTTGGTGTCCACCGCTCCCATAGTTGTCGTCCACCGCTCCAAGTTTTTGGTGTCCACCGCTCCCAAAGTTGTCGTCCACCGCTCCCATAGTTGTCGTCCACCGCTCCCATAGTTGTCGTCCACCGCTCCCAAAGTTGTCGTCCACCGCTCCCATAGTTGTCGTCCACCGCTCCCATAGTTGTCGTCCACCGCTCCCATAGTTGTCGTCCACCGCTCCCATAGTTGTCGTCCACCGCTCCCATAGTTGTCGTCCACCGCTCCCATAGTTGTCGTCCACCGCTCCCATAGTTGTCGTCCACCGCTCCAAGTTTTTGGTGTCCACCGCTACCATAGTTGTCGTCCACCGCTCCCATAGTTGTCGTCCACCGCTCCCATAGTTGTCGTCCACCGCTACCATAGTTGTCGTCCACCGCTCTCATAGTTGTCGTCCACCGCTCCCATAGTTGTCGTCCACCGCTCCCATAGTTGTCGTCCACCGCTACCATAGTTGTCGTCCACCGCTACCATAGTTGTCGTCCACCGCTACCATAGTTGTCGTCCACCGCTCCCATAGTTGTCGTCCACCGCTCCCATAGTTGTCGTCCACCGCTACCATAGTTGTCGTCCACCGCTCCCATAGTTGTCGTCCACCGCTCTCATAGTTGTCGTTCACCGCTCCCATAGTTGTCGTCCACCGCTCCCATAGTTGTCGTCCACCGCTACCATAGTTGTCGTCCACCGCTCTCATAGTTGTCGTCCACCGCTACCATAGTTGTCGTCCACCGCTACCATAGTTGTCGTCCACCGCTACCATAGTTGTCGTCCACCGCTACCATAGTTGTCGTCCACCGCTCCCATAGTTGTCGTCCACCGCTCCCATAGTTGTCGTCCACCGCTCCCATAGTTGTCGTCCACCGCTACCATAGTTGTCGTCCACCGCTACCATAGTTGTCGTCCACCGCTCCCATAGTTGTCGTCCACCGCTCCCATAGTTGTCGTCCACCGCTACCATAGTTGTCGTCCACCGCTACCATAGTTGTCGTCCACCGCTCCCATAGTTGTCGTCCACCGCTCCCATAGTTGTCGTCCACCGCTCCCATAGTTGTCGTCCACCGCTCCCATAGTTGTCGTCCACCGCTCCCAGAGTTTTTATCCATCGCTCCCAGAGTTGTCGTCCACCGCTGCCATAGTTGTCGTCCACCGCTCCAAGTTTTTGGTGTCCACCGCTCCCATAGTTGTCGTCCACCGCTCCAAGTTTTTGGTGTCCACCGCTCCTATAGTTGTCGTCCACCGCTCCCATAGTTGTCGTCCACCGCTCCAAGTTTTTTGTGTCCACCGCTCCTATAGTTGTCGTCCACCGCTCCCAAAGTTGTCGTCCACCGCTCCCATAGTTGTCGTCCACCGCTCCCATAGTTGTCGTCCACCGCTCCCATAGTTGTCGTCCACCGCTACCAAAGTTGTCGTCCACCGCTGCCATAGTTGTCGTCCACCGCTCCAAGTTTTTGGTGTCCACCGCTCCCATAGTTGTCGTCCACCGCTCCAAGTTTTTGGTGTCCACCGCTCCCATAGTTGTCGTCCACCGCTCCCAAAGTTGTCGTCCACCGCTCCCATAGTTGTCGTCCACCGCTACCATAGTTGTCGTCCACCGCTACCATAGTTGTCGTCCACCGCTCCCATAGTTGTCGTCCACCGCTCCAAGTTTTTGGTGTCCACCGCTCCCATAGTTGTCGTCCACCGCTACCATAGTTGTCGTCCACCGCTCCCATAGTTGTCGTCCACCGCTACCATAGTTGTCGTCCACCGCTACCATAGTTGTCGTCCACCGCTCCCATAGTTGTCGTCCACCGCTCCAAGTTTTTGGTGTCCACCGCTCCCATAGTTGTCGTCCACTGCTACCATAGTTGTCGTCCACCGCTCCCATAGTTGTCGTCCACCGCTCCCATAGTTGTCGTCCACCGCTACCATAGTTGTCGTCCACCGCTGCCATAGTTGTCGTCCACCGCTCCAAGTTTTTGGTGTCCACCGCTCCCATAGTTGTCGTCCACCGCTCCAAGTTTTTGGTGTCCACCGCTCCCATAGTTGTCGTCCACCGCTCCCAAAGTTGTCGTCCACCGCTCCCATAGTTGTCGTCCACCGCTCCCATAGTTGTCGTCCACCGCTCCCATAGTTGTCGTCCACCGCTACCATAGTTGTCGTCCACCGCTGCCATAGTTGTCGTCCACCGCTCCAAGTTTTTGGTGTCCACCGCTCCCATAGTTGTCGTCCACCGCTCCAAGTTTTTGGTGTCCACCGCTCCCATAGTTGTCGTCCACCGCTCCCATAGTTGTCGTCCACCGCTCCCATAGTTGTCGTCCACCGCTCCCATAGTTGTCGTCCACCGCTCCCATAGTTGTCGTCCACCGCTACCATAGTTGTCGTCCACCGCTACCAAAGTTGTCGTCCACCGCTCCCATAGTTGTCGTCCACCGCTACCATAGTTGTCGTCCACCGCTACCATAGTTGTCGTCCACCGCTCCCATAGTTGTCGTCCACCGCTCTCATAGTTGTCGTCCACCGCTACCATAGTTGTCGTCCACCGCTACCATAGTTGTCGTCCACCGCTCCCATAGTTGTCGTCCACCGCTACCATAGTTGTCGTCCACCGCTACCAAAGTTGTCGTCCACCGCTCCCATAGTTGTCGTCCACCGCTACCATAGTTGTCGTCCACCGCTACCATAGTTGTCGTCCACCGCTCCCATAGTTGTCGTCCACCGCTACCATAGTTGTCGTCCACCGCTACCATAGTTGTCGTCCACCGCTCCCATAGTTGTCGTCCACCGCTCCCATAGTTGTCGTCCACCGCTACCATAGTTGTCGTCCACCGCTACCATAGTTGTCGTCCACCGCTCCCATAGTTGTCGTCCACCGCTCCCATAGTTGTCGTCCACCGCTCCCATAGTTGTCGTCCACCGCTACCATAGTTGTCGTCCACCGCTCCCATAGTTGTCGTCCACCGCTCCCATAGTTGTCGTCCACCGCTACCATAGTTGTCGTCCACCGCTACCATAGTTGTCGTCCACCGCTACCATAGTTGTCGTCCACCGCTCTCATAGTTGTCGTCCACCGCTCCCATAGTTGTCGTCCACCGCTCCCATAGTTGTCGTCCACCGCTCTCATAGTTGTCGTCCACCGCTACCATAGTTGTCGTCCACCGCTACCATAGTTGTCGTCCACCGCTCTCATAGTTGTCGTCCACCGCTCTCATAGTTGTCGTCCACCGCTACCATAGTTGTCGTCCACCGCTACCATAGTTGTCGTCCACCGCTCTCATAGTTGTCGTCCACCGCTCTCATAGTTGTCGTCCACCGCTACCATAGTTGTCGTCCACCGCTACCATAGTTGTCGTCCACCGCTCCCATAGTTGTCGTCCACCGCTCCCATAGTTGTCGTCCACCGCTACCATAGTTGTCGTCCACCGCTACCATAGTTGTCGTCCACCGCTACCATAGTTGTCGTCCACCGCTCCCATAGTTGTCGTCCACCGCTCTCATAGTTGTCGTCCACCGCTACCATAGTTGTCGTCCACCGCTACCATAGTTGTCGTCCACCGCTACCATAGTTGTCGTCCACCGCTACCATAGTTGTCGTCCACCGCTCTCATAGTTGTCGTCCACCGCTACCATAGTTGTCGTCCACCGCTACCATAGTTGTCGTCCACCGCTACCATAGTTGTCGTCCACCGCTACCATAGTTGTCGTCCACCGCTACCATAGTTGTCGTCCACCGCTACCATAGTTGTCGTCCACCGCTACCATAGTTGTCGTCCACCGCTACCATAGTTGTCGTCCACCGCTCCCATAGTTGTCGTCCACCGCTACCATAGTTGTCGTCCACCGCTACCATAGTTGTCGTCCACCGCTCTCATAGTTGTCGTCCACCGCTACCATAGTTGTCGTCCACCGCTACCATAGTTGTCGTCCACCGCTACCATAGTTGTCGTCCACCGCTACCATAGTTGTCGTCCACCGCTCTCATAGTTGTCGTCCACCGCTCTCATAGTTGTCGTCCACCGCTACCATAGTTGTCGTCCACCGCTACCATAGTTGTCGTCCACCGCTCTCATAGTTGTCGTCCACCGCTACCATAGTTGTCGTCCACCGCTACCATAGTTGTCGTCCACCGCTACCATAGTTGTCGTCCACCGCTCTCATAGTTGTCGTCCACCGCTACCATAGTTGTCGTCCACCGCTACCATAGTTGTCGTCCACCGCTCCCATAGTTGTCGTCCACCGCTACCATAGTTGTCGTCCACCGCTACCATAGTTGTCGTCCACCGCTCTCATAGTTGTCGTCCACCGCTCTCATAGTTGTCGTCCACCGCTACCATAGTTGTCGTCCACCGCTACCATAGTTGTCGTCCACCGCTACCATAGTTGTCGTCCACCGCTCTCATAGTTGTCGTCCACCGCTCTCATAGTTGTCGTCCACCGCTACCATAGTTGTCGTCCACCGCTACCATAGTTGTCGTCCACCGCTCTCATAGTTGTCGTCCACCGCTACCATAGTTGTCGTCCACCGCTACCATAGTTGTCGTCCACCGCTACCATAGTTGTCGTCCACCGCTCCCATAGTTGTCGTCCACCGCTCTCATAGTTGTCGTCCACCGCTACCATAGTTGTCGTCCACCGCTACCATAGTTGTCGTCCACCGCTCCCATAGTTGTCGTCCACCGCTACCATAGTTGTCGTCCACCGCTACCATAGTTGTCGTCCACCGCTACCATAGTTGTCGTCCACCGCTACCATAGTTGTCGTCCACCGCTACCATAGTTGTCGTCCACCGCTCTCATAGTTGTCGTCCACCGCTACCATAGTTGTCGTCCACCGCTACCATAGTTGTCGTCCACCGCTCCCATAGTTGTCGTCCACCGCTACCATAGTTGTCGTCCACCGCTACCATAGTTGTCGTCCACCGCTCTCATAGTTGTCGTCCACCGCTACCATAGTTGTCGTCCACCGCTCCCATAGTTGTCGTCCACCGCTACCATAGTTGTCGTCCACCGCTACCATAGTTGTCGTCCACCGCTCTCATAGTTGTCGTCCACCGCTACCATAGTTGTCGTCCACCGCTACCATAGTTGTCGTCTACCGCTACCATAGTTGTCGTCCACCGCTACCATAGTTGTCGTCCACCGCTACCATAGTTGTCGTCCACCGCTCTCATAGTTGTCGTCCACCGCTACCATAGTTGTCGTCCACCGCTACCATAGTTGTCGTCCACCGCTCCCATAGTTGTCGTCCACCGCTACCATAGTTGTCGTCCACCGCTACCATAGTTGTCGTCCACCGCTCTCATAGTTGTCGTCCACCGCTCTCATAGTTGTCGTCCACCGCTACCATAGTTGTCGTCCACCGCTACCATAGTTGTCGTCCACCGCTACCATAGTTGTCGTCCACCGCTACCATAGTTGTCGTCCACCGCTCTCATAGTTGTCGTCCACCGCTCTCATAGTTGTCGTCCACCGCTACCATAGTTGTCGTCCACCGCTACCATAGTTGTCGTCCACCGCTACCATAGTTGTTGTTGGGGCGCGTGGACGCCCCAAGTGGAAGACTTAGCCGCAGGCTAGCGACGTGAACCGCCCGGGTCACGTCGAAAGGACAAGTGAACTGTCCCTATGCATTCTCTGTATTCTATCCTTTCTGTCTCGTATACATTCTCCAATAAAGACTGAATGAGTTCACAACAAGTCAGAGACTGGCGATCAGATCTCGAACTCACAAAAAGGTAAGCAAGAACAGTAATGAGCTCTGCTCAGGAACGCCTGGTGAGAACTTTGGAAGCGATGGAGAGGCGTATGGCAGACCAGACGGAGCTCGTCGCGCAGCTGATGGAGCGAAACGAGGAGCTCCAGGGAAGAGTCATGGAAGGACGAGCGTTGGCTGGAAGAGAAGCAGGCGACGGAGGTCGATCTAACGTACGATTGATGGGCGAACTCGCGAAGAGAGTGCCGACATTCAAGTTCGCGGTAGACGACAACGATGCTCTGCGAAGATGGTTCGCGCGTCACGAGCTGATCTTCACCGAAGACGGAAAAGATCTGAGCGACCGCGAGCGTACACGTTTGCTTCTCGGTTGTCTAGACACCGCGACGTATCAACGGTATGCGGACGCGCAGCGGGAAGTCCCAGATATCAACGCTGTCAGCTACGAACAGACAAAGACTGTGCTGTTGAAACTGTTCGGGAGCAAAAGGTCGTTGATGGTACGGAGACAGAGAGTTCTGCAAGTGTCGAAGTCGTCCGGCGGGTTCGCGGACATTTTGGACTACACCAATCAGATTGGCGAGATGTGTCGCGACGCGGAAATGGAGAGCATGACGCAGGACGACTGGGGAGTGTTCGCCTTCCTGAGAGGACTCGACGGTCCCGGTGACCAAGCTGTGAAGCAGTATCTGATGACACACTGCGAACAGATGGAAAGACGAAAGGAAAAGGTCTCGTTGACGGACATGTACGACGAGTATCTCCGGTTCACACAGTTGAAGCAGCAGGCCAAATGTGTGGCAACGACGGAAACGTTGCCACACACTCGGAATATTCCGAAAGCGCTCGGAATATTCCGAAACATTCCGAAATTCCGATTTTTTTCGGAATCGGAACGTTCCGAATTTCGTTCCGACTTTTTGAACATTCCGAGTCGGAATTCGGAAATTCCGAATTTTCAGATTCGGAATTTTCGGGATTCGAAATTATTCCGACTCAGGATTTCGGAATTCGGAATAATTCCGACCCGATATTTCGGAATTTCGGAAAATTCCGGAAAACATTGAATTTCTAAATAAAATGCCGTACAGTACTTTCGCTGCGAGACCCGCACCACTTTTTGAGCCTATATCCTTTAAAAAATACTAAAACTTCGCAAAATTTCGAATTTTAGCGTTGGAAATTCCAAAATCCCGAGTCGGAATGATTCCGAAATTCCGATTTTTTTCGGAATCGGAACGTTCCGAATTTCGTTCCGACTTTTTGAACATTCCGAGTCGGAATTCGGAAATTCCGAATTTTCAGATTCGGAATTTTCGGGATTCGAAATTATTCCGACTCAGGATTTCGGAATTCGGAATAATTCCGACCCGATATTTCGGAATTTCGGAAAATTCCGGAAAACATTGAATTTCTAAATAAAATGCCGTACAGTACTTTCGCTGCGAGACCCGCACCACTTTTTGAGCCTATATCCTTTAAAAAATACTAAAACTTCGCAAAATTTCGAATTTTAGCGTTGGAAATTCCAAAATCCCGAGTCGGAATGATTCCGAAATTCCGAAAATTCCGAAAAATTTCGGATTTTCGGAAATCGGAATATTCCGAATTTTGAAATTCGGAATATTCGGAATTCGGAATTATTCTGGATTTTCGAAATTCGGAATATTCGGAATTCGGAATTATTCCGAATTTCCAGATTCGGAATTTTCGGAAGTCGGAATCATTCCGAAATTATCATTCCGACCAGCCCTGATCGGGAAGCCTGCGCTGCAGCCGGTTAGTCATGGGATAACGTGCGCGAATGGATCGGCGATGAAGGTACTCGGACGCGCACACGTGGAGTTCAGACTGAAAGGCAGCTCGTACCAAGAGTTCGTCTACGTCCAGGAGCAGGGACGGAATCTGCTCGGACTGGCGTGGATTCACAAGTCCCCGCAGATGCGCGAGGGTCTTGCTCTGATGGTGAACGCGTTCGGAGAGCCGCGAGAAGCAGATCAAATCAAGGAACTTCTAATCAGAGAGTTCCCGACGGTGTTCGCGGATGGACTCGGTACGTGCACGAAAGACGAAGCAAGGCTCCGGACGGCGCCAGAGGCACGTCCAACATTCAAGCGACAGCGACCAGTGCCGTATGGGAGTCGCGAGACGGTCGAAGCAGAATTGCGGAGACTACAGGCGATGGGAGTGATCGAACCCGTTTCGCATGCGAAGTGGGCCGCACCAACTGTAGTGATTCGAAAAAAAGATTCGGGAAAGGTACGGATATGCGCCGACTACAAGTGCAGCGGCCTAAATGAAGCTCTGATAAACGAGTCGCACCCACTGCCGGCGATGGACGACGTCTTCGGCCGATTGCGAGGGAAATTCTTCTCGCAAATCGATCTGCGAGATGCTTATCTGCAGATAAAGCTGGACAACGAGGCGAAGAAATTGTCCACGATAAACACACATTGCGGATTATTTCAGTATACGCGACTGCCGTTTGGGATAAAGACGGCCACGGCAATATTCCAGAAGGTCATGGATACGTTGACAGCCGGGCTCCACGGGGTTTGTGCGTACCTGGACGACGTGATCCTCGCGTCAGACACGCTTGAGGAGCACCGGAAGACGTTGCGAACACTGTTCGAACGACTGGCGGAATACGGTTTCCGAGTCAGCCCAGAAAAATGCAAGTTCGCACAAAATCAGATCACCTTCTTGGGCTTCATTGTGAGCAAGGACGGGAGGAAAGCGGACCCTCAGAAAACCGCGGCCATCAAAGCGATGAAGCCGCCGACGAACCAGAAGACATTGCTGGCTTTCCTCGGTGGAATCACGTTTTACGCGCGGTTTTTGCCACGTCTCTCGGAAATGCGTGGACCGCTTGACAAACTGCTAAAAAAAGAAGCATCGTGGGTCTGGGGAACACGAGCAGCAGGAGGCATTCGAACGGCTCAAAGCTGCCGTGGTGGAGAGCACGCAGCTCAGCCATTTCGACCCGGACCGAGAAATCATCGTCGCTGCCGACGCGAGTTCGTACGGAATTGGTGGCGTACTGCTACAGCGGACAGAAGCCGGAGACCTCGTACCAATCGCGCATTTCTCGCGAGCGCTCACAGACACAGAGCAGAAGTACGGACAAATTGAGAAAGAAGGTCTCGCGCTGGTGTACACGCTGGCGAAGGTCCACAAGTTCGTTTTCGGAAGAAGGTTCACCCTTCAAACGGACCATCGTCCCTTGCTCGCAATTTTCGGCGACAAGAAGGATCTTCCCGTCCACTCGCAGAACCGTCTCGTACGTTGGGCGATGCACCTCATCCAATATGACTTCCAGATCGAATATGTGCCGACGGCGAAATTCGGACATGCGGACTGGCTCTCGAGAGTAATCGCGGACTATCCGCGCGACGAGGGAGACATTGTGATAGCCTCAATTGATGACGACGAAGACTGGGACTGGAAGCCATATCGACTGGAAGGCCCAGGAAGAAGACATCGCACGGGAATCCGCGGAGGACGACGAGGTGAGCGCTATCATGAGAACATTGGAAACGGACAGCTGGGCGAAGACCACTTCGGACGACATGAAGTACTGGGCACGGATGAAAGATCGGCTAAAGACGCTGAAGGGTTGTCTACTTCTGGATGATCGCGTTGTCGTGCCTCGGAAGCTACAGAGCAAGGTGCTCCAGCAACTGCACGAAGGTCACAGTGGAGTCGTCAAGGCCAAGCAGATGGCTCGCACTTTCGTTTTCTGGCGAAGGATCGACGAGGACATCGAGAAAATGGTTCGGCTCTGTGACAACTGCCAAAGGAACGCGAAGATGCCTCGCGTCGTGCCACTGGAGCCATGGCCGGAGCCATCCGGCGTCTGGAAGCGAGTTCACGTGGATTTTGCAGGACCTCTGGACGGCGTGTACTTGCTCGTCGTCGTGGATGCGAAGTCGAAATACGTGGAGGTCAAGTTGACACGCAGCATTACGGCGGTCCACACGGTAGACCTGCTAGACGAAATTTTCAGCGTGCATGGTTACCCGGAGACGCTAGTGTCTGACAATGGAACACAGCTGACGAGTCAGCTGTTCCGCGAGATGTGCCATCGATACGGAATCGAGCACGTAACGTCACCAGTCCACCAGCAACGAGCAAACGGAGCCGCCGAGCGGTTCATCGACACGCTGAAGAGAGGACTGGCAAAGATCCGCGGGAAGGGGGCGGTGACAAAACAAGTGCTCGCCTCGTTCCTGACGCACTACCGGAACACGCCGCACCGAGGACTGAATGGTCGCACCCCAGCCGAGTGTCACTTCGGACGGCGGATCCGGACGAAAATGGCGCTGCTCAAACCGAAGACAGCGTCAGAAGATCCCAAATGGACGTCGTACAAAAAGGGAATGAAACAGCAGTACGACAAGCACAATGGAGCGAAGGCTCGGGAGTTCGCGGTCGGGCAGAAAGTGTATGTCCGAGTAGCGAACGGAAACAAGTGGACGTGGGACTTCGGTGTTGTGCGAAACCGGATGGGGGAAGGTATTATCGGTTCGCCGTCTGCATTGGGAAATCCTACGGTTGACAACGAACCGCGGACGCGACCGCGGACGCGACCGCGGACGCGTACGTAGAGGACGGTGTATACACCGCGCGACGCCGCTTACCGTACTCTGGGCGATGATAATTAAAATTTTTAGGTTCAATTATTGCTTATTTTCGCTTTTTTTACAGCAAATATTTGTAGAAACAGATTTTTTTTTTAAAATGAAAAGTACGGTGAAATATGCGAAAATAAGCAAAAATTGAACCTAAAAATTTTAATTATCATCGCCAAGAGTACGGTAAGCAGCGGCGCGCGGTGTATACACCGTCCTCTACGTACGCGTCCGCGGTCGCGTTCGCGGTTCGCTGTCAACCGTAGGATTTTCCAATGCAGACGGCGAACCGATAATACTCTACATTGTGCAGACCGGGATGCGCCTACAGAGGACGCACGCGAATCATCTGAGAGTACGATACGGCCCGGTGAGTCCAGAAGAGGAGTTTGAAAGTTCCCTTTTCCCACTTTTCTTCGGGGACGCAGTTACGGGGGCGGGGGGGGGGGGCCTAATAGTGATGAGCTGCAGGGTCGCCAGGACCCAGCGGAAACGAGCACTGGACAGCCAACGACGGACGGGGGAGGAGCCGCCCGCAAAGGACGAGGAACGTTCGGGAAAGAAAGTCAACAAAGTGAACTACTCAGTCAAAAGACCGTCGGAAAGGACCAGACATCTCCAACTACCGGAATCCAACGCTCATCACCTCATCCGAAGAAGAACGCCCGCCATCCGCCCACATCGCACGCCGAAGCGCAACCCGACACCCCCCTACGCCATTCTCTCCGCAGGAGCCAACGGAGTCGTCGCCCACCCGACCGCTTTGGTCTATCGGAAGAGCCGCCACTCTCCGCCGGTCGGGCCCGTGGATCGAACACACCAACCGATCAAGCCGCCACACGGGAAGGAGGCCGCCTTCATGCCGCCCGCGGACGATCTACCCCATCCGAGCGGCTTCTGTTGAGGGGGGGAGGTGTTGGGGCGCGTGGACGCCCCAAGTGGAAGACTTAGCCGCAGGCTAGCGACGTGAACCGCCCGGGTCACGTCGAAAGGACAAGTGAACTGTCCCTATGCATTCTCTGTATTCTATCCTTTCTGTCTCGTATACATTCTCCAATAAAGACTGACTGAGTTTACAACAGTTGTCGTCCACCGCTCTCATAGTTGTCGTCCACCGCTACCATAGTTGTCGTCCACCGCTACCATAGTTGTCGTCCACCGCTACCATAGTTGTCGTCCACCGCTCCCATAGTTGTCGTCCACCGCTCCCATAGTTGTCGTCCACCGCTCCCATAGTTGTCGTCCACCGCTACCATAGTTGTCGTCCACCGCTACCATAGTTGTCGTCCACCGCTCCCATAGTTGTCGTCCACCGCTACCATAGTTGTCGTCCACCGCTACCATAGTTGTCGTCCACCGCTACCATAGTTGTCGTCCACCGCTCCCATAGTTGTCGTCCACCGCTCCCATAGTTGTCGTCCACCGCTCTCATAGTTGTCGTCCACCGCTCCCATAGTTGTCGTCCACCGCTCCCATAGTTGTCGTCCACCGCTACCATAGTTGTCGTCCACCGCTACCATAGTTGTCGTCCACCGCTACCATAGTTGTCGTCCACCGCTACCATAGTTGTCGTCCACCGCTCCCATAGTTGTCGTCCACCGCTCCCATAGTTGTCGTCCACCGCTACCATAGTTGTCGTCCACCGCTACCATAATTGTCGTCCACCGCTCCCATAGTTGTCGTCCACCGCTCCCATAGTTGTCGTCCACCGCTCCCATAGTTGTCGTCCACCGCTCCCATAGTTGTCGTCCACCGCTACCATAGTTGTCGTCCACCGCTCCCATAGTTGTCGTCCACCGCTACCATAGTTGTCGTCCACCGCTCCCAGAGTTGTCGTTCGTCCACCGCTCCCAGAGTTTTCATCCACCGCTACCATAGTTGTCGTCCACCGCTACCATAGTTGTCGTCCACCGCTCCCAGAGTTGTCGTTCGTCCACCGCTCCCAGAGTTTTCATCCACCGCTCCCAAAGTTGTTGTCCACCGCTCCCATTTTTCAGTGTCCACTACTCACACAGTACTCTGAAATTAGTGATTTGTTCTCTAATAAGTTATGATTGGGAATAGGGAAGAAAACACAGATTCAAGAAACGTATTCTAAACCATTTTTAAAGAAAGGTTCAGCGATGCAAACAAAGACCGAGAAACGTGTCGAGAAACGTTGGATAGAGAGATGATCGGACAACCGACTCTTTCGGGCGAGGGAAGTGTGAAGAATGAATGTGTTCTGGGGCCACCTGGCAGAAACAGTGGGAGGGAGGGTGGAGATAGGGGCTGGGGGAAGGGTGGAAAGAGGGGCTGGGGGGAGGGTGGAGATAGGGGCTGGGGGAAGGGGTCATGCGATTTCCCGCGCGCGGGTAGGTCAAAACAGTTGTCCGGCGGTTCTCAGGTCGCCTCTTGTTGACGGTCATGACAAGAGGGCGAAAAACATCTATTTGCACTGAAAGAAGTTCGTAGTGCAAGAGCAGAAATAAGTGCAAGAATAGAAAAAGAATACAAGAAGAATTCAAGGAAAACAAGGGTTGGATACAGAGTAGAAAGATATAAGAATACAAAGAAACAGTTCTCATTTTCTTTATTCCTTCTCATACGTCTGTATTCAAGTGTCTTTTTTTTTAAATAATAAATAGAGTTTAAAGCAAGTGGGAGGGATGGGTACCAAATTCAAAAAGCGTTCAGCTTGTTTTCCATGAACTTGTTCAGACCCATTATTCTTTGTTATTTCATTAGCGACGTCATAGTGGTGGACGATCGGGAGTGGTGGACGGGGGGCCAGGCTATTATCACTCTGAAAGAAAAGATTGATTTAAGGAAATTCACGGAGTCACTTACTAAGCCCGGCCCGATAAGGGGCGTCCTAGTCGTGGACGATGGGGAGTGGTGGACGGGGGGCCAGGCTATTATCACTCTGAAAGAGAAGATTGATTTGAGGAAATCATGGATTCACTCACCAAGCCCGGCCCAATAAGAGGCGTCCTAGTGGTGGACGATCGGGAGTGGTGGACGGGGGCCAGGCTTTTTCCACTCTGAAAGAAAAGATTGATTTAAGGAAATTCATGGATTCACTCACCAAGCCCGGCCCAATAAAAGGCGTCCTAGTGGTGGACGATCGGGAGTGGTGGACGGGGGGCCAGGCTATTATCACTCTGAAAGAGAAGATTGATTTGAAGAAATCATGGATTCACTCACTAAGCCCGACCCAATAAGAGGCGTCCTAGTGGTGGACGATCGGTAGTGGTGGACGAAGGGACAGGCTATTTCCACTCTGAAAGAGAAAATTGATTTGAAGAAATTCATGGAGTCACTCACCAAGCCCGGCCCAATAAGAGGCGTCCTAGTGGTGGACGATCCGGAGTGGTGGACGGGGGGCCAGGCTATTTCCACTCTGAAAGAGAAAATTGATTTGAGGAAATTCATGGAGTCACTTACTAAGCCCGGCCCGATAAGGGGCTCCTAGTGGTGGACGAGGGGGAGTGGTGGACGGGGGGCCAGGCTATTCCCACTCTGAAAGAGAAGATTGATTTGAAGAAATCATGGATTCACTCACTAAGCCCGACCCAATAAGAGGCGTCCTAGTGGTGGACGATCGGGAGTGGTGGACGATTGGGAGTGGTGGACAGGGGGGCCAGGCTATTTCCACTCTGAAAAAGAAGATTGATTTAAGGAAATTCATGGGTTCACTCACCAAGCCCGGCCCATTAGCGACGTCCTAGTGGTGGACGATCGGGAGTGGTGGACGGGGGGCCAGGCTATTATCACTCTGAAAGAGAAAATTGATTTGAAGAAATTCATGGAGTCACTCACCAAGCCCGGCCCAATAAGAGGCGTCCTAGTGGTGGACGATCCGGAGTGGTGGACGGGGGGCCAGGCTATTCCCACTCTGAAAGAGAAGATTGATTTGAAGAAATCATGGATTCACTCACTAAGCCCGACCCAATAAGAGGCGTCCTAGTGGTGGACGATCGAGAGTGGTGGACGATTGGGAGTGGTGGACGGGTGGCCAGGCTATTTCCACTCTGAAAGAGAAAATTGATTTGAAGAAATTCATGGAGTCACTCACCAAGCCCGGCCCAATAAGAGGCGTCCTAGTGGTGGACGATCCGGAGTGGTGGACGGGGGGCCAGGCTATTCCCACTCTGAAAGAGAAGATTGATTTGAAGAAATCATGGATTCACTCACTAAGCCCGACCCAATAAGAGGCGTCCTAGTGGTGGACGATCGAGAGTGGTGGACGATTGGGAGTGGTGGACGGGTGGCCAGGCTATTATCACTCTGAAAGAGAAGATTGATTTGAGGAAATCATGAATTCACTCACCAAGCCCGGCCCAATAAGAGGCGTCCTAGTGGTGGACGATCGGGAGTGGTGGACGGGGGGCCAGGCTATTATCACTCTGAAAGAGAAGATTGATTTGAGAAAATCATGGATTCACTCACTAAGCCCGGCCCATTAGCGGCGTCCTAGTGGTGAACGATCGGGAGTGGTGGACGGGGGGCCAGGCTTTTTCCACTCTGAAAGAAAAGATTGATTTAAGGAAATTCATGGATTCACTCACCAAGCCCGGCCCAATAAAAGGCGTCCTAGTGGTGGACGATCGGGAGTGGTGGACGGGGGGCCAGGCTATTATCACTCTGAAAGAGAAGATTGATTTGAAGAAATCATGGATTCACTCACTAAGCCCGACCCAATAAGAGGCGTCCTAGTGGTGGACGATCGGTAGTGGTGGACGGGGGGCCAGGCTATTTCCACTCTGAAAGAGAAAATTGATTTGAGGAAATTCATGGAGTCACTTACTAAGCCCGGCCCGATAAGGGGCTCCTAGATTGATTTGAGGAAATCATGAATTCACTCACCAAGCCCGGCCCAATAAGAGGCGTGCTAGTAGTGGACGATCGGGAGTGGTGGACGGGGGGCCAGGCTATTATCACTCTGAAAGAGAAGATTGATTTGAGAAAATCATGGATTCACTCACTAAGCCCGGCCCATTAGCGGCGTCCTAGTGGTGGACGATCGGGAGTGGTGGACGGGGGGCCAGGCTTTTTCCACTCTGAAAGAGAAAATTGATTTGAAGAAGTTCATGGAGTCACTCACCAAGCCCGGCCCAATAAGAGGCGTCCTAGTGGTGGACGATCCGGAGTGGTGGACGGGGGGCCAGGCTATTCCCACTCTGAAAGAGAAGATTGATTTGAAGAAATCATGGATTCACTCACTAAGCCCGACCCAATAAGAGGCGTCCTAGTGGTGGACGATCGGTAGTGGTGGACGAAGGGCCAGGCTATTTCCACTCTGAAAGAGAAAATTGATTTGAAGAAATTCGTGGAGTCACTCACCAAGCCCGGCCCAATAAGAGGCGTCCTAGTGGTGGACGATCCGGAGTGGTGGACGGGGGGCCAGGCTATTTCCACTCTGAAAGAGAAAATTGATTTGAGGAAATTCATGGAGTCACTTACTAAGCCCGGCCCGATAAGGGGCTCCTAGTGGTGGACGAGGGGGAGTGGTGGACGAGGGGCCAGGCTATTCCCACTCTGAAAGAGAAGATTGATTTGAAGAAATCATGAATTCACTCACTAAGCCCGACCCAATAAGAGGCGTCCTAGTGGTGGACGATCGGGAGTGGTGGACGGGTGGCCAGGCTTTTTCCACTCTGAAAGAAAAGATTGATTTAAGGAAATTCATGGATTCACTCACCAAGCCCGGCCCAATAAAAGGCGTCCTAGTGGTGGACGATCGGGAGTGATGGACGGGGTTCCAGGCTATTATCACTCTGAAAGAAAAGATTGATTTAAGGAAATTCACGGAGTCACTTACTAAGCCCGGCCCGATAAGGGGCGTCCTAGTGGTGGACGATCGGGAGTGGTGGACGGGGGGCCAGGCTATTATCACTCTAAAAGAGAAGATTGATTTGAGGAAATCATGGATTCACTCACCAAGCCCGGCCCAATAAGAGGCGTCTTAGTGGTGAACGATCGGGAGTGGTGGACGGGGGGCCAGGCTATTATCACTCTGAAAGAGAAGATTGATTTGAGGAAATCATGGATTCACTCACTAAGCCCGACCCATTAGCGACGTCCTAGTAGTGGACGATCGGGAGTGGTGGACGGGGGGCCAGGCTATTATCACTCTGAAAGAAAAGATTGATTTAAAGAAATTCACGGAGTCACTTACTAAGCCCGGCCCGATAAGGGGCGTCCTAGTGGTGGACGATCGGGAGTGGTGGACGGGGGGCCAGGCTATTATCACTCTGAAAGAGAAGATTGATTTGAAGAAATCATGGATTCACTCACTAAGCCCGACCCAATAAGAGGCGTCCTAGTGGTGGACGATCCGGAGTGGTGGACGGGGGGCCAGGCTATTATCACTCTGAAAGAGAAGATTGATTTGAAGAAATCATGAATTCACTCACTAAGCCCGACCCAATAAGAGGCGTCCTAGTGGTGGACGATCGGGAGTGGTGGACGGGGGCCAGGCTTTTTTCACTCTGAAAGAGAAGATTGATTTGAGGAAATTCATGGAGTCACTTACTCATCCCGGCCCAATAAGGGGCGTCCTAGTGGTGGACGATCGGGAGTGGTGGACGATTGGGAGTGGTGGACGGGTGGCCAGGCTTTTTCCACTCTGAAAGAAAAGATTGATTTAAGGAAATTCATGGATTCACTCACCAAGCCCGGCCCAATAAAAGGCGTCCTAGTGGTGGACGATCGGGAGTGATGGACGGGGTTCCAGGCTATTATCACTCTGAAAGAAAAGATTGATTTAAGGAAATTCACGGAGTCACTTACTAAGCCCGGCCCGATAAGGGGCGTCCTAGTGGTGGACGATCGGGAGTGGTGGACGGGGGGCCAGGCTATTATCACTCTAAAAGAGAAGATTGATTTGAGGAAATCATGGATTCACTCACCAAGCCCGGCCCAATAAGAGGCGTCTTAGTGGTGAACGATCGGGAGTGGTGGACGGGGGGCCAGGCTATTATCACTCTGAAAGAGAAGATTGATTTGAGGAAATCATGGATTCACTCACTAAGCCCGACCCATTAGCGACGTCCTAGTAGTGGACGATCGGGAGTGGTGGACGGGGGGCCAGGCTATTATCACTCTGAAAGAAAAGATTGATTTAAAGAAATTCACGGAGTCACTTACTAAGCCCGGCCCGATAAGGGGCGTCCTAGTGGTGGACGATCGGGAGTGGTGGACGGGGGGCCAGGCTATTATCACTCTGAAAGAGAAGATTGATTTGAAGAAATCATGGATTCACTCACTAAGCCCGACCCAATAAGAGGCGTCCTAGTGGTGGACGATCCGGAGTGGTGGACGGGGGGCCAGGCTATTATCACTCTGAAAGAGAAGATTGATTTGAGGAAATCATGGATTCACTCACTAAGCCCGACCCATTAGCGACGTCCTAGTAGTGGACGATCGGGAGTGGTGGACGGGGGGCCAGGCTATTATCACTCTGAAAGAAAAGATTGATCTAAGGAAATTCACGGAGTCACTTACTAAGCCCGGCCCGATAAGGGGCGTCCTAGTGGTGGACGATCGGGAGTGGTGGACGGGGGGCCAGGCTATTATCACTCTGAAAGAGAAGATTGATTTGAGGAAATCATGGATTCACTCACCAAGCCCGGCCCAATAAGAGGCGTCTTAGTGGTGAACGATCGGGAGTGGTGGACGGGGGGCCTGGCTATTATCACTCTGAAAGAGAAGATTGATTTGAAGAAATCATGGATTCACTCACTAAGCCCGACCCAATAAGAGGCGTCCTAGTGGTGGACGATCCGGAGTGGTGGACGGGGGGCCAGGCTATTATCACTCTGAAAGAGAAGATTGATTTGAAGAAATCATGGATTCACTCAACAAGCCCGGCCCAATAAGAGGCGTCCTAGTGGTGAACGATCGGGAGTGGTGGACGGGGGGCCTGGCTATTATCACTCTGAAAGAGAAGATTGATTTGAAGAAATCATGGATTCACTCACTAAGCCCGACCCAATAAGAGGCGTCCTAGTGGTGGACGATCCGGAGTGGTGGACGGGGGGCCAGGCTATTATCACTCTGAAAGAGAAGATTGATTTGAAGAAATCATGGATTCACTCACTAAGCCCGACCCAATAAGAGGCGTCCTAGTGGTGGACGATCCGGAGTGGTGGACGGGGGGCCACGCTATAATCACTCTGAAAGAGAAGATTGATTTGAGGAAATCATGGATTCACTCACTAAGCCCGACCCATTAGCGACGTCCTAGTAGTGGACGATCGGGAGTGGTGGACGGGGGGCCAGGCTATTATCACTCTGAAAGAAAAGATTGATTTAAGGAAATTCACGGAGTCACTTACTAAGCCCAGCCCGATAAGGGGCGTCCTAGTGGTGGACGATCGGGAGTGGTGGACGGGGGGCCAGGCTATTATCACTCTGAAAGAGAAGATTGATTTGAGGAAATCATGGATTCACTCACTAAGCCCGACCCATTAGCGACGTCCTAGTGGTGGACGATCGGGAGTGGTGGACGGGGGCCAGGCTTTTTCCACTCTGAAAGAAAAGATTGATTTAAGGAAATTCATGGATTCACTCACCAAGCCCGGCCCAATAAAAGGCGTCCTAGTGGTGGACGATTGGGAGTGGTGGACGGGTGGCCAGGCTATTATCACTCTGAAAGAGAAGATTGATTTGAGGAAATCATGAATTCACTCACCAAGCCCGGCCCAATAAGAGGCGTCCTAGTGGTGGACAATCGGGAGTGGTGGACGGGGGGCCAGGCTATTATCACTCTGAAAGAGAAGATTGATTTGAGAAAATCATGGATTCACTCACTAAGCCCGGCCCATTAGCGGCGTCCTAGTGGTGGACGATCGGGAGTGGTGGACGGGGGGCCAGGCTTTTTCCACTCTGAAAGAAAAGATTGATTTAAGGAAATTCATGGATTCACTCACCAAGCCCGGCCCAATAAAAGGCGTCCTAGTGGTTGACGATCGGGAGTGGTGGACGAAGGGCCAGGCTATTTCCACTCTGAAAGAGAAAATTGATTTGAAGAAATTCATGGAGTCACTCACCAAGCCCGGCCCAATAAGAGGCGTCCTAGTGGTGGACGATCCGGAGTGGTGGACGGGGGGCCAGGCTATTTCCACTCTGAAAGAGAAAATTGATTTGAGGAAATTCATGGAGTCACTTACTAAGCCCGGCCCGATAAGGGGCTCCTAGATTGATTTGAGGAAATCATGAATTCACTCACCAAGCCCGGCCCAATAAGAGGCGTGCTAGTAGTGGACGATCGGGAGTGGTGGACAGGGGGCCAGGCTATTATCACTCTGAAAGAGAAGATTGATTTGAGAAAATCATGGATTCACTCACTAAGCCCGGACCATTAGCGGCGTCCTAGTGGTGGACGATCGGGAGTGGTGGACGGGGGGCCAGGCTTTTTCCACTCTGAAAGAAAAGATTGATTTAAGGAAATTCATGGATTCACTCACCAAGCCCGGCCCGATAAGGGGCTCCTAGTGGTGGACGAGGGGGAGTGGTGGACGAGGGGCCAGGCTATTCCCACTCTGAAAGAGAAGATTGATTTGAAGAAATCATGGATTCACTCACTAAGCCCGACCCAATAAGAGGCGTCCTAGTGGTGGACGATCGGGAGTGGTGGACGGGGGCCAGGCTTTTTTCACTCTGAAAGAGAAAATTGATTTGAAGAAATTCATGGAGTCACTCACCAAGCCCGGCCCAATAAGAGGCGTCCTAGTGGTGGACGATCCGGAGTGGTGGACGGGGGGCCAGGCTATTTCCACTCTGAAAGAGAAAATTGATTTGAGGAAATTCATGGAGTCACTTACTAAGCCCGGCCCGATAAGGGGCTCCTAGTGGTGGACGAGGGGGAGTGGTGGACGAGGGGCCAGGCTATTCCCACTCTGAAAGAGAAGATTGATTTGAAGAAATCATGGATTCACTCACTAAGCCCGACCCAATAAGAGGCGTCCTAGTGGTGGACGATCGGGAGTGGTGGACGGGGGCCAGGCTTTTTTCACTCTGAAAGAGAAGATTGATTTGAGGAAATTCATGGAGTCACTTACTCATCCCGGCCCAATAAGGGGCGTCCTAGTGGTGGACGATCGGGAGTGGTGGACGATTGGGAGTGGTGGACGGGTGGCCAGGCTTTTTCCACTCTGAAAGAAAAGATTGATTTAAGGAAATTCATGGATTCACTCACCAAGCCCGGCCCAATAAAATGCGTCCTAGTGGTGGACGATCGGGAGTGGTGGACGGGGGGCCAGGCTATTATCACTCTGAAAGAAAAGATTGATTTAAGGAAATTCACGGAGTCACTTACTAAGCATGGCCCGATAAGGGGCGTCCTAGTGGTGGACGATCGGGAGTGGTGGACGATTGGGAGTGGTGGACGGGTGGCCAGGCTATTATCACTCTGAAAGAGAAGATTGATTTGAGGAAATCATGAATTCACTCACCAAGCCCGGCCCAATAAGAGGCGTCTTAGTGGTGAACGATCGGGAGTGGTGGACGGGGGGCCAGGCTATTATCACTCTGAAAGAGAAGATTGATTTGAGGAAATCATGGATTCACTCACTAAGCCCGACCCATTAGCGACGTCCTAGTAGTGGACGATCGGGAGTGGTGGACGGGGGGCCAGGCTATTATCACTCTGAAAGAAAAGATTGATTTAAAGAAATTCACGGAGTCACTTACTAAGCCCGGCCCGATAAGGGGCGTCCTAGTGGTGGACGATCGGGAGTGGTGGACGGGGGGCCAGGCTATTATCACTCTGAAAGAGAAGATTGATTTGAAGAAATCATGGATTCACTCACTAAGCCCGACCCAATAAGAGGCGTCCTAGTGGTGGACGATCCGGAGTGGTGGACGGGGGGCCAGGCTATTATCACTCTGAAAGAGAAGATTGATTTGAGGAAATCATGGATTCACTCACTAAGCCCGACCCATTAGCGACGTCCTAGTAGTGGACGATCGGGAGTGGTGGACGGGGGGCCAGGCTATTATCACTCTGAAAGAAAAGATTGATCTAAGGAAATTCACGGAGTCACTTACTAAGCCCGGCCCGATAAGGGGCGTCCTAGTGGTGGACGATCGGGAGTGGTGGACGGGGGGCCAGGCTATTATCACTCTGAAAGAGAAGATTGATTTGAGGAAATCATGGATTCACTCACCAAGCCCGGCCCAATAAGAGGCGTCTTAGTGGTGAACGATCGGGAGTGGTGGACGGGGGGCCTGGCTATTATCACTCTGAAAGAGAAGATTGATTTGAAGAAATCATGGATTCACTCACTAAGCCCGACCCAATAAGAGGCGTCCTAGTGGTGGACGATCCGGAGTGGTGGACGGGGGGCCAGGCTATTATCACTCTGAAAGAGAAGATTGATTTGAAGAAATCATGGATTCACTCAACAAGCCCGGCCCAATAAGAGGCGTCCTAGTGGTGAACGATCGGGAGTGGTGGACGGGGGGCCTGGCTATTATCACTCTGAAAGAGAAGATTGATTTGAAGAAATCATGGATTCACTCACTAAGCCCGACCCAATAAGAGGCGTCCTAGTGGTGGACGATCCGGAGTGGTGGACGGGGGGCCAGGCTATTATCACTCTGAAAGAGAAGATTGATTTGAAGAAATCATGGATTCACTCACTAAGCCCGACCCAATAAGAGGCGTCCTAGTGGTGGACGATCCGGAGTGGTGGACGGGGGGCCACGCTATAATCACTCTGAAAGAGAAGATTGATTTGAGGAAATCATGGATTCACTCACTAAGCCCGACCCATTAGCGACGTCCTAGTAGTGGACGATCGGGAGTGGTGGACGGGGGGCCAGGCTATTATCACTCTGAAAGAAAAGATTGATTTAAGGAAATTCACGGAGTCACTTACTAAGCCCAGCCCGATAAGGGGCGTCCTAGTGGTGGACGATCGGGAGTGGTGGACGGGGGGCCAGGCTATTATCACTCTGAAAGAGAAGATTGATTTGAGGAAATCATGGATTCACTCACTAAGCCCGACCCATTAGCGACGTCCTAGTGGTGGACGATCGGGAGTGGTGGACGGGGGCCAGGCTTTTTCCACTCTGAAAGAAAAGATTGATTTAAGGAAATTCATGGATTCACTCACCAAGCCCGGCCCAATAAAAGGCGTCCTAGTGGTGGACGATTGGGAGTGGTGGACGGGTGGCCAGGCTATTATCACTCTGAAAGAGAAGATTGATTTGAGGAAATCATGAATTCACTCACCAAGCCCGGCCCAATAAGAGGCGTCCTAGTGGTGGACAATCGGGAGTGGTGGACGGGGGGCCAGGCTATTATCACTCTGAAAGAGAAGATTGATTTGAGAAAATCATGGATTCACTCACTAAGCCCGGCCCATTAGCGGCGTCCTAGTGGTGGACGATCGGGAGTGGTGGACGGGGGGCCAGGCTTTTTCCACTCTGAAAGAAAAGATTGATTTAAGGAAATTCATGGATTCACTCACCAAGCCCGGCCCAATAAAAGGCGTCCTAGTGGTTGACGATCGGGAGTGGTGGACGAAGGGCCAGGCTATTTCCACTCTGAAAGAGAAAATTGATTTGAAGAAATTCATGGAGTCACTCACCAAGCCCGGCCCAATAAGAGGCGTCCTAGTGGTGGACGATCCGGAGTGGTGGACGGGGGGCCAGGCTATTTCCACTCTGAAAGAGAAAATTGATTTGAGGAAATTCATGGAGTCACTTACTAAGCCCGGCCCGATAAGGGGCTCCTAGATTGATTTGAGGAAATCATGAATTCACTCACCAAGCCCGGCCCAATAAGAGGCGTGCTAGTAGTGGACGATCGGGAGTGGTGGACAGGGGGCCAGGCTATTATCACTCTGAAAGAGAAGATTGATTTGAGAAAATCATGGATTCACTCACTAAGCCCGGACCATTAGCGGCGTCCTAGTGGTGGACGATCGGGAGTGGTGGACGGGGGGCCAGGCTTTTTCCACTCTGAAAGAAAAGATTGATTTAAGGAAATTCATGGATTCACTCACCAAGCCCGGCCCGATAAGGGGCTCCTAGTGGTGGACGAGGGGGAGTGGTGGACGAGGGGCCAGGCTATTCCCACTCTGAAAGAGAAGATTGATTTGAAGAAATCATGGATTCACTCACTAAGCCCGACCCAATAAGAGGCGTCCTAGTGGTGGACGATCGGGAGTGGTGGACGGGGGCCAGGCTTTTTTCACTCTGAAAGAGAAAATTGATTTGAAGAAATTCATGGAGTCACTCACCAAGCCCGGCCCAATAAGAGGCGTCCTAGTGGTGGACGATCCGGAGTGGTGGACGGGGGGCCAGGCTATTTCCACTCTGAAAGAGAAAATTGATTTGAGGAAATTCATGGAGTCACTTACTAAGCCCGGCCCGATAAGGGGCTCCTAGTGGTGGACGAGGGGGAGTGGTGGACGAGGGGCCAGGCTATTCCCACTCTGAAAGAGAAGATTGATTTGAAGAAATCATGGATTCACTCACTAAGCCCGACCCAATAAGAGGCGTCCTAGTGGTGGACGATCGGGAGTGGTGGACGGGGGCCAGGCTTTTTTCACTCTGAAAGAGAAGATTGATTTGAGGAAATTCATGGAGTCACTTACTCATCCCGGCCCAATAAGGGGCGTCCTAGTGGTGGACGATCGGGAGTGGTGGACGATTGGGAGTGGTGGACGGGTGGCCAGGCTTTTTCCACTCTGAAAGAAAAGATTGATTTAAGGAAATTCATGGATTCACTCACCAAGCCCGGCCCAATAAAATGCGTCCTAGTGGTGGACGATCGGGAGTGGTGGACGGGGGGCCAGGCTATTATCACTCTGAAAGAAAAGATTGATTTAAGGAAATTCACGGAGTCACTTACTAAGCATGGCCCGATAAGGGGCGTCCTAGTGGTGGACGATCGGGAGTGGTGGACGATTGGGAGTGGTGGACGGGTGGCCAGGCTATTATCACTCTGAAAGAGAAGATTGATTTGAGGAAATCATGAATTCACTCACCAAGCCCGGCCCAATAAGAGGCGTCTTAGTGGTGAACGATCGGGAGTGGTGGACGGGGGGCCAGGCTATTATCACTCTGAAAGAGAAGATTGATTTGAAGAAATCATGGATTCACTCAACAAGCCCGGCCCAATAAGAGGCGTCCTAGTGGTGAACGATCGGGAGTGGTGGACGGGGGGCCTGGCTATTATCACTCTGAAAGAGAAGATTGATTTGAAGAAATCATGGATTCACTCACTAAGCCCGACCCAATAAGAGGCGTCCTAGTGGTGGACGATCCGGAGTGGTGGACGGGGGGCCAGGCTATTATCACTCTGAAAGAGAAGATTGATTTGAAGAAATCATGGATTCACTCAACAAGCCCGGCCCAATAAGAGGCGTCCTAGTGGTGAACGATCGGGAGTGGTGGACGGGGGGCCTGGCTATTATCACTCTGAAAGAGAAGATTGATTTGAAGAAATCATGGATTCACTCACTAAGCCCGACCCAATAAGAGGCGTCCTAGTGGTGGACGATCCGGAGTGGTGGACGGGGGGCCAGGCTATTATCACTCTGAAAGAGAAGATTGATTTGAAGAAATCATGGATTCACTCACTAAGCCCGACCCAATAAGAGGCGTCCTAGTGGTGGACGATCCGGAGTGGTGGACGGGGGGCCACGCTATAATCACTCTGAAAGAGAAGATTGATTTGAGGAAATCATGGATTCACTCACTAAGCCCGACCCATTAGCGACGTCCTAGTAGTGGACGATCGGGAGTGGTGGACGGGGGGCCAGGCTATTATCACTCTGAAAGAAAAGATTGATTTAAGGAAATTCACGGAGTCACTTACTAAGCCCAGCCCGATAAGGGGCGTCCTAGTGGTGGACGATCGGGAGTGGTGGACGGGGGGCCAGGCTATTATCACTCTGAAAGAGAAGATTGATTTGAGGAAATCATGGATTCACTCACCAAGCCCGGCCCAATAAGAGGCGTCTTAGTGGTGAACGATCGGGAGTGGTGGACGGGGGGCCAGGCTATTATCACTCTGAAAGAGAAGATTGATTTGAAGAAATCATGGATTCACTCACTAAGCCCGACCCAATAAGAGGCGTCCTAGTGGTGGACGATCGGGAGTGGTGGACGGGGGCCAGGCTTTTTTCACTCTGAAAGAGAAGATTGATTTGAGGAAATTCATGGAGTCACTTACTCATCCCGGCCCAATAAGGGGCGTCCTAGTGGTGGACGATCGGGAGTGGTGGACGATTGGGAGTGGTGGACGGGTGGCCAGGCTTTTTCCACTCTGAAAGAAAAGATTGATTTAAGGAAATTCATGGATTCACTCACCAAGCCCGGCCCAATAAAATGCGTCCTAGTGGTGGACGATCGGGAGTGGTGGACGGGGGGCCAGGCTATTATCACTCTGAAAGAAAAGATTGATTTAAGGAAATTCACGGAGTCACTTACTAAGCATGGCCCGATAAGGGGCGTCCTAGTGGTGGACGATCGGGAGTGGTGGACGATTGGGAGTGGTGGACGGGTGGCCAGGCTATTATCACTCTGAAAGAGAAGATTGATTTGAGGAAATCATGAATTCACTCACCAAGCCCGGCCCAATAAGAGGCGTCTTAGTGGTGAACGATCGGGAGTGGTGGACGGGGGGCCAGGCTATTATCACTCTGAAAGAGAAGATTGATTTGAAGAAATCATGGATTCACTCAACAAGCCCGGCCCAATAAGAGGCGTCCTAGTGGTGAACGATCGGGAGTGGTGGACGGGGGGCCTGGCTATTATCACTCTGAAAGAGAAGATTGATTTGAAGAAATCATGGATTCACTCACTAAGCCCGACCCAATAAGAGGCGTCCTAGTGGTGGACGATCCGGAGTGGTGGACGGGGGGCCAGGCTATTATCACTCTGAAAGAGAAGATTGATTTGAAGAAATCATGGATTCACTCAACAAGCCCGGCCCAATAAGAGGCGTCCTAGTGGTGAACGATCGGGAGTGGTGGACGGGGGGCCTGGCTATTATCACTCTGAAAGAGAAGATTGATTTGAAGAAATCATGGATTCACTCACTAAGCCCGACCCAATAAGAGGCGTCCTAGTGGTGGACGATCCGGAGTGGTGGACGGGGGGCCAGGCTATTATCACTCTGAAAGAGAAGATTGATTTGAAGAAATCATGGATTCACTCACTAAGCCCGACCCAATAAGAGGCGTCCTAGTGGTGGACGATCCGGAGTGGTGGACGGGGGGCCACGCTATAATCACTCTGAAAGAGAAGATTGATTTGAGGAAATCATGGATTCACTCACTAAGCCCGACCCATTAGCGACGTCCTAGTAGTGGACGATCGGGAGTGGTGGACGGGGGGCCAGGCTATTATCACTCTGAAAGAAAAGATTGATTTAAGGAAATTCACGGAGTCACTTACTAAGCCCAGCCCGATAAGGGGCGTCCTAGTGGTGGACGATCGGGAGTGGTGGACGGGGGGCCAGGCTATTATCACTCTGAAAGAGAAGATTGATTTGAGGAAATCATGGATTCACTCACCAAGCCCGGCCCAATAAGAGGCGTCTTAGTGGTGAACGATCGGGAGTGGTGGACGGGGGGCCAGGCTATTATCACTCTGAAAGAGAAGATTGATTTGAAGAAATCATGGATTCACTCACTAAGCCCGACCCAATAAGAGGCGTCCTAGTGGTGGACGATCCGGAGTGGTGGACGGGGGGCCTGGCTATTATCACTCTGAAAGAGAAGATTGATTTGAAGAAATCATGGATTCACTCACTAAGCCCGACCCAATAAGAGGCGTCCTAGTGGTGGACGATCCGGAGTGGTGGACGGGGGGCCAGGCTATTCCCACTCTGAAAGAGAAGATTGATTTGAAGAAATCATGGATTCACTCAACAAGCCCGGCCCAATAAGAGGCGTCCTAGTGGTGAACGATCGGGAGTGGTGGACGGGGGGCCTGGCTATTATCACTCTGAAAGAGAAGATTGATTTGAAGAAATCATGGATTCACTCACTAAGCCCGACCCAATAAGAGGCGTCCTAGTGGTGGACGATCGGGAGTGGTGGACGGGGGGCCAGGCTATTATCACTCTGAAAGAGAAGATTGATTTGAAGAAATCATGGATTCACTCAACAAGCCCGGCCCAATAAGAGGCGTCCTAGTGGTGAACGATCGGGAGTGGTGGACGGGGGGCCTGGCTATTATCACTCTGAAAGAGAAGATTGATTTGAAGAAATCATGGATTCACTCACTAAGCCCGACCCAATAAGAGGCGTCCTAGTGGTGGACGATCCGGAGTGGTGGACGGGGGGCCAGGCTATTCCCACTCTGAAAGAGAAGATTGATTTGAAGAAATCATGGATTCACTCACTAAGCCCGACCCAATAAGAGGCGTCCTAGTGGTGGACGATCGGGAGTGGTGGACGATTGGGAGTGGTGGACGGGTGGCCAGGCTATTATCACTCTGAAAGAGAAGATTGATTTGAGGAAATCATGAATTCACTCACCAAGCCCGGCCCAATAAGAGGCGTCCTAGTGGTGGACGATCGGGAGTGGTGGACGGGGGGCCAGGCTATTATCACTCTGAAAGAGAAGATTGATTTGAGAAAATCATGGATTCACTCACTAAGCCCGACCCAATAAGAGGCGTCCTAGTGGTGGACGATCGGTAGTGGTGGACGAAGGGCCAGGCTATTTCCACTCTGAAAGAGAAAATTGATTTGAAGAAATTCATGGAGTCACTCACCAAGCCCGGCCCAATAAGAGGCGTCCTAGTGGTGGACGATCCGGAGTGGTGGACGGGGGGCCAGGCTATTTCCACTCTGAAAGAGAAAATTGATTTGAGGAAATTCATGGAGTCACTTACTAAGCCCGGCCCGATAAGGGGCTCCTAGATTGATTTGAGGAAATCATGAATTCACTCACCAAGCCCGGCCCAATAAGAGGCGTGCTAGTAGTGGACGATCGGGAGTGGTGGACAGGGGGCCAGGCTATTATCACTCTGAAAGAGAAGATTGATTTGAGAAAATCATGGATTCACTCACTAAGCCCGGACCATTAGCGGCGTCCTAGTGGTGGACGATCGGGAGTGGTGGACGGGGGGCCAGGCTTTTTCCACTCTGAAAGAAAAGATTGATTTAAGGAAATTCATGGATTCACTCACCAAGCCCGGCCCGATAAGGGGCTCCTAGTGGTGGACGAGGGGGAGTGGTGGACGAGGGGCCAGGCTATTCCCACTCTGAAAGAGAAGATTGATTTGAAGAAATCATGGATTCACTCACTAAGCCCGACCCAATAAGAGGCGTCCTAGTGGTGGACGATCGGGAGTGGTGGACGGGGGCCAGGCTTTTTTCACTCTGAAAGAGAAAATTGATTTGAAGAAATTCATGGAGTCACTCACCAAGCCCGGCCCAATAAGAGGCGTCCTAGTGGTGGACGATCCGGAGTGGTGGACGGGGGGCCAGGCTATTTCCACTCTGAAAGAGAAAATTGATTTGAGGAAATTCATGGAGTCACTTACTAAGCCCGGCCCGATAAGGGGCTCCTAGTGGTGGACGAGGGGGAGTGGTGGACGAGGGGCCAGGCTATTCCCACTCTGAAAGAGAAGATTGATTTGAAGAAATCATGGATTCACTCACTAAGCCCGACCCAATAAGAGGCGTCCTAGTGGTGGACGATCGGGAGTGGTGGACGGGGGCCAGGCTTTTTTCACTCTGAAAGAGAAGATTGATTTGAGGAAATTCATGGAGTCACTTACTCATCCCGGCCCAATAAGGGGCGTCCTAGTGGTGGACGATCGGGAGTGGTGGACGATTGGGAGTGGTGGACGGGTGGCCAGGCTTTTTCCACTCTGAAAGAAAAGATTGATTTAAGGAAATTCATGGATTCACTCACCAAGCCCGGCCCAATAAAATGCGTCCTAGTGGTGGACGATCGGGAGTGGTGGACGGGGGGCCAGGCTATTATCACTCTGAAAGAAAAGATTGATTTAAGGAAATTCACGGAGTCACTTACTAAGCCCGGCCCGATAAGGGGCGTCCTAGTGGTGGACGATCGGGAGTGGTGGACGATCGGGAGTGGTGGACGATTGGGAGTGGTGGACGGGTGGCCAGGCTATTATCACTCTGAAAGAGAAGATTGATTTGAGGAAATCATGAATTCACTCACCAAGCCCGGCCCAATAAGAGGCGTCTTAGTGGTGAACGATCGGGAGTGGTGGACAGGGGGCCAGGCTTTTTCCACTCTGATAGAGAAAACTGATTTGAGGAAATTCATGGAGTCACTCACCAAGCCCGGCCCAATAAGAGGCGTCCTAGTGGTGGACGATCCGGAGTGGTGGACGGGGGGCCAGGCTATTTCCACTCTGAAAGAGAAAATTGATTTGAGGAAATTCATGGAGTCACTTACTAAGCCCGGCCCGATAAGGGGCTCCTAGATTGATTTGAGGAAATCATGAATTCACTCACCAAGCCCGGCCCAATAAGAGGCGTGCTAGTAGTGGACGATCGGGAGTGGTGGACAGGGGGCCAGGCTATTATCACTCTGAAAGAGAAGATTGATTTGAGAAAATCATGGATTCACTCACTAAGCCCGGACCATTAGCGGCGTCCTAGTGGTGGACGATCGGGAGTGGTGGACGGGGGGCCAGGCTTTTTCCACTCTGAAAGAAAAGATTGATTTAAGGAAATTCATGGATTCACTCACCAAGCCCGGCCCGATAAGGGGCTCCTAGTGGTGGACGAGGGGGAGTGGTGGACGAGGGGCCAGGCTATTCCCACTCTGAAAGAGAAGATTGATTTGAAGAAATCATGGATTCACTCACTAAGCCCGACCCAATAAGAGGCGTCCTAGTGGTGGACGATCGGGAGTGGTGGACGGGGGCCAGGCTTTTTTCACTCTGAAAGAGAAAATTGATTTGAAGAAATTCATGGAGTCACTCACCAAGCCCGGCCCAATAAGAGGCGTCCTAGTGGTGGACGATCCGGAGTGGTGGACGGGGGGCCAGGCTATTTCCACTCTGAAAGAGAAAATTGATTTGAGGAAATTCATGGAGTCACTTACTAAGCCCGGCCCGATAAGGGGCTCCTAGTGGTGGACGAGGGGGAGTGGTGGACGAGGGGCCAGGCTATTCCCACTCTGAAAGAGAAGATTGATTTGAAGAAATCATGGATTCACTCACTAAGCCCGACCCAATAAGAGGCGTCCTAGTGGTGGACGATCGGGAGTGGTGGACGGGGGCCAGGCTTTTTTCACTCTGAAAGAGAAGATTGATTTGAGGAAATTCATGGAGTCACTTACTCATCCCGGCCCAATAAGGGGCGTCCTAGTGGTGGACGATCGGGAGTGGTGGACGATTGGGAGTGGTGGACGGGTGGCCAGGCTTTTTCCACTCTGAAAGAAAAGATTGATTTAAGGAAATTCATGGATTCACTCACCAAGCCCGGCCCAATAAAATGCGTCCTAGTGGTGGACGATCGGGAGTGGTGGACGGGGGGCCAGGCTATTATCACTCTGAAAGAAAAGATTGATTTAAGGAAATTCACGGAGTCACTTACTAAGCCCGGCCCGATAAGGGGCGTCCTAGTGGTGGACGATCGGGAGTGGTGGACGATTGGGAGTGGTGGACGGGTGGCCAGGCTATTATCACTCTGAAAGAGAAGATTGATTTGAGGAAATCATGAATTCACTCACCAAGCCCGGCCCAATAAGAGGCGTCTTAGTGGTGAACGATCGGGAGTGGTGGACAGGGGGCCAGGCTTTTTCCACTCTGATAGAGAAAACTGATTTGAGGAAATTCATGGAGTCACTCACCAAGCCCGGCCCAATAAGAGGCGTCCTAGTGGTGGACGATCCGGAGTGGTGGACGGGGGGCCAGGCTATTTCCACTCTGAAAGAGAAAATTGATTTGAGGAAATTCATGGAGTCACTTACTAAGCCCGGCCCGATAAGGGGCTCCTAGATTGATTTGAGGAAATCATGAATTCACTCACCAAGCCCGGCCCAATAAGAGGCGTGCTAGTAGTGGACGATCGGGAGTGGTGGACAGGGGGCCAGGCTATTATCACTCTGAAAGAGAAGATTGATTTGAGAAAATCATGGATTCACTCACTAAGCCCGGACCATTAGCGGCGTCCTAGTGGTGGACGATCGGGAGTGGTGGACGGGGGGCCAGGCTTTTTCCACTCTGAAAGAGAAGATTGATTTGAAGAAATCATGGATTCACTCACTAAGCCCGACCCAATAAGAGGCGTCCTAGTGGTGGACGATCGGGAGTGGTGGACGGGGGCCAGGCTTTTTTCACTCTGAAAGAGAAAATTGATTTGAAGAAATTCATGGAGTCACTCACCAAGCCCGGCCCAATAAGAGGCGTCCTAGTGGTGGACGATCCGGAGTGGTGGACGGGGGGCCAGGCTATTTCCACTCTGAAAGAGAAAATTGATTTGAGGAAATTCATGGAGTCACTTACTAAGCCCGGCCCGATAAGGGGCTCCTAGTGGTGGACGAGGGGGAGTGGTGGACGAGGGGCCAGGCTATTCCCACTCTGAAAGAGAAGATTGATTTGAAGAAATCATGGATTCACTCACTAAGCCCGACCCAATAAGAGGCGTCCTAGTGGTGGACGATCGGGAGTGGTGGACGGGGGCCAGGCTTTTTTCACTCTGAAAGAGAAGATTGATTTGAGGAAATTCATGGAGTCACTTACTCATCCCGGCCCAATAAGGGGCGTCCTAGTGGTGGACGATCGGGAGTGGTGGACGATTGGGAGTGGTGGACGGGTGGCCAGGCTTTTTCCACTCTGAAAGAAAAGATTGATTTAAGGAAATTCATGGATTCACTCACCAAGCCCGGCCCAATAAAATGCGTCCTAGTGGTGGACGATCGGGAGTGGTGGACGGGGGGCCAGGCTATTATCACTCTGAAAGAAAAGATTGATTTAAGGAAATTCACGGAGTCACTTACTAAGCCCGGCCCGATAAGGGGCGTCCTAGTGGTGGACGATCGGGAGTGGTGGACGATTGGGAGTGGTGGACGGGTGGCCAGGCTATTATCACTCTGAAAGAGAAGATTGATTTGAGGAAATCATGAATTCACTCACCAAGCCCGGCCCAATAAGAGGCGTCTTAGTGGTGAACGATCGGGAGTGGTGGACGGGGGGCCAGGCTATTATCACTCTGAAAGAGAAGATTGATTTGAGGAAATCATGGATTCACTCACTAAGCCCGACCCATTAGCGACGTCCTAGTAGTGGACGATCGGGAGTGGTGGACGGGGGGCCAGGCTATTATCACTCTGAAAGAAAAGATTGATCTAAGGAAATTCACGGAGTCACTTACTAAGCCCGGCCCGATAAGGGGCGTCCTAGTGGTGGACGATCGGGAGTGGTGGACGGGGGGCCAGGCTATTATCACTCTGAAAGAGAAGATTGATTTGAGGAAATCATGGATTCACTCACCAAGCCCGTCCCAATAAGAGGCGTCTTAGTGGTGAACGATCGGGAGTGGTGGACGGGGGGCCAGGCTATTATCACTCTGAAAGAGAAGATTGATTTGAAGAAATCATGGATTCACTCAACAAGCCCGGCCCAATAAGAGGCGTCCTAGTGGTGAACGATCGGGAGTGGTGGACGGGGGGCCTGGCTATTATCACTCTGAAAGAGAAGATTGATTTGAGGAAATCATGGATTCACTCACTAAGCCCGACCCATTAGCGACGTCCTAGTAGTGGACGATCGGGAGTGGTGGACGGGGGGCCAGGCTATTATCACTCTGAAAGAAAAGATTGATTTAAGGAAATTCACGGAGTCACTTACTAAGCCCGGCCCGATAAGGGGCGTCCTAGTGGTGGACGATCGGGAGTGGTGGACGGGGGGCCAGGCTATTATCACTCTGAAAGAGAAGATTGATTTGAGGAAATCATGGATTCACTCACCAAGCCCGGCCCAATAAGAGGCGTCTTAGTGGTGAACGATCGGGAGTGGTGGACGGGGGGCCAGGCTATTATCACTCTGAAAGAGAAGATTGATTTGAGGAAATCATGGATTCACTCACTAAGCCCGACCCATTAGCGACGTCCTAGTAGTGGACGATCGGGAGTGGTGGACGGGGGGCCAGGCTATTATCACTCTGAAAGAAAAGATTGATTTAAGGAAATTCACGGAGTCACTTACTAAGCCCGGCCCGATAAGAGGCGTCATAGTGGTGGACGATCGGGAGTGGTGGACAGGGGGCCAGGCTTTTTCCACTCTGATAGAGAAAACTGATTTGAGGAAATTCATGGAGTCACTTACTGAGCCCGGCCCGATAAGAGGCTCCTAGTGGTGGACGATGGGGAGTGGTGGACGGGGGGCCAGGCTATTATCACTCTGAAAGAGAATATTGATTTGAAGAAATTCATGGAGTCACTCACCAAGCCCGGCCCAATAAGAGGCGTCCTAGTGGTGGACGATCCGGAGTGGTGGACGGGGGGCCAGGCTATTTCCACTCTGAAAGAGAAAATTGATTTGAGGAAATTCATGGAGTCACTTACTAAGCCCGGCCCGATAAGGGGCTCCTAGTGGTGGACGAGGGGGAGTGGTGGACGAGGGGCCAGGCTATTCCCACTCTGAAAGAGAAGATTGATTTGAAGAAATCATGGATTCACTCACTAAGCCCGACCCAATAAGAGGCGTCCTAGTGGTGGACGATCGGGAGTGGTGGACGGGGGCCAGGCTTTTTTCACTCTGAAAGAGAAGATTGATTTGAGGAAATTCATGGAGTCACTTACTCATCCCGGCCCAATAAGGGGCGTCCTAGTGGTGGACGATCGGGAGTGGTGGACGATTGGGAGTGGTGGACGGGTGGCCAGGCTTTTTCCACTCTGAAAGAAAAGATTGATTTAAGGAAATTCATGGATTCACTCACCAAGCCCGGCCCAATAAAATGCGTCCTAGTGGTGGACGATCGGGAGTGGTGGACGGGGGGCCAGGCTATTATCACTCTGAAAGAAAAGATTGATTTAAGGAAATTCACGGAGTCACTTACTAAGCCCGGCCCGATAAGGGGCGTCCTAGTGGTGGACGATCGGGAGTGGTGGACGATTGGGAGTGGTGGACGGGTGGCCAGGCTATTATCACTCTGAAAGAGAAGATTGATTTGAGGAAATCATGAATTCACTCACCAAGCCCGGCCCAATAAGAGGCGTCTTAGTGGTGAACGATCGGGAGTGGTGGACGGGGGGCCAGGCTATTATCACTCTGAAAGAGAAGATTGATTTGAGGAAATCATGGATTCACTCACTAAGCCCGACCCATTAGCGACGTCCTAGTAGTGGACGATCGGGAGTGGTGGACGGGGGGCCAGGCTATTATCACTCTGAAAGAAAAGATTGATCTAAGGAAATTCACGGAGTCACTTACTAAGCCCGGCCCGATAAGGGGCGTCCTAGTGGTGGACGATCGGGAGTGGTGGACGGGGGGCCAGGCTATTATCACTCTGAAAGAGAAGATTGATTTGAGGAAATCATGGATTCACTCACCAAGCCCGGCCCAATAAGAGGCGTCTTAGTGGTGAACGATCGGGAGTGGTGGACGGGGGGCCAGGCTATTATCACTCTGAAAGAGAAGATTGATTTGAAGAAATCATGGATTCACTCAACAAGCCCGGCCCAATAAGAGGCGTCCTAGTGGTGAACGATCGGGAGTGGTGGACGGGGGGCCTGGCTATTATCACTCTGAAAGAGAAGATTGATTTGAGGAAATCATGGATTCACTCACTAAGCCCGACCCATTAGCGACGTCCTAGTAGTGGACGATCGGGAGTGGTGGACGGGGGGCCAGGCTATTATCACTCTGAAAGAAAAGATTGATTTAAGGAAATTCACGGAGTCACTTACTAAGCCCGGCCCGATAAGGGGCGTCCTAGTGGTGGACGATCGGGAGTGGTGGACGGGGGGCCAGGCTATTATCACTCTGAAAGAGAAGATTGATTTGAGGAAATCATGGATTCACTCACCAAGCCCGGCCCAATAAGAGGCGTCTTAGTGGTGAACGATCGGGAGTGGTGGACGGGGGGCCAGGCTATTATCACTCTGAAAGAGAAGATTGATTTGAGGAAATCATGGATTCACTCACTAAGCCCGACCCATTAGCGACGTCCTAGTAGTGGACGATCGGGAGTGGTGGACGGGGGGCCAGGCTATTATCACTCTGAAAGAAAAGATTGATTTAAGGAAATTCACGGAGTCACTTACTAAGCCCGGCCCGATAAGAGGCGTCATAGTGGTGGACGATCGGGAGTGGTGGACAGGGGGCCAGGCTTTTTCCACTCTGATAGAGAAAACTGATTTGAGGAAATTCATGGAGTCACTTACTGAGCCCGGCCCGATAAGAGGCTCCTAGTGGTGGACGATGGGGAGTGGTGGACGGGGGGCCAGGCTATTATCACTCTGAAAGAGAATATTGATTTGAAGAAATTCATGGAGTCACTTACTAAGCCCGGCCCGATAAGAGGCTCCTAGTGGTGGACGATGGGGAGTGGTGGACGGGGGGCCAGGCTTTTTTCACTCTGAAAGAGAAGATTGATTTGAGGAAATTCATGGAGTCACTTACTCATCCCGGCCCAATAAGGGGCTCCTAGTGGTGGACGATGGGGAGTGGTGGACGGGGGGCCAGGCTATTCTCACTCTGAAAAAGAAGATTGATTTGAGGAAATCATGGATTCACTCACTAAGCCCGGCCCAATAAGAGGCGTCCTAGTGGTGGACGATCGGGAGTGGTGGACGGGGGGCCAGGCTATTATCACTCTGAAAGAAAAGATTGATTCAAGGAAATTCACGGAGTCACTTACTAAGCCCGGCCCGATAAGAGGCGTCATAGTGGTGGACGATCGGGAGTGGTGGACAGGGGGGCCAGGCTTTTTCCACTCTGATAGAGAAAACTGATTTGAGGAAATTCATGGAGTCACTTACTGAGCCCGGCCCGATAAGAGGCTCCTAGTGGTGGACGATGGGGAGTGGTGGACGGGGGGCCAGGCTATTCTCACTCTGAAAAAGAAGATTGATTTGAGGAAATCATGGATTCACTCACCAAGCTCGGCCCAATAAGAGGCGTCCTAGTGGTGGACGATGGGGAGTGGTGGACAGGGGAGCCAGGCTTTTTCCACTCTGAAAGAGAATATTGATTTGAAGAAATTCACTGAGTCACTTACTAAGCCCGGCCCGATAAGAGGCTCCTAGTGGTGGACGATGGGGAGTGGTGGACGGGGGGCCAGGCTATTCTCACTCTGAAAAAGAAGATTGATTTGAGGAAATTATGGATTCACTCACTAAGCCCGACCCATTAGCGACGTCCTAGTAGTGGACGATCGGGAGTGGTGGACGGGGGGCCAGGCTATTATCACTCTGAAAGAAAAGATTGATTTAAGGAAATTCACGGAGTCACTTACTAAGCCCGGCCCGATAAGGGGCGTCCTAGTGGTAGACGATCGGAAGTGGTGGACGGGGGGCCAGGCTATTATCACTCTGAAAGAAAAGATTGATTTGAGGAAATCATGGATTCACTCACCAAGCCCGGCCCAATAAGAGGCGTCCTAGTGGTGAACGATCGGGAGTGGTGGACGGGGGGCCAGGCTATTATCACTCTGAAAGAGAAGATTGATTTGAGGAAATCATGGATTCACTCACTAAGCCCGACCCATTAGCGACGTCCTAGTGGTGGACGATCGGGAGTGGTGGACGGGGGGCCAGGCTATTATCACTCTGAAAGAAAAAATTGATTTAAGAAAATTCACGGAGTCACTTACTAAGCCCGGCCCGATAAGAGGCGTCATAGTGGTGGACGATCGGGAGTGGTGGACAGGGGGGCCAGGCTATTTCCACTCTGATAGAGAAAACTGATTTGAGGAAATTCATGGAGTCACTTACTAAGCCCGGCCCGATAAGAGGCTCCTAGTGGTGGACGATGGGGAGTGGTGGACGATGGGGAGTGGTGGACGGGGGGCCAGGCTATTCTCACTCTGAAAAAGAAGATTGATTTGAGGAAATCATTGATTCACTCACCAAGCTCGGCCCAATAAGAAGCGTCCTAGTGGTGGACGATGGGGAGTGGTGGACAGGGGAGCCAGGCTTTTTCCACTCTGAAAGAGAATATTGATTTGAGGAAATTCATGGAGTCACTTACTAAGCCCGGCCCGATAAGAGGCTCCTAGTGGTGGACGATGGGGAGTGGTGGACGATGGGGAGTGGTGGACGGGGGGCCAGGCTATTCTCACTCTGAAAAAGAAGATTGATTTGAGGAAATCATTGATTCACTCACCAAGCTCGGCCCAATAAGAAGCGTCCTAGTGGTGGACGATGGGGAGTGGTGGACAGGAGAGCCAGGCTTTTTCCACTCTGAAAGAGAATATTGATTTGAGGAAATTCATGGAGTCACTTACTAAGCCCGGCCCGATAAGAGGCTCCTAGTGGTGGACGATGGGGAGTGGTGGACGATGGGGAGTGGTGGACGGGGGGCCAGGCTATTCTCACTCTGAAAAAGAAGATTGATTTGAGGAAATCATGGATTCACTCACTAAGCCCGGCCCAATAAGAGGCGTCCTAGTGGTTGACGATTGGGAGTGGTGGACAGGAGGGCCAGGCTTTTTCCACTCTGAAAGAGAATATTGATTTGAGGAAATTCATGGAGTCACTTACTAAGACCGGCCCGATAAGAGGCTCCTAGTGGTGGACGATGGGGAGTGGTGGACGATGGGGAGTGGTGGACGGGGGGCCAGGCTTTTCTCACTCTGAAAAAGAAGATTGATTTGAGGAAATCATGGATTCACTCACTAAGCCCGGCCCAATAAGAGGCGTCCTAGTGGTTGACGATTGGGAGTGGTGGACAGGAGGGCCAGGCTTTTTCCACTCTGAAAGAGAATATTGATTTGAGGAAATTCATGGAGTCACTTACTAAGACCGGCCCGATAAGAGGCTCCTAGTGGTGGACGATGGGGAGTGGTGGACGATGGGGAGTGGTGGACGGGGGGCCAGGCTATTCTCACTCTGAAAAAGAAGATTGATTTGAGGAAATCATTGATTCACTCACCAAGCTCGGCCCAATAAGAAGCGTCCTAGTGGTGGACGATGGGGAGTGGTGGACAGGGGAGCCAGGCTTTTTCCACTCTGAAAGAGAATATTGATTTGAGGAAATTCATGGAGTCACTTACTAAGCCCGGCCCGATAAGAGGCTCCTAGTGGTGGACGATGGGGAGTGGTGGACGATGGGGAGTGGTGGACGGGGGGCCAGGCTATTCTCACTCTGAAAAAGAAGATTGATTTGAGGAAATCATTGATTCACTCACCAAGCTCGGCCCAATAAGAAGCGTCCTAGTGGTGGACGATGGGGAGTGGTGGACAGGAGAGCCAGGCTTTTTCCACTCTGAAAGAGAATATTGATTTGAGGAAATTCATGGAGTCACTTACTAAGCCCGGCCCGATAAGAGGCTCCTAGTGGTGGACGATGGGGAGTGGTGGACGATGGGGAGTGGTGGACGGGGGGCCAGGCTTTTCTCACTCTGAAAAAGAAGATTGATTTGAGGAAATCATGGATTCACTCACTAAGCCCGGCCCAATAAGAGGCGTCCTAGTGGTTGACGATTGGGAGTGGTGGACAGGAGGGCCAGGCTTTTTCCACTCTGAAAGAGAATATTGATTTGAGGAAATTCATGGAGTCACTTACTAAGACCGGCCCGATAAGAGGCTCCTAGTGGTGGACGGTGGGGAGTGGTGGACGGGGGGCCAGGCTATCATCACTCTGAAAAAGAAGATTGATTTGAGGAAATCATGGATTCACTCACTATGCCCGGCCCAATAAGAGGCGTCCTAGTGGTTGACAATTGGGAGTGGTGGACAGGAGGGCCAGGCTATTTCCACTCTGAAAGAGAAGATTGATTTGAGGAAATTCATGGATTCACTCACCAAGCCCGGCCCGATAAGAGGCTCCTAGTGGTGGACGATGGGGAGTGGTGGACAGGGGAGCCAGGCTTTTTCCACCCTGAAAGAGAATATTGATTTGAGGAAATTCATGGAGTCACTTACTAAGCCCGGCCCGATAAGAGGCTCCTAGGGGTGGACGGTGGGGAGTGGTGGACGGTGGGGAGTGGTGGACGGTGGGGAGTGGTGGACGATGGGGAGTGGTGGACGATGGGGAGTGGTGGACGATGGGGAGTGGTAGACGGGGGGCCAGGCTATTCTCACTCTGAAAAAGAAGATTGATTTGAGAAAATCATGGATTCACTCACCAAGCCCGGCCCAATAAGAGGCGTCCTAGTGGTGGACGATGGGGAGTGGTGGACAGGGGAGACAGGCTTTTTCCACCCTGGAAGAGAATATTGATTTGAGGAAATTCATGGAGTCACTTACTAAGCCCGGCCCGATAAGAGGCTCCTAGTGGTGGACGGTGGGGAGTGGTGGACGATGGGGAGTGGTGGACGATGGGGAGTAGTGGACGGGGGGCCAGGCTATTATCACTCTGAAAGAGAAGATTGATTTGAGAAAATCATGGATTCACTCACTAAGCCCGGCCCATTAGCGGCGTCCTAGTGGTTGACGATTGGGAGTGGTGGACAGGAGGGCCAGGCTATTTCCACTCTGAAAGAGAAGATTGATTTGAGGAAATTCATGGATTCACTCACCAAGCCCGGCCCGATAAGAGGCTCCTAGTGGTGGACGGTGGGGAGTGGTGGACAGGGGAGCCAGGCTTTTTCCACTCTGAAAGAGAATATTGATTTGAGGAAATTCATGGAGTCACTTACTAAGCCCGGCCCGATAAGAGGCTCCTAGTGGTGGACGGTGGGGAGTGGTGGACGGTAGGGAGTGGTGGACGGTGGGGAGTGGTGGACGGGGGGCCAGGCTATTCTCACTCTGAAAAAGAAGATTGATTTGAGGAAATCATGGATTCACTCACCAAGCCCGGCCCAATAAGAGGCGTCCTAGTGGTGGACGATGGGGAGTGGTGGACGGGGGGCCAGGCTATTATCACTCTGAAAGAGAAGATTGATTTGAAGAAATCATGGATTCACTCACTAAGCCCGGCCCGATAAGAGGCTCCTAGTGGTGGACGGTGGGGAGTGGTGGACGGTGGGGAGTAGTGGACGGTGGGGAGTGGCGGACGATGGGGAGTGGTGGACGATGGGGAGTGGTGGACGGGGGGCCAGGCTATTCTCACTCTGAAAAAGAAGATTGATTTGAGGAAATCATGGATTCACTCACCAAGCCCGGCCCAATAAGAGGCGTCCTAGTGGTGGACGATGGGGAGTGGTGGACGGTGGGGAGTGGTGGACGATGGGGAGCCAGGCTTTTTCCACCCTGAAAGAGAATATTGATTTGAGGAAATTCATGGAGTCACTTACTAAGCCCGGCCCGATAAGAGGCTCCTAGTGGTGGACGGTGGGGAGTGGTGGACGGTGGGGAGTAGTGGACGGTGGGGAGCCAGGCTTTTTCCACCCTGAAAGAGAATATTGATTTGAGGAAATTCATGGAGTCACTTACTAAGCCCGGCCCGATAAGAGGCTCCTAGTGGTGGACGATGGGGAGTGGTGGACGGTGGGGAGTGGTGGACGATGGGGAGTGGTGGACGATGGGGAGCCAGGCTTTTTCCACCCTGAAAGAGAATATTGATTTGAGGAAATTCATGGAGTCACTTACTAAGCCCGGCCCGATAAGAGGCTCCTAGTGGTGGACGGTGGGGAGTGGTGGACGGTGGGGAGTAGTGGACGGTGAGTAGTGGTGGACGATGGGGAGTGGTGGACGATGGGGAGTGGTGGACGGGGGGCCAGGCTATTCTCACTCTGAAAAAGAAGATTGATTTGAGGAAATCATGGATTCACTCACTAAGCCCGGCCCAATAAGAGGCGTCCTAGTGGTTGACGATTGGGAGTGGTGGACGATGGGGAGTGGTGGACGGGGGGCCAGGCTATTCTCACTCTGAAAAAGAAGATTGATTTGAGGAAATCATGGATTCACTCACTAAGCCCGGCCCAATAAGAGGCGTCCTAGTGGTTGACGATTGGGAGTGGTGGACAGGAGGGCCAGGCTATTTCCACTCTGAAAGAGAAGATTGATTTGAGGAAATTCATGGATTCACTCACCAAGCCCGGCCCGATAAGAGGCTCCTAGTGGTGGACGGTGGGGAGTGGTGGACAGGGGAGCCAGGCTTTTTCCACTCTGAAAGAGAATATTGATTTGAGGAAATTCATGGAGTCACTTACTAAGCCCGGCCCGATAAGAGGCTCCTAGTGGTGGACGATGGGGAGTGGTGGACGGTAGGGAGTGGTGGACGGTGGGGAGTGGTGGACGGGGGGCCAGGCTATCATCACTCTGAAAAAGAAGATTGATTTGAGGAAATCATGGATTCACTCACTAAGCCCGGCCCAATAAGAGGCGTCCTAGTGGTGGACGATGGGGAGTGGTGGACAGGGGAGCCAGGCTTTTTCCACCCTGAAAGAGAATATTGATTTGAGGAAATTCATGGAGTCACTTACTAAGCCCGGCCCGATAAGAGGCTCCTAGTGGTGGACGGTGGGGAGTGGTGGACGATGGGGAGTGGTGGACGATGGGGAGTGGTGGACGATGGGGAGTGGTGGACGGGGGGCCAGGCTATTCTCACTCTGAAAAAGAAGATTGATTTGAGGAAATCATGGATTCACTCACCAAGCCCGGCCCAATAAGAGGCGTCCTAGTGGTGGACGATGGGGAGTGGTGGACAGGGGAGACAGGCTTTTTCCACCCTGAAAGAGAATATTGATTTGAGGAAATTCATGGAGTCACTTACTAAGCCCGGCCCGATAAGAGGCTCCTAGTGGTGGACGGTGGGGAGTGGTGGCCATGGGGAGTGGTGGACGATGGGGAGTAGTGGACGGGGGGCCAGGCTATTATCACTCTGAAAGAGAAGATTGATTTGAGAAAATCATGGATTCACTCACTAAGCCCGGCCCATTAGCGGCGTCCTAGTGGTGGACGATGGGGAGTGGTGGACGGGGGGCCAGGCTATTCTCACTCTGAAAAAGAAGATTGATTTGAGGAAATCATGGATTCACTCACTAAGCCCGGCCCAATAAGAGGCGTCCTAGTGGTTGACGATTGGGAGTGGTGGACAGGAGGGCCAGGCTATTTCCACTCTGAAAGAGAAGATTGATTTGAGGAAATTCATGGATTCACTCACCAAGCCCGGCCCGATAAGAGGCTCCTAGTGGTGGACGGTGGGGAGTGGTGGACAGGGGAGCCAGGCTTTTTCCACTCTGAAAGAGAATATTGATTTGAGAAAATTCATGGAGTCACTTACTAAGCCCGGCCCGATAAGAGGCTCCTAGTGGTGGACGGTGGGGAGTGGTGGACGGTAGGGAGTGGTGGACGATGGGGAGTGGTGGACGATGGGGAGTGGTGGACGGTGGGGAGTGGTGGACGATGGGGAGTGGTGGACGATGGGGAGTGGTGGACGGTGGGGAGTGGTGGACGATGGGGAGTGGTGGACGATGGGGAGCCAGGCTTTTTCCACCCTGAAAGAGAATATTGATTTGAGGAAATTCATGGAGTCACTTACTAAGCCCGGCCCGATAAGAGGCTCCTAGTGGTGGACGGTGGGGAGTGGTGGACGGTGGGGAGTAGTGGACGGTGGGGAGTGGTGGACGATGGGGAGTGGTGGACGATGGGGAGTGGTGGACGGGGGGCCAGGCTATTCTCACTCTGAAAAAGAAGATTGATTTGAGGAAATCATGGATTCACTCACTAAGCCCGGCCCAATAAGAGGCGTCCTAGTGGTTGACGATTGGGAGTGGTGGACAGGAGGGCCAGGCTATTTCCACTCTGAAAGAGAAGATTGATTTGAGGAAATTCATGGATTCACTCACCAAGCCCGGCCCGATAAGAGGCTCCTAGTGGTGGACGGTGGGGAGTGGTGGACAGGGGAGCCAGGCTTTTTCCACTCTGAAAGAGAATATTGATTTGAGGAAATTCATGGAGTCACTTACTAAGCCCGGCCCGATAAGAGGCTCCTAGTGGTGGACGGTGGGGAGTCGTGGACGGTAGGGAGTGGTGGACGATGGGGAGTGGTGGACGATGGGGAGTGGTGGACGGGGGGCCAGGCTATTCTCACTCTGAAAAAGAAGATTGATTTGAGGAAATCATGGATTCACTCACCAAGCCCGGCCCAATAAGAGGCGTCCTAGTGGTGGACGATGGGGAGTGGTGGACGGGGGGCCAGGCTATTATCACTCTGGAAGAGAATATTGATTTGAGGAAATTCATGGAGTCACTTACTAAGCCCGGCCCGATAAGAGGCTCCTAGTGGTGGACGGTGGGGAGTGGTGGACGATGGGGAGTGGTGGACGATGGGGAGTGGTGGACGGTGGGGAGTGGCGGACGATGGGGAGTGGTGGACGATGGGGAGCCAGGCTTTTTCCACCCTGAAAGAGAATATTGATTTGAGGAAATTCATGGAGTCACTTACTAAGCCCGGCCCGATAAGAGGCTCCTAGTGGTGGACGGTGGGGAGTGGTGGACGGTGGGGAGTAGTGGACGGTGGGGAGTGGTGGACGATGGGGAGTGGTGGACGATGGGGAGTGGTGGACGGGGGGCCAGGCTATTCTCACTCTGAAAAAGAAGATTGATTTGAGGAAATCATGGATTCACTCACCAAGCCCGGCCCAATAAGAGGCGTCCTAGTGGTGGACGATGGGGAGTGGTGGACGGGGGGCCAGGCTATTATCACTCTGAAAGAGAAGATTGATTTGAAGAAATCATGGATTCACTCACTAAGCCCGGCCCGATAAGAGGCTCCTAGTGGTGGACGGTGGGGAGTGGTGGACGGTGGAGAGTAGTGGACGGTGGGGAGTGGTGGACGATGGGGAGTGGTGGACGATGGGGAGTGGTGGACGGGGGGCCAGGCTATTCTCACTCTGAAAAAGAAGATTGATTTGAGGAAATCATGGATTCACTCACCAAGCCCGGCCCAATAAGAGGCGTCCTAGTGGTGGACGATGGGGAGTGGTGGACAGGGGAGCCAGGCTTTTTCCACCCTGAAAGAGAATATTGATTTGAGGAAATTCATGGAGTCACTTACTAAGCCCGGCCCGATAAGAGGCTCCTAGTGGTGGACGGTGGGGAGTGGTGGACGGTGGGGAGTGGTGGACGGTGGGGAGTAGTGGACGGTGGGGAGTGGTGGACGCTGGGGAGTGGTGGACGATGGGGAGTGGTGGACGGGGGGCCAGGCTATTCTCACTCTGAAAAAGAAGATTGATTTGAGGAAATCATGGATTCACTCACCAAGCCCGGCCCAATAAGAGGCGTCCTAGTGGTGGACGATGGGGAGTGGTGGACAGGGGAGCCAGGCTTTTTCCACCCTGAAAGAGAATATTGATTTGCGGAAATTCATGGAGTCACTTACTAAGCCCGGCCCGATAAGAGGCTCCTAGTGGTGGACGGTGGGGAGTGGTGGACGATGGGGAGTGGTGGACGATGGGGAGTGGTGGACGATGGGGAGTGGTGGACGGGGGGCCAGGCTATTCTCACTCTGAAAAAGAAGATTGATTTGAGGAAATCATGGATTCACTCACCAAGCCCGGCCCAATAAGAGGCGTCCTAGTGGTGGACGATGGGGAGTGGTGGACAGGGGAGCCAGGCTTTTTCCACTCTGAAAGAGAATATTGATTTGAGGAAATTCATGGAGTCACTTACTAAGCCCGGCCCGATAAGAGGCTCCTAGTGGTGGACGATGGGGAGTGGTGGACGGGGGGCCAGGCTATTCTCACTCTGAAAAAGAAGATTGATTTGAGGAAATCATGGATTCACTCACTAAGCCCGGCCCAATAAGAGGCGTCCTAGTGGTTGACGATTGGGAGTGGTGGACGGGAGGGCCAGGCTATTTCCACTCTGAAAGAGAAGATTGATTTGAGGAAATTCATGGATTCACTCACCAAGCCCGGCCCGATAAGAGGCTCCTAGTGGTGGACGGTGGGGAGTGGTGGACAGGGGAGCCAGGCTTTTTCCACTCTGAAAGAGAATATTGATTTGAGGAAATTCATGGAGTCACTTACTAAGCCCGGCCCGATAAGAGGCTCCTAGTGGTGGACGATGGGGAGTGGTGGACGGGGGGCCAGGCTATTCTCACTCTGAAAAAGAAGATTGATTTGAGGAAATCATGGATTCACTCACTAAGCCCGGCCCAATAAGAGGCGTCCTAGTGGTTGACGATTGGGAGTGGTGGACAGGAGGGCCAGGCTATTTCCACTCTGAAAGAGAAGATTGATTTGAGGAAATTCATGGATTCACTCACCAAGCCCGGCCCGATAAGAGGCTCCTAGTGGTGGACGGTGGGGAGTGGTGGACAGGGGAGCCAGGCTTTTTCCACTCTGAAAGAGAATATTGATTTGAGGAAATTCATGGAGTCACTTACTAAGCCCGGCCCGATAAGAGGCTCCTAGTGGTGGACGATGGGGAGTGGTGGACGGGGGGCCAGGCTATTCTCACTCTGAAAAAGAAGATTGATTTGAGGAAATCATGGATTCACTCACCAAGCCCGGCCCAATAAGAGGCGTCCTAGTGGTGGACGATGGGGAGTGGTGGACAGGGGAGCCAGGCTTTTTCCACCCTGAAAGAGAATATTGATTTGAGGAAATTCATGGAGTCACTTACTAAGCCCGGCCCGATAAGAGGCTCCTAGTGGTGGACGGTGGGGAATGGTGGACGATGGGGAGTGGTGGACGATGGGGAGTGGTGGACGGGGGGCCAGGCTATTCTCACTCTGAAAAAGAAGATTGATTTGAGGAAATCATGGATTCACTCACCAAGCCCGGCCCAATAGGAGGCGTCCTAGTGGTGGACGATGGGGAGTGGTGGACAGGGGAGCCAGGCGTATTCCACTCTGGAAGAGAATATTGATTTGAGGAAATTCATGGAGTCACTTACTAAGCCCGGCCCGATAAGAGGCTCCTAGTGGTGGACGGTGGGGAGTGGTGGACGGTGGGGAGTGGTGGACGGTGGGGAGTGGTGGACGGTAGGGAGTGGTGGACGATGGGGAGTGGTGGACGGGGGGCCAGGCTATTCTCACTCTGAAAAAGAAGATTGATTTGAGGAAATCATGGATTCACTCACCAAGCCCGGCCCAATAAGAGGCGTCCTAGTGGTGGACAATGGGGAGTGGTGGACAGGGGAGCCAGGCTTTTTCCACTCTGAAAGAGAATATTGATTTGAGGAAATTCATGGAGTCACTTACTAAGCCCGGCCCGATAAGAGGCTCCTAGTGGTGGACGGTGGGGAGTGGTGGACGATGGGGAGTGGTGGACGGGGGGCCAGGCTATTCTCACTCTGAAAAAGAAGATTGATTTGAGGAAATCATGGAGTCACTCACCAAGCCCGGCCCAATAAGAGGCGTCCTAGTGGTGGACGATGGGGAGTGGTGGACAGGGGAGCCAGGCTTTTTCCACTCTGAAAGAGAATATTGATTTGAGGAAATTCATGGAGTCACTTACTAAGCCCGGCCCGATAAGAGGCTCCTAGTGGTGGACGGTGGGGAGTGGTGGACGATGGGGAGTGGTGGACAGGGGAGCCAGGTTTTTCCACTTTGAAAGAGAATATTGATTTGAGGAAATTCATGGAGTCACTTACGAAGCCCGGCCCGATAAGAGGCTCGTAGTGGTGGACGATGGGGAGTGGTGGACGGGGGGCCAGGCTATTCTCACTCTGAAAAAGAAGATTGATTTGAGGAAATCATGGATTCACTCACTAAGCCCGGCCCAATAAGAGGCGTCTTTGTTTGTGGTGTACGATGGGGAGTGGTGGACAGGGGAGCCAGGCTACTTTCACTCTGAAAGAGAAGATTGATTTAAGGAACTTCATGTAGTCACTCACCAAGCCCGGCCCAATAAGAGGCGTCCTAGTGGTGGACGATCGAGAGTGGTGGACGGGGGGCCAGGCTATTCTCCCATTGTTGTCGTCCACCGCTCCCATAGTTGTCGTCCACCGCTCCCATAGTTGCCGTCCACCGCTCCCATAGTTGTCGTTCGTCCACCGCTCCCATAGTTGTCGTCCACCGCTCCCATAGTTGCCGTCCACCGCTCCCAGAGTTGTCGTTCGTCCACCGCTCCCAGAGTTTTCATCCACCGCTCCCAAAGTTGTTGTCCACCGCTCCCATTTTTTAGTGTCCACCGCTCTCATAGTTGTCGTTCACCGCTCCCATAGTTGTCGTCCACCGCTCCCATAGTTGTCGTCCACCGCTCCCATAGTTGTCGTCCACCGCTCCCATAGTTGTCGTCCACCGCTCTCATAGTTGTCGTCCACCGCTCCCATAGTTGTCGTCCACCGCTCCCATAGTTGTCGTCCACCGCTCCCATAGTTGTCGTCCACCGCTACCATAGTTGTCGTCCACCGCTACCATAGTTGTCGTCCACCGCTCCCATAGTTGTCGTCCACCGCTCCCATAGTTGTCGTCCACCGCTCCCATAGTTGTCGTCCACCGCTCCCATAGTTGTCGTCCACCGCTCCCATAGTTGTCGTCCACCGCTCCCATAGTTGTCGTCCACCGCTCCCATAGTTGTCGTCCACCGCTACCATAGTTGTCGTCCACCGCTACCATAGTTGTCGTCCACCGCTACCATAGTTGTCGTCCACCGCTACCATAGTTGTCGTCCACCGCTCTCATAGTTGTCGTTCACCGCTCCCATAGTTGTCGTCCACCGCTCCCATAGTTGTCGTCCACCGCTACCATAGTTGTCGTCCACCGCTCCCATAGTTGTCGTCCACCGCTACCATAGTTGTCGTCCACCGCTACCATAGTTGTCGTCCACCGCTACCATAGTTGTCGTCTACCGCTCTCATAGTTGTCGTCCACCGCTCCCATAGTTGTCGTCCACCGCTCCCATAGTTGTCGTCCACCGCTACCATAGTTGTCGTCCACCGCTCTCATAGTTGTCGTCCACCGCTACCATAGTTGTCGTCCACCGCTCTCATAGTTGTCGTCCACCGCTACCATAGTTGTCGTCCACCGCTACCATAGTTGTCGTCCACCGCTCCCATAGTTGTCGTCCACCGCTCCCATAGTTGTCGTCCACCGCTACCATAGTTGTCGTCCACCGCTACCATAGTTGTCGTCTACCGCTCTCATAGTTGTCGTCCACCGCTCCCATAGTTGTCGTCCACCGCTCCCATAGTTGTCGTCCACCGCTACCATAGTTGTCGTCCACCGCTCTCATAGTTGTCGTCCACCGCTCCCATAGTTGTCGTCCACCGCTACCATAGTTGTCGTCCACCGCTCTCATAGTTGTCGTTCACCGCTCCCATAGTTGTCGTCCACCGCTCCCATAGTTGTCGTCCACCGCTACCATAGTTGTCGTCCACCGCTCTCATAGTTGTCGTCCACCGCTACCATAGTTGTCGTCCACCGCTACCATAGTTGTCGTCCACCGCTACCATAGTTGTCGTCCACCGCTACCATAGTTGTCGTCCATCGCTCCCATAGTTGTCGTCCACCGCTCCCATAGTTGTCGTCCACCGCTACCATAGTTGTCGTCCACCGCTACCATAGTTGTCGTCCACCGCTCTCATAGTTGTCGTCCACCGCTACCATAGTTGTCGTCCACCGCTCTCATAGTTGTCGTCCACCGCTACCATAGTTGTCGTCCACCGCTACCATAGTTGTCGTCCACCGCTACCATAGTTGTCGTCCACCGCTCCCATAGTTGTCGTCCACCGCTCCCATAGTTGTCGTCCACCGCTCCCATAGTTGTCGTCCACCGCTACCATAGTTGTCGTCCACCGCTACCATAGTTGTCGTCCACCGCTCCCATAGTTGTCGTCCACCGCTACCATAGTTGTCGTCCACCGCTACCATAGTTGTCGTCCACCGCTACCATAGTTGTCGTCCACCGCTCCCATAGTTGTCGTCCACCGCTCCCATAGTTGTCGTCCACCGCTCCCATAGTTGTCGTCCACCGCTCCCATAGTTGTCGTCCACCGCTACCATAGTTGTCGTCCACCGCTACCATAGTTGTCGTCCACCGCTCCCATAGTTGTCGTCCACCGCTCCCATAGTTGTCGTCCACCGCTCCCATAGTTGTCGTCCACCGCTCCCATAGTTGTCGTCCACCGCTACCATAGTTGTCGTCCACCGCTCCCATAGTTGTCGTCCACCGCTACCATAGTTGTCGTCCACCGCTACCATAGTTGTCGTCCACCGCTACCATAGTTGTCGTCCACCGCTACCATAGTTGTCGTCCACCGCTCCCATAGTTGTCGTCCACCGCTCCCATAGTTGTCGTCCACCGCTACCATAGTTGTCGTCCACCGCTCTCATAGTTGTCGTCCACCGCTACCATAGTTGTCGTCCACCGCTACCATAGTTGTCGTCCACCGCTACCATAGTTGTCGTCCACCGCTACCATAGTTGTCGTCCACCGCTCCCATAGTTGTCGTCCACCGCTCCCATAGTTGTCGTCCACCGCTCCCATAGTTGTCGTCCACCGCTACCATAGTTGTCGTCCACCGCTACCATAGTTGTCGTCCACCGCTCCCATAGTTGTCGTCCACCGCTACCATAGTTGTCGTCCACCGCTACCATAGTTGTCGTCCACCGCTACCATAGTTGTCGTCCACCGCTCCCATAGTTGTCGTCCACCGCTCCCATAGTTGTCGTCCACCGCTACCATAGTTGTCGTCCACCGCTCCCATAGTTGTCGTCCACCGCTCTCATAGTTGTCGTTCACCGCTCCCATAGTTGTCGTCCACCGCTCCCATAGTTGTCGTCCACCGCTACCATAGTTGTCGTCCACCGCTCTCATAGTTGTCGTCCACCGCTCCCATAGTTGTCGTCCACCGCTACCATAGTTGTCGTCCACCGCTACCATAGTTGTCGTCCACCGCTCCCATAGTTGTCGTCCACCGCTCCCATAGTTGTCGTCCACCGCTACCATAGTTGTCGTCCACCGCTACCATAGTTGTCGTCCACCGCTCCCATAGTTGTCGTCCACCGCTCCCATAGTTGTCGTCCACCGCTCCCATAGTTGTCGTCCACCGCTCCCATAGTTGTCGTCCACCGCTCCAAGTTTTTGGTGTCCACCGCTACCATAGTTGTCGTCCACCGCTCCCATAGTTGTCGTCCACCGCTCCCATAGTTGTCGTCCACCGCTACCATAGTTGTCGTCCACCGCTCTCATAGTTGTCGTCCACCGCTCCCATAGTTGTCGTCCACCGCTCCCATAGTTGTCGTCCACCGCTACCATAGTTGTCGTCCACCGCTACCATAGTTGTCGTCCACCGCTACCATAGTTGTCGTCCACCGCTCCCATAGTTGTCGTCCACCGCTACCATAGTTGTCGTCCACCGCTACCATAGTTGTCGTCCACCGCTACCATAGTTGTCGTCCACCGCTCCCATAGTTGTCGTCCACCGCTCTCATAGTTGTCGTCCACCGCTACCATAGTTGTCGTCCACCGCTACCATAGTTGTCGTCCACCGCTACCATAGTTGTCGTCCACCGCTACCATAGTTGTCGTCCACCGCTACCATAGTTGTCGTCCACCGCTACCATAGTTGTCGTCCACCGCTCTCATAGTTGTCGTCCACCGCTACCATAGTTGTCGTCCACCGCTACCATAGTTGTCGTCCACCGCTCCCATAGTTGTCGTCCACCGCTACCATAGTTGTCGTCCACCGCTACCATAGTTGTCGTCCACCGCTCCCATAGTTGTCGTCCACCGCTACCATAGTTGTCGTCCACCGCTACCATAGTTGTCGTCCACCGCTCTCATAGTTGTCGTCCACCGCTACCATAGTTGTCGTCCACCGCTCTCATAGTTGTCGTCCACCGCTCTCATAGTTGTCGTCCACCGCTACCATAGTTGTCGTCCACCGCTACCATAGTTGTCGTCCACCGCTACCATAGTTGTTGTTGGGGCGCGTGGACGCCCCAAGTGGAAGACTTAGCCGCAGGCTAGCGACGTGAACCGCCCGGGTCACGTCGAAAGGACAAGTGAACTGTCCCTATGCATTCTCTGTATTCTATCCTTTCTGTCTCGTATACATTCTCCAATAAAGACTGAATGAGTTCACAACAAGTCAGAGACTGGCGATCAGATCTCGAACTCACAAAAAGGTAAGCAAGAACAGTAATGAGCTCTGCTCAGGAACGCCTGGTGAGAACTTTGGAAGCGATGGAGAGGCGTATGGCAGACCAGACGGAGCTCGTCGCGCAGCTGATGGAGCGAAACGAGGAGCTCCAGGGAAGAGTCATGGAAGGACGAGCGTTGGCTGGAAGAGAAGCAGGCGACGGAGGTCGATCTAACGTACGATTGATGGGCGAACTCGCGAAGAGAGTGCCGACATTCAAGTTCGCGGTAGACGACAACGATGCTCTGCGAAGATGGTTCGCGCGTCACGAGCTGATCTTCACCGAAGACGGAAAAGATCTGAGCGACCGCGAGCGTACACGTTTGCTTCTCGGTTGTCTAGACACCGCGACGTATCAACGGTATGCGGACGCGCAGCGGGAAGTCCCAGATATCAACGCTGTCAGCTACGAACAGACAAAGACTGTGCTGTTGAAACTGTTCGGGAGCAAAAGGTCGTTGATGGTACGGAGACAGAGAGTTCTGCAAGTGTCGAAGTCGTCCGGCGGGTTCGCGGACATTTTGGACTACACCAATCAGATTGGCGAGATGTGTCGCGACGCGGAAATGGAGAGCATGACGCAGGACGACTGGGGAGTGTTCGCCTTCCTGAGAGGACTCGACGGTCCCGGTGACCAAGCTGTGAAGCAGTATCTGATGACACACTGCGAACAGATGGAAAGACGAAAGGAAAAGGTCTCGTTGACGGACATGTACGACGAGTATCTCCGGTTCACACAGTTGAAGCAGCAGGCCAAATGTGTGGCAACGACGGAAACGTTGCCACACACTCGGAATATTCCGAAAGCGCTCGGAATATTCCGAAACATTCCGAAATTCCGATTTTTTTCGGAATCGGAACGTTCCGAATTTCGTTCCGACTTTTTGAACATTCCGAGTCGGAATTCGGAAATTCCGAATTTTCAGATTCGGAATTTTCGGGATTCGAAATTATTCCGACTCAGGATTTCGGAATTCGGAATAATTCCGACCCGATATTTCGGAATTTCGGAAAATTCCGGAAAACATTGAATTTCTAAATAAAATGCCGTACAGTACTTTCGCTGCGAGACCCGCACCACTTTTTGAGCCTATATCCTTTAAAAAATACTAAAACTTCGCAAAATTTCGAATTTTAGCGTTGGAAATTCCAAAATCCCGAGTCGGAATGATTCCGAAATTCCGATTTTTTTCGGAATCGGAACGTTCCGAATTTCGTTCCGACTTTTTGAACATTCCGAGTCGGAATTCGGAAATTCCGAATTTTCAGATTCGGAATTTTCGGGATTCGAAATTATTCCGACTCAGGATTTCGGAATTCGGAATAATTCCGACCCGATATTTCGGAATTTCGGAAAATTCCGGAAAACATTGAATTTCTAAATAAAATGCCGTACAGTACTTTCGCTGCGAGACCCGCACCACTTTTTGAGCCTATATCCTTTAAAAAATACTAAAACTTCGCAAAATTTCGAATTTTAGCGTTGGAAATTCCAAAATCCCGAGTCGGAATGATTCCGAAATTCCGAAAATTCCGAAAAATTTCGGATTTTCGGAAATCGGAATATTCCGAATTTTGAAATTCGGAATATTCGGAATTCGGAATTATTCTGGATTTTCGAAATTCGGAATATTCGGAATTCGGAATTATTCCGAATTTCCAGATTCGGAATTTTCGGAAGTCGGAATCATTCCGAAATTATCATTCCGACCAGCCCTGATCGGGAAGCCTGCGCTGCAGCCGGTTAGTCATGGGATAACGTGCGCGAATGGATCGGCGATGAAGGTACTCGGACGCGCACACGTGGAGTTCAGACTGAAAGGCAGCTCGTACCAAGAGTTCGTCTACGTCCAGGAGCAGGGACGGAATCTGCTCGGACTGGCGTGGATTCACAAGTCCCCGCAGATGCGCGAGGGTCTTGCTCTGATGGTGAACGCGTTCGGAGAGCCGCGAGAAGCAGATCAAATCAAGGAACTTCTAATCAGAGAGTTCCCGACGGTGTTCGCGGATGGACTCGGTACGTGCACGAAAGACGAAGCAAGGCTCCGGACGGCGCCAGAGGCACGTCCAACATTCAAGCGACAGCGACCAGTGCCGTATGGGAGTCGCGAGACGGTCGAAGCAGAATTGCGGAGACTACAGGCGATGGGAGTGATCGAACCCGTTTCGCATGCGAAGTGGGCCGCACCAACTGTAGTGATTCGAAAAAAAGATTCGGGAAAGGTACGGATATGCGCCGACTACAAGTGCAGCGGCCTAAATGAAGCTCTGATAAACGAGTCGCACCCACTGCCGGCGATGGACGACGTCTTCGGCCGATTGCGAGGGAAATTCTTCTCGCAAATCGATCTGCGAGATGCTTATCTGCAGATAAAGCTGGACAACGAGGCGAAGAAATTGTCCACGATAAACACACATTGCGGATTATTTCAGTATACGCGACTGCCGTTTGGGATAAAGACGGCCACGGCAATATTCCAGAAGGTCATGGATACGTTGACAGCCGGGCTCCACGGGGTTTGTGCGTACCTGGACGACGTGATCCTCGCGTCAGACACGCTTGAGGAGCACCGGAAGACGTTGCGAACACTGTTCGAACGACTGGCGGAATACGGTTTCCGAGTCAGCCCAGAAAAATGCAAGTTCGCACAAAATCAGATCACCTTCTTGGGCTTCATTGTGAGCAAGGACGGGAGGAAAGCGGACCCTCAGAAAACCGCGGCCATCAAAGCGATGAAGCCGCCGACGAACCAGAAGACATTGCTGGCTTTCCTCGGTGGAATCACGTTTTACGCGCGGTTTTTGCCACGTCTCTCGGAAATGCGTGGACCGCTTGACAAACTGCTAAAAAAAGAAGCATCGTGGGTCTGGGGAACACGAGCAGCAGGAGGCATTCGAACGGCTCAAAGCTGCCGTGGTGGAGAGCACGCAGCTCAGCCATTTCGACCCGGACCGAGAAATCATCGTCGCTGCCGACGCGAGTTCGTACGGAATTGGTGGCGTACTGCTACAGCGGACAGAAGCCGGAGACCTCGTACCAATCGCGCATTTCTCGCGAGCGCTCACAGACACAGAGCAGAAGTACGGACAAATTGAGAAAGAAGGTCTCGCGCTGGTGTACACGCTGGCGAAGGTCCACAAGTTCGTTTTCGGAAGAAGGTTCACCCTTCAAACGGACCATCGTCCCTTGCTCGCAATTTTCGGCGACAAGAAGGATCTTCCCGTCCACTCGCAGAACCGTCTCGTACGTTGGGCGATGCACCTCATCCAATATGACTTCCAGATCGAATATGTGCCGACGGCGAAATTCGGACATGCGGACTGGCTCTCGAGAGTAATCGCGGACTATCCGCGCGACGAGGGAGACATTGTGATAGCCTCAATTGATGACGACGAAGACTGGGACTGGAAGCCATATCGACTGGAAGGCCCAGGAAGAAGACATCGCACGGGAATCCGCGGAGGACGACGAGGTGAGCGCTATCATGAGAACATTGGAAACGGACAGCTGGGCGAAGACCACTTCGGACGACATGAAGTACTGGGCACGGATGAAAGATCGGCTAAAGACGCTGAAGGGTTGTCTACTTCTGGATGATCGCGTTGTCGTGCCTCGGAAGCTACAGAGCAAGGTGCTCCAGCAACTGCACGAAGGTCACAGTGGAGTCGTCAAGACCAAGCAGATGGCTCGCACTTTCGTTTTCTGGCGAAGGATCGACGAGGACATCGAGAAAATGGTTCGGCTCTGTGACAACTGCCAAAGGAACGCGAAGATGCCTCGCGTCGTGCCACTGGAGCCATGGCCGGAGCCATCCGGCGTCTGGAAGCGAGTTCACGTGGATTTTGCAGGACCTCTGGACGGCGTGTACTTGCTCGTCGTCGTGGATGCGAAGTCGAAATACGTGGAGGTCAAGTTGACACGCAGCATTACGGCGGTCCACACGGTAGACCTGCTAGACGAAATTTTCAGCGTGCATGGTTACCCGGAGACGCTAGTGTCTGACAATGGAACACAGCTGACGAGTCAGCTGTTCCGCGAGATGTGCCATCGATACGGAATCGAGCACGTAACGTCACCAGTCCACCAGCAACGAGCAAACGGAGCCGCCGAGCGGTTCATCGACACGCTGAAGAGAGGACTGGCAAAGATCCGCGGGAAGGGGGCGGTGACAAAACAAGTGCTCGCCTCGTTCCTGACGCACTACCGGAACACGCCGCACCGAGGACTGAATGGTCGCACCCCAGCCGAGTGTCACTTCGGACGGCGGATCCGGACGAAAATGGCGCTGCTCAAACCGAAGACAGCGTCAGAAGATCCCAAATGGACGTCGTACAAAAAGGGAATGAAACAGCAGTACGACAAGCACCATGGAGCGAAGGCTCGGGAGTTCGCGGTCGGGCAGAAAGTGTATGTCCGAGTAGCGAACGGAAACAAGTGGACGTGGGACTTCGGTGTTGTGCGAAACCGGATGGGGGAAGGTACTCTACATTGTGCAGACCGGGATGCGCCTACAGAGGACGCACGCGAATCATCTGAGAGTACGATACGGCCCGGTGAGTCCAGAAGAGGAGTTTGAAAGTTCCCTTTTCCCACTTTTCTTCGGGGACGCAGTTACGGGGGCGGGGGGGGGGCCTAATAGTGATGAGCTGCAGGGTCGCCAGGACCCAGCGGAAACGAGCACTGGACAGCCAACGACGGACGGGGGAGGAGCCGCCCGCAAAGGACGAGGAACGTTCGGGAAAGAAAGTCAACAAAGTGAACTACTCAGTCAAAAGACCGTCGGAAAGGACCAGACATCTCCAACTACCGGAATCCAACGCTCATCACCTCATCCGAAGAAGAACGCCCGCCATCCGCCCACATCGCACGCCGAAGCGCAACCCGACACCCCCCTACGCCATTCTCTCCGCAGGAGCCAACGGAGTCGTCGCCCACCCGACCGCTTTGGTCTATCGGAAGAGCCGCCACTCTCCGCCGGTCGGGCCCGTGGATCGAACACACCAACCGATCAAGCCGCCACACGGGAAGGAGGCCGCCTTCATGCCGCCCGCGGACGATCTACCCCATCCGAGCGGCTTCTGTTGAGGGGGGGAGGTGTTGGGGCGCGTGGACGCCCCAAGTGGAAGACTTAGCCGCAGGCTAGCGACGTGAACCGCCCGGGTCACGTCGAAAGGACAAGTGAACTGTCCCTATGCATTCTCTGTATTCTATCCTTTCTGTCTCGTATACATTCTCCAATAAAGACTGACTGAGTTTACAACAGTTGTCGTCCACCGCTCTCATAGTTGTCGTCCACCGCTCTCATAGTTGTCGTCCACCGCTCCCATAATTGTCGTCCACCGCTCCCATAGTTGTCGTCCACCGCTCCCATAGTTGTCGTCCACCGCTACCATAGTTGTCGTCCACCGCTACCATAGTTGTCGTCCACCGCTCCCATAGTTGTCGTCCACCGCTACCATAGTTGTCGTCCACCGCTACCATAGTTGTCGTCCACCGCTACCATAGTTGTCGTCCACCGCTCCCATAGTTGTCGTCCACCGCTCCCATAGTTGTCGTCCACCGCTACCATAGTTGTCGTCCACCGCTCTCATAGTTGTCGTCCACCGCTCCCATAGTTGTCGTCCACCGCTACCATAGTTGTCGTCCACCGCTACCATAGTTGTCGTCCACCGCTACCATAGTTGTCGTCCACCGCTACCATAGTTGTCGTCCACCGCTCCCATAGTTGTCGTCCACCGCTCCCATAGTTGTCGTCCACCGCTACCATAGTTGTCGTCCACCGCTACCATAATTGTCGTCCACCGCTCCCATAGTTGTCGTCCACCGCTCCCATAGTTGTCGTCCACCGCTCCCATAGTTGTCGTCCACCGCTCCCATAGTTGTCGTCCACCGCTACCATAGTTGTCGTCCACCGCTCCCATAGTTGTCGTCCACCGCTACCATAGTTGTCGTCCACCGCTCCCAGAGTTGTCGTTCGTCCACCGCTCCCAGAGTTTTCATCCACCGCTACCATAGTTGTCGTCCACCGCTACCATAGTTGTCGTCCACCGCTCCCAGAGTTGTCGTTCGTCCACCGCTCCCAGAGTTTTCATCCACCGCTCCCAAAGTTGTTGTCCACCGCTCCCATTTTTCAGTGTCCACTACTCACACAGTACTCTGAAATTAGTGATTTGTTCTCTAATAAGTTATGATTGGGAATAGGGAAGAAAACACAGATTCAAGAAACGTATTCTAAACCATTTTTAAAGAAAGGTTCAGCGATGCAAACAAAGACCGAGAAACGTGTCGAGAAACGTTGGATAGAGGGGTCATGCGATTTCCCGCGCGCGGGTAGGTCAAAACAGTTGTCCGGCGGTTCTCAGGTCGCCTCTTGTTGACGGTCATGACAAGAGGGCGAAAAACATCTATTTGCACTGAAAGAAGTTCGTAGTGCAAGAGCAGAAATAAGTGCAAGAATAGAAAAAGAATACAAGAAGAATTCAAGGAAAACAAGGGTTGGATACAGAGTAGAAAGATATAAGAATACAAAGAAACAGTTCTCATTTTCTTTATTCCTTCTCATACGTCTGTATTCAAGTGTCTTTTTTTTAAAATAATAAATAGAGTTTAAAGCAAGTGGGAGGGATGGGTACCAAATTCAAAAAGCGTTCAGCTTGTTTTCCATGAACTTGTTCAGACCCATTATTCTTTGTTATTTCATTAGCGACGTCATAGTGGTGGACGATCGGGAGTGGTGGACGGGGGGCCAGGCTATTATCACTCTGAAAGAAAAGATTGATTTAAGGAAATTCACGGAGTCACTTACTAAGCCCGGCCCGATAAGGGGCGTCCTAGTCGTGGACGATGGGGAGTGGTGGACGGGGGGCCAGGCTATTCCCACTCTGAAAGAGAAGATTGATTTGAAGAAATCATGGATTCACTCACTAAGCCCGACCCAATAAGAGGCGTCCTAGTGGTGGACGATCGGGAGTGGTGGACGATTGGGAGTGGTGGACAGGGGGGCCAGGCTATTTCCACTCTGAAAAAGAAGATTGATTTAAGGAAATTCATGGGTTCACTCACCAAGCCCGGCCCATTAGCGACGTCCTAGTGGTGGACGATCGGGAGTGGTGGACGGGGGGCCAGGCTATTATCACTCTGAAAGAGAAAATTGATTTGAAGAAATTCATGGAGTCACTCACCAAGCCCGGCCCAATAAGAGGCGTCCTAGTGGTGGACGATCCGGAGTGGTGGACGGGGGGCCAGGCTATTCCCACTCTGAAAGAGAAGATTGATTTGAAGAAATCATGGATTCACTCACTAAGCCCGACCCAATAAGAGGCGTCCTAGTGGTGGACGATCGGTAGTGGTGGACGAAGGGCCAGGCTATTTCCACTCTGAAAGAGAAAATTGATTTGAAGAAATTCATGGAGTCACTCACCAAGCCCGGCCCAATAAGAGGCGTCCTAGTGGTGGACGATCCGGAGTGGTGGACGGGGGGCCAGGCTATTCCCACTCTGAAAGAGAAGATTGATTTGAAGAAATCATGGATTCACTCACTAAGCCCGACCCAATAAGAGGCGTCCTAGTGGTGGACGATCGAGAGTGGTGGACGATTGGGAGTGGTGGACGGGTGGCCAGGCTATTTCCACTCTGAAAGAGAAAATTGATTTGAAGAAATTCATGGAGTCACTCACCAAGCCCGGCCCAATAAGAGGCGTCCTAGTGGTGGACGATCCGGAGTGGTGGACGGGGGGCCAGGCTATTCCCACTCTGAAAGAGAAGATTGATTTGAAGAAATCATGGATTCACTCACTAAGCCCGACCCAATAAGAGGCGTCCTAGTGGTGGACGATCGAGAGTGGTGGACGATTGGGAGTGGTGGACGGGTGGCCAGGCTATTATCACTCTGAAAGAGAAGATTGATTTGAGGAAATCATGAATTCACTCACCAAGCCCGGCCCAATAAGAGGCGTCCTAGTGGTGGACGATCGGGAGTGGTGGACGGGGGGCCAGGCTATTATCACTCTGAAAGAGAAGATTGATTTGAGAAAATCATGGATTCACTCACTAAGCCCGGCCCATTAGCGGCGTCCTAGTGGTGAACGATCGGGAGTGGTGGACGGGGGGCCAGGCTTTTTCCACTCTGAAAGAAAAGATTGATTTAAGGAAATTCATGGATTCACTCACCAAGCCCGGCCCAATAAAAGGCGTCCTAGTGGTGGACGATCGGGAGTGGTGGACGGGGGGCCAGGCTATTATCACTCTGAAAGAGAAAATTGATTTGAAGAAATTCATGGAGTCACTCACCAAGCCCGACCCAATAAGAGGCGTCCTAGTGGTGGACGATCGGTAGTGGTGGACGAAGGGCCAGGCTATTTCCACTCTGAAAGAGAAAATTGATTTGAAGAAATTCATGGAGTCACTCACCAAGCCCGACCCAATAAGAGGCGTCCTAGTGGTGGACGATCCGGAGTGGTGGACGGGGGGCCAGGCTATTTCCACTCTGAAAGAGAAAATTGATTTGAGGAAATTCATGGAGTCACTTACTAAGCCCGGCCCGATAAGGGGCTCCTAGATTGATTTGAGGAAATCATGAATTCACTCACCAAGCCCGGCCCAATAAGAGGCGTGCTAGTAGTGGACGATCGGGAGTGGTGGACGGGGGGCCAGGCTATTATCACTCTGAAAGAGAAAATTGATTTGAAGAAATCATGGATTCACTCACTAAGCCCGACCCAATAAGAGGCGTCCTAGTGGTGGACGATCGGTAGTGGTGGACGAAGGGCCAGGCTATTTCCACTCTGAAAGAGAAAATTGATTTGAAGAAATTCATGGAGTCACTCACCAAGCCCGACCCAATAAGAGGCGTCCTAGTGGTGGACGATCCGGAGTGGTGGACGGGGGGCCAGGCTATTTCCACTCTGAAAGAGAAAATTGATTTGAGGAAATTCATGGAGTCACTTACTAAGCCCGGCCCGATAAGGGGCTCCTAGATTGATTTGAGGAAATCATGAATTCACTCACCAAGCCCGGCCCAATAAGAGGCGTGCTAGTAGTGGACGATCGGGAGTGGTGGACGGGGGGCCAGGCTATTATCACTCTGAAAGAGAAGATTGATTTGAGAAAATCATGGATTCACTCACTAAGCCCGGCCCATTAGCGGCGTCCTAGTGGTGGACGATCGGGAGTGGTGGACGGGGGGCCAGGCTTTTTCCACTCTGAAAGAGAAAATTGATTTGAAGAAGTTCATGGAGTCACTCACCAAGCCCGGCCCAATAAGAGGCGTCCTAGTGGTTGACGATCCGGAGTGGTGGACGGGGGGCCAGGCTATTTCCACTCTGAAAGAGAAAATTGATTTGAGGAAATTCATGGAGTCACTTACTAAGCCCGGCCCGATAAGGGGCTCCTAGTGGTGGACGAGGGGGAGTGGTGGACGAGGGGCCAGGCTATTCCCACTCTGAAAGAGAAGATTGATTTGAAGAAATCATGAATTCACTCACTAAGCCCGACCCAATAAGAGGCGTCCTAGTGGTGGACGATCGGGAGTGGTGGACGGGGGCCAGGCTTTTTTCACTCTGAAAGAGAAGATTGATTTGAGGAAATTCATGGAGTCACTTACTCATCCCGGCCCAATAAAGGGCGTCCTAGTGGTGGACGATCGGGAGTGGTGGACGATTGGGAGTGGTGGACGGGTGGCCAGGCTTTTTCCACTCTGAAAGAAAAGATTGATTTAAGGAAATTCATGGATTCACTCACCAAGCCCGGCCCAATAAAAGGCGTCCTAGTGGTGGACGATCGGGAGTGATGGACGGGGTTCCAGGCTATTATCACTCTGAAAGAAAAGATTGATTTAAGGAAATTCACGGAGTCACTTACTAAGCCCGGCCCGATAAGGGGCGTCCTAGTGGTGGACGATCGGGAGTGGTGGACGGGGGGCCAGGCTATTATCACTCTAAAAGAGAAGATTGATTTGAGGAAATCATGGATTCACTCACCAAGCCCGGCCCAATAAGAGGCGTCTTAGTGGTGAACGATCGGGAGTGGTGGACGGGGGGCCAGGCTATTATCACTCTGAAAGAGAAGATTGATTTGAGGAAATCATGGATTCACTCACTAAGCCCGACCCATTAGCGACGTCCTAGTAGTGGACGATCGGGAGTGGTGGACGGGGGGCCAGGCTATTATCACTCTGAAAGAAAAGAATGATTTAAAGAAATTCACGGAGTCACTTACTAAGCCCGGCCCGATAAGGGGCGTCCTAGTGGTGGACGATCGGGAGTGGTGGACGGGGGGCCAGGCTATTATCACTCTGAAAGAGAAGATTGATTTGAAGAAATCATGGATTCACTCACTAAGCCCGACCCAATAAGAGGCGTCCTAGTGGTGGACGATCCGGAGTGGTGGACGGGGGGCCAGGCTATTATCACTCTGAAAGAGAAGATTGATTTGAAGAAATCATGAATTCACTCACTAAGCCCGACCCAATAAGAGGCGTCCTAGTGGTGGACGATCGGGAGTGGTGGACGGGGGCCAGGCTTTTTTCACTCTGAAAGAGAAGATTGATTTGAGGAAATTCATGGAGTCACTTACTCATCCCGGCCCAATAAGGGGCGTCCTAGTGGTGGACGATCGGGAGTGGTGGACGATTGGGAGTGGTGGACGGGTGGCCAGGCTTTTTCCACTCTGAAAGAAAAGATTGATTTAAGGAAATTCATGGATTCACTCACCAAGCCCGGCCCAATAAAAGGCGTCCTAGTGGTGGACGATCGGGAGTGATGGACGGGGTTCCAGGCTATTATCACTCTGAAAGAAAAGATTGATTTAAGGAAATTCACGGAGTCACTTACTAAGCCCGGCCCGATAAGGGGCGTCCTAGTGGTGGACGATCGGGAGTGGTGGACGGGGGGCCAGGCTATTATCACTCTAAAAGAGAAGATTGATTTGAGGAAATCATGGATTCACTCACCAAGCCCGGCCCAATAAGAGGCGTCTTAGTGGTGAACGATCGGGAGTGGTGGACGGGGGGCCAGGCTATTATCACTCTGAAAGAGAAGATTGATTTGAGGAAATCATGGATTCACTCACTAAGCCCGACCCATTAGCGACGTCCTAGTAGTGGACGATCGGGAGTGGTGGACGGGGGGCCAGGCTATTATCACTCTGAAAGAAAAGATTGATTTAAAGAAATTCACGGAGTCACTTACTAAGCCCGGCCCGATAAGGGGCGTCCTAGTGGTGGACGATCGGGAGTGGTGGACGGGGGGCCAGGCTATTATCACTCTGAAAGAGAAGATTGATTTGAAGAAATCATGGATTCACTCACTAAGCCCGACCCAATAAGAGGCGTCCTAGTGGTGGACGATCCGGAGTGGTGGACGGGGGGCCAGGCTATTATCACTCTGAAAGAGAAGATTGATTTGAGGAAATCATGGATTCACTCACTAAGCCCGACCCATTAGCGACGTCCTAGTAGTGGACGATCGGGAGTGGTGGACGGGGGGCCAGGCTATTATCACTCTGAAAGAAAAGATTGATCTAAGGAAATTCACGGAGTCACTTACTAAGCCCGGCCCGATAAGGGGCGTCCTAGTGGTGGACGATCGGGAGTGGTGGACGGGGGGCCAGGCTATTATCACTCTGAAAGAGAAGATTGATTTGAGGAAATCATGGATTCACTCACCAAGCCCGGCCCAATAAGAGGCGTCTTAGTGGTGAACGATCGGGAGTGGTGGACGGGGGGCCTGGCTATTATCACTCTGAAAGAGAAGATTGATTTGAAGAAATCATGGATTCACTCACTAAGCCCGACCCAATAAGAGGCGTCCTAGTGGTGGACGATCCGGAGTGGTGGACGGGGGGCCAGGCTATTATCACTCTGAAAGAGAAGATTGATTTGAAGAAATCATGGATTCACTCAACAAGCCCGGCCCAATAAGAGGCGTCCTAGTGGTGAACGATCGGGAGTGGTGGACGGGGGGCCTGGCTATTATCACTCTGAAAGAGAAGATTGATTTGAAGAAATCATGGATTCACTCACTAAGCCCGACCCAATAAGAGGCGTCCTAGTGGTGGACGATCCGGAGTGGTGGACGGGGGGCCAGGCTATTATCACTCTGAAAGAGAAGATTGATTTGAAGAAATCATGGATTCACTCACTAAGCCCGACCCAATAAGAGGCGTCCTAGTGGTGGACGATCCGGAGTGGTGGACGGGGGGCCACGCTATAATCACTCTGAAAGAGAAGATTGATTTGAGGAAATCATGGATTCACTCACTAAGCCCGACCCATTAGCGACGTCCTAGTAGTGGACGATCGGGAGTGGTGGACGGGGGGCCAGGCTATTATCACTCTGAAAGAAAAGATTGATCTAAGGAAATTCACGGAGTCACTTACTAAGCCCGGCCCGATAAGGGGCGTCCTAGTGGTGGACGATCGGGAGTGGTGGACGGGGGGCCAGGCTATTATCACTCTGAAAGAGAAGATTGATTTGAGGAAATCATGGATTCACTCACCAAGCCCGGCCCAATAAGAGGCGTCTTAGTGGTGAACGATCGGGAGTGGTGGACGGGGGGCCTGGCTATTATCACTCTGAAAGAGAAGATTGATTTGAAGAAATCATGGATTCACTCACTAAGCCCGACCCAATAAGAGGCGTCCTAGTGGTGGACGATCCGGAGTGGTGGACGGGGGGCCAGGCTATTATCACTCTGAAAGAGAAGATTGATTTGAAGAAATCATGGATTCACTCAACAAGCCCGGCCCAATAAGAGGCGTCCTAGTGGTGAACGATCGGGAGTGGTGGACGGGGGGCCTGGCTATTATCACTCTGAAAGAGAAGATTGATTTGAAGAAATCATGGATTCACTCACTAAGCCCGACCCAATAAGAGGCGTCCTAGTGGTGGACGATCCGGAGTGGTGGACGGGGGGCCAGGCTATTATCACTCTGAAAGAGAAGATTGATTTGAAGAAATCATGGATTCACTCACTAAGCCCGACCCAATAAGAGGCGTCCTAGTGGTGGACGATCCGGAGTGGTGGACGGGGGGCCACGCTATAATCACTCTGAAAGAGAAGATTGATTTGAGGAAATCATGGATTCACTCACTAAGCCCGACCCATTAGCGACGTCCTAGTAGTGGACGATCGGGAGTGGTGGACGGGGGGCCAGGCTATTATCACTCTGAAAGAAAAGATTGATTTAAGGAAATTCACGGAGTCACTTACTAAGCCCAGCCCGATAAGGGGCGTCCTAGTGGTGGACGATCGGGAGTGGTGGACGGGGGGCCAGGCTATTATCACTCTGAAAGAGAAGATTGATTTGAAGAAATCATGGATTCACTCACTAAGCCCGACCCAATAAGAGGCGTCTTAGTGGTGAACGATCGGGAGTGGTGGACGGGGGGCCAGGCTATTATCACTCTGAAAGAGAAGATTGATTTGAAGAAATCATGGATTCACTCAACAAGCCCGGCCCAATAAGAGGCGTCCTAGTGGTGAACGATCGGGAGTGGTGGACGGGGGGCCTGGCTATTATCACTCTGAAAGAGAAGATTGATTTGAAGAAATCATGGGTTCACTCACTAAGCCCGACCCAATAAGAGGCGTCCTAGTGGTGGACGATCCGGAGTGGTGGACGGGGGGCCAGGCTATTATCACTCTGAAAGAGAAGATTGATTTGAAGAAATCATGGATTCACTCAACAAGCCCGGCCCAATAAGAGGCGTCCTAGTGGTGAACGATCGGGAGTGGTGGACGGGGGGCCTGGCTATTATCACTCTGAAAGAGAAGATTGATTTGAAGAAATCATGGATTCACTCACTAAGCCCGACCCAATAAGAGGCGTCCTAGTGGTGGACGATCCGGAGTGGTGGACGGGGGGCCAGGCTATTATCACTCTGAAAGAGAAGATTGATTTGAAGAAATCATGGATTCACTCACTAAGCCCGACCCAATAAGAGGCGTCCTAGTGGTGGACGATCCGGAGTGGTGGACGGGGGGCCACGCTATAATCACTCTGAAAGAGAAGATTGATTTGAGGAAATCATGGATTCACTCACTAAGCCCGACCCATTAGCGACGTCCTAGTAGTGGACGATCGGGAGTGGTGGACGGGGGGCCAGGCTATTATCACTCTGAAAGAAAAGATTGATTTAAGGAAATTCACGGAGTCACTTACTAAGCCCAGCCCGATAAGGGGCGTCCTAGTGGTGGACGATCGGGAGTGGTGGACGGGGGGCCAGGCTATTATCACTCTGAAAGAGAAGATTGATTTGAGGAAATCATGGATTCACTCACCAAGCCCGGCCCAATAAGAGGCGTCTTAGTGGTGAACGATCGGGAGTGGTGGACGGGGGGCCAGGCTATTATCACTCTGAAAGAGAAGATTGATTTGAAGAAATCATGGATTCACTCAACAAGCCCGGCCCAATAAGAGGCGTCCTAGTGGTGAACGATCGGGAGTGGTGGACGGGGGGCCTGGCTATTATCACTCTGAAAGAGAAGATTGATTTGAAGAAATCATGGATTCACTCACTAAGCCCGACCCAATAAGAGGCGTCCTAGTGGTGGACGATCCGGAGTGGTGGACGGGGGGCCAGGCTATTCCCACTCTGAAAGAGAAGATTGATTTGAAGAAATCATGGATTCACTCACTAAGCCCGACCCAATAAGAGGCGTCCTAGTGGTGGACGATCGGGAGTGGTGGACGATTGGGAGTGGTGGACGGGTGGCCAGGCTATTATCACTCTGAAAGAGAAGATTGATTTGAGGAAATCATGAATTCACTCACCAAGCCCGGCCCAATAAGAGGCGTCCTAGTGGTGGACGATCGGGAGTGGTGGACGGGGGGCCAGGCTATTATCACTCTGAAAGAGAAGATTGATTTGAGAAAATCATGGATTCACTCACTAAGCCCGACCCAATAAGAGGCGTCCTAGTGGTGGACGATCGGTAGTGGTGGACGAAGGGCCAGGCTATTTCCACTCTGAAAGAGAAAATTGATTTGAAGAAATTCATGGAGTCACTCACCAAGCCCGGCCCAATAAGAGGCGTCCTAGTGGTGGACGATCCGGAGTGGTGGACGGGGGGCCAGGCTATTTCCACTCTGAAAGAGAAAATTGATTTGAGGAAATTCATGGAGTCACTTACTAAGCCCGGCCCGATAAGGGGCTCCTAGATTGATTTGAGGAAATCATGAATTCACTCACCAAGCCCGGCCCAATAAGAGGCGTGCTAGTAGTGGACGATCGGGAGTGGTGGACAGGGGGCCAGGCTATTATCACTCTGAAAGAGAAGATTGATTTGAGAAAATCATGGATTCACTCACTAAGCCCGGACCATTAGCGGCGTCCTAGTGGTGGACGATCGGGAGTGGTGGACGGGGGGCCAGGCTTTTTCCACTCTGAAAGAAAAGATTGATTTAAGGAAATTCATGGATTCACTCACCAAGCCCGGCCCGATAAGGGGCTCCTAGTGGTGGACGAGGGGGAGTGGTGGACGAGGGGCCAGGCTATTCCCACTCTGAAAGAGAAGATTGATTTGAAGAAATCATGGATTCACTCACTAAGCCCGACCCAATAAGAGGCGTCCTAGTGGTGGACGATCGGGAGTGGTGGACGGGGGCCAGGCTTTTTTCACTCTGAAAGAGAAAATTGATTTGAAGAAATTCATGGAGTCACTCACCAAGCCCGGCCCAATAAGAGGCGTCCTAGTGGTGGACGATCCGGAGTGGTGGACGGGGGGCCAGGCTATTTCCACTCTGAAAGAGAAAATTGATTTGAGGAAATTCATGGAGTCACTTACTAAGCCCGGCCCGATAAGGGGCTCCTAGTGGTGGACGAGGGGGAGTGGTGGACGAGGGGCCAGGCTATTCCCACTCTGAAAGAGAAGATTGATTTGAAGAAATCATGGATTCACTCACTAAGCCCGACCCAATAAGAGGCGTCCTAGTGGTGGACGATCGGGAGTGGTGGACGGGGGCCAGGCTTTTTTCACTCTGAAAGAGAAGATTGATTTGAGGAAATTCATGGAGTCACTTACTCATCCCGGCCCAATAAGGGGCGTCCTAGTGGTGGACGATCGGGAGTGGTGGACGATTGGGAGTGGTGGACGGGTGGCCAGGCTTTTTCCACTCTGAAAGAAAAGATTGATTTAAGGAAATTCATGGATTCACTCACCAAGCCCGGCCCAATAAAATGCGTCCTAGTGGTGGACGATCGGGAGTGGTGGACGGGGGGCCAGGCTATTATCACTCTGAAAGAAAAGATTGATTTAAGGAAATTCACGGAGTCACTTACTAAGCCCGGCCCGATAAGGGGCGTCCTAGTGGTGGACGATCGGGAGTGGTGGACGATTGGGAGTGGTGGACGGGGGGCCAGGCTATTATCACTCTGAAAGAGAAGATTGATTTGAGGAAATCATGAATTCACTCACCAAGCCCGGCCCAATAAGAGGCGTCTTAGTGGTGAACGATCGGGAGTGGTGGACGGGGGGCCAGGCTATTATCACTCTGAAAGAGAAGATTGATTTGAGGAAATCATGGATTCACTCACTAAGCCCGACCCATTAGCGACGTCCTAGTAGTGGACGATCGGGAGTGGTGGACGGGGGGCCAGGCTATTATCACTCTGAAAGAAAAGATTGATCTAAGGAAATTCACGGAGTCACTTACTAAGCCCGGCCCGATAAGGGGCGTCCTAGTGGTGGACGATCGGGAGTGGTGGACGGGGGGCCAGGCTATTATCACTCTGAAAGAGAAGATTGATTTGAGGAAATCATGGATTCACTCACCAAGCCCGGCCCAATAAGAGGCGTCTTAGTGGTGAACGATCGGGAGTGGTGGACGGGGGGCCAGGCTATTATCACTCTGAAAGAGAAGATTGATTTGAAGAAATCATGGATTCACTCAACAAGCCCGGCCCAATAAGAGGCGTCCTAGTGGTGAACGATCGGGAGTGGTGGACGGGGGGCCTGGCTATTATCACTCTGAAAGAGAAGATTGATTTGAGGAAATCATGGATTCACTCACTAAGCCCGACCCATTAGCGACGTCCTAGTAGTGGACGATCGGGAGTGGTGGACGGGGGGCCAGGCTATTATCACTCTGAAAGAAAAGATTGATTTAAGGAAATTCACGGAGTCACTTACTAAGCCCGGCCCGATAAGGGGCGTCCTAGTGGTGGACGATCGGGAGTGGTGGACGGGGGGCCAGGCTATTATCACTCTGAAAGAGAAGATTGATTTGAGGAAATCATGGATTCACTCACCAAGCCCGGCCCAATAAGAGGCGTCTTAGTGGTGAACGATCGGGAGTGGTGGACGGGGGGCCAGGCTATTATCACTCTGAAAGAGAAGATTGATTTGAGGAAATCATGGATTCACTCACTAAGCCCGACCCATTAGCGACGTCCTAGTAGTGGACGATCGGGAGTGGTGGACGGGGGGCCAGGCTATTATCACTCTGAAAGAAAAGATTGATTTAAGGAAATTCACGGAGTCACTTACTAAGCCCGGCCCGATAAGAGGCGTCATAGTGGTGGACGATCGGGAGTGGTGGACAGGGGGCCAGGCTTTTTCCACTCTGATAGAGAAAACTGATTTGAGGAAATTCATGGAGTCACTTACTGAGCCCGGCCCGATAAGAGGCTCCTAGTGGTGGACGATGGGGAGTCGTGGACGGGGGGCCAGGCTATTATCACTCTGAAAGAGAATATTGATTTGAAGAAATTCATGGAGTCACTCACCAAGCCCGGCCCAATAAGAGGCGTCCTAGTGGTGGACGATCCGGAGTGGTGGACGGGGGGCCAGGCTATTTCCACTCTGAAAGAGAAAATTGATTTGAAGAAATTCATGGAGTCACTCACCAAGCCCGGCCCAATAAGAGGCGTCCTAGTGGTGGACGATCCGGAGTGGTGGACGGGGGGCCAGGCTATTTCCACTCTGAAAGAGAAAATTGATTTGAGGAAATTCATGGAGTCACTTACTAAGCCCGGCCCGATAAGGGGCTCCTAGATTGATTTGAGGAAATCATGAATTCACTCACCAAGCCCGGCCCAATAAGAGGCGTGCTAGTAGTGGACGATCGGGAGTGGTGGACAGGGGGCCAGGCTATTATCACTCTGAAAGAGAAGATTGATTTGAGAAAATCATGGATTCACTCACTAAGCCCGGACCATTAGCGGCGTCCTAGTGGTGGACGATCGGGAGTGGTGGACGGGGGGCCAGGCTTTTTCCACTCTGAAAGAAAAGATTGATTTAAGGAAATTCATGGATTCACTCACCAAGCCCGGCCCGATAAGGGGCTCCTAGTGGTGGACGAGGGGGAGTGGTGGACGAGGGGCCAGGCTATTCCCACTCTGAAAGAGAAGATTGATTTGAAGAAATCATGGATTCACTCACTAAGCCCGACCCAATAAGAGGCGTCCTAGTGGTGGACGATCGGGAGTGGTGGACGGGGGGCCAGGCTATTTCCACTCTGAAAGAGAAAATTGATTTGAAGAAATTCATGGAGTCACTCACCAAGCCCGGCCCAATAAGAGGCGTCCTAGCGGTGGACGATCGGGAGTGGTGGACGGGGGGCCAGGCTTTTTTCACTCTGAAAGAGAAAATTGATTTGAAGAAATTCATGGAGTCACTCACCAAGCCCGGCCCAATAAGAGGCGTCCTAGTGGTGGACGATCCGGAGTGGTGGACGGGGGGCCAGGCTATTTCCACTCTGAAAGAGAAAATTGATTTGAGGAAATTCATGGAGTCACTTACTAAGCCCGGCCCGATAAGGGGCTCCTAGTGGTGGACGAGGGGGAGTGGTGGACGAGGGGCCAGGCTATTCCCACTCTGAAAGAGAAGATTGATTTGAAGAAATCATGGATTCACTCACTAAGCCCGACCCAATAAGAGGCGTCCTAGTGGTGGACGATCGGGAGTGGTGGACGGGGGCCAGGCTTTTTTCACTCTGAAAGAGAAGATTGATTTGAGGAAATTCATGGAGTCACTTACTCATCCCGGCCCAATAAGGGGCGTCCTAGTGGTGGACGATCGGGAGTGGTGGACGATTGGGAGTGGTGGACGGGTGGCCAGGCTTTTTCCACTCTGAAAGAAAAGATTGATTTAAGGAAATTCATGGATTCACTCACCAAGCCCGGCCCAATAAAATGCGTCCTAGTGGTGGACGATCGGGAGTGGTGGACGGGGGGCCAGGCTATTATCACTCTGAAAGAAAAGATTGATTTAAGGAAATTCACGGAGTCACTTACTAAGCCCGGCCCGATAAGGGGCGTCCTAGTGGTGGACGATCGGGAGTGGTGGACGATTGGGAGTGGTGGACGGGTGGCCAGGCTATTATCACTCTGAAAGAGAAGATTGATTTGAGGAAATCATGAATTCACTCACCAAGCCCGGCCCAATAAGAGGCGTCTTAGTGGTGAACGATCGGGAGTGGTGGACGGGGGGCCAGGCTAATATCACTCTGAAAGAAAAGATTGATCTAAGGAAATTCACGGAGTCACTTACTAAGCCCGGCCCGATAAGGGGCGTCCTAGTGGTGGACGATCGGGAGTGGTGGACGGGGGGCCAGGCTATTATCACTCTGAAAGAGAAGATTGATTTGAGGAAATCATGGATTCACTCACCAAGCCCGGCCCAATAAGAGGCGTCTTAGTGGTGAACGATCGGGAGTGGTGGACGGGGGGCCAGGCTATTATCACTCTGAAAGAGAAGATTGATTTGAAGAAATCATGGATTCACTCAACAAGCCCGGCCCAATAAGAGGCGTCCTAGTGGTGAACGATCGGGAGTGGTGGACGGGGGGCCTGGCTATTATCACTCTGAAAGAGAAGATTGATTTGAGGAAATCATGGATTCACTCACTAAGCCCGACCCATTAGCGACGTCCTAGTAGTGGACGATCGGGAGTGGTGGACGGGGGGCCAGGCTATTATCACTCTGAAAGAAAAGATTGATTTAAGGAAATTCACGGAGTCACTTACTAAGCCCGGCCCGATAAGGGGCGTCCTAGTGGTGGACGATCGGGAGTGGTGGACGGGGGGCCAGGCTATTATCACTCTGAAAGAGAAGATTGATTTGAGGAAATCATGGATTCACTCACCAAGCCCGGCCCAATAAGAGGCGTCTTAGTGGTGAACGATCGGGAGTGGTGGACGGGGGGCCAGGCTATTATCACTCTGAAAGAGAAGATTGATTTGAGGAAATCATGGATTCACTCACTAAGCCCGACCCATTAGCGACGTCCTAGTAGTGGACGATCGGGAGTGGTGGACGGGGGGCCAGGCTATTATCACTCTGAAAGAAAAGATTGATTTAAGGAAATTCACGGAGTCACTTACTAAGCCCGGCCCGATAAGAGGCGTCATAGTGGTGGACGATCGGGAGTGGTGGACAGGGGGCCAGGCTTTTTCCACTCTGATAGAGAAAACTGATTTGAGGAAATTCATGGAGTCACTTACTGAGCCCGGCCCGATAAGAGGCTCCTAGTGGTGGACGATGGGGAGTGGTGGACGGGGGGCCAGGCTATTATCACTCTGAAAGAGAATATTGATTTGAAGAAATTCATGGAGTCACTCACCAAGCCCGGCCCAATAAGAGGCGTCCTAGTGGTGGACGATCCGGAGTGGTGGACGGGGGGCCAGGCTATTTCCACTCTGAAAGAGAAAATTGATTTGAGGAAATTCATGGAGTCACTTACTAAGCCCGGCCCGATAAGGGGCTCCTAGTGGTGGACGAGGGGGAGTGGTGGACGAGGGGCCAGGCTATTCCCACTCTGAAAGAGAAGATTGATTTGAAGAAATCATGGATTCACTCACTAAGCCCGACCCAATAAGAGGCGTCCTAGTGGTGGACGATCGGGAGTGGTGGACGGGGGCCAGGCTTTTTTCACTCTGAAAGAGAAGATTGATTTGAGGAAATTCATGGAGTCACTTACTCATCCCGGCCCAATAAGGGGCGTCCTAGTGGTGGACGATCGGGAGTGGTGGACGATTGGGAGTGGTGGACGGGTGGCCAGGCTTTTTCCACTCTGAAAGAAAAGATTGATTTAAGGAAATTCATGGATTCACTCACCAAGCCCGGCCCAATAAAATGCGTCCTAGTGGTGGACGATCGGGAGTGGTGGACGGGGGGCCAGGCTATTATCACTCTGAAAGAAAAGATTGATTTAAGGAAATTCACGGAGTCACTTACTAAGCCCGGCCCGATAAGGGGCGTCCTAGTGGTGGACGATCGGGAGTGGTGGACGATTGGGAGTGGTGGACGGGTGGCCAGGCTATTATCACTCTGAAAGAGAAGATTGATTTGAGGAAATCATGAATTCACTCACCAAGCCCGGCCCAATAAGAGGCGTCTTAGTGGTGAACGATCGGGAGTGGTGGACGGGGGGCCAGGCTATTATCACTCTGAAAGAGAAGATTGATTTGAGGAAATCATGGATTCACTCACTAAGCCCGACCCATTAGCGACGTCCTAGTAGTGGACGATCGGGAGTGGTGGACGGGGGGCCAGGCTATTATCACTCTGAAAGAAAAGATTGATCTAAGGAAATTCACGGAGTCACTTACTAAGCCCGGCCCGATAAGGGGCGTCCTAGTGGTGGACGATCGGGAGTGGTGGACGGGGGGCCAGGCTATTATCACTCTGAAAGAGAAGATTGATTTGAGGAAATCATGGATTCACTCACCAAGCCCGGCCCAATAAGAGGCGTCTTAGTGGTGAACGATCGGGAGTGGTGGACGGGGGGCCAGGCTATTATCACTCTGAAAGAGAAGATTGATTTGAAGAAATCATGGATTCACTCAACAAGCCCGGCCCAATAAGAGGCGTCCTAGTGGTGAACGATCGGGAGTGGTGGACGGGGGGCCTGGCTATTATCACTCTGAAAGAGAAGATTGATTTGAGGAAATCATGGATTCACTCACTAAGCCCGACCCATTAGCGACGTCCTAGTAGTGGACGATCGGGAGTGGTGGACGGGGGGCCAGGCTATTATCACTCTGAAAGAAAAGATTGATTTAAGGAAATTCACGGAGTCACTTACTAAGCCCGGCCCGATAAGGGGCGTCCTAGTGGTGGACGATCGGGAGTGGTGGACGGGGGGCCAGGCTATTATCACTCTGAAAGAGAAGATTGATTTGAGGAAATCATGGATTCACTCACCAAGCCCGGCCCAATAAGAGGCGTCTTAGTGGTGAACGATCGGGAGTGGTGGACGGGGGGCCAGGCTATTATCACTCTGAAAGAGAAGATTGATTTGAGGAAATCATGGATTCACTCACTAAGCCCGACCCATTAGCGACGTCCTAGTAGTGGACGATCGGGAGTGGTGGACGGGGGGCCAGGCTATTATCACTCTGAAAGAAAAGATTGATTTAAGGAAATTCACGGAGTCACTTACTAAGCCCGGCCCGATAAGAGGCGTCATAGTGGTGGACGATCGGGAGTGGTGGACAGGGGGCCAGGCTTTTTCCACTCTGATAGAGAAAACTGATTTGAGGAAATTCATGGAGTCACTTACTGAGCCCGGCCCGATAAGAGGCTCCTAGTGGTGGACGATGGGGAGTGGTGGACGGGGGGCCAGGCTATTATCACTCTGAAAGAGAATATTGATTTGAAGAAATTCATGGAGTCACTTACTAAGCCCGGCCCGATAAGAGGCTCCTAGTGGTGGACGATGGGGAGTGGTGGACGGGGGGCCAGGCTTTTTTCACTCTGAAAGAGAAGATTGATTTGAGGAAATTCATGGAGTCACTTACTCATCCCGGCCCAATAAGGGGCTCCTAGTGGTGGACGATGGGGAGTGGTGGACGGGGGGCCAGGCTATTCTCACTCTGAAAAAGAAGATTGATTTGAGGAAATCATGGATTCACTCACTAAGCCCGGCCCAATAAGAGGCGTCCTAGTGGTGGACGATCGGGAGTGGTGGACGGGGGGCCAGGCTATTATCACTCTGAAAGAAAAGATTGATTCAAGGAAATTCACGGAGTCACTTACTAAGCCCGGCCCGATAAGAGGCGTCATAGTGGTGGACGATCGGGAGTGGTGGACAGGGGGGCCAGGCTTTTTCCACTCTGATAGAGAAAACTGATTTGAGGAAATTCATGGAGTCACTTACTGAGCCCGGCCCGATAAGAGGCTCCTAGTGGTGGACGATGGGGAGTGGTGGACGGGGGGCCAGGCTATTCTCACTCTGAAAAAGAAGATTGATTTGAGGAAATCATGGATTCACTCACCAAGCTCGGCCCAATAAGAGGCGTCCTAGTGGTGGACGATGGGGAGTGGTGGACAGGGGAGCCAGGCTTTTTCCACTCTGAAAGAGAATATTGATTTGAAGAAATTCACTGAGTCACTTACTAAGCCCGGCCCGATAAGAGGCTCCTAGTGGTGGACGATGGGGAGTGGTGGACGGGGGGCCAGGCTATTCTCACTCTGAAAAAGAAGATTGATTTGAGGAAATTATGGATTCACTCACTAAGCCCGACCCATTAGCGACGTCCTAGTAGTGGACGATCGGGAGTGGTGGACGGGGGGCCAGGCTATTATCACTCTGAAAGAAAAGATTGATTTAAGGAAATTCACGGAGTCACTTACTAAGCCCGGCCCGATAAGGGGCGTCCTAGTGGTAGACGATCGGAAGTGGTGGACGGGGGGCCAGGCTATTATCACTCTGAAAGAAAAGATTGATTTGAGGAAATCATGGATTCACTCACCAAGCCCGGCCCAATAAGAGGCGTCCTAGTGGTGAACGATCGGGAGTGGTGGACGGGGGGCCAGGCTATTATCACTCTGAAAGAGAAGATTGATTTGAGGAAATCATGGATTCACTCACTAAGCCCGACCCATTAGCGACGTCCTAGTGGTGGACGATCGGGAGTGGTGGACGGGGGGCCAGGCTATTATCACTCTGAAAGAAAAAATTGATTTAAGAAAATTCACGGAGTCACTTACTAAGCCCGGCCCGATAAGAGGCGTCATAGTGGTGGACGATCGGGAGTGGTGGACAGGGGGGCCAGGCTATTTCCACTCTGATAGAGAAAACTGATTTGAGGAAATTCATGGAGTCACTTACTAAGCCCGGCCCGATAAGAGGCTCCTAGTGGTGGACGATGGGGAGTGGTGGACGATGGGGAGTGGTGGACGGGGGGCCAGGCTATTCTCACTCTGAAAAAGAAGATTGATTTGAGGAAATCATTGATTCACTCACCAAGCTCGGCCCAATAAGAAGCGTCCTAGTGGTGGACGATGGGGAGTGGTGGACAGGGGAGCCAGGCTTTTTCCACTCTGAAAGAGAATATTGATTTGAGGAAATTCATGGAGTCACTTACTAAGCCCGGCCCGATAAGAGGCTCCTAGTGGTGGACGATGGGGAGTGGTGGACGATGGGGAGTGGTGGACGGGGGGCCAGGCTATTCTCACTCTGAAAAAGAAGATTGATTTGAGGAAATCATTGATTCACTCACCAAGCTCGGCCCAATAAGAAGCGTCCTAGTGGTGGACGATGGGGAGTGGTGGACAGGAGAGCCAGGCTTTTTCCACTCTGAAAGAGAATATTGATTTGAGGAAATTCATGGAGTCACTTACTAAGCCCGGCCCGATAAGAGGCTCCTAGTGGTGGACGATGGGGAGTGGTGGACGATGGGGAGTGGTGGACGGGGGGCCAGGCTATTCTCACTCTGAAAAAGAAGATTGATTTGAGGAAATCATGGATTCACTCACTAAGCCCGGCCCAATAAGAGGCGTCCTAGTGGTTGACGATTGGGAGTGGTGGACAGGAGGGCCAGGCTTTTTCCACTCTGAAAGAGAATATTGATTTGAGGAAATTCATGGAGTCACTTACTAAGACCGGCCCGATAAGAGGCTCCTAGTGGTGGACGATGGGGAGTGGTGGACGATGGGGAGTGGTGGACGGGGGGCCAGGCTTTTCTCACTCTGAAAAAGAAGATTGATTTGAGGAAATCATGGATTCACTCACTAAGCCCGGCCCAATAAGAGGCGTCCTAGTGGTTGACGATTGGGAGTGGTGGACAGGAGGGCCAGGCTTTTTCCACTCTGAAAGAGAATATTGATTTGAGGAAATTCATGGAGTCACTTACTAAGACCGGCCCGATAAGAGGCTCCTAGTGGTGGACGATGGGGAGTGGTGGACGATGGGGAGTGGTGGACGGGGGGCCAGGCTATTCTCACTCTGAAAAAGAAGATTGATTTGAGGAAATCATTGATTCACTCACCAAGCTCGGCCCAATAAGAAGCGTCCTAGTGGTGGACGATGGGGAGTGGTGGACAGGGGAGCCAGGCTTTTTCCACTCTGAAAGAGAATATTGATTTGAGGAAATTCATGGAGTCACTTACTAAGCCCGGCCCGATAAGAGGCTCCTAGTGGTGGACGATGGGGAGTGGTGGACGATGGGGAGTGGTGGACGGGGGGCCAGGCTATTCTCACTCTGAAAAAGAAGATTGATTTGAGGAAATCATTGATTCACTCACCAAGCTCGGCCCAATAAGAAGCGTCCTAGTGGTGGACGATGGGGAGTGGTGGACAGGAGAGCCAGGCTTTTTCCACTCTGAAAGAGAATATTGATTTGAGGAAATTCATGGAGTCACTTACTAAGCCCGGCCCGATAAGAGGCTCCTAGTGGTGGACGATGGGGAGTGGTGGACGATGGGGAGTGGTGGACGGGGGGCCAGGCTTTTCTCACTCTGAAAAAGAAGATTGATTTGAGGAAATCATGGATTCACTCACTAAGCCCGGCCCAATAAGAGGCGTCCTAGTGGTTGACGATTGGGAGTGGTGGACAGGAGGGCCAGGCTTTTTCCACTCTGAAAGAGAATATTGATTTGAGGAAATTCATGGAGTCACTTACTAAGACCGGCCCGATAAGAGGCTCCTAGTGGTGGACGGTGGGGAGTGGTGGACGGGGGGCCAGGCTATCATCACTCTGAAAAAGAAGATTGATTTGAGGAAATCATGGATTCACTCACTATGCCCGGCCCAATAAGAGGCGTCCTAGTGGTTGACAATTGGGAGTGGTGGACAGGAGGGCCAGGCTATTTCCACTCTGAAAGAGAAGATTGATTTGAGGAAATTCATGGATTCACTCACCAAGCCCGGCCCGATAAGAGGCTCCTAGTGGTGGACGATGGGGAGTGGTGGACAGGGGAGCCAGGCTTTTTCCACCCTGAAAGAGAATATTGATTTGAGGAAATTCATGGAGTCACTTACTAAGCCCGGCCCGATAAGAGGCTCCTAGGGGTGGACGGTGGGGAGTGGTGGACGGTGGGGAGTGGTGGACGGTGGGGAGTGGTGGACGATGGGGAGTGGTGGACGATGGGGAGTGGTGGACGATGGGGAGTGGTAGACGGGGGGCCAGGCTATTCTCACTCTGAAAAAGAAGATTGATTTGAGAAAATCATGGATTCACTCACCAAGCCCGGCCCAATAAGAGGCGTCCTAGTGGTGGACGATGGGGAGTGGTGGACAGGGGAGACAGGCTTTTTCCACCCTGGAAGAGAATATTGATTTGAGGAAATTCATGGAGTCACTTACTAAGCCCGGCCCGATAAGAGGCTCCTAGTGGTGGACGGTGGGGAGTGGTGGACGATGGGGAGTGGTGGACGATGGGGAGTAGTGGACGGGGGGCCAGGCTATTATCACTCTGAAAGAGAAGATTGATTTGAGAAAATCATGGATTCACTCACTAAGCCCGGCCCATTAGCGGCGTCCTAGTGGTTGACGATTGGGAGTGGTGGACAGGAGGGCCAGGCTATTTCCACTCTGAAAGAGAAGATTGATTTGAGGAAATTCATGGATTCACTCACCAAGCCCGGCCCGATAAGAGGCTCCTAGTGGTGGACGGTGGGGAGTGGTGGACAGGGGAGCCAGGCTTTTTCCACTCTGAAAGAGAATATTGATTTGAGGAAATTCATGGAGTCACTTACTAAGCCCGGCCCGATAAGAGGCTCCTAGTGGTGGACGGTGGGGAGTGGTGGACGGTAGGGAGTGGTGGACGGTGGGGAGTGGTGGACGGGGGGCCAGGCTATTCTCACTCTGAAAAAGAAGATTGATTTGAGGAAATCATGGATTCACTCACCAAGCCCGGCCCAATAAGAGGCGTCCTAGTGGTGGACGATGGGGAGTGGTGGACGGGGGGCCAGGCTATTATCACTCTGAAAGAGAAGATTGATTTGAAGAAATCATGGATTCACTCACTAAGCCCGGCCCGATAAGAGGCTCCTAGTGGTGGACGGTGGGGAGTGGTGGACGGTGGGGAGTAGTGGACGGTGGGGAGTGGCGGACGATGGGGAGTGGTGGACGATGGGGAGTGGTGGACGGGGGGCCAGGCTATTCTCACTCTGAAAAAGAAGATTGATTTGAGGAAATCATGGATTCACTCACCAAGCCCGGCCCAATAAGAGGCGTCCTAGTGGTGGACGATGGGGAGTGGTGGACGGTGGGGAGTGGTGGACGATGGGGAGCCAGGCTTTTTCCACCCTGAAAGAGAATATTGATTTGAGGAAATTCATGGAGTCACTTACTAAGCCCGGCCCGATAAGAGGCTCCTAGTGGTGGACGGTGGGGAGTGGTGGACGGTGGGGAGTAGTGGACGGTGGGGAGCCAGGCTTTTTCCACCCTGAAAGAGAATATTGATTTGAGGAAATTCATGGAGTCACTTACTAAGCCCGGCCCGATAAGAGGCTCCTAGTGGTGGACGATGGGGAGTGGTGGACGGTGGGGAGTGGTGGACGATGGGGAGTGGTGGACGATGGGGAGCCAGGCTTTTTCCACCCTGAAAGAGAATATTGATTTGAGGAAATTCATGGAGTCACTTACTAAGCCCGGCCCGATAAGAGGCTCCTAGTGGTGGACGGTGGGGAGTGGTGGACGGTGGGGAGTAGTGGACGGTGAGTAGTGGTGGACGATGGGGAGTGGTGGACGATGGGGAGTGGTGGACGGGGGGCCAGGCTATTCTCACTCTGAAAAAGAAGATTGATTTGAGGAAATCATGGATTCACTCACTAAGCCCGGCCCAATAAGAGGCGTCCTAGTGGTTGACGATTGGGAGTGGTGGACGATGGGGAGTGGTGGACGGGGGGCCAGGCTATTCTCACTCTGAAAAAGAAGATTGATTTGAGGAAATCATGGATTCACTCACTAAGCCCGGCCCAATAAGAGGCGTCCTAGTGGTTGACGATTGGGAGTGGTGGACAGGAGGGCCAGGCTATTTCCACTCTGAAAGAGAAGATTGATTTGAGGAAATTCATGGATTCACTCACCAAGCCCGGCCCGATAAGAGGCTCCTAGTGGTGGACGGTGGGGAGTGGTGGACAGGGGAGCCAGGCTTTTTCCACTCTGAAAGAGAATATTGATTTGAGGAAATTCATGGAGTCACTTACTAAGCCCGGCCCGATAAGAGGCTCCTAGTGGTGGACGATGGGGAGTGGTGGACGGTAGGGAGTGGTGGACGGTGGGGAGTGGTGGACGGGGGGCCAGGCTATCATCACTCTGAAAAAGAAGATTGATTTGAGGAAATCATGGATTCACTCACTAAGCCCGGCCCAATAAGAGGCGTCCTAGTGGTGGACGATGGGGAGTGGTGGACAGGGGAGCCAGGCTTTTTCCACCCTGAAAGAGAATATTGATTTGAGGAAATTCATGGAGTCACTTACTAAGCCCGGCCCGATAAGAGGCTCCTAGTGGTGGACGGTGGGGAGTGGTGGACGATGGGGAGTGGTGGACGATGGGGAGTGGTGGACGATGGGGAGTGGTGGACGGGGGGCCAGGCTATTCTCACTCTGAAAAAGAAGATTGATTTGAGGAAATCATGGATTCACTCACCAAGCCCGGCCCAATAAGAGGCGTCCTAGTGGTGGACGATGGGGAGTGGTGGACAGGGGAGACAGGCTTTTTCCACCCTGAAAGAGAATATTGATTTGAGGAAATTCATGGAGTCACTTACTAAGCCCGGCCCGATAAGAGGCTCCTAGTGGTGGACGGTGGGGAGTGGTGGCCATGGGGAGTGGTGGACGATGGGGAGTAGTGGACGGGGGGCCAGGCTATTATCACTCTGAAAGAGAAGATTGATTTGAGAAAATCATGGATTCACTCACTAAGCCCGGCCCATTAGCGGCGTCCTAGTGGTGGACGATGGGGAGTGGTGGACGGGGGGCCAGGCTATTCTCACTCTGAAAAAGAAGATTGATTTGAGGAAATCATGGATTCACTCACTAAGCCCGGCCCAATAAGAGGCGTCCTAGTGGTTGACGATTGGGAGTGGTGGACAGGAGGGCCAGGCTATTTCCACTCTGAAAGAGAAGATTGATTTGAGGAAATTCATGGATTCACTCACCAAGCCCGGCCCGATAAGAGGCTCCTAGTGGTGGACGGTGGGGAGTGGTGGACAGGGGAGCCAGGCTTTTTCCACTCTGAAAGAGAATATTGATTTGAGAAAATTCATGGAGTCACTTACTAAGCCCGGCCCGATAAGAGGCTCCTAGTGGTGGACGGTGGGGAGTGGTGGACGGTAGGGAGTGGTGGACGATGGGGAGTGGTGGACGATGGGGAGTGGTGGACGGTGGGGAGTGGTGGACGATGGGGAGTGGTGGACGATGGGGAGTGGTGGACGGTGGGGAGTGGTGGACGATGGGGAGTGGTGGACGATGGGGAGCCAGGCTTTTTCCACCCTGAAAGAGAATATTGATTTGAGGAAATTCATGGAGTCACTTACTAAGCCCGGCCCGATAAGAGGCTCCTAGTGGTGGACGGTGGGGAGTGGTGGACGGTGGGGAGTAGTGGACGGTGGGGAGTGGTGGACGATGGGGAGTGGTGGACGATGGGGAGTGGTGGACGGGGGGCCAGGCTATTCTCACTCTGAAAAAGAAGATTGATTTGAGGAAATCATGGATTCACTCACTAAGCCCGGCCCAATAAGAGGCGTCCTAGTGGTTGACGATTGGGAGTGGTGGACAGGAGGGCCAGGCTATTTCCACTCTGAAAGAGAAGATTGATTTGAGGAAATTCATGGATTCACTCACCAAGCCCGGCCCGATAAGAGGCTCCTAGTGGTGGACGGTGGGGAGTGGTGGACAGGGGAGCCAGGCTTTTTCCACTCTGAAAGAGAATATTGATTTGAGGAAATTCATGGAGTCACTTACTAAGCCCGGCCCGATAAGAGGCTCCTAGTGGTGGACGGTGGGGAGTCGTGGACGGTAGGGAGTGGTGGACGATGGGGAGTGGTGGACGATGGGGAGTGGTGGACGGGGGGCCAGGCTATTCTCACTCTGAAAAAGAAGATTGATTTGAGGAAATCATGGATTCACTCACCAAGCCCGGCCCAATAAGAGGCGTCCTAGTGGTGGACGATGGGGAGTGGTGGACGGGGGGCCAGGCTATTATCACTCTGGAAGAGAATATTGATTTGAGGAAATTCATGGAGTCACTTACTAAGCCCGGCCCGATAAGAGGCTCCTAGTGGTGGACGGTGGGGAGTGGTGGACGATGGGGAGTGGTGGACGATGGGGAGTGGTGGACGGTGGGGAGTGGCGGACGATGGGGAGTGGTGGACGATGGGGAGCCAGGCTTTTTCCACCCTGAAAGAGAATATTGATTTGAGGAAATTCATGGAGTCACTTACTAAGCCCGGCCCGATAAGAGGCTCCTAGTGGTGGACGGTGGGGAGTGGTGGACGGTGGGGAGTAGTGGACGGTGGGGAGTGGTGGACGATGGGGAGTGGTGGACGATGGGGAGTGGTGGACGGGGGGCCAGGCTATTCTCACTCTGAAAAAGAAGATTGATTTGAGGAAATCATGGATTCACTCACCAAGCCCGGCCCAATAAGAGGCGTCCTAGTGGTGGACGATGGGGAGTGGTGGACGGGGGGCCAGGCTATTATCACTCTGAAAGAGAAGATTGATTTGAAGAAATCATGGATTCACTCACTAAGCCCGGCCCGATAAGAGGCTCCTAGTGGTGGACGGTGGGGAGTGGTGGACGGTGGAGAGTAGTGGACGGTGGGGAGTGGTGGACGATGGGGAGTGGTGGACGATGGGGAGTGGTGGACGGGGGGCCAGGCTATTCTCACTCTGAAAAAGAAGATTGATTTGAGGAAATCATGGATTCACTCACCAAGCCCGGCCCAATAAGAGGCGTCCTAGTGGTGGACGATGGGGAGTGGTGGACAGGGGAGCCAGGCTTTTTCCACCCTGAAAGAGAATATTGATTTGAGGAAATTCATGGAGTCACTTACTAAGCCCGGCCCGATAAGAGGCTCCTAGTGGTGGACGGTGGGGAGTGGTGGACGGTGGGGAGTGGTGGACGGTGGGGAGTAGTGGACGGTGGGGAGTGGTGGACGCTGGGGAGTGGTGGACGATGGGGAGTGGTGGACGGGGGGCCAGGCTATTCTCACTCTGAAAAAGAAGATTGATTTGAGGAAATCATGGATTCACTCACCAAGCCCGGCCCAATAAGAGGCGTCCTAGTGGTGGACGATGGGGAGTGGTGGACAGGGGAGCCAGGCTTTTTCCACCCTGAAAGAGAATATTGATTTGCGGAAATTCATGGAGTCACTTACTAAGCCCGGCCCGATAAGAGGCTCCTAGTGGTGGACGGTGGGGAGTGGTGGACGATGGGGAGTGGTGGACGATGGGGAGTGGTGGACGATGGGGAGTGGTGGACGGGGGGCCAGGCTATTCTCACTCTGAAAAAGAAGATTGATTTGAGGAAATCATGGATTCACTCACCAAGCCCGGCCCAATAAGAGGCGTCCTAGTGGTGGACGATGGGGAGTGGTGGACAGGGGAGCCAGGCTTTTTCCACTCTGAAAGAGAATATTGATTTGAGGAAATTCATGGAGTCACTTACTAAGCCCGGCCCGATAAGAGGCTCCTAGTGGTGGACGATGGGGAGTGGTGGACGGGGGGCCAGGCTATTCTCACTCTGAAAAAGAAGATTGATTTGAGGAAATCATGGATTCACTCACTAAGCCCGGCCCAATAAGAGGCGTCCTAGTGGTTGACGATTGGGAGTGGTGGACGGGAGGGCCAGGCTATTTCCACTCTGAAAGAGAAGATTGATTTGAGGAAATTCATGGATTCACTCACCAAGCCCGGCCCGATAAGAGGCTCCTAGTGGTGGACGGTGGGGAGTGGTGGACAGGGGAGCCAGGCTTTTTCCACTCTGAAAGAGAATATTGATTTGAGGAAATTCATGGAGTCACTTACTAAGCCCGGCCCGATAAGAGGCTCCTAGTGGTGGACGATGGGGAGTGGTGGACGGGGGGCCAGGCTATTCTCACTCTGAAAAAGAAGATTGATTTGAGGAAATCATGGATTCACTCACTAAGCCCGGCCCAATAAGAGGCGTCCTAGTGGTTGACGATTGGGAGTGGTGGACAGGAGGGCCAGGCTATTTCCACTCTGAAAGAGAAGATTGATTTGAGGAAATTCATGGATTCACTCACCAAGCCCGGCCCGATAAGAGGCTCCTAGTGGTGGACGGTGGGGAGTGGTGGACAGGGGAGCCAGGCTTTTTCCACTCTGAAAGAGAATATTGATTTGAGGAAATTCATGGAGTCACTTACTAAGCCCGGCCCGATAAGAGGCTCCTAGTGGTGGACGATGGGGAGTGGTGGACGGGGGGCCAGGCTATTCTCACTCTGAAAAAGAAGATTGATTTGAGGAAATCATGGATTCACTCACCAAGCCCGGCCCAATAAGAGGCGTCCTAGTGGTGGACGATGGGGAGTGGTGGACAGGGGAGCCAGGCTTTTTCCACCCTGAAAGAGAATATTGATTTGAGGAAATTCATGGAGTCACTTACTAAGCCCGGCCCGATAAGAGGCTCCTAGTGGTGGACGGTGGGGAATGGTGGACGATGGGGAGTGGTGGACGATGGGGAGTGGTGGACGGGGGGCCAGGCTATTCTCACTCTGAAAAAGAAGATTGATTTGAGGAAATCATGGATTCACTCACCAAGCCCGGCCCAATAGGAGGCGTCCTAGTGGTGGACGATGGGGAGTGGTGGACAGGGGAGCCAGGCGTATTCCACTCTGGAAGAGAATATTGATTTGAGGAAATTCATGGAGTCACTTACTAAGCCCGGCCCGATAAGAGGCTCCTAGTGGTGGACGGTGGGGAGTGGTGGACGGTGGGGAGTGGTGGACGGTGGGGAGTGGTGGACGGTAGGGAGTGGTGGACGATGGGGAGTGGTGGACGGGGGGCCAGGCTATTCTCACTCTGAAAAAGAAGATTGATTTGAGGAAATCATGGATTCACTCACCAAGCCCGGCCCAATAAGAGGCGTCCTAGTGGTGGACAATGGGGAGTGGTGGACAGGGGAGCCAGGCTTTTTCCACTCTGAAAGAGAATATTGATTTGAGGAAATTCATGGAGTCACTTACTAAGCCCGGCCCGATAAGAGGCTCCTAGTGGTGGACGGTGGGGAGTGGTGGACGATGGGGAGTGGTGGACGGGGGGCCAGGCTATTCTCACTCTGAAAAAGAAGATTGATTTGAGGAAATCATGGAGTCACTCACCAAGCCCGGCCCAATAAGAGGCGTCCTAGTGGTGGACGATGGGGAGTGGTGGACAGGGGAGCCAGGCTTTTTCCACTCTGAAAGAGAATATTGATTTGAGGAAATTCATGGAGTCACTTACTAAGCCCGGCCCGATAAGAGGCTCCTAGTGGTGGACGGTGGGGAGTGGTGGACGATGGGGAGTGGTGGACAGGGGAGCCAGGTTTTTCCACTTTGAAAGAGAATATTGATTTGAGGAAATTCATGGAGTCACTTACGAAGCCCGGCCCGATAAGAGGCTCGTAGTGGTGGACGATGGGGAGTGGTGGACGGGGGGCCAGGCTATTCTCACTCTGAAAAAGAAGATTGATTTGAGGAAATCATGGATTCACTCACTAAGCCCGGCCCAATAAGAGGCGTCTTTGTTTGTGGTGTACGATGGGGAGTGGTGGACAGGGGAGCCAGGCTACTTTCACTCTGAAAGAGAAGATTGATTTAAGGAACTTCATGTAGTCACTCACCAAGCCCGGCCCAATAAGAGGCGTCCTAGTGGTGGACGATCGAGAGTGGTGGACGGGGGGCCAGGCTATTCTCCCATTGTTGTCGTCCACCGCTCCCATAGTTGTCGTCCACCGCTCCCATAGTTGCCGTCCACCGCTCCCATAGTTGTCGTTCGTCCACCGCTCCCATAGTTGTCGTCCACCGCTCCCATAGTTGCCGTCCACCGCTCCCAGAGTTGTCGTTCGTCCACCGCTCCCAGAGTTTTCATCCACCGCTCCCAAAGTTGTTGTCCACCGCTCCCATTTTTTAGTGTCCACCGCTCTCATAGTTGTCGTTCACCGCTCCCATAGTTGTCGTCCACCGCTCCCATAGTTGTCGTCCACCGCTCCCATAGTTGTCGTCCACCGCTCCCATAGTTGTCGTCCACCGCTCTCATAGTTGTCGTCCACCGCTCCCATAGTTGTCGTCCACCGCTCCCATAGTTGTCGTCCACCGCTCCCATAGTTGTCGTCCACCGCTACCATAGTTGTCGTCCACCGCTACCATAGTTGTCGTCCACCGCTCCCATAGTTGTCGTCCACCGCTCCCATAGTTGTCGTCCACCGCTCCCATAGTTGTCGTCCACCGCTCCCATAGTTGTCGTCCACCGCTCCCATAGTTGTCGTCCACCGCTCCCATAGTTGTCGTCCACCGCTCCCATAGTTGTCGTCCACCGCTACCATAGTTGTCGTCCACCGCTACCATAGTTGTCGTCCACCGCTACCATAGTTGTCGTCCACCGCTACCATAGTTGTCGTCCACCGCTCTCATAGTTGTCGTTCACCGCTCCCATAGTTGTCGTCCACCGCTCCCATAGTTGTCGTCCACCGCTACCATAGTTGTCGTCCACCGCTCCCATAGTTGTCGTCCACCGCTACCATAGTTGTCGTCCACCGCTACCATAGTTGTCGTCCACCGCTACCATAGTTGTCGTCTACCGCTCTCATAGTTGTCGTCCACCGCTCCCATAGTTGTCGTCCACCGCTCCCATAGTTGTCGTCCACCGCTACCATAGTTGTCGTCCACCGCTCTCATAGTTGTCGTCCACCGCTACCATAGTTGTCGTCCACCGCTCTCATAGTTGTCGTCCACCGCTACCATAGTTGTCGTCCACCGCTACCATAGTTGTCGTCCACCGCTCCCATAGTTGTCGTCCACCGCTCCCATAGTTGTCGTCCACCGCTACCATAGTTGTCGTCCACCGCTACCATAGTTGTCGTCTACCGCTCTCATAGTTGTCGTCCACCGCTCCCATAGTTGTCGTCCACCGCTCCCATAGTTGTCGTCCACCGCTACCATAGTTGTCGTCCACCGCTCTCATAGTTGTCGTCCACCGCTCCCATAGTTGTCGTCCACCGCTACCATAGTTGTCGTCCACCGCTCTCATAGTTGTCGTTCACCGCTCCCATAGTTGTCGTCCACCGCTCCCATAGTTGTCGTCCACCGCTACCATAGTTGTCGTCCACCGCTCTCATAGTTGTCGTCCACCGCTACCATAGTTGTCGTCCACCGCTACCATAGTTGTCGTCCACCGCTACCATAGTTGTCGTCCACCGCTACCATAGTTGTCGTCCATCGCTCCCATAGTTGTCGTCCACCGCTCCCATAGTTGTCGTCCACCGCTACCATAGTTGTCGTCCACCGCTACCATAGTTGTCGTCCACCGCTCTCATAGTTGTCGTCCACCGCTACCATAGTTGTCGTCCACCGCTCTCATAGTTGTCGTCCACCGCTACCATAGTTGTCGTCCACCGCTACCATAGTTGTCGTCCACCGCTACCATAGTTGTCGTCCACCGCTCCCATAGTTGTCGTCCACCGCTCCCATAGTTGTCGTCCACCGCTCCCATAGTTGTCGTCCACCGCTACCATAGTTGTCGTCCACCGCTACCATAGTTGTCGTCCACCGCTCCCATAGTTGTCGTCCACCGCTACCATAGTTGTCGTCCACCGCTACCATAGTTGTCGTCCACCGCTACCATAGTTGTCGTCCACCGCTCCCATAGTTGTCGTCCACCGCTCCCATAGTTGTCGTCCACCGCTCCCATAGTTGTCGTCCACCGCTCCCATAGTTGTCGTCCACCGCTACCATAGTTGTCGTCCACCGCTACCATAGTTGTCGTCCACCGCTCCCATAGTTGTCGTCCACCGCTCCCATAGTTGTCGTCCACCGCTCCCATAGTTGTCGTCCACCGCTCCCATAGTTGTCGTCCACCGCTACCATAGTTGTCGTCCACCGCTCCCATAGTTGTCGTCCACCGCTACCATAGTTGTCGTCCACCGCTACCATAGTTGTCGTCCACCGCTACCATAGTTGTCGTCCACCGCTACCATAGTTGTCGTCCACCGCTCCCATAGTTGTCGTCCACCGCTCCCATAGTTGTCGTCCACCGCTACCATAGTTGTCGTCCACCGCTCTCATAGTTGTCGTCCACCGCTACCATAGTTGTCGTCCACCGCTACCATAGTTGTCGTCCACCGCTACCATAGTTGTCGTCCACCGCTACCATAGTTGTCGTCCACCGCTCCCATAGTTGTCGTCCACCGCTCCCATAGTTGTCGTCCACCGCTCCCATAGTTGTCGTCCACCGCTACCATAGTTGTCGTCCACCGCTACCATAGTTGTCGTCCACCGCTCCCATAGTTGTCGTCCACCGCTACCATAGTTGTCGTCCACCGCTACCATAGTTGTCGTCCACCGCTACCATAGTTGTCGTCCACCGCTCCCATAGTTGTCGTCCACCGCTCCCATAGTTGTCGTCCACCGCTACCATAGTTGTCGTCCACCGCTCCCATAGTTGTCGTCCACCGCTCTCATAGTTGTCGTTCACCGCTCCCATAGTTGTCGTCCACCGCTCCCATAGTTGTCGTCCACCGCTACCATAGTTGTCGTCCACCGCTCTCATAGTTGTCGTCCACCGCTCCCATAGTTGTCGTCCACCGCTACCATAGTTGTCGTCCACCGCTACCATAGTTGTCGTCCACCGCTCCCATAGTTGTCGTCCACCGCTCCCATAGTTGTCGTCCACCGCTACCATAGTTGTCGTCCACCGCTACCATAGTTGTCGTCCACCGCTCCCATAGTTGTCGTCCACCGCTCCCATAGTTGTCGTCCACCGCTCCCATAGTTGTCGTCCACCGCTCCCATAGTTGTCGTCCACCGCTCCAAGTTTTTGGTGTCCACCGCTACCATAGTTGTCGTCCACCGCTCCCATAGTTGTCGTCCACCGCTCCCATAGTTGTCGTCCACCGCTACCATAGTTGTCGTCCACCGCTCTCATAGTTGTCGTCCACCGCTCCCATAGTTGTCGTCCACCGCTCCCATAGTTGTCGTCCACCGCTACCATAGTTGTCGTCCACCGCTACCATAGTTGTCGTCCACCGCTACCATAGTTGTCGTCCACCGCTCCCATAGTTGTCGTCCACCGCTACCATAGTTGTCGTCCACCGCTACCATAGTTGTCGTCCACCGCTACCATAGTTGTCGTCCACCGCTCCCATAGTTGTCGTCCACCGCTCTCATAGTTGTCGTCCACCGCTACCATAGTTGTCGTCCACCGCTACCATAGTTGTCGTCCACCGCTACCATAGTTGTCGTCCACCGCTACCATAGTTGTCGTCCACCGCTACCATAGTTGTCGTCCACCGCTACCATAGTTGTCGTCCACCGCTCTCATAGTTGTCGTCCACCGCTACCATAGTTGTCGTCCACCGCTACCATAGTTGTCGTCCACCGCTCCCATAGTTGTCGTCCACCGCTACCATAGTTGTCGTCCACCGCTACCATAGTTGTCGTCCACCGCTCCCATAGTTGTCGTCCACCGCTACCATAGTTGTCGTCCACCGCTACCATAGTTGTCGTCCACCGCTCTCATAGTTGTCGTCCACCGCTACCATAGTTGTCGTCCACCGCTCTCATAGTTGTCGTCCACCGCTCTCATAGTTGTCGTCCACCGCTACCATAGTTGTCGTCCACCGCTACCATAGTTGTCGTCCACCGCTACCATAGTTGTTGTTGGGGCGCGTGGACGCCCCAAGTGGAAGACTTAGCCGCAGGCTAGCGACGTGAACCGCCCGGGTCACGTCGAAAGGACAAGTGAACTGTCCCTATGCATTCTCTGTATTCTATCCTTTCTGTCTCGTATACATTCTCCAATAAAGACTGAATGAGTTCACAACAAGTCAGAGACTGGCGATCAGATCTCGAACTCACAAAAAGGTAAGCAAGAACAGTAATGAGCTCTGCTCAGGAACGCCTGGTGAGAACTTTGGAAGCGATGGAGAGGCGTATGGCAGACCAGACGGAGCTCGTCGCGCAGCTGATGGAGCGAAACGAGGAGCTCCAGGGAAGAGTCATGGAAGGACGAGCGTTGGCTGGAAGAGAAGCAGGCGACGGAGGTCGATCTAACGTACGATTGATGGGCGAACTCGCGAAGAGAGTGCCGACATTCAAGTTCGCGGTAGACGACAACGATGCTCTGCGAAGATGGTTCGCGCGTCACGAGCTGATCTTCACCGAAGACGGAAAAGATCTGAGCGACCGCGAGCGTACACGTTTGCTTCTCGGTTGTCTAGACACCGCGACGTATCAACGGTATGCGGACGCGCAGCGGGAAGTCCCAGATATCAACGCTGTCAGCTACGAACAGACAAAGACTGTGCTGTTGAAACTGTTCGGGAGCAAAAGGTCGTTGATGGTACGGAGACAGAGAGTTCTGCAAGTGTCGAAGTCGTCCGGCGGGTTCGCGGACATTTTGGACTACACCAATCAGATTGGCGAGATGTGTCGCGACGCGGAAATGGAGAGCATGACGCAGGACGACTGGGGAGTGTTCGCCTTCCTGAGAGGACTCGACGGTCCCGGTGACCAAGCTGTGAAGCAGTATCTGATGACACACTGCGAACAGATGGAAAGACGAAAGGAAAAGGTCTCGTTGACGGACATGTACGACGAGTATCTCCGGTTCACACAGTTGAAGCAGCAGGCCAAATGTGTGGCAACGACGGAAACGTTGCCACACACTCGGAATATTCCGAAAGCGCTCGGAATATTCCGAAACATTCCGAAATTCCGATTTTTTTCGGAATCGGAACGTTCCGAATTTCGTTCCGACTTTTTGAACATTCCGAGTCGGAATTCGGAAATTCCGAATTTTCAGATTCGGAATTTTCGGGATTCGAAATTATTCCGACTCAGGATTTCGGAATTCGGAATAATTCCGACCCGATATTTCGGAATTTCGGAAAATTCCGGAAAACATTGAATTTCTAAATAAAATGCCGTACAGTACTTTCGCTGCGAGACCCGCACCACTTTTTGAGCCTATATCCTTTAAAAAATACTAAAACTTCGCAAAATTTCGAATTTTAGCGTTGGAAATTCCAAAATCCCGAGTCGGAATGATTCCGAAATTCCGATTTTTTTCGGAATCGGAACGTTCCGAATTTCGTTCCGACTTTTTGAACATTCCGAGTCGGAATTCGGAAATTCCGAATTTTCAGATTCGGAATTTTCGGGATTCGAAATTATTCCGACTCAGGATTTCGGAATTCGGAATAATTCCGACCCGATATTTCGGAATTTCGGAAAATTCCGGAAAACATTGAATTTCTAAATAAAATGCCGTACAGTACTTTCGCTGCGAGACCCGCACCACTTTTTGAGCCTATATCCTTTAAAAAATACTAAAACTTCGCAAAATTTCGAATTTTAGCGTTGGAAATTCCAAAATCCCGAGTCGGAATGATTCCGAAATTCCGAAAATTCCGAAAAATTTCGGATTTTCGGAAATCGGAATATTCCGAATTTTGAAATTCGGAATATTCGGAATTCGGAATTATTCTGGATTTTCGAAATTCGGAATATTCGGAATTCGGAATTATTCCGAATTTCCAGATTCGGAATTTTCGGAAGTCGGAATCATTCCGAAATTATCATTCCGACCAGCCCTGATCGGGAAGCCTGCGCTGCAGCCGGTTAGTCATGGGATAACGTGCGCGAATGGATCGGCGATGAAGGTACTCGGACGCGCACACGTGGAGTTCAGACTGAAAGGCAGCTCGTACCAAGAGTTCGTCTACGTCCAGGAGCAGGGACGGAATCTGCTCGGACTGGCGTGGATTCACAAGTCCCCGCAGATGCGCGAGGGTCTTGCTCTGATGGTGAACGCGTTCGGAGAGCCGCGAGAAGCAGATCAAATCAAGGAACTTCTAATCAGAGAGTTCCCGACGGTGTTCGCGGATGGACTCGGTACGTGCACGAAAGACGAAGCAAGGCTCCGGACGGCGCCAGAGGCACGTCCAACATTCAAGCGACAGCGACCAGTGCCGTATGGGAGTCGCGAGACGGTCGAAGCAGAATTGCGGAGACTACAGGCGATGGGAGTGATCGAACCCGTTTCGCATGCGAAGTGGGCCGCACCAACTGTAGTGATTCGAAAAAAAGATTCGGGAAAGGTACGGATATGCGCCGACTACAAGTGCAGCGGCCTAAATGAAGCTCTGATAAACGAGTCGCACCCACTGCCGGCGATGGACGACGTCTTCGGCCGATTGCGAGGGAAATTCTTCTCGCAAATCGATCTGCGAGATGCTTATCTGCAGATAAAGCTGGACAACGAGGCGAAGAAATTGTCCACGATAAACACACATTGCGGATTATTTCAGTATACGCGACTGCCGTTTGGGATAAAGACGGCCACGGCAATATTCCAGAAGGTCATGGATACGTTGACAGCCGGGCTCCACGGGGTTTGTGCGTACCTGGACGACGTGATCCTCGCGTCAGACACGCTTGAGGAGCACCGGAAGACGTTGCGAACACTGTTCGAACGACTGGCGGAATACGGTTTCCGAGTCAGCCCAGAAAAATGCAAGTTCGCACAAAATCAGATCACCTTCTTGGGCTTCATTGTGAGCAAGGACGGGAGGAAAGCGGACCCTCAGAAAACCGCGGCCATCAAAGCGATGAAGCCGCCGACGAACCAGAAGACATTGCTGGCTTTCCTCGGTGGAATCACGTTTTACGCGCGGTTTTTGCCACGTCTCTCGGAAATGCGTGGACCGCTTGACAAACTGCTAAAAAAAGAAGCATCGTGGGTCTGGGGAACACGAGCAGCAGGAGGCATTCGAACGGCTCAAAGCTGCCGTGGTGGAGAGCACGCAGCTCAGCCATTTCGACCCGGACCGAGAAATCATCGTCGCTGCCGACGCGAGTTCGTACGGAATTGGTGGCGTACTGCTACAGCGGACAGAAGCCGGAGACCTCGTACCAATCGCGCATTTCTCGCGAGCGCTCACAGACACAGAGCAGAAGTACGGACAAATTGAGAAAGAAGGTCTCGCGCTGGTGTACACGCTGGCGAAGGTCCACAAGTTCGTTTTCGGAAGAAGGTTCACCCTTCAAACGGACCATCGTCCCTTGCTCGCAATTTTCGGCGACAAGAAGGATCTTCCCGTCCACTCGCAGAACCGTCTCGTACGTTGGGCGATGCACCTCATCCAATATGACTTCCAGATCGAATATGTGCCGACGGCGAAATTCGGACATGCGGACTGGCTCTCGAGAGTAATCGCGGACTATCCGCGCGACGAGGGAGACATTGTGATAGCCTCAATTGATGACGACGAAGACTGGGACTGGAAGCCATATCGACTGGAAGGCCCAGGAAGAAGACATCGCACGGGAATCCGCGGAGGACGACGAGGTGAGCGCTATCATGAGAACATTGGAAACGGACAGCTGGGCGAAGACCACTTCGGACGACATGAAGTACTGGGCACGGATGAAAGATCGGCTAAAGACGCTGAAGGGTTGTCTACTTCTGGATGATCGCGTTGTCGTGCCTCGGAAGCTACAGAGCAAGGTGCTCCAGCAACTGCACGAAGGTCACAGTGGAGTCGTCAAGACCAAGCAGATGGCTCGCACTTTCGTTTTCTGGCGAAGGATCGACGAGGACATCGAGAAAATGGTTCGGCTCTGTGACAACTGCCAAAGGAACGCGAAGATGCCTCGCGTCGTGCCACTGGAGCCATGGCCGGAGCCATCCGGCGTCTGGAAGCGAGTTCACGTGGATTTTGCAGGACCTCTGGACGGCGTGTACTTGCTCGTCGTCGTGGATGCGAAGTCGAAATACGTGGAGGTCAAGTTGACACGCAGCATTACGGCGGTCCACACGGTAGACCTGCTAGACGAAATTTTCAGCGTGCATGGTTACCCGGAGACGCTAGTGTCTGACAATGGAACACAGCTGACGAGTCAGCTGTTCCGCGAGATGTGCCATCGATACGGAATCGAGCACGTAACGTCACCAGTCCACCAGCAACGAGCAAACGGAGCCGCCGAGCGGTTCATCGACACGCTGAAGAGAGGACTGGCAAAGATCCGCGGGAAGGGGGCGGTGACAAAACAAGTGCTCGCCTCGTTCCTGACGCACTACCGGAACACGCCGCACCGAGGACTGAATGGTCGCACCCCAGCCGAGTGTCACTTCGGACGGCGGATCCGGACGAAAATGGCGCTGCTCAAACCGAAGACAGCGTCAGAAGATCCCAAATGGACGTCGTACAAAAAGGGAATGAAACAGCAGTACGACAAGCACCATGGAGCGAAGGCTCGGGAGTTCGCGGTCGGGCAGAAAGTGTATGTCCGAGTAGCGAACGGAAACAAGTGGACGTGGGACTTCGGTGTTGTGCGAAACCGGATGGGGGAAGGTACTCTACATTGTGCAGACCGGGATGCGCCTACAGAGGACGCACGCGAATCATCTGAGAGTACGATACGGCCCGGTGAGTCCAGAAGAGGAGTTTGAAAGTTCCCTTTTCCCACTTTTCTTCGGGGACGCAGTTACGGGGGCGGGGGGGGGGCCTAATAGTGATGAGCTGCAGGGTCGCCAGGACCCAGCGGAAACGAGCACTGGACAGCCAACGACGGACGGGGGAGGAGCCGCCCGCAAAGGACGAGGAACGTTCGGGAAAGAAAGTCAACAAAGTGAACTACTCAGTCAAAAGACCGTCGGAAAGGACCAGACATCTCCAACTACCGGAATCCAACGCTCATCACCTCATCCGAAGAAGAACGCCCGCCATCCGCCCACATCGCACGCCGAAGCGCAACCCGACACCCCCCTACGCCATTCTCTCCGCAGGAGCCAACGGAGTCGTCGCCCACCCGACCGCTTTGGTCTATCGGAAGAGCCGCCACTCTCCGCCGGTCGGGCCCGTGGATCGAACACACCAACCGATCAAGCCGCCACACGGGAAGGAGGCCGCCTTCATGCCGCCCGCGGACGATCTACCCCATCCGAGCGGCTTCTGTTGAGGGGGGGAGGTGTTGGGGCGCGTGGACGCCCCAAGTGGAAGACTTAGCCGCAGGCTAGCGACGTGAACCGCCCGGGTCACGTCGAAAGGACAAGTGAACTGTCCCTATGCATTCTCTGTATTCTATCCTTTCTGTCTCGTATACATTCTCCAATAAAGACTGACTGAGTTTACAACAGTTGTCGTCCACCGCTCTCATAGTTGTCGTCCACCGCTCTCATAGTTGTCGTCCACCGCTCCCATAATTGTCGTCCACCGCTCCCATAGTTGTCGTCCACCGCTCCCATAGTTGTCGTCCACCGCTACCATAGTTGTCGTCCACCGCTACCATAGTTGTCGTCCACCGCTCCCATAGTTGTCGTCCACCGCTACCATAGTTGTCGTCCACCGCTACCATAGTTGTCGTCCACCGCTACCATAGTTGTCGTCCACCGCTCCCATAGTTGTCGTCCACCGCTCCCATAGTTGTCGTCCACCGCTACCATAGTTGTCGTCCACCGCTCTCATAGTTGTCGTCCACCGCTCCCATAGTTGTCGTCCACCGCTACCATAGTTGTCGTCCACCGCTACCATAGTTGTCGTCCACCGCTACCATAGTTGTCGTCCACCGCTACCATAGTTGTCGTCCACCGCTCCCATAGTTGTCGTCCACCGCTCCCATAGTTGTCGTCCACCGCTACCATAGTTGTCGTCCACCGCTACCATAATTGTCGTCCACCGCTCCCATAGTTGTCGTCCACCGCTCCCATAGTTGTCGTCCACCGCTCCCATAGTTGTCGTCCACCGCTCCCATAGTTGTCGTCCACCGCTACCATAGTTGTCGTCCACCGCTCCCATAGTTGTCGTCCACCGCTACCATAGTTGTCGTCCACCGCTCCCAGAGTTGTCGTTCGTCCACCGCTCCCAGAGTTTTCATCCACCGCTACCATAGTTGTCGTCCACCGCTACCATAGTTGTCGTCCACCGCTCCCAGAGTTGTCGTTCGTCCACCGCTCCCAGAGTTTTCATCCACCGCTCCCAAAGTTGTTGTCCACCGCTCCCATTTTTCAGTGTCCACTACTCACACAGTACTCTGAAATTAGTGATTTGTTCTCTAATAAGTTATGATTGGGAATAGGGAAGAAAACACAGATTCAAGAAACGTATTCTAAACCATTTTTAAAGAAAGGTTCAGCGATGCAAACAAAGACCGAGAAACGTGTCGAGAAACGTTGGATAGAGGGGTCATGCGATTTCCCGCGCGCGGGTAGGTCAAAACAGTTGTCCGGCGGTTCTCAGGTCGCCTCTTGTTGACGGTCATGACAAGAGGGCGAAAAACATCTATTTGCACTGAAAGAAGTTCGTAGTGCAAGAGCAGAAATAAGTGCAAGAATAGAAAAAGAATACAAGAAGAATTCAAGGAAAACAAGGGTTGGATACAGAGTAGAAAGATATAAGAATACAAAGAAACAGTTCTCATTTTCTTTATTCCTTCTCATACGTCTGTATTCAAGTGTCTTTTTTTTAAAATAATAAATAGAGTTTAAAGCAAGTGGGAGGGATGGGTACCAAATTCAAAAAGCGTTCAGCTTGTTTTCCATGAACTTGTTCAGACCCATTATTCTTTGTTATTTCATTAGCGACGTCATAGTGGTGGACGATCGGGAGTGGTGGACGGGGGGCCAGGCTATTATCACTCTGAAAGAAAAGATTGATTTAAGGAAATTCACGGAGTCACTTACTAAGCCCGGCCCGATAAGGGGCGTCCTAGTCGTGGACGATGGGGAGTGGTGGACGGGGGGCCAGGCTATTCCCACTCTGAAAGAGAAGATTGATTTGAAGAAATCATGGATTCACTCACTAAGCCCGACCCAATAAGAGGCGTCCTAGTGGTGGACGATCGGGAGTGGTGGACGATTGGGAGTGGTGGACAGGGGGGCCAGGCTATTTCCACTCTGAAAAAGAAGATTGATTTAAGGAAATTCATGGGTTCACTCACCAAGCCCGGCCCATTAGCGACGTCCTAGTGGTGGACGATCGGGAGTGGTGGACGGGGGGCCAGGCTATTATCACTCTGAAAGAGAAAATTGATTTGAAGAAATTCATGGAGTCACTCACCAAGCCCGGCCCAATAAGAGGCGTCCTAGTGGTGGACGATCCGGAGTGGTGGACGGGGGGCCAGGCTATTCCCACTCTGAAAGAGAAGATTGATTTGAAGAAATCATGGATTCACTCACTAAGCCCGACCCAATAAGAGGCGTCCTAGTGGTGGACGATCGGTAGTGGTGGACGAAGGGCCAGGCTATTTCCACTCTGAAAGAGAAAATTGATTTGAAGAAATTCATGGAGTCACTCACCAAGCCCGGCCCAATAAGAGGCGTCCTAGTGGTGGACGATCCGGAGTGGTGGACGGGGGGCCAGGCTATTCCCACTCTGAAAGAGAAGATTGATTTGAAGAAATCATGGATTCACTCACTAAGCCCGACCCAATAAGAGGCGTCCTAGTGGTGGACGATCGAGAGTGGTGGACGATTGGGAGTGGTGGACGGGTGGCCAGGCTATTTCCACTCTGAAAGAGAAAATTGATTTGAAGAAATTCATGGAGTCACTCACCAAGCCCGGCCCAATAAGAGGCGTCCTAGTGGTGGACGATCCGGAGTGGTGGACGGGGGGCCAGGCTATTCCCACTCTGAAAGAGAAGATTGATTTGAAGAAATCATGGATTCACTCACTAAGCCCGACCCAATAAGAGGCGTCCTAGTGGTGGACGATCGAGAGTGGTGGACGATTGGGAGTGGTGGACGGGTGGCCAGGCTATTATCACTCTGAAAGAGAAGATTGATTTGAGGAAATCATGAATTCACTCACCAAGCCCGGCCCAATAAGAGGCGTCCTAGTGGTGGACGATCGGGAGTGGTGGACGGGGGGCCAGGCTATTATCACTCTGAAAGAGAAGATTGATTTGAGAAAATCATGGATTCACTCACTAAGCCCGGCCCATTAGCGGCGTCCTAGTGGTGAACGATCGGGAGTGGTGGACGGGGGGCCAGGCTTTTTCCACTCTGAAAGAAAAGATTGATTTAAGGAAATTCATGGATTCACTCACCAAGCCCGGCCCAATAAAAGGCGTCCTAGTGGTGGACGATCGGGAGTGGTGGACGGGGGGCCAGGCTATTATCACTCTGAAAGAGAAAATTGATTTGAAGAAATTCATGGAGTCACTCACCAAGCCCGACCCAATAAGAGGCGTCCTAGTGGTGGACGATCGGTAGTGGTGGACGAAGGGCCAGGCTATTTCCACTCTGAAAGAGAAAATTGATTTGAAGAAATTCATGGAGTCACTCACCAAGCCCGACCCAATAAGAGGCGTCCTAGTGGTGGACGATCCGGAGTGGTGGACGGGGGGCCAGGCTATTTCCACTCTGAAAGAGAAAATTGATTTGAGGAAATTCATGGAGTCACTTACTAAGCCCGGCCCGATAAGGGGCTCCTAGATTGATTTGAGGAAATCATGAATTCACTCACCAAGCCCGGCCCAATAAGAGGCGTGCTAGTAGTGGACGATCGGGAGTGGTGGACGGGGGGCCAGGCTATTATCACTCTGAAAGAGAAAATTGATTTGAAGAAATCATGGATTCACTCACTAAGCCCGACCCAATAAGAGGCGTCCTAGTGGTGGACGATCGGTAGTGGTGGACGAAGGGCCAGGCTATTTCCACTCTGAAAGAGAAAATTGATTTGAAGAAATTCATGGAGTCACTCACCAAGCCCGACCCAATAAGAGGCGTCCTAGTGGTGGACGATCCGGAGTGGTGGACGGGGGGCCAGGCTATTTCCACTCTGAAAGAGAAAATTGATTTGAGGAAATTCATGGAGTCACTTACTAAGCCCGGCCCGATAAGGGGCTCCTAGATTGATTTGAGGAAATCATGAATTCACTCACCAAGCCCGGCCCAATAAGAGGCGTGCTAGTAGTGGACGATCGGGAGTGGTGGACGGGGGGCCAGGCTATTATCACTCTGAAAGAGAAGATTGATTTGAGAAAATCATGGATTCACTCACTAAGCCCGGCCCATTAGCGGCGTCCTAGTGGTGGACGATCGGGAGTGGTGGACGGGGGGCCAGGCTTTTTCCACTCTGAAAGAGAAAATTGATTTGAAGAAGTTCATGGAGTCACTCACCAAGCCCGGCCCAATAAGAGGCGTCCTAGTGGTTGACGATCCGGAGTGGTGGACGGGGGGCCAGGCTATTTCCACTCTGAAAGAGAAAATTGATTTGAGGAAATTCATGGAGTCACTTACTAAGCCCGGCCCGATAAGGGGCTCCTAGTGGTGGACGAGGGGGAGTGGTGGACGAGGGGCCAGGCTATTCCCACTCTGAAAGAGAAGATTGATTTGAAGAAATCATGAATTCACTCACTAAGCCCGACCCAATAAGAGGCGTCCTAGTGGTGGACGATCGGGAGTGGTGGACGGGGGCCAGGCTTTTTTCACTCTGAAAGAGAAGATTGATTTGAGGAAATTCATGGAGTCACTTACTCATCCCGGCCCAATAAAGGGCGTCCTAGTGGTGGACGATCGGGAGTGGTGGACGATTGGGAGTGGTGGACGGGTGGCCAGGCTTTTTCCACTCTGAAAGAAAAGATTGATTTAAGGAAATTCATGGATTCACTCACCAAGCCCGGCCCAATAAAAGGCGTCCTAGTGGTGGACGATCGGGAGTGATGGACGGGGTTCCAGGCTATTATCACTCTGAAAGAAAAGATTGATTTAAGGAAATTCACGGAGTCACTTACTAAGCCCGGCCCGATAAGGGGCGTCCTAGTGGTGGACGATCGGGAGTGGTGGACGGGGGGCCAGGCTATTATCACTCTAAAAGAGAAGATTGATTTGAGGAAATCATGGATTCACTCACCAAGCCCGGCCCAATAAGAGGCGTCTTAGTGGTGAACGATCGGGAGTGGTGGACGGGGGGCCAGGCTATTATCACTCTGAAAGAGAAGATTGATTTGAGGAAATCATGGATTCACTCACTAAGCCCGACCCATTAGCGACGTCCTAGTAGTGGACGATCGGGAGTGGTGGACGGGGGGCCAGGCTATTATCACTCTGAAAGAAAAGAATGATTTAAAGAAATTCACGGAGTCACTTACTAAGCCCGGCCCGATAAGGGGCGTCCTAGTGGTGGACGATCGGGAGTGGTGGACGGGGGGCCAGGCTATTATCACTCTGAAAGAGAAGATTGATTTGAAGAAATCATGGATTCACTCACTAAGCCCGACCCAATAAGAGGCGTCCTAGTGGTGGACGATCCGGAGTGGTGGACGGGGGGCCAGGCTATTATCACTCTGAAAGAGAAGATTGATTTGAAGAAATCATGAATTCACTCACTAAGCCCGACCCAATAAGAGGCGTCCTAGTGGTGGACGATCGGGAGTGGTGGACGGGGGCCAGGCTTTTTTCACTCTGAAAGAGAAGATTGATTTGAGGAAATTCATGGAGTCACTTACTCATCCCGGCCCAATAAGGGGCGTCCTAGTGGTGGACGATCGGGAGTGGTGGACGATTGGGAGTGGTGGACGGGTGGCCAGGCTTTTTCCACTCTGAAAGAAAAGATTGATTTAAGGAAATTCATGGATTCACTCACCAAGCCCGGCCCAATAAAAGGCGTCCTAGTGGTGGACGATCGGGAGTGATGGACGGGGTTCCAGGCTATTATCACTCTGAAAGAAAAGATTGATTTAAGGAAATTCACGGAGTCACTTACTAAGCCCGGCCCGATAAGGGGCGTCCTAGTGGTGGACGATCGGGAGTGGTGGACGGGGGGCCAGGCTATTATCACTCTAAAAGAGAAGATTGATTTGAGGAAATCATGGATTCACTCACCAAGCCCGGCCCAATAAGAGGCGTCTTAGTGGTGAACGATCGGGAGTGGTGGACGGGGGGCCAGGCTATTATCACTCTGAAAGAGAAGATTGATTTGAGGAAATCATGGATTCACTCACTAAGCCCGACCCATTAGCGACGTCCTAGTAGTGGACGATCGGGAGTGGTGGACGGGGGGCCAGGCTATTATCACTCTGAAAGAAAAGATTGATTTAAAGAAATTCACGGAGTCACTTACTAAGCCCGGCCCGATAAGGGGCGTCCTAGTGGTGGACGATCGGGAGTGGTGGACGGGGGGCCAGGCTATTATCACTCTGAAAGAGAAGATTGATTTGAAGAAATCATGGATTCACTCACTAAGCCCGACCCAATAAGAGGCGTCCTAGTGGTGGACGATCCGGAGTGGTGGACGGGGGGCCAGGCTATTATCACTCTGAAAGAGAAGATTGATTTGAGGAAATCATGGATTCACTCACTAAGCCCGACCCATTAGCGACGTCCTAGTAGTGGACGATCGGGAGTGGTGGACGGGGGGCCAGGCTATTATCACTCTGAAAGAAAAGATTGATCTAAGGAAATTCACGGAGTCACTTACTAAGCCCGGCCCGATAAGGGGCGTCCTAGTGGTGGACGATCGGGAGTGGTGGACGGGGGGCCAGGCTATTATCACTCTGAAAGAGAAGATTGATTTGAGGAAATCATGGATTCACTCACCAAGCCCGGCCCAATAAGAGGCGTCTTAGTGGTGAACGATCGGGAGTGGTGGACGGGGGGCCTGGCTATTATCACTCTGAAAGAGAAGATTGATTTGAAGAAATCATGGATTCACTCACTAAGCCCGACCCAATAAGAGGCGTCCTAGTGGTGGACGATCCGGAGTGGTGGACGGGGGGCCAGGCTATTATCACTCTGAAAGAGAAGATTGATTTGAAGAAATCATGGATTCACTCAACAAGCCCGGCCCAATAAGAGGCGTCCTAGTGGTGAACGATCGGGAGTGGTGGACGGGGGGCCTGGCTATTATCACTCTGAAAGAGAAGATTGATTTGAAGAAATCATGGATTCACTCACTAAGCCCGACCCAATAAGAGGCGTCCTAGTGGTGGACGATCCGGAGTGGTGGACGGGGGGCCAGGCTATTATCACTCTGAAAGAGAAGATTGATTTGAAGAAATCATGGATTCACTCACTAAGCCCGACCCAATAAGAGGCGTCCTAGTGGTGGACGATCCGGAGTGGTGGACGGGGGGCCACGCTATAATCACTCTGAAAGAGAAGATTGATTTGAGGAAATCATGGATTCACTCACTAAGCCCGACCCATTAGCGACGTCCTAGTAGTGGACGATCGGGAGTGGTGGACGGGGGGCCAGGCTATTATCACTCTGAAAGAAAAGATTGATCTAAGGAAATTCACGGAGTCACTTACTAAGCCCGGCCCGATAAGGGGCGTCCTAGTGGTGGACGATCGGGAGTGGTGGACGGGGGGCCAGGCTATTATCACTCTGAAAGAGAAGATTGATTTGAGGAAATCATGGATTCACTCACCAAGCCCGGCCCAATAAGAGGCGTCTTAGTGGTGAACGATCGGGAGTGGTGGACGGGGGGCCTGGCTATTATCACTCTGAAAGAGAAGATTGATTTGAAGAAATCATGGATTCACTCACTAAGCCCGACCCAATAAGAGGCGTCCTAGTGGTGGACGATCCGGAGTGGTGGACGGGGGGCCAGGCTATTATCACTCTGAAAGAGAAGATTGATTTGAAGAAATCATGGATTCACTCAACAAGCCCGGCCCAATAAGAGGCGTCCTAGTGGTGAACGATCGGGAGTGGTGGACGGGGGGCCTGGCTATTATCACTCTGAAAGAGAAGATTGATTTGAAGAAATCATGGATTCACTCACTAAGCCCGACCCAATAAGAGGCGTCCTAGTGGTGGACGATCCGGAGTGGTGGACGGGGGGCCAGGCTATTATCACTCTGAAAGAGAAGATTGATTTGAAGAAATCATGGATTCACTCACTAAGCCCGACCCAATAAGAGGCGTCCTAGTGGTGGACGATCCGGAGTGGTGGACGGGGGGCCACGCTATAATCACTCTGAAAGAGAAGATTGATTTGAGGAAATCATGGATTCACTCACTAAGCCCGACCCATTAGCGACGTCCTAGTAGTGGACGATCGGGAGTGGTGGACGGGGGGCCAGGCTATTATCACTCTGAAAGAAAAGATTGATTTAAGGAAATTCACGGAGTCACTTACTAAGCCCAGCCCGATAAGGGGCGTCCTAGTGGTGGACGATCGGGAGTGGTGGACGGGGGGCCAGGCTATTATCACTCTGAAAGAGAAGATTGATTTGAAGAAATCATGGATTCACTCACTAAGCCCGACCCAATAAGAGGCGTCTTAGTGGTGAACGATCGGGAGTGGTGGACGGGGGGCCAGGCTATTATCACTCTGAAAGAGAAGATTGATTTGAAGAAATCATGGATTCACTCAACAAGCCCGGCCCAATAAGAGGCGTCCTAGTGGTGAACGATCGGGAGTGGTGGACGGGGGGCCTGGCTATTATCACTCTGAAAGAGAAGATTGATTTGAAGAAATCATGGGTTCACTCACTAAGCCCGACCCAATAAGAGGCGTCCTAGTGGTGGACGATCCGGAGTGGTGGACGGGGGGCCAGGCTATTATCACTCTGAAAGAGAAGATTGATTTGAAGAAATCATGGATTCACTCAACAAGCCCGGCCCAATAAGAGGCGTCCTAGTGGTGAACGATCGGGAGTGGTGGACGGGGGGCCTGGCTATTATCACTCTGAAAGAGAAGATTGATTTGAAGAAATCATGGATTCACTCACTAAGCCCGACCCAATAAGAGGCGTCCTAGTGGTGGACGATCCGGAGTGGTGGACGGGGGGCCAGGCTATTATCACTCTGAAAGAGAAGATTGATTTGAAGAAATCATGGATTCACTCACTAAGCCCGACCCAATAAGAGGCGTCCTAGTGGTGGACGATCCGGAGTGGTGGACGGGGGGCCACGCTATAATCACTCTGAAAGAGAAGATTGATTTGAGGAAATCATGGATTCACTCACTAAGCCCGACCCATTAGCGACGTCCTAGTAGTGGACGATCGGGAGTGGTGGACGGGGGGCCAGGCTATTATCACTCTGAAAGAAAAGATTGATTTAAGGAAATTCACGGAGTCACTTACTAAGCCCAGCCCGATAAGGGGCGTCCTAGTGGTGGACGATCGGGAGTGGTGGACGGGGGGCCAGGCTATTATCACTCTGAAAGAGAAGATTGATTTGAGGAAATCATGGATTCACTCACCAAGCCCGGCCCAATAAGAGGCGTCTTAGTGGTGAACGATCGGGAGTGGTGGACGGGGGGCCAGGCTATTATCACTCTGAAAGAGAAGATTGATTTGAAGAAATCATGGATTCACTCAACAAGCCCGGCCCAATAAGAGGCGTCCTAGTGGTGAACGATCGGGAGTGGTGGACGGGGGGCCTGGCTATTATCACTCTGAAAGAGAAGATTGATTTGAAGAAATCATGGATTCACTCACTAAGCCCGACCCAATAAGAGGCGTCCTAGTGGTGGACGATCCGGAGTGGTGGACGGGGGGCCAGGCTATTCCCACTCTGAAAGAGAAGATTGATTTGAAGAAATCATGGATTCACTCACTAAGCCCGACCCAATAAGAGGCGTCCTAGTGGTGGACGATCGGGAGTGGTGGACGATTGGGAGTGGTGGACGGGTGGCCAGGCTATTATCACTCTGAAAGAGAAGATTGATTTGAGGAAATCATGAATTCACTCACCAAGCCCGGCCCAATAAGAGGCGTCCTAGTGGTGGACGATCGGGAGTGGTGGACGGGGGGCCAGGCTATTATCACTCTGAAAGAGAAGATTGATTTGAGAAAATCATGGATTCACTCACTAAGCCCGACCCAATAAGAGGCGTCCTAGTGGTGGACGATCGGTAGTGGTGGACGAAGGGCCAGGCTATTTCCACTCTGAAAGAGAAAATTGATTTGAAGAAATTCATGGAGTCACTCACCAAGCCCGGCCCAATAAGAGGCGTCCTAGTGGTGGACGATCCGGAGTGGTGGACGGGGGGCCAGGCTATTTCCACTCTGAAAGAGAAAATTGATTTGAGGAAATTCATGGAGTCACTTACTAAGCCCGGCCCGATAAGGGGCTCCTAGATTGATTTGAGGAAATCATGAATTCACTCACCAAGCCCGGCCCAATAAGAGGCGTGCTAGTAGTGGACGATCGGGAGTGGTGGACAGGGGGCCAGGCTATTATCACTCTGAAAGAGAAGATTGATTTGAGAAAATCATGGATTCACTCACTAAGCCCGGACCATTAGCGGCGTCCTAGTGGTGGACGATCGGGAGTGGTGGACGGGGGGCCAGGCTTTTTCCACTCTGAAAGAAAAGATTGATTTAAGGAAATTCATGGATTCACTCACCAAGCCCGGCCCGATAAGGGGCTCCTAGTGGTGGACGAGGGGGAGTGGTGGACGAGGGGCCAGGCTATTCCCACTCTGAAAGAGAAGATTGATTTGAAGAAATCATGGATTCACTCACTAAGCCCGACCCAATAAGAGGCGTCCTAGTGGTGGACGATCGGGAGTGGTGGACGGGGGCCAGGCTTTTTTCACTCTGAAAGAGAAAATTGATTTGAAGAAATTCATGGAGTCACTCACCAAGCCCGGCCCAATAAGAGGCGTCCTAGTGGTGGACGATCCGGAGTGGTGGACGGGGGGCCAGGCTATTTCCACTCTGAAAGAGAAAATTGATTTGAGGAAATTCATGGAGTCACTTACTAAGCCCGGCCCGATAAGGGGCTCCTAGTGGTGGACGAGGGGGAGTGGTGGACGAGGGGCCAGGCTATTCCCACTCTGAAAGAGAAGATTGATTTGAAGAAATCATGGATTCACTCACTAAGCCCGACCCAATAAGAGGCGTCCTAGTGGTGGACGATCGGGAGTGGTGGACGGGGGCCAGGCTTTTTTCACTCTGAAAGAGAAGATTGATTTGAGGAAATTCATGGAGTCACTTACTCATCCCGGCCCAATAAGGGGCGTCCTAGTGGTGGACGATCGGGAGTGGTGGACGATTGGGAGTGGTGGACGGGTGGCCAGGCTTTTTCCACTCTGAAAGAAAAGATTGATTTAAGGAAATTCATGGATTCACTCACCAAGCCCGGCCCAATAAAATGCGTCCTAGTGGTGGACGATCGGGAGTGGTGGACGGGGGGCCAGGCTATTATCACTCTGAAAGAAAAGATTGATTTAAGGAAATTCACGGAGTCACTTACTAAGCCCGGCCCGATAAGGGGCGTCCTAGTGGTGGACGATCGGGAGTGGTGGACGATTGGGAGTGGTGGACGGGGGGCCAGGCTATTATCACTCTGAAAGAGAAGATTGATTTGAGGAAATCATGAATTCACTCACCAAGCCCGGCCCAATAAGAGGCGTCTTAGTGGTGAACGATCGGGAGTGGTGGACGGGGGGCCAGGCTATTATCACTCTGAAAGAGAAGATTGATTTGAGGAAATCATGGATTCACTCACTAAGCCCGACCCATTAGCGACGTCCTAGTAGTGGACGATCGGGAGTGGTGGACGGGGGGCCAGGCTATTATCACTCTGAAAGAAAAGATTGATCTAAGGAAATTCACGGAGTCACTTACTAAGCCCGGCCCGATAAGGGGCGTCCTAGTGGTGGACGATCGGGAGTGGTGGACGGGGGGCCAGGCTATTATCACTCTGAAAGAGAAGATTGATTTGAGGAAATCATGGATTCACTCACCAAGCCCGGCCCAATAAGAGGCGTCTTAGTGGTGAACGATCGGGAGTGGTGGACGGGGGGCCAGGCTATTATCACTCTGAAAGAGAAGATTGATTTGAAGAAATCATGGATTCACTCAACAAGCCCGGCCCAATAAGAGGCGTCCTAGTGGTGAACGATCGGGAGTGGTGGACGGGGGGCCTGGCTATTATCACTCTGAAAGAGAAGATTGATTTGAGGAAATCATGGATTCACTCACTAAGCCCGACCCATTAGCGACGTCCTAGTAGTGGACGATCGGGAGTGGTGGACGGGGGGCCAGGCTATTATCACTCTGAAAGAAAAGATTGATTTAAGGAAATTCACGGAGTCACTTACTAAGCCCGGCCCGATAAGGGGCGTCCTAGTGGTGGACGATCGGGAGTGGTGGACGGGGGGCCAGGCTATTATCACTCTGAAAGAGAAGATTGATTTGAGGAAATCATGGATTCACTCACCAAGCCCGGCCCAATAAGAGGCGTCTTAGTGGTGAACGATCGGGAGTGGTGGACGGGGGGCCAGGCTATTATCACTCTGAAAGAGAAGATTGATTTGAGGAAATCATGGATTCACTCACTAAGCCCGACCCATTAGCGACGTCCTAGTAGTGGACGATCGGGAGTGGTGGACGGGGGGCCAGGCTATTATCACTCTGAAAGAAAAGATTGATTTAAGGAAATTCACGGAGTCACTTACTAAGCCCGGCCCGATAAGAGGCGTCATAGTGGTGGACGATCGGGAGTGGTGGACAGGGGGCCAGGCTTTTTCCACTCTGATAGAGAAAACTGATTTGAGGAAATTCATGGAGTCACTTACTGAGCCCGGCCCGATAAGAGGCTCCTAGTGGTGGACGATGGGGAGTCGTGGACGGGGGGCCAGGCTATTATCACTCTGAAAGAGAATATTGATTTGAAGAAATTCATGGAGTCACTCACCAAGCCCGGCCCAATAAGAGGCGTCCTAGTGGTGGACGATCCGGAGTGGTGGACGGGGGGCCAGGCTATTTCCACTCTGAAAGAGAAAATTGATTTGAAGAAATTCATGGAGTCACTCACCAAGCCCGGCCCAATAAGAGGCGTCCTAGTGGTGGACGATCCGGAGTGGTGGACGGGGGGCCAGGCTATTTCCACTCTGAAAGAGAAAATTGATTTGAGGAAATTCATGGAGTCACTTACTAAGCCCGGCCCGATAAGGGGCTCCTAGATTGATTTGAGGAAATCATGAATTCACTCACCAAGCCCGGCCCAATAAGAGGCGTGCTAGTAGTGGACGATCGGGAGTGGTGGACAGGGGGCCAGGCTATTATCACTCTGAAAGAGAAGATTGATTTGAGAAAATCATGGATTCACTCACTAAGCCCGGACCATTAGCGGCGTCCTAGTGGTGGACGATCGGGAGTGGTGGACGGGGGGCCAGGCTTTTTCCACTCTGAAAGAAAAGATTGATTTAAGGAAATTCATGGATTCACTCACCAAGCCCGGCCCGATAAGGGGCTCCTAGTGGTGGACGAGGGGGAGTGGTGGACGAGGGGCCAGGCTATTCCCACTCTGAAAGAGAAGATTGATTTGAAGAAATCATGGATTCACTCACTAAGCCCGACCCAATAAGAGGCGTCCTAGTGGTGGACGATCGGGAGTGGTGGACGGGGGGCCAGGCTATTTCCACTCTGAAAGAGAAAATTGATTTGAAGAAATTCATGGAGTCACTCACCAAGCCCGGCCCAATAAGAGGCGTCCTAGCGGTGGACGATCGGGAGTGGTGGACGGGGGGCCAGGCTTTTTTCACTCTGAAAGAGAAAATTGATTTGAAGAAATTCATGGAGTCACTCACCAAGCCCGGCCCAATAAGAGGCGTCCTAGTGGTGGACGATCCGGAGTGGTGGACGGGGGGCCAGGCTATTTCCACTCTGAAAGAGAAAATTGATTTGAGGAAATTCATGGAGTCACTTACTAAGCCCGGCCCGATAAGGGGCTCCTAGTGGTGGACGAGGGGGAGTGGTGGACGAGGGGCCAGGCTATTCCCACTCTGAAAGAGAAGATTGATTTGAAGAAATCATGGATTCACTCACTAAGCCCGACCCAATAAGAGGCGTCCTAGTGGTGGACGATCGGGAGTGGTGGACGGGGGCCAGGCTTTTTTCACTCTGAAAGAGAAGATTGATTTGAGGAAATTCATGGAGTCACTTACTCATCCCGGCCCAATAAGGGGCGTCCTAGTGGTGGACGATCGGGAGTGGTGGACGATTGGGAGTGGTGGACGGGTGGCCAGGCTTTTTCCACTCTGAAAGAAAAGATTGATTTAAGGAAATTCATGGATTCACTCACCAAGCCCGGCCCAATAAAATGCGTCCTAGTGGTGGACGATCGGGAGTGGTGGACGGGGGGCCAGGCTATTATCACTCTGAAAGAAAAGATTGATTTAAGGAAATTCACGGAGTCACTTACTAAGCCCGGCCCGATAAGGGGCGTCCTAGTGGTGGACGATCGGGAGTGGTGGACGATTGGGAGTGGTGGACGGGTGGCCAGGCTATTATCACTCTGAAAGAGAAGATTGATTTGAGGAAATCATGAATTCACTCACCAAGCCCGGCCCAATAAGAGGCGTCTTAGTGGTGAACGATCGGGAGTGGTGGACGGGGGGCCAGGCTAATATCACTCTGAAAGAAAAGATTGATCTAAGGAAATTCACGGAGTCACTTACTAAGCCCGGCCCGATAAGGGGCGTCCTAGTGGTGGACGATCGGGAGTGGTGGACGGGGGGCCAGGCTATTATCACTCTGAAAGAGAAGATTGATTTGAGGAAATCATGGATTCACTCACCAAGCCCGGCCCAATAAGAGGCGTCTTAGTGGTGAACGATCGGGAGTGGTGGACGGGGGGCCAGGCTATTATCACTCTGAAAGAGAAGATTGATTTGAAGAAATCATGGATTCACTCAACAAGCCCGGCCCAATAAGAGGCGTCCTAGTGGTGAACGATCGGGAGTGGTGGACGGGGGGCCTGGCTATTATCACTCTGAAAGAGAAGATTGATTTGAGGAAATCATGGATTCACTCACTAAGCCCGACCCATTAGCGACGTCCTAGTAGTGGACGATCGGGAGTGGTGGACGGGGGGCCAGGCTATTATCACTCTGAAAGAAAAGATTGATTTAAGGAAATTCACGGAGTCACTTACTAAGCCCGGCCCGATAAGGGGCGTCCTAGTGGTGGACGATCGGGAGTGGTGGACGGGGGGCCAGGCTATTATCACTCTGAAAGAGAAGATTGATTTGAGGAAATCATGGATTCACTCACCAAGCCCGGCCCAATAAGAGGCGTCTTAGTGGTGAACGATCGGGAGTGGTGGACGGGGGGCCAGGCTATTATCACTCTGAAAGAGAAGATTGATTTGAGGAAATCATGGATTCACTCACTAAGCCCGACCCATTAGCGACGTCCTAGTAGTGGACGATCGGGAGTGGTGGACGGGGGGCCAGGCTATTATCACTCTGAAAGAAAAGATTGATTTAAGGAAATTCACGGAGTCACTTACTAAGCCCGGCCCGATAAGAGGCGTCATAGTGGTGGACGATCGGGAGTGGTGGACAGGGGGCCAGGCTTTTTCCACTCTGATAGAGAAAACTGATTTGAGGAAATTCATGGAGTCACTTACTGAGCCCGGCCCGATAAGAGGCTCCTAGTGGTGGACGATGGGGAGTGGTGGACGGGGGGCCAGGCTATTATCACTCTGAAAGAGAATATTGATTTGAAGAAATTCATGGAGTCACTCACCAAGCCCGGCCCAATAAGAGGCGTCCTAGTGGTGGACGATCCGGAGTGGTGGACGGGGGGCCAGGCTATTTCCACTCTGAAAGAGAAAATTGATTTGAGGAAATTCATGGAGTCACTTACTAAGCCCGGCCCGATAAGGGGCTCCTAGTGGTGGACGAGGGGGAGTGGTGGACGAGGGGCCAGGCTATTCCCACTCTGAAAGAGAAGATTGATTTGAAGAAATCATGGATTCACTCACTAAGCCCGACCCAATAAGAGGCGTCCTAGTGGTGGACGATCGGGAGTGGTGGACGGGGGCCAGGCTTTTTTCACTCTGAAAGAGAAGATTGATTTGAGGAAATTCATGGAGTCACTTACTCATCCCGGCCCAATAAGGGGCGTCCTAGTGGTGGACGATCGGGAGTGGTGGACGATTGGGAGTGGTGGACGGGTGGCCAGGCTTTTTCCACTCTGAAAGAAAAGATTGATTTAAGGAAATTCATGGATTCACTCACCAAGCCCGGCCCAATAAAATGCGTCCTAGTGGTGGACGATCGGGAGTGGTGGACGGGGGGCCAGGCTATTATCACTCTGAAAGAAAAGATTGATTTAAGGAAATTCACGGAGTCACTTACTAAGCCCGGCCCGATAAGGGGCGTCCTAGTGGTGGACGATCGGGAGTGGTGGACGATTGGGAGTGGTGGACGGGTGGCCAGGCTATTATCACTCTGAAAGAGAAGATTGATTTGAGGAAATCATGAATTCACTCACCAAGCCCGGCCCAATAAGAGGCGTCTTAGTGGTGAACGATCGGGAGTGGTGGACGGGGGGCCAGGCTATTATCACTCTGAAAGAGAAGATTGATTTGAGGAAATCATGGATTCACTCACTAAGCCCGACCCATTAGCGACGTCCTAGTAGTGGACGATCGGGAGTGGTGGACGGGGGGCCAGGCTATTATCACTCTGAAAGAAAAGATTGATCTAAGGAAATTCACGGAGTCACTTACTAAGCCCGGCCCGATAAGGGGCGTCCTAGTGGTGGACGATCGGGAGTGGTGGACGGGGGGCCAGGCTATTATCACTCTGAAAGAGAAGATTGATTTGAGGAAATCATGGATTCACTCACCAAGCCCGGCCCAATAAGAGGCGTCTTAGTGGTGAACGATCGGGAGTGGTGGACGGGGGGCCAGGCTATTATCACTCTGAAAGAGAAGATTGATTTGAAGAAATCATGGATTCACTCAACAAGCCCGGCCCAATAAGAGGCGTCCTAGTGGTGAACGATCGGGAGTGGTGGACGGGGGGCCTGGCTATTATCACTCTGAAAGAGAAGATTGATTTGAGGAAATCATGGATTCACTCACTAAGCCCGACCCATTAGCGACGTCCTAGTAGTGGACGATCGGGAGTGGTGGACGGGGGGCCAGGCTATTATCACTCTGAAAGAAAAGATTGATTTAAGGAAATTCACGGAGTCACTTACTAAGCCCGGCCCGATAAGGGGCGTCCTAGTGGTGGACGATCGGGAGTGGTGGACGGGGGGCCAGGCTATTATCACTCTGAAAGAGAAGATTGATTTGAGGAAATCATGGATTCACTCACCAAGCCCGGCCCAATAAGAGGCGTCTTAGTGGTGAACGATCGGGAGTGGTGGACGGGGGGCCAGGCTATTATCACTCTGAAAGAGAAGATTGATTTGAGGAAATCATGGATTCACTCACTAAGCCCGACCCATTAGCGACGTCCTAGTAGTGGACGATCGGGAGTGGTGGACGGGGGGCCAGGCTATTATCACTCTGAAAGAAAAGATTGATTTAAGGAAATTCACGGAGTCACTTACTAAGCCCGGCCCGATAAGAGGCGTCATAGTGGTGGACGATCGGGAGTGGTGGACAGGGGGCCAGGCTTTTTCCACTCTGATAGAGAAAACTGATTTGAGGAAATTCATGGAGTCACTTACTGAGCCCGGCCCGATAAGAGGCTCCTAGTGGTGGACGATGGGGAGTGGTGGACGGGGGGCCAGGCTATTATCACTCTGAAAGAGAATATTGATTTGAAGAAATTCATGGAGTCACTTACTAAGCCCGGCCCGATAAGAGGCTCCTAGTGGTGGACGATGGGGAGTGGTGGACGGGGGGCCAGGCTTTTTTCACTCTGAAAGAGAAGATTGATTTGAGGAAATTCATGGAGTCACTTACTCATCCCGGCCCAATAAGGGGCTCCTAGTGGTGGACGATGGGGAGTGGTGGACGGGGGGCCAGGCTATTCTCACTCTGAAAAAGAAGATTGATTTGAGGAAATCATGGATTCACTCACTAAGCCCGGCCCAATAAGAGGCGTCCTAGTGGTGGACGATCGGGAGTGGTGGACGGGGGGCCAGGCTATTATCACTCTGAAAGAAAAGATTGATTCAAGGAAATTCACGGAGTCACTTACTAAGCCCGGCCCGATAAGAGGCGTCATAGTGGTGGACGATCGGGAGTGGTGGACAGGGGGGCCAGGCTTTTTCCACTCTGATAGAGAAAACTGATTTGAGGAAATTCATGGAGTCACTTACTGAGCCCGGCCCGATAAGAGGCTCCTAGTGGTGGACGATGGGGAGTGGTGGACGGGGGGCCAGGCTATTCTCACTCTGAAAAAGAAGATTGATTTGAGGAAATCATGGATTCACTCACCAAGCTCGGCCCAATAAGAGGCGTCCTAGTGGTGGACGATGGGGAGTGGTGGACAGGGGAGCCAGGCTTTTTCCACTCTGAAAGAGAATATTGATTTGAAGAAATTCACTGAGTCACTTACTAAGCCCGGCCCGATAAGAGGCTCCTAGTGGTGGACGATGGGGAGTGGTGGACGGGGGGCCAGGCTATTCTCACTCTGAAAAAGAAGATTGATTTGAGGAAATTATGGATTCACTCACTAAGCCCGACCCATTAGCGACGTCCTAGTAGTGGACGATCGGGAGTGGTGGACGGGGGGCCAGGCTATTATCACTCTGAAAGAAAAGATTGATTTAAGGAAATTCACGGAGTCACTTACTAAGCCCGGCCCGATAAGGGGCGTCCTAGTGGTAGACGATCGGAAGTGGTGGACGGGGGGCCAGGCTATTATCACTCTGAAAGAAAAGATTGATTTGAGGAAATCATGGATTCACTCACCAAGCCCGGCCCAATAAGAGGCGTCCTAGTGGTGAACGATCGGGAGTGGTGGACGGGGGGCCAGGCTATTATCACTCTGAAAGAGAAGATTGATTTGAGGAAATCATGGATTCACTCACTAAGCCCGACCCATTAGCGACGTCCTAGTGGTGGACGATCGGGAGTGGTGGACGGGGGGCCAGGCTATTATCACTCTGAAAGAAAAAATTGATTTAAGAAAATTCACGGAGTCACTTACTAAGCCCGGCCCGATAAGAGGCGTCATAGTGGTGGACGATCGGGAGTGGTGGACAGGGGGGCCAGGCTATTTCCACTCTGATAGAGAAAACTGATTTGAGGAAATTCATGGAGTCACTTACTAAGCCCGGCCCGATAAGAGGCTCCTAGTGGTGGACGATGGGGAGTGGTGGACGATGGGGAGTGGTGGACGGGGGGCCAGGCTATTCTCACTCTGAAAAGAAGATTGATTTGAGGAAATCATTGATTCACTCACCAAGCTCGGCCCAATAAGAAGCGTCCTAGTGGTGGACGATGGGGAGTGGTGGACAGGGGAGCCAGGCTTTTTCCACTCTGAAAGAGAATATTGATTTGAGGAAATTCATGGAGTCACTTACTAAGCCCGGCCCGATAAGAGGCTCCTAGTGGTGGACGATGGGGAGTGGTGGACGATGGGGAGTGGTGGACGGGGGGCCAGGCTATTCTCACTCTGAAAAAGAAGATTGATTTGAGGAAATCATTGATTCACTCACCAAGCTCGGCCCAATAAGAAGCGTCCTAGTGGTGGACGATGGGGAGTGGTGGACAGGAGAGCCAGGCTTTTTCCACTCTGAAAGAGAATATTGATTTGAGGAAATTCATGGAGTCACTTACTAAGCCCGGCCCGATAAGAGGCTCCTAGTGGTGGACGATGGGGAGTGGTGGACGATGGGGAGTGGTGGACGGGGGGCCAGGCTTTTCTCACTCTGAAAAAGAAGATTGATTTGAGGAAATCATGGATTCACTCACTAAGCCCGGCCCAATAAGAGGCGTCCTAGTGGTTGACGATTGGGAGTGGTGGACAGGAGGGCCAGGCTTTTTCCACTCTGAAAGAGAATATTGATTTGAGGAAATTCATGGAGTCACTTACTAAGACCGGCCCGATAAGAGGCTCCTAGTGGTGGACGGTGGGGAGTGGTGGACGGGGGGCCAGGCTATCATCACTCTGAAAAAGAAGATTGATTTGAGGAAATCATGGATTCACTCACTATGCCCGGCCCAATAAGAGGCGTCCTAGTGGTTGACGATTGGGAGTGGTGGACAGGAGGGCCAGGCTATTTCCACTCTGAAAGAGAAGATTGATTTGAGGAAATTCATGGATTCACTCACCAAGCCCGGCCCGATAAGAGGCTCCTAGTGGTGGACGATGGGGAGTGGTGGACAGGGGAGCCAGGCTTTTTCCACCCTGAAAGAGAATATTGATTTGAGGAAATTCATGGAGTCACTTACTAAGCCCGGCCCGATAAGAGGCTCCTAGGGGTGGACGGTGGGGAGTGGTGGACGGTGGGGAGTGGTGGACGGTGGGGAGTGGTGGACGATGGGGAGTGGTGGACGGGTGGCGAGGCTATTCTCACTCTGAAAATGAAGATTGATTTGAGGAAGTCATGGAGTCACTCACCAAGCCCGGCCCAATAAGAGGCGTCCTAGTGGTGGACGATGGGGAGTGGTGGACAGGGGAGCCAGGCTTTTTCCACCCTGAAAGAGAATATTGATTTGAGGAAATTCATGGAGTCACTTACTAAGCCCGGCCCGATAAGAGGCTCCTAGTGGTGGACGGTGGGGAGTGGTGGACGGTGGGGAGTGGTGGACGGTGGGGAGTGGTGGACGATGGGGAGTGGTGGACGATGGGGAGTGGTGGACGATGGGGAGTGGTAGACGGGGGGCCAGGCTATTCTCACTCTGAAAAAGAAGATTGATTTGAGGAAATCATGGATTCACTCACCAAGCCCGGCCCAATAAGAGGCGTCCTAGTGGTGGACGATGGGGAGTGGTGGACAGGGGAGACAGGCTTTTTCCACCCTGAAAGAGAATATTGATTTGAGGAAATTCATGGAGTCACTTACTAAGCCCGGCCCGATAAGAGGCTCCTAGTGGTGGACGGTGGGGAGTGGTGGACGATGGGGAGTGGTGGACGATGGGGAGTAGTGGACGGGGGGCCAGGCTATTATCACTCTGAAAGAGAAGATTGATTTGAGAAAATCATGGATTCACTCACTAAGCCGGGCCCATTAGCGGCGTCCTAGTGGTGGACGATGGGGAGTGGTGGACGGGGGGCCAGGCTATTCTCACTCTGAAAAAGAAGATTGATTTGAGGAAATCATGGATTCACTCACTAAGCCCGGCCCAATAAGAGGCGTCCGAGTGGTTGACGATTGGGAGTGGTGGACAGGAGGGCCAGGCTATTTCCACTCTGAAAGAGAAGATTGATTTGAGGAAATTCATGGATTCACTCACCAAGCCCGGCCCGATAAGAGGCTCCTAGTGGTGGACGGTGGGGAGTGGTGGACAGGGGAGCCAGGCTTTTTCCACTCTGAAAGAGAATATTGATTTGAGGAAATTCATGGAGTCACTTACTAAGCCCGGCCCGATAAGAGGCTCCTAGTGGTGGACGGTGGGGAGTGGTGGACGGTAGGGAGTGGTGGACGGTGGGGAGTGGTGGACGGGGGGCCAGGCTATTCTCACTCTGAAAAAGAAGATTGATTTGAGGAAATCATGGATTCACTCACCAAGCCCGGCCCAATAAGAGGCGTCCTAGTGGTGGACGATGGGGAGTGGTGGACGGGGGGCCAGGCTATTATCACTCTGAAAGAGAAGATTGATTTGAAGAAATCATGGATTCACTCACTAAGCCCGGCCCGATAAGAGGCTCCTAGTGGTGGACGGTGGGGAGTGGTGGACGGTGGGGAGTAGTGGACGGTGGGGAGTGGTGGACGATGGGGAGTGGTGGACGATGGGGAGTGGTGGACGGGGGGCCAGGCTATTCTCACTCTGAAAAAGAAGATTGATTTGAGGAAATCATGGATTCACTCACCAAGCCCGGCCCAATAAGAGGCGTCCTAGTGGTGGACGATGGGGAGTGGTGGACGGTGGGGAGTGGTGGACGATGGGGAGTGGTGGACGATGGGGAGTGGTGGACGGTGGGGAGTGGTGGACGATGGGGAGTGGTGGACGATGGGGAGCCAGGCTTTTTCCACCCTGAAAGAGAATATTGATTTGAGGAAATTCATGGAGTCACTTACTAAGCCCGGCCCGATAAGAGGCTCCTAGTGGTGGACGGTGGGGAGTGGTGGACGGTGGGGAGTAGTGGACGGTGAGTAGTGGTGGACGATGGGGAGTGGTGGACGATGGGGAGTGGTGGACGGGGGGCCAGGCTATTCTCACTCTGAAAAAGAAGATTGATTTGAGGAAATCATGGATTCACTCACTAAGCCCGGCCCAATAAGAGGCGTCCTAGTGGTTGACGATTGGGAGTGGTGGACAGGAGGGCCAGGCTATTTCCACTCTGAAAGAGAAGATTGATTTGAGGAAATTCATGGATTCACTCACCAAGCCCGGCCCGATAAGAGGCTCCTAGTGGTGGACGGTGGGGAGTGGTGGACAGGGGAGCCAGGCTTTTTCCACTCTGAAAGAGAATATTGATTTGAGGAAATTCATGGAGTCACTTACTAAGCCCGGCCCGATAAGAGGCTCCTAGTGGTGGACGATGGGGAGTGGTGGACGGTAGGGAGTGGTGGACGGTGGGGAGTGGTGGACGGGGGGCCAGGCTATCATCACTCTGAAAAAGAAGATTGATTTGAGGAAATCATGGATTCACTCACTAAGCCCGGCCCAATAAGAGGCGTCCTAGTGGTGGACGATGGGGAGTGGTGGACAAGGGAGCCAGGCTTTTTCCACCCTGAAAGAGAATATTGATTTGAGGAAATTCATGGAGTCACTTACTAAGCCCGGCCCGATAAGAGGCTCCTAGTGGTGGACGGTGGGGAGTGGTGGACGATGGGGAGTGGTGGACGATGGGGAGTGGTGGACGATGGGGAGTGGTGGACGGGGGGCCAGGCTATTCTCACTCTGAAAAAGAAGATTGATTTGAGGAAATCATGGATTCACTCACCAAGCCCGGCCCAATAAGAGGCGTCCTAGTGGTGGACGATGGGGAGTGGTGGACAGGGGAGACAGGCTTTTTCCACCCTGAAAGAGAATATTGATTTGAGGAAATTCATGGAGTCACTTACTAAGCCCGGCCCGATAAGAGGCTCCTAGTGGTGGACGGTGGGGAGTGGTGGCCATGGGGAGTGGTGGACGATGGGGAGTAGTGGACGGGGGGCCAGGCTATTATCACTCTGAAAGAGAAGATTGATTTGAGAAAATCATGGATTCACTCACTAAGCCCGGCCCATTAGCGGCGTCCTAGTGGTGGACGATGGGGAGTGGTGGACGGGGGGCCAGGCTATTCTCACTCTGAAAAAGAAGATTGATTTGAGGAAATCATGGATTCACTCACTAAGCCCGGCCCAATAAGAGGCGTCCTAGTGGTTGACGATTGGGAGTGGTGGACAGGAGGGCCAGGCTATTTCCACTCTGAAAGAGAAGATTGATTTGAGGAAATTCATGGATTCACTCACCAAGCCCGGCCCGATAAGAGGCTCCTAGTGGTGGACGGTGGGGAGTGGTGGACAGGGGAGCCAGGCTTTTTCCACTCTGAAAGAGAATATTGATTTGAGGAAATTCATGGAGTCACTTACTAAGCCCGGCCCGATAAGAGGCTCCTAGTGGTGGACGGTGGGGAGTGGTGGACGGTAGGGAGTGGTGGACGATGGGGAGTGGTGGACGATGGGGAGTGGTGGACGGGGGGCCAGGCTATTCTCACTCTGAAAAAGAAGATTGATTTGAGGAAATCATGGATTCACTCACCAAGCCCGGCCCAATAAGAGGCGTCCTAGTGGTGGACGATGGGGAGTGGTGGACGGGGGGCCAGGCTATTATCACTCTGAAAGAGAAGATTGATTTGAAGAAATCATGGATTCACTCACTAAGCCCGGCCCGATAAGAGGCTCCTAGTGGTGGACGGTGGGGAGTGGTGGACGGTGGGGAGTAGTGGACGGTGGGGAGTGGTGGACGATGGGGAGTGGTGGACGATGGGGAGTGGTGGACGGGGGGCCAGGCTATTCTCACTCTGAAAAAGAAGATTGATTTGAGGAAATCATGGATTCACTCACCAAGCCCGGCCCAATAAGAGGCGTCCTAGTGGTGGACGATGGGGAGTGGTGGACGGTGGGGAGTGGTGGACGATGGGGAGTGGTGGACGATGGGGAGTGGTGGACGGTGGGGAGTGGTGGACGATGGGGAGTGGTGGACGATGGGGAGCCAGGCTTTTTCCACCCTGAAAGAGAATATTGATTTGAGGAAATTCATGGAGTCACTTACTAAGCCCGGCCCGATAAGAGGCTCCTAGTGGTGGACGGTGGGGAGTGGTGGACGGTGGGGAGTAGTGGACGGTGGGGAGTGGTGGACGATGGGGAGTGGTGGACGATGGGGAGTGGTGGACGGGGGGCCAGGCTATTCTCACTCTGAAAAAGAAGATTGATTTGAGGAAATCATGGATTCACTCACTAAGCCCGGCCCAATAAGAGGCGTCCTAGTGGTTGACGATTGGGAGTGGTGGACAGGAGGGCCAGGCTATTTCCACTCTGAAAGAGAAGATTGATTTGAGGAAATTCATGGATTCACTCACCAAGCCCGGCCCGATAAGAGGCTCCTAGTGGTGGACGGTGGGGAGTGGTGGACAGGGGAGCCAGGCTTTTTCCACTCTGAAAGAGAATATTGATTTGAGGAAATTCATGGAGTCACTTACTAAGCCCGGCCCGATAAGAGGCTCCTAGTGGTGGACGGTGGGGAGTCGTGGACGGTAGGGAGTGGTGGACGATGGGGAGTGGTGGACGATGGGGAGTGGTGGACGGGGGGCCAGGCTATTCTCACTCTGAAAAAGAAGATTGATTTGAGGAAATCATGGATTCACTCACCAAGCCCGGCCCAATAAGAGGCGTCCTAGTGGTGGACGATGGGGAGTGGTGGACGGTGGGGAGTGGTGGACGATGGGGAGTGGTGGACGATGGGGAGTGGTGGACGGTGGGGAGTGGTGGACGATGGGGAGTGGTGGACGATGGGGAGCCAGGCTTTTTCCACCCTGAAAGAGAATATTGATTTGAGGAAATTCATGGAGTCACTTACTAAGCCCGGCCCGATAAGAGGCTCCTAGTGGTGGACGGTGGGGAGTGGTGGACGGTGGGGAGTAGTGGACGGTGGGGAGTGGTGGACGATGGGGAGTGGTGGACGATGGGGAGTGGTGGACGGGGGGCCAGGCTATTCTCACTCTGAAAAAGAAGATTGATTTGAGGAAATCATGGATTCACTCACTAAGCCCGGCCCAATAAGAGGCGTCCTAGTGGTTGACGATTGGGAGTGGTGGACAGGAGGGCCAGGCTATTTCCACTCTGAAAGAGAAGATTGATTTGAGGAAATTCATGGATTCACTCACCAAGCCCGGCCCGATAAGAGGCTCCTAGTGGTGGACGGTGGGGAGTGGTGGACAGGGGAGCCAGGCTTTTTCCACTCTGAAAGAGAATATTGATTTGAGGAAATTCATGGAGTCACTTACTAATCCCGGCCCGATAAGAGGCTCCTAGTGGTGGACGGTGGGGAGTCGTGGACGGTAGGGAGTGGTGGACGATGGGGAGTGGTGGACGATGGGGAGTGGTGGACGGGGGGCCAGGCTATTCTCACTCTGAAAAAGAAGATTGATTTGAGGAAATCATGGATTCACTCACCAAGCCCGGCCCAATAAGAGGCGTCCTAGTGGTGGACGATGGGGAGTGGTGGACGGGGGGCCAGGCTATTATCACTCTGGAAGAGAATATTGATTTGAGGAAATTCATGGAGTCACTTACTAAGCCCGGCCCGATAAGAGGCTCCTAGTGGTGGACGGTGGGGAGTGGTGGACGATGGGGAGTGGTGGACGATGGGGAGTGGTGGACGGTGGGGAGTGGCGGACGATGGGGAGTGGTGGACGATGGGGAGCCAGGCTTTTTCCACCCTGAAAGAGAATATTGATTTGAGGAAATTCATGGAGTCACTTACTAAGCCCGGCCCGATAAGAGGCTCCTAGTGGTGGACGGTGGGGAGTGGTGGACGGTGGGGAGTAGTGGACGGTGGGGAGTGGTGGACGATGGGGAGTGGTGGACGATGGGGAGTGGTGGACGGGGGGCCAGGCTATTCTCACTCTGAAAAAGAAGATTGATTTGAGGAAATCATGGATTCACTCACCAAGCCCGGCCCAATAAGAGGCGTCCTAGTGGTGGACGATGGGGAGTGGTGGACGGGGGGCCAGGCTATTATCACTCTGAAAGAGAAGATTGATTTGAAGAAATCATGGATTCACTCACTAAGCCCGGCCCGATAAGAGGCTCCTAGTGGTGGACGGTGGGGAGTGGTGGACGGTGGAGAGTAGTGGACGGTGGGGAGTGGTGGACGATGGGGAGTGGTGGACGATGGGGAGTGGTGGACGGGGGGCCAGGCTATTCTCACTCTGAAAAAGAAGATTGATTTGAGGAAATCATGGATTCACTCACCAAGCCCGGCCCAATAAGAGGCGTCCTAGTGGTGGACGATGGGGAGTGGTGGACAGGGGAGCCAGGCTTTTTCCACCCTGAAAGAGAATATTGATTTGAGGAAATTCATGGAGTCACTTACTAAGCCCGGCCCGATAAGAGGCTCCTAGTGGTGGACGGTGGGGAGTGGTGGACGGTGGGGAGTGGTGGACGGTGGGGAGTGGTGGACGGTGGGGAGTAGTGGACGGTGGGGAGTGGTGGACGCTGGGGAGTGGTGGACGATGGGGAGTGGTGGACGGGGGGCCAGGCTATTCTCACTCTGAAAAAGAAGATTGATTTGAGGAAATCATGGATTCACTCACCAAGCCCGGCCCAATAAGAGGCGTCCTAGTGGTGGACGATGGGGAGTGGTGGACAGGGGAGCCAGGCTTTTTCCACCCTGAAAGAGAATATTGATTTGCGGAAATTCATGGAGTCACTTACTAAGCCCGGCCCGATAAGAGGCTCCTAGTGGTGGACGGTGGGGAGTGGTGGACGATGGGGAGTGGTGGACGATGGGGAGTGGTGGACGATGGGGAGTGGTGGACGGGAGGCCAGGCTATTCTCACTCTGAAAAAGAAGATTGATTTGAGGAAATCATGGATTCACTCACCAAGCCCGGCCCAATAAGAGGCGTCCTAGTGGTGGACGATGGGGAGTGGTGGACAGGGGAGCCAGGCTTTTTCCACTCTGAAAGAGAATATTGATTTGAGGAAATTCATGGAGTCACTTACTAAGCCCGGCCCGATAAGAGGCTCCTAGTGGTGGACGATGGGGAGTGGTGGACGGGGGGCCAGGCTATTCTCACTCTGAAAAAGAAGATTGATTTGAGGAAATCATGGATTCACTCACCAAGCCCGGCCCGATAAGAGGCTCCTAGTGGTGGACGGTGGGGAGTGGTGGACAGGGGAGCCAGGCTTTTTCCACTCTGAAAGAGAATATTGATTTGAGGAAATTCATGGAGTCACTTACTAAGCCCGGCCCGATAAGAGGCTCCTAGTGGTGGACGATGGGGAGTGGTGGACGGGGGGCCAGGCTATTCTCACTCTGAAAAAGAAGATTGATTTGAGGAAATCATGGATTCACTCACTAAGCCCGGCCCAATAAGAGGCGTCCTAGTGGTTGACGATTGGGAGTGGTGGACAGGAGGGCCAGGCTATTTCCACTCTGAAAGAGAAGATTGATTTGAGGAAATTCATGGATTCACTCACCAAGCCCGGCCCGATAAGAGGCTCCTAGTGGTGGACGGTGGGGAGTGGTGGACAGGGGAGCCAGGCTTTTTCCACTCTGAAAGAGAATATTGATTTGAGGAAATTCATGGAGTCACTTACTAAGCCCGGCCCGATAAGAGGCTCCTAGTGGTGGACGATGGGGAGTGGTGGACGGGGGGCCAGGCTATTCTCACTCTGAAAAAGAAGATTGATTTGAGGAAATCATGGATTCACTCACCAAGCCCGGCCCAATAAGAGGCGTCCTAGTGGTGGACGATGGGGAGTGGTGGACAGGGGAGCCAGGCTTTTTCCACCCTGAAAGAGAATATTGATTTGAGGAAATTCATGGAGTCACTTACTAAGCCCGGCCCGATAAGAGGCTCCTAGTGGTGGACGGTGGGGAATGGTGGACGATGGGGAGTGGTGGACGATGGGGAGTGGTGGACGGGGGGCCAGGCTATTCTCACTCTGAAAAAGAAGATTGATTTGAGGAAATCATGGATTCACTCACCAAGCCCGGCCCAATAAGAGGCGTCCTAGTGGTGGACGATGGGGAGTGGTGGACAGGGGAGCCAGGCTTTTTCCACTCTGAAAGAGAATATTGATTTGAGGAAATTCATGGAGTCACTTACTAAGCCCGGCCCGATAAGAGGCTCCTAGTGGTGGACGATGGGGAGTGGTGGACGGGGGGCCAGGCTATTCTCACTCTGAAAAAGAAGATTGATTTGAGGAAATCATGGATTCACTCACTAAGCCCGGCCCAATAAGAGGCGTCCTAGTGGTTGACGATTGGGAGTGGTGGACAGGAGGGCCAGGCTATTTCCACTCTGAAAGAGAAGATTGATTTGAGGAAATTCATGGATTCACTCACCAAGCCCGGCCCGATAAGAGGCTCCTAGTGGTGGACGGTGGGGAGTGGTGGACAGGGGAGCCAGGCTTTTTCCACTCTGAAAGAGAATATTGATTTGAGGAAATTCATGGAGTCACTTACTAAGCCCGGCCCGATAAGAGGCTCCTAGTGGTGGACGATGGGGAGTGGTGGACGGGGGGCCAGGCTATTCTCACTCTGAAAAAGAAGATTGATTTGAGGAAATCATGGATTCACTCACTAAGCCCGGCCCAATAAGAGGCGTCCTAGTGGTTGACGATTGGGAGTGGTGGACAGGAGGGCCAGGCTATTTCCACTCTGAAAGAGAAGATTGATTTGAGGAAATTCATGGATTCACTCACCAAGCCCGGCCCGATAAGAGGCTCCTAGTGGTGGACGGTGGGGAGTGGTGGACAGGGGAGCCAGGCTTTTTCCACTCTGAAAGAGAATATTGATTTGAGGAAATTCATGGAGTCACTTACTAAGCCCGGCCCGATAAGAGGCTCCTAGTGGTGGACGATGGGGAGTGGTGGACGGGGGGCCAGGCTATTCTCACTCTGAAAAAGAAGATTGATTTGAGGAAATCATGGATTCACTCACCAAGCCCGGCCCAATAAGAGGCGTCCTAGTGGTGGACGATGGGGAGTGGTGGACAGGGGAGCCAGGCTTTTTCCACCCTGAAAGAGAATATTGATTTGAGGAAATTCATGGAGTCACTTACTAAGCCCGGCCCGATAAGAGGCTCCTAGTGGTGGACGGTGGGGAATGGTGGACGATGGGGAGTGGTGGACGATGGGGAGTGGTGGACGGGGGGCCAGGCTATTCTCACTCTGAAAAAGAAGATTGATTTGAGGAAATGATGGATTCACTCACCAAGCCCGGCCCAATAGGAGGCGTCCTAGTGGTGGACGATGGGGAGTGGTGGACAGGGGAGCCAGGCGTATTCCACTCTGGAAGAGAATATTGATTTGAGGAAATTCATGGAGTCACTTACTAAGCCCGGCCCGATAAGAGGCTCCTAGTGGTGGACGGTGGGGAGTGGTGGACGGTGGGGAGTGGTGGACGGTGGGGAGTGGTGGACGGTAGGGAGTGGTGGACGATGGGGAGTGGTGGACGGGGGGCCAGGCTATTCTCACTCTGAAAAAGAAGATTGATTTGAGGAAATCATGGATTCACTCACCAAGCCCGGCCCAATAAGAGGCGTCCTAGTGGTGGACAATGGGGAGTGGTGGACAGGGGAGCCAGGCTTTTTCCACTCTGAAAGAGAATATTGATTTGAGGAAATTCATGGAGTCACTTACTAAGCCCGGCCCGATAAGAGGCTCCTAGTGGTGGACGGTGGGGAGTGGTGGACGATGGGGAGTGGTGGACGGGGGGCCAGGCTATTCTCACTCTGAAAAAGAAGATTGATTTGAGGAAATCATGGAGTCACTCACCAAGCCCGGCCCAATAAGAGGCGTCCTAGTGGTGGACGATGGGGAGTGGTGGACAGGGGAGCCAGGCTTTTTCCACTCTGAAAGAGAATATTGATTTGAGGAAATTCATGGAGTCACTTACTAAGCCCGGCCCGATAAGAGGCTCCTAGTGGTGGACGGTGGGGAGTGGTGGACGATGGGGAGTGGTGGACAGGGGAGCCAGGTTTTTCCACTTTGAAAGAGAATATTGATTTGAGGAAATTCATGGAGTCACTTACGAAGCCCGGCCCGATAAGAGGCTCGTAGTGGTGGACGATGGGGAGTGGTGGACGGGGGGCCAGGCTATTCTCACTCTGAAAAAGAAGATTGATTTGAGGAAATCATGGATTCACTCACTAAGCCCGGCCCAATAAGAGGCGTCTTTGTTTGTGGTGTACGATGGGGAGTGGTGGACAGGGGAGCCAGGCTACTTTCACTCTGAAAGAGAAGATTGATTTAAGGAACTTCATGTAGTCACTCACCAAGCCCGGCCCAATAAGAGGCGTCCTAGTGGTGGACGATCGAGAGTGGTGGACGGGGGGCCAGGCTATTCTCCCATTGTTGTCGTCCACCGCTCCCATAGTTGTCGTCCACCGCTCCCATAGTTGCCGTCCACCGCTCCCATAGTTGTCGTTCGTCCACCGCTCCCATAGTTGTCGTCCACCGCTCCCATAGTTGCCGTCCACCGCTCCCAGAGTTGTCGTTCGTCCACCGCTCCCAGAGTTTTCATCCACCGCTCCCAAAGTTGTTGTCCACCGCTCCCATTTTTTAGTGTCCACCGCTCCCATAGTTGTCGTCCACCGCTCCCATAGTTGTCGTCCACCGCTCCCATTGTTGTCGTCCACCGCTCCCATTGTTGTCGTCCACCGCTCCCATAGTTGTCGTCCACCGCTCCCATAGTTGTCGTCCACCGCTCCCATTGTTGTCGTCCACCGCTCCCATTGTTGTCGTCCACCGCTCCCATAGTTGTCGTCCACCGCTCCCATAGTTGTCGTCCACCGCTCCCATTGTTGTCGTCCACCGCTCCCATAGTTGTCGTCCACCGCTCCCATAGTTGTCGTCCACCGCTCCCATTGTTGTCGTCCACCGCTCCCATTGTTGTCGTCCACCGCTCCCAGAGTTGTCGTCCACCGCTACCATAGTTGTTGTCCACCGCTACCATAGTGGTCGTCCACCGCTCCCATAGTTGTCGTCCACCGCTCCTATAGTTGCCGTCCACCGCTCCCAGAGTTGTCGTTCGTCCACCGCTCCCAGAGTTTTCATCCACAGCTCCCAAAGTTGTTGTCCACCGCTTCCATTTTTTAGTGTCCACTACTCACACAGTACTCTGAAATTAGTGATTTGTTCTCTAATAAGTTATGATTGGGAGTAGGGAAGAAAACACAGATTCAAGAAACGTATTCTTAACCATTCTTCCAGAAAGGTTTAGCGATGCAAACAAAGACCGAAAAACGTGTCGAGAAACGTTGGATAGAGAGATGATCGGACAACCGACTCTTTCGGGCGAGGGAAGTGTGAAGAATGAATGTGTTCTGGGGCCACCTGGCAGAAACAGTGGGAGGGAGGGTGGAGATAGGGGCTGGGGGAAGGGTGGAAAGAGGGGCTGGGGAGAGGGTGGAGATAGGGGCTGGGGGAAGGGGTCATGCGATTTCCCGCGCGCGGGTAGGTCAAAACAGTTGTCCGGCGGTTCTCAGGTCGCCTCTTGTTGACGGTCATGACAAGAGGGCGAAAAACATCTATTTGCACTAAAAGAAGTTTGTAGTGCAGGAGCAGAAATAAGTGCAAGGATAGAAAAAGAATACAAGAAGAATTCAAGGAAAACAAGGCTTGGATACAGAGTACAAAGATAGAAGAATACAAAGAAACAGTTCTCATTTTCTTTATGCCTTCTCATACGTCTGTATTCAAGTGTCTTTTTTTTTGAATAATAAATAGAGTTTGAAGCAAGTGGGAGGGATGGGTACCAATTTCAAAAAGCGTTCAGTTTGTTTTCCATGAACTTGTTCAGACCCATTATTCTTTGTTATTTCAGCTTCGAAACTGTTTCAATACGGTCCGCATCCTTTTTTTTTTTAGCAAAACAGCTATTTACAAGGCAAAAAAGCAGAAAAAAACAAAAAAGAGATAAATACGGCGGGAACAATATGTACATCGTACTCAACAAACTTTGAAGCCGGAACACTGGATTCTCGTTCGTCGTGAGACTCGAAAAGAAGGCGAGGCGGCGGTCTGCACGTTTCTCATGCGCCTATAATATATGTTTTTGTTAAAGACTTGGCAAATGCTATTTGTGTTCTGTTTGAAGAAATGGGATATTCCCTGGTTCTTTTCTTACCAAAAACCCATCCTACTTCGCTACGACATTTGCCTTCCATTTTTTGTATTGTATGGTAATCTTCGAAGTCGGTGTTCTGGATGAATTATGCTCTCCTGCGAATCATGGGAAAACAATGGTATCATCTGCAAATCGCTGGGGTGAAGAGTGTTTCGATTATCACGCAAGGTTTTCTGAAGGTGACTCTTCCTAGGTTATCAGTTTTTTTCCGTCTGAATAACGTTTAAATTTAGTTCGGAAAATTCATTTTAGGTCTGAATCATTGAATGTCTGATCTCAACATCTTCAGAAGGTCTTCTGCATTTCGACGATTCTGAAATGACTTCTGATTCCGAAATGCTTATCACGATTGAATTCGTCTCAAAATTCTGATCAGATTCATATAAATAACATCCCAGTTATCTTTCAAATGAAGATTGTAACCATGGTTACTCGGACCATCGAAGTTTGCGGCCCCCTCCATCTTATCATAGCCATAAAGTCCTATGAGCTTTTGAGGGCATGTGGTGTAGTGGTTAACACACTCCGAAGTCGAATTGTATTCCCCAAACAAGTAACGCTTTATATCGGCAACGGAGAACCGCGAGTTCGAATCCCGCCATGTCCAAAAATTTTTTATGGTCCCTGTGACCAGTTAACGCCCAAAAACCGTCGAAAAAAAAATTTCGCAAGTTCGATGACTAATGATTGTCTGTCTTTTTTTCGTGTCTTTTTATCTTGTTTTCCTCTGTCTTTGCCTATGCCACGGTCCACTGAAGTACATCCGAGCAATACCGACCACATTGAATCCCTGGAATGGTCAGAAATTGGTTTGTGGAAGAGGCTGTTTGGTATATCTTTAAAATAGTTTATTTGACATGGGGAAAAAAATTAATCTGCAGTTGGGTAAATTCATAATTCTGGCCAATTGAGGCGTCCTAGTGGTGGACGATCGCGAGTGGTGGACAGGGGAGCCAGGCTTTTATCACTCTGAAAGAAAAGATTGATTTAAGGAAATTCACGGAGTCACTTACTAAGCCCGGCCCGATAAGGGGCGTCCTAGTGGTGGACGATCGGGAGTGGTGGACGGGGGCCAGGCTTTTTTCACTCTGAAAGAGAAGATTGATTCGAGGAAATTCATGGTGTCACTTACTCATCCCGGCCCAATAAGGGGCTCCTAGTGGTGGACGATGGGGAGTGGTGGACGGGGGGCCAGGCTATTATCACTCTGAAAGAAAAGATTGATTTAAGGAAATTCACGGAGTCACTTACTAAGCCCGGCCCGATAAGGGGCGTCATAGTGGTGGACGATCGGGAGTGGTGGACGGGGGCCAGGCTTTTTTCACTCTGAAAGAGAAGATTGATTTGAGGAAATTCATGGAGTCACCTACTCATCCCGGCCCAATAAGGGGCTCCCAGTGGTGGACGATGGGGAGTGGTGGACGGGGGGCCAGGCTTTTTCCACTCTAAAAGAGAAGATTGATTTGAGAGAATTCATGGAGTCACTTACTAAGCCCGGCCCGATAAGAAGCGTCCTAGTCGTGGACGATGGGGAGTGGTGGACGGGGGGCCAGGCTATTATCACTCTGAAAGAGAAGATTGATTTGAGAAAATCATGGATTCACTCACTAAGCCCGGCCCAATAAGAGGCGTCCTGGTGGTGGACGATCGGGAGTGGTGGACGGGGGGCCAGGCTATTATCACTCTGAAAGAAAAGATTGATTTAAGGAAATTCACGGAGTCACTTACTAAGCCCGGCCCGATAAGAGGCGTCATAGTGGTGGACGATCGGGAGTGGTGGACAGGGGGGCCAGGCTATTTCCACTCTGATAGAGAGAACTGATTTGAGGAAATTCATAGAGTCACTTACTAAGCCCGGCCCGATAAGAGGCTCCTAGTGGTGGACGATGGGGAGTGGTGGACGATGGGGAGTGGTGGACGGGGGGCCAGGCTATTCTCACTCTGAAAAAGAAGATTGCTTTGAGGAAATCATGGATTCATTCACCAAGCCCGGCCCAATAAGAGGCGTCCTAGTGGTGGACGATGGGGAGTGGTGGACAGGGGAGCCAGGCTTTTTCCACTCTGAAAGAGAATATTGATTTGAGAAAATTCATGGAGTCACTTACTAAGCCCGGCCCGATAAGAGGCTCCTAGTGGTGGACGATGGGGAGTGGTGGACGGGGGGCCAGGCTATTCTCACTCTGAAAAAGAAGATTGATTTGAGGAAATCATGGATTCACTCACTAAGCCTGGCCCAATAAGAGGCGTCCTAGTGGTGGACGATTGGGAGTGGTGGACAGGAGGGCCAGGTTATTTCCACTCTGAAAGAGAAGATTGATTTGAGGAAATTCATGGATTCACTCACCAAGCCCGGCCCGATAAGAGGCGTCATAGTGGTGGACGATCGGGAGTGGTGGAGGGTGGGGAGTGGTGGACGATGGGGAGTGGTGGACGGGGGGCCAGGCTATTCTCACTCTGAAAAAGAAGATTGATTTGAGGAAATCATGGATTCACTCACCAAGCCCGGCCCAATAAGAGGCGTCCTAGTGGTGGACGATGGGGAGTGGTGGACAGGGGAGCCAGGCTTTCTCCACCCTGAAAGAGAATATTGATTTGAGGAAATTCATGGAGTCACTTACTAAGCCCGGCCCGATAAGAGGCTCCTAGTGGTGGACGGTGGGGAGTGGTGGACAGGGGAGCCAGGCTTTTTCCACTCTGAAAGAGAATATTGATTTGAGGAAATTCATGGAGTCACTTACTAAGCCCGGCTCGATAAGAGGCTCCTAGTGGTGGACGGTGAGAAGTGGTGGACGGGGGGCCAGGCTATTCTCACTCTGAAAAAGAAGATTGATTTGAGGAAATCATGGATTCACTCACTAAGCCCGGCCCAATAAGAGGCGTCCTAGTGGTGGACGATTGGGAGTGGTGGACAGGAGGGCCAGGCTATTCTCACTCTGAAAAAGAAGATTGATCTGAGGAAATCATGGATTCACTCACTAAGCCCGGCCCAATAAGAGGCGTCCTTGTGGTGTACGATGGGGAGTGGTGGACAGGGGAGCCAGGCTACTTTCACTCTGAAAGAGAAGATTGATTTGAGTAACTTCATGGAGTCACTCACCAAGCCCGGCCCAATAAGAGGCGTCCTAGTGGTGAACGATCGAGAGTGGTGGACGAGGGACCAGGCTATTCTCCCATAGTTGTCGTCCACCGCTCCCATAGTTGTCGTCCACCGCTACCATAGTTGTCGTCCACCGCTACCATAGTTGTCGTTCGTCCACCGCTCCCATAGTTGTCGTTCGTCCACCGCTCCCATAGTTGTCGTTCGTCCACCGCTCCCATAGTTGTCGTCCACCGCTCCCATAGTTGCCGTCCTTCGCTCCCAGAGTTGTCGTTCGTCCACCGCTCCCAGAGTTTTCATCCACCGCTCCCAAAGTTGTTGTCCACCGCTCCCATTTTTTAGTGTCCACCGCTCCCATAGTTGTCGTCCACCGCTCCCATAGTTGTCGTCCACCGCTCCCATTGTTGTCGTCCACCGCTCCCATAGTTGTCGTCCACCGCTCCCATAGTTGTCGTCCACCGCTCCCATAGTTGTCGTCCACCGCTCCAAGTTTTTGGTGTCCACCGCTCCCATAGTTGTCGTCCACCGCTCCCATAGTTGTCGTCCACCGCTCCCATAGTTGTCGTCCACCGCTCCCATAGTTGTCGTCCACCGCTCCCATAGTTGTCGTCCACCGCTCCCATAGTTGTCGTCCACCGCTCCCAGAGTTGTCGTTCGTCCACCGCTCCCAGAGTTTTCATCCACCGCTCCCAAAGTTGTTGTCCACCGCTCCCATTTTTTAGTGTCCACCGCTCCCATTGTTGTCGTCCACCGCTCCCATTGTTGTCGTCCACCGCTCCCATTGTTGTCGTCCACCGCTCCCATTGTTGTCGTCCACCGCTCCCATAGTTGTCGTCCACCGCTCCCATAGTTGTCGTCCACCGCTCCAAGTTTTTGGTGTCCACCGCTCCCATAGTTGTCGTCCACCGCTCCCATAGTTGTCGTCCACCGCTCCCATAGTTGTCGTCCACCGCTCCCATAGTTGTCGTCCACCGCTCCCATAGTTGTCGTCCACCGCTCCCATAGTTGTCGTCCACCGCTCCCATAGTTGTCGTCCACCGCTCCCATAGTTGTCGTCCACCGCTCCCATAGTTGTCGTCCACCGCTCCCATAGTTGTCGTCCACCGCTCCCATAGTTGTCGTTCGTCCACCGCTCCCAGAGTTGTCGTCCACCGCTCCCAGAGTTGTCGTCCACCGCTACCATAGTTGTTGTCCACCGCTACCATAGTGGTCGTCCACCGCTCCCAGAGTTGTCGTCCACCGCTCCCATAGTTGTCGTCCACCGCTCCTATAGTTGCCGTCCACCGCTCCCAGAGTTGTCGTTCGTCCACCGCTCCCAGAGTTTTCATCCACCGCTCCCAAAGTTGTTGTCCACCGCTTCCATTTTTTAGTGTCCACTACTTACACAGTACTCTGAAATTAGTGATTTGTTCTCTAATAAGTTATGATTGGGAGTAGGGAAGAAAACACAGATTCAAGAAACGTATTCTAAACCATTCTTCCAAACAGGTTTAGCGATGCAAACAAAGACCGAAAAACGTGTCGAGAAACGTTGGAGAGAGAGATGATCGGACAACCGACTCTTTCGGGCGAGGGAAGTGTGAAGAATGAATGTGTTCTGGGGCCACCTGGCAGAAACAGTGGGAGGGAGGGTGGAGATAGGGGCTGGGGGAAGGGTGGAAAGAGGGGCTGGGGAGAGGGTGGAGATAGGGGCTGGGGGAAGGGGTCATGCGATTTCCCGCGCGCGGGTAGGTCAAAACAGTTGTCCGGCGGTTCTCAGGTCGCCTCTTGTTGACGGTCATGACAAGAGGGCGAAAAACATCTATTTGCACTAAAAGAAGTTTGTAGTGCAGGAGCAGAAATAAGTGCAAGGATAGAAAAAGAATACAAGAAGAATTCAAGGAAAACAAGGCTTGGATACAGAGTACAAAGATAGAAGAATACAAAGAAACAGTTCTCATTTTCTTTATGCCTTCTCATACGTCTGTATTCAAGTGTCTTTTTTTTGAATAATAAATAGAGTTTGAAGCAAGTGGGAGGGATGGGTACCAATTTCAAAAAGCGTTCAGTTTGTTTTCCATGAACTTGTTCAGACCCATTATTCTTTGTTATTTCAGCTTCGAAACTGTTTTAATACGGTCCGCATCCTTTTTTTTTTTAGCAAAACAGCTATTTACAAGGCAAAAAAGCAGAAAAAAACAAAAAAGAGATAAATACGGCGGAAACAATATGCACATCGTACTCAACAAACTTTGAAGCCGGAACACTGGATTCTCGTTCGTCGTGAGACTCGAAAAGAAGGCGAGGCGGCGGTCTGCACGTTTCTCATGCGCCTATAATATATGTTTTTGTTAAAGACTTGGCAAATGCTATTTGTGTTCTGTTTGAAGAAATGGGATATTCCCTGGTTCTTTTCTTACCAAAAACCCATCCTACTTCGCTACGACATTTGCCTTTCATTTTTTGTATTGTATGGTAATCTTCGAAGTCGGTGTTCTGGATGAATTATGCTCTCCTGCGAATCATGGGAAAACAATGGTATCATCTGCAAATCGCTGGGGTGAAGAGTGTTTCGATTATCACGCAAGGTTTTCTGAAGGTGACTCTTCCTAGGTTATCAGTTTTTGTCCGTCTGAATAAAGTTTAAATTTAGTTCGGAAAATTCATTTTAGGTCTGAATCATTGAATGTCTGATCTTAACATCTTCAGAAGGTCTTCTGCATTTTCGACGATTCTGAAATGACTTCTGATTCCGAAATGCTTATCACGATTGAATTCGTCTCGAAATTCTGATCAGATTCATATAAATAACATCCCAGTTATCTTTCAAATGAAGATTGTAACCATGGTTACTCGGACCATCGAAGTTTGCGGCCCCCTCCATCTTATCATAGCCATAAAGTCCTATGAGCTTTTGAGGGCATGTGGTGTAGTGGTTAACACACTCCGAAGTCGAATTGTATTCCCCAAACAAGTAACGCTTTATATCGGCAACGGAGAACCGCGAGTTCGAATCCCGCCATGTCCAAAAATTTTTTATGGTCCCTGTGACCAGTTAACGCCCAAAAACCGTCGAAAAAAAAATTTCGCAAGTTCGATGACTGATGATTGTCTGTCTTTTTTTCGTGTCTTTTTATCTTGTTTTCCTCTGTCTTTGCCTATGCCACGGTCCACTGAAGTACATCCGAGGAATACCGACCACATTGAATCCCTGGAATGGTCAGAAATTGGTTTGTGGAAGAGGCTGTTTGGTATATCTTTAAAATAGTTTATTTGACATGGGGAAAAAAATTAATCTGCAGTTGGGTAAATTCATAATTCTGGCCAATTGAGGCGTCCTAGTGGTGGACGATCGCGAGTGGTGGACAGGGGAGCCAGGCTTTTATCACTCTGAAAGAAAAGATTGATTTAAGGAAATTCACGGAGTCACTTACTAAGCCCGGCCCGATAAGGGGCGTCCTAGTGGTGGACGATCGGGAGTGGTGGACGGGGGCCAGGCTTTTTTCACTCTGAAAGAGAAGATTGATTTGAGGAAATTCATGGAGTCACTTACTCATCCCGGCCTAATAAGGGGCTCCTAGTGGTGGACGATGGGGAGTGGTGGACGGGGGGCCAGGCTATTATCACTCTGAAAGAAAAGATTGATTTAAGGAAATTCACGGAGTCACTTACTAAGCCCGGCCCGATAAGAGGCGTCATAGTGGTGGACGATCGGGAGTGGTGGACGGGGGCCAGGCTTTTTTCACTCTGAAAGAGAAGATTGATTTGAGGAAATTCATGAAGTCACCTACTCATCCCGGCCCAATAAGGGGCTCCCAGTGGTGGACGATGGGGAGTGGTGGACGGGGGGCCAGGCTTTTTCCACTCTAAAAGAGAAGATTGATTTGAAAGAATTCATGGAGTCACTTACTAAGCCCGGCCCGATAAGAAGCGTCCTAGTCGTGGACGATGGGGAGTGGTGGACGGGGGGCCAAGCTATTATCACTCTGAAAGAGAAGATTGATTTGAGGAAATCATGGATTCACTCACCAAGCCCGGCCCAATAAGAGGCGTCCTAGTGGTGAACGATCGGGAGTGGTGGACGGGGGGCCAGGCTATTATCACTCTGAAAGAGAAGATTGATTTGAGGAAATCATGGATTCACTCACTAAGCCAGGCCCAATAAGAGGCGTCCCAGTGGTGGACGATCGGGAGTGGTGAACGGGGGGCCAGGCTATTATCACTCTGAAAGAAAAGATTGATTTAAGGAAATTCACGGAGTCACTTACTAAGCCCGGCCCGATAAGAGGCGTCATAGTGGTGGACGATCGGGAGTGGTGGACAGGGGGGCCAGGCTATTCCCACTCTGATAGAGAAAACTGATTTGAGGAAATTCATGGAGTCACTTACTAAGCCCGGCCCGATAAGAGGCTCCTAGTGGTGGACGATGGGGAGTGGTGGACGATGGGGAGTGGTGGACGGCGGGCCAGGCTATTCTCACTCTGAAAAAGAAGATTGATTTGAGGAAATCATGGATTCACTCACCAAGCCCGGCCCAATAAGAGGCGTCCTAGTGGTGGACGATTGGGAGTGGTGGACAGGAGGGCCAGGCTATTTCCACTCTGAAAGAGAAGTTTGATTTGAGGAAATTCATGGATTCACTCACCAAGCCCGGCCCGATAAGAAGCGTCATAGTGGTGGACGATCGGGAGTGGTGGACAGGGGGGCCAGGCTATTTCCACTCTGAAAGAGAAAACTGATTTGAGGAAATTCATGAAGTCACTCACTAAGCCCGGCCCATCAGCGGTGTCCTAGTGGTGGACGATGGGGAGTGGTGGACGGGGGGCCAGGCTATTCTCACTCTGAAAAAGAAGATTGATTTGAGGAAATCATGGATTCATTCACCAAGCCCGGCCCAAGAAGAGGCGTCCTAGTGGTGGACGATGGGAAGTGGTGGACAGGGGAGCCAGGCTTTTTCCACTCTGAAAGAGAATATTGATTTGAGGAAATTCATGGAGTCACTTACTAAGCCCGGCCCGATAAGAGGCTCCTAGTGGTGGACGGTGGGGAGTGGTGGACGGGGGGCCAGGCTACTCTCACTCTGAAAAAGAAGATTGATTTGAGGAAATCATGGATTCACTCACTAAGCCCGGCCCAATATGAGGCGTCCTAGTGGTGGACGATTGGGAGTGGTGGACAGGAGGGCCAGGCTATTTCCACTCTGAAAGAGAAGTTTGATTTGAGGAAATTCATGGATTCACTCACCAAGCCCGGCCCGATAAGAAGCGTCATAGTGGTGGACGATCGGGAGTGGTGGACAGGGGGGCCAGGCTATTTCCACTCTGAAAGAGAAAACTGATTTGAGGAAATTCATGAAGTCACTCACTAAGCCCGGCCCATCAGCGGTGTCCTAGTGGTGGACGATGGGGAGTGGTGGACGGGGGGCCAGGCTATTCTCACTCTGAAAAAGAAGATTGATTTGAGGAAATCATGGATTCATTCACCAAGCCCGGCCCAAGAAGAGGCGTCCTAGTGGTGGACGATGGGAAGTGGTGGACAGGGGAGCCAGGCTTTTTCCACTCTGAAAGAGAATATTGATTTGAGGAAATTCATGGAGTCACTTACTAAGCCCGGCCCGATAAGAGGCTCCTAGTGGTGGACGGTGGGGAGTGGTGGACGATGGGAAGTGGTGGACGGGGGGCCAAGCTATTCTCACTCTGAAAAGGAAGATTGATTTGAGGAAATCATGGATTCACTCACCAAGCCCGGCCCAATAAAAGGCGTCCTAGTGGTGGACGATCGGGAGTGGTGGACAGGGGAGCCAGGTTTTTCCACTCTGAAAGAGAATATTGATTTGAGGAAATCCATGGAGTCACTTACTAAGCCCGGCCCGATAAGAGGCTCCTAGTGGTGGACGATGGGGAGTGGTGGACGGTGGGGAGTGGTGGACGATCGGGAGTGGTGGACGGGGGGCCAGGCTATTTCCACTCTGAGAGAGAAGATTGATTTGAGGAAATTCATGGAGTCACTTACTAAGCCCGGCCCGATAAGAGGCTCCTAGTGGTGGACGGTGGGGAGTGGTGGACGGTAGGGAGTGGTGGACGATGGGGAGTGGTGGACGATGGGGAGTGGTGGACGGAGGGCCAGGCTATTCTCACTCTGAAAAAGACGATTGATTTGAGGAAATCATGGAGTCACGCACCAAGCCCGGCCCAATAAGAGGCGTCCTAGTGGTGGACGATGGGGAGTGGTGGACAGGGGAGCCAGGCTTTTTCCACCCTGAAAGAGAATATTGATTTGAGGAAATTCATGGAGTCACTTACTAAGCCCGGCCCGATAAGAGGCTCCTAGTGGTGGACGGTGGGGAGTGGTGGACGATGGGGAGTGGTGGACGATGGGGAGTGGTGGACGATGGGGAGTGGTGGACGGGGGGCCAGGCTATTCTCACTCTGAAAAAGAAGATTGATTTGAGGAAATCATGGATTCACTCACCAAGCCCGGCCCAATAAGAGGCGTCCTAGTGGTGGACGATGGGGAGTGGTGGACAGGGGAGCCAGGCTTTTTCCACTCTGAAAGAGAATATTGATTTGAGGAAATTCATGGAGTCACTTACTAAGCCCGGCCCGATAAGAGGCTCCTAGTGGTGGACGGTGGGGAGTGGTGGACGATGGGAAGTGGTGGACGGGGGGCCAAGCTATTCTCACTCTGAAAAAGAAGATTGATTTGAGGAAATCATGGATTCACTCACCAAGCCCGGCCCAATAAGAGGCGTCCTAGTGGTGGACGATGGGGAGTGGTGGACAGGGGAGCCAGGTTTTTCCACTCTGAAAGAGAATATTGATTTGAGGAAATTCATGGAGTCACTTACTAAGCCCGGCCCGATAAGAGGCTCCTAGTGGTGGACGATGGGGAGTGGTGGACGGTGGGGAGTGGTGGACGATCGGGAGTGGTGGACGGGGGGCCAGGCTATTCTCACTCTGAAAAAGACGATTGATTTGAGGAAATCATGGAGTCACGCACCAAGCCCGGCCCAATAAGAGGCGTCCTAGTGGTGGACGATGGGGAGTGGTGGACAGGAGGGCCAGGCTTTTTCCACCCTGAAAGAGAATATTGATTTGAGGAAATTCATGGAGTCACTTACTAAGCCCGGCCCGATAAGAGGCTCCTAGTGGTGGACGGTGGGGAGTGGTGGACGGTGGGGAGTGGTGGACGATGGGGAGTGGTGGAAGATGGGGAGTGGTGGCCGGGGGCCCGGCTATTCTCTTTCTGAAAAAGAAGATTGATTTGAGGAAATCATGGATTCACTCACCAAGCCCAGCCCAATAAGAGGCGTCCTAGTGGTGGACGATGGGGAGTGGTGGACAGGAGGGCCAGGCTTTTTCCACCCTGAAAGAGAATATTGATTTGAGGAAATTCATGGAGTCACTTACTAAGCCCGGCCCGATAAGAGGCTCCTAGTGGTGGACGGTAGGGAGTGGTGGACGATGGGGAGTGGTGGACGATGGGGAGTGGTGGACGGAGGGCCAGGCTATTCTCACTCTGAAAAAGACGATTGATTTGAGGAAATCATGGAGTCACGCACCAAGCCCGGCCCAATAAGAGGCGTCCTAGTGGTGGACGATGGGGAGTGGTGGACAGGAGGGCCAGGCTTTTTCCACCCTGAAAGAGAATATTGATTTGAGGAAATTCATGGAGTCACTTACTAAGCCCGGCCCGATAAGAGGTTCCTAGTGGTGGACGGTGGGGAGTGGTGGACGGTGGGGAGTGGTGGACGATGGGGAGTGGTGGAAGATGGGGAGTGGTGGCCGGGGGCCCGGCTATTCTCTTTCTGAAAAAGAAGATTGATTTGAGGAAATCATGGATTCACTCACCAAGCCCAGCCCAATAAGAGGCGTCCTAGTGGTGGACGATGGGGAGTGGTGGACAGGGGAGCCAGGCTTTTTCCACCCTGAAAGAGAGTATTGATTTGAGGAAATTCATGGAGTCACTTACTAAGCCCGGCCCGATAAAAGGCTCCTAGTGGTGGACGGTGGGGAGTGGTGGACGATGGGGAGTGGTGGACGATGGGGAGTGGTGGACGGGGGGCCAGGCTATTCTCACTCTGAAAAAGAAGATTGATTTGAGGAAATCATGGATTCACTCACCAAGCCCGGCCCAATAAGAGGCGTCCTAGTGGTGGACGATGGGGAGTGGTGGACAGGGGAGCCAGGCTTTTCCCACTCTGAAAGAGAATATTGATTTGAGGAAATTCATAGAGTCACTTACTAAGCCCGGCCCGATAAGAGGCTCCTAGTGGTGGACGGTGGGGAGTGGTGGACGGTGGGGAGTGGTGGACGATGGGGAGTGGTGGACGATGGGGAGTGGTGGACGATGGGGAGTGGTGGACGGGGGGCCAGGCTATTCTCACTCTGAAAAAGAAGATTGATTTGAGGAAATCATGGATTCACTCACCAAGCCCGGCCCAATAAGAGGCGTCCTAGTGGTGGACGATGGGGAGTGGTGGACAGGGGAGCCAGGCTTTTTCCACTCTGAAAGAGAATATTGATTTGAGGAAATTCATGGAGTCACTTACTAAGCCCGGCCCGATAAGAGGCTCCTAGTGGTGGACGGTGGGGAGTGGTGGACGATGGGGAGTGGTGGACAGGGGAGCCAGGCTTTTTCCACCCTGAAAGAGAGTATTGATTTGAGGAAATTCATGGAGTCACTTACTAAGCCCGGCCCGATAAGAGGCTCCTAGTGGTGGACGGTGGGGAGTGGTGGACGATGGGGAGTGGTGGACGATGGGGAGTGGTGGACGGGGGGCCAGGCTATTCTCACTCTGAAAAAGAAGATTGATTTGAGGAAATCATGGATTCACTCACCAAGCCCGGCCCAATAAGAGGCGTCCTAGTGGTGGACGATGGGGAGTGGTGGACAGGGGAGCCAGGCTTTTCCCACTCTGAAAGAGAATATTGATTTGAGGAAATTCATGGAGTCACTTACTAAGCCCGGCCCGATAAGAGGCTCCTAGTGGTGGACGGTGGGGAGTGGTGGACGGTGGGGAGTGGTGGACGATGGGGAGTGGTGGACGATGGGGAGTGGTGGACGGGGGGCCAGGCTATTCTCACTCTGAAAAAGAAGATTGATTTGAGGAAATCATGGATTCACTCACCAAGCCCGGCCCAATAAGAGGCGTCCTAGTGGTGGACGATGGGGAGTGGTGGACAGGGGAGCCAGGCTTTTTCCACTCTGAAAGAGAATATTGATTTGAGGAAATTCATGGAGTCACTTACTAAGCCCGGCCCGATAAGAGGCTCCTAGTGGTGGACGGTGGGGAGTGGTGGACGATGGGGAGTGGTGGACGGGGGGCCAGGCTATTCTCACTCTGAAAAAGAAGATTGATTTGAGGAAATCATGGATTCACTCACTAAGCCCGGCCCAATAAGAGGCGTCCTAGTGGTGGTCGATTGGGAGTGGTGGACAGGGGGCCAGGCTATTTCCACTCTGAAAGAGAAAACTGATTTGAGGAAATTCATGAAGTCACTCACTAAGCCCGGCCCATCAGCGGTGTCCTAGTGGTTGACGATGGGGAGTGGTGGACAGGGGAGCCAGGCTTTTTCCACTCTGAAAGAGAATATTGATTTGATGAAATTCATGGAGTCACTTACTAAGCCCAGCCCGATAAGAGGCTCCTAGTGGTGGACGGTGGGGAGTGGTGGACGGTGGGGAGTGGTGGACGATGGGGAGTGGTGGACGATGGGGAGTGGTGGACGGGGGGCCAGGCTATTCTCACTCTGAAAAAGAAGATTGATTTGAGGAAATCATGGATTCACTCACCAAGCCCGGCCCAATAACAAGGCGTCCTAGTGGTGGACGATGGGGGGTGGTGGACAAGGGAGCCAGGCTTTTTCCACCCTGAAAGAGAATATTGATTTGAGGAAATTCATGGAGTCACTTACTAAGCCCGGCCCGATAAGAGGCTCCTAGTGGTGGACGGTGGGGAGTGGTGGACGGTGGGGAGTGGTGGACGATGGGGAGTGGTGGACGATGGGGAGTGGTGGACGGGGGCCAGGCTATTCTCATTCTGAAAAAGAAGATTGATTTGAGGAAATCATGGATTCACTCACTAAGCCCGGCCCAATAAGAGGCTCCTAGTGGTGGACGGTGAGGAGTGGTGGACGGTGGGGAGTGGTGGACGATCGGGAGTGGTGGACGATCGGGAGTGGTGGACGGGGGGCCAGGCTATTTCCACTCTGAAAGAGAAGATTGATTTGAGGAAATTCATGGATTCACTCACCAAGCCCGGCCCGATAAGAGGCTCCTAGTGGTGGACGGTGAGGAGTGGTGGACGGTGAGGAGTGGTGGACGGTGGGGAGTGGTGGACGGTGGGGAGTGGTGGACGATCGGGAGTGGTGGACGGGGGGCCAGGCTATTTCCACTCTGAAAGAGAAGATTGATTTAAGGAAATTCATGGAGTCACTCACCAAGCCCGGCCCAATAAGAGGCGTCCTATTGGTGGACGATGGGGAGTGGTGGACAGGGGAGCCAGGCTTTTTCCACTCTGAAAGAGAATATTGATTTGAGGAAATTCATGGAGTCACTTACTAAGCCCGGCCCGATAAGAGGCTCCTAGTGGTGGACGGTGGGGAGTGGTGGACGATGGGAAGTGGTGGACGGGGGGCCAAGCTATTCTCACTCTGAAAAAGAAGATTGATTTGAGGAAATCATGGATTCACTCACCAAGCCCGGCCCAATAAGAGGCGTCCTAGTGGTGGACGATGGGGAGTGGTGGACAGGGGAGCCAGGTTTTTCCACTCTGAAAGAGAATATTGATTTGAGGAAATTCATGGAGTCACTTACTAAGCCCGGCCCGATAAGAGGCTCCTAGTGGTGGACGATGGGGAGTGGTGGACGGTGGGGAGTGGTGGACGATCGGGAGTGGTGGACGGGGGGGCAGGCTATTTCCACTCTGAGAGAGAAGATTGATTTAAGGAAATTCATGGAGTCTTTCACCAAGCCCGGCCCAATAAGAGGCGTCCTAGTGGTGGACGATGGGGAGTGGTATACAGAGGAGCCAGGCTTTTTCCATTCTGAAAGAGAATATTGATTTGAGGAAATTCATGGAGTCACTTACTAAGCCCGGCCCGATAAGAGGCTCCTAGTGGTGGACGGTGGGGAGTGGGTGGTGGACGGTAGGGAGTGGTGGACGATGGGGAGTGGTGGACGATGGGGAGTGGTGGACGGGGGGCCAGGCTATTCTCACTCTGAAAAAGAAGATTGATTTGAGGAAATCATGGATTCACTCACTAAGCCCGGCCCAATAAGAGGCGTCCTAGTGGTGGTCGATTGGGAGTGGTGGACAGGGGGGCCAGGCTATTTCCACTCTGAAAGAGAAAACTGATTTGAGGAAATTCATGAAGTCACTCACTAAGCCCGGCCCATCAGCGGTGTCCTAGTGGTTGACGATGGGGAGTGGTGGACAGGGGAGCCAGGCTTTTTCCACCCTGAAAGAGAATATTGATTTGAGGAAATTCATGGAGTCGCTTACTAAGCCCGGCCCGATAAGAGGCTCCTAGTGGTGGACGGTGGGGAGTGGTGGACGGTGGGGAGTGGTGGACGGTGGGGAGTGGTGGACGATGGGGAGTGGTGGACGATGGGGAGTGGTGGACGATGGGGAGTGGTGGACGGGGGGCCAGGCTATTCTCACTCTGAAAAAGAAGATTGATTTGAGGAAATCATGGATTCACTCACCAAGCCCGGCCCGATAAGAGGCTCCTAGTGGTGGACGGTGAGGAGTGGTGGACGGTGGGGAGTGGTGGACGATCGGGAGTGGTGGACGGGGGGCCAGGCTATTTCCACTCTGAAAGAGAAGATTGATTTAAGGAAATTCATGGAGTCACTCACCAAGCCCGGCCCAATAAAAGGCGTCCTATTGGTGGACGATGGGGAGTGGTGGACAGGGGAGCCAGGCTTTTTCCACTCTGAAAGAGAATATTGATTTGAGGAAATTCATGGAGTCACTTACTAAGCCCGGCCCGATAAAAGGCTCCTAGTGGTGGACGGTGGGGAGTGGTGGACGGTGGGGAGTGGTGGACGGTGGGGAGTGGTGGACGATGGGGAGTGGTGGACGATGGGGAGTGGTGGACGGGGGGCCAGGCTATTCTCACTCTGAAAAAGAAGATTGATTTGAGGAAATCATGGATTCACTCACCAAGCCCGGCCCAATAAGAGGCGTCCTAGTGGTGGACGATGGGGAGTGGTGGACAGGGGAGCCAGGCTTTTTCCACTCTGAAAGAGAATATTGATTTGAGGAAATTCATGGAGTCACTTACTAAGCCCGGCCCGATAAGAGGCTCCTAGTGGTGGACGGTGGGGAGTGGTGGACGATGGGGAGTGGTGGACGGGGGGCCAGGCTATTCTCACTCTGAAAAAGAAGATTGATTTGAGGAAATCATGGATTCACTCACTAAGCCCGGCCCAATAAGAGGCGTCCTAGTGGTGGTCGATTGGGAGTGGTGGACAGGGGGGCCAGGCTATTTCCACTCTGAAAGAGAAAACTGATTTGAGGAAATTCATGAAGTCACTCACTAAGCCCGGCCCATCAGCGGTGTCCTAGTGGTTGACGATGGGGAGTGGTGGACAGGGGAGCCAGGCTTTTTCCACTCTGAAAGAGAATATTGATTTGAGGAAATTCATGGAGTCACTTACTAAGCCCAGCCCGATAAGAGGCTCCTAGTGGTGGACGGTGGGGAGTGGTGGACGGTGGGGAGTGGTGGACGATGGGGAGTGGTGGACGATGGGGAGTGGTGGACGGGGGGCCAGGCTATTCTCACTCTGAAAAAGAAGATTGATTTGAGGAAATCATGGATTCACTCACCAAGCCCGGCCCAATAACAAGGCGTCCTAGTGGTGGACGATGGGGAGTGGTGGACAGGGGAGCCAGGCTTTTTCCACCCTGAAAGAGAATATTGATTTGAGAAAATTCATGGAGTCTTTTACTAAGCCCGGCCCGATAAGAGGCTCCTAGTGGTGGACGGTGGGGAGTGGTGGACGGTGGGGAGTGGTGGACGATGGGGAGTGGTGGACGATGGGGAGTGGTGGACGGGGGGCCAGGCTATTCTCATTCTGAAAAAGAAGATTGATTTGAGGAAATCATGGATTCACTCACTAAGCCCGGCCCAATAAGAGGCTCCTAGTGGTGGACGGTGAGGAGTGGTGGACGGTGGGGAGTGGTGGACGATCGGGAGTGGTGGACGATCGGGAGTGGTGGACGGGGGGCCAGGCTATTTCCACTCTGAAAGAGAAGATTGATTTGAGGAAATTCATGGATTCACTCACCAAGCCCGGCCCGATAAGAGGCTCCTAGTGGTGGACGGTGAGGAGTGGTGGACGGTGAGGAGTGGTGGACGGTGGGGAGTGGTGGACGGTGGGGAGTGGTGGACGATCGGGAGTGGTGGACGGGGGGCCAGGCTATTTCCACTCTGAAAGAGAAGATTGATTTAAGGAAATTCATGGAGTCACTCACCAAGCCCGGCCCAATAAGAGGCGTCCTATTGGTGGACGATGGGGAGTGGTGGACAGGGGAGCCAGGCTTTTTCCACTCTGAAAGAGAATATTGATTTGAGGAAATTCATGGAGTCACTTACTAAGCCCGGCCCGATAAGAGGCTCCTAGTGGTGGACGGTGGGGAGTGGTGGACGATGGGAAGTGGTGGACGGGGGGCCAAGCTATTCTCACTCTGAAAAAGAAGATTGATTTGAGGAAATCATGGATTCACTCACCAAGCCCGGCCCAATAAGAGGCGTCCTAGTGGTGGACGATGGGGAGTGGTGGACAGGGGAGCCAGGTTTTTCCACTCTGAAAGAGAATATTGATTTGAGGAAATTCATGGAGTCACTTACTAAGCCCGGCCCGATAAGAGGCTCCTAGTGGTGGACGATGGGGATTGGTGGACGGTGGGGAGTGGTGGACGATGGGGAGTGGTGGACGATGGGGAGTGGTGGACGATGGGGAGTGGTGGACGGGGGGCCAGGCTATTCTCACTCTGAAAAAGAAGATTGATTTGAGGAAATCATGGATTCACTCACCAAGCCCGGCCCGATAAGAGGCTCCTAGTGGTGGACGGTGAGGAGTGGTGGACGGTGGGGAGTGGTGGACGATCGGGAGTGGTGGACGGGGGGCCAGGCTATTTCCACTCTGAAAGAGAAGATTGATTTAAGGAAATTCATGGAGTCACTCACCAAGCCCGGCCCAATAAAAGGCGTCCTATTGGTGGACGATGGGGAGTGGTGGACAGGGGAGCCAGGCTTTTTCCACTCTGAAAGAGAATATTGATTTGAGGAAATTCATGGAGTCACTTACTAAGCCCGGCCCGATAAGAGGCTCCTAGTGGTGGACGGTGGGGAGTGGTGGACGGTGGGGAGTGGTGGACGGTGGGGAGTGGTGGACGATGGGGAGTGGTGGACGATGGGGAGTGGTGGACGGGGGGCCAGGCTATTCTCACTCTGAAAAAGAAGATTGATTTGAGGAAATCATGGATTCACTCACCAAGCCCGGCCCAATAAGAGGCGTCCTAGTGGTGGACGATGGGGAGTGGTGGACAGGGGAGCCAGGCTTTTTCCACTCTGAAAGAGAATATTGATTTGAGGAAATTCATGGAGTCACTTACTAAGCCCGGCCCGATAAGAGGCTCCTAGTGGTGGACGGTGGGGAGTGGTGGACGATGGGGAGTGGTGGACGGGGGGCCAGGCTATTCTCACTCTGAAAAAGAAGATTGATTTGAGGAAATCATGGATTCACTCACTAAGCCCGGCCCAATAAGAGGCGTCCTAGTGGTGGTCGATTGGGAGTGGTGGACAGGGGGGCCAGGCTATTTCCACTCTGAAAGAGAAAACTGATTTGAGGAAATTCATGAAGTCACTCACTAAGCCCGGCCCATCAGCGGTGTCCTAGTGGTTGACGATGGGGAGTGGTGGACAGGGGAGCCAGGCTTTTTCCACTCTGAAAGAGAATATTGATTTGAGGAAATTCATGGAGTCACTTACTAAGCCCAGCCCGATAAGAGGCTCCTAGTGGTGGACGGTGGGGAGTGGTGGACGGTGGGGAGTGGTGGACGATGGGGAGTGGTGGACGATGGGGAGTGGTGGACGGGGGGCCAGGCTATTCTCACTCTGAAAAAGAAGATTGATTTGAGGAAATCATGGATTCACTCACCAAGCCCGGCCCAATAACAAGGCGTCCTAGTGGTGGACGATGGGGAGTGGTGGACAGGGGAGCCAGGCTTTTTCCACCCTGAAAGAGAATATTGATTTGAGGAAATTCATGGAGTCTTTTACTAAGCCCGGCCCGATAAGAGGCTCCTAGTGGTGGACGGTGGGGAGTGGTGGACGGTGGGGAGTGGTGGACGATGGGGAGTGGTGGACGATGGGGAGTGGTGGACGGGGGGCCAGGCTATTCTCATTCTGAAAAAGAAGATTGATTTGAGGAAATCATGGATTCACTCACTAAGCCCGGCCCAATAAGAGGCTCCTAGTGGTGGACGGTGAGGAGTGGTGGACGGTGGGGAGTGGTGGACGATCGGGAGTGGTGGACGATCGGGAGTGGTGGACGGGGGGCCAGGCTATTTCCACTCTGAAAGAGAAGATTGTATTGAGGAAATTCATGGATTCACTCACCAAGCCCGGCCCGATAAGAGGCTCCTAGTGGTGGACGGTGAGGAGTGGTGGACGGTGAGGAGTGGTGGACGGTGGGGAGTGGTGGACGGTGGGGAGTGGTGGACGATCGGGAGTGGTGGACGGGGGGCCAGGCTATTTCCACTCTGAAAGAGAAGATTGATTTAAGGAAATTCATGGAGTCACTCACCAAGCCCGGCCCAATAAGAGGCGTCCTATTGGTGGACGATGGGGAGTGGTGGACAGGGGAGCCAGGCTTTTTCCACTCTGAAAGAGAATATTGATTTGAGGAAATTCATGGAGTCACTTACTAAGCCCGGCCCGATAAGAGGCTCCTAGTGGTGGACGGTGGGGAGTGGTGGACGATGGGAAGTGGTGGACGGGGGGCCAAGCTATTCTCACTCTGAAAAAGAAGATTGATTTGAGGAAATCATGGATTCACTCACCAAGCCCGGCCCAATAAGAGGCGTCCTAGTGGTGGACGATGGGGAGTGGTGGACAGGGGAGCCAGGTTTTTCCACTCTGAAAGAGAATATTGATTTGAGGAAATTCATGGAGTCACTTACTAAGCCCGGCCCGATAAGAGGCTCCTAGTGGTGGACGATGGGGATTGGTGGACGGTGGGGAGTGGTGGACGATGGGGAGTGGTGGACGATGGGGAGTGGTGGACGATGGGGAGTGGTGGACGGGGGGCCAGGCTATTCTCACTCTGAAAAAGAAGATTGATTTGAGGAAATCATGGATTCACTCACCAAGCCCGGCCCGATAAGAGGCTCCTAGTGGTGGACGGTGAGGAGTGGTGGACGGTGGGGAGTGGTGGACGATCGGGAGTGGTGGACGGGGGGCCAGGCTATTTCCACTCTGAAAGAGAAGATTGATTTAAGGAAATTCATGGAGTCACTCACCAAGCCCGGCCCAATAAAAGGCGTCCTATTGGTGGACGATGGGGAGTGGTGGACAGGGGAGCCAGGCTTTTTCCACTCTGAAAGAGAATATTGATTTGAGGAAATTCATGGAGTCACTTACTAAGCCCGGCCCGATAAGAGGCTCCTAGTGGTGGACGGTGGGGAGTGGTGGACGGTGGGGAGTGGTGGACGGTGGGGAGTGGTGGACGATGGGGAGTGGTGGACGATGGGGAGTGGTGGACGGGGGGCCAGGCTATTCTCACTCTGAAAAAGAAGATTGATTTGAGGAAATCATGGATTCACTCACCAAGCCCGGCCCAATAAGAGGCGTCCTAGTGGTGGACGATGGGGAGTGGTGGACAGGGGAGCCAGGCTTTTTCCACTCTGAAAGAGAATATTGATTTGAGGAAATTCATGGAGTCACTTACTAAGCCCGGCCCGATAAGAGGCTCCTAGTGGTGGACGGTGGGGAGTGGTGGACGATGGGGAGTGGTGGACGGGGGGCCAGGCTATTCTCACTCTGAAAAAGAAGATTGATTTGAGGAAATCATGGATTCACTCACTAAGCCCGGCCCAATAAGAGGCGTCCTAGTGGTGGTCGATTGGGAGTGGTGGACAGGGGGGCCAGGCTATTTCCACTCTGAAAGAGAAAACTGATTTGAGGAAATTCATGAAGTCACTCACTAAGCCCGGCCCATCAGCGGTGTCCTAGTGGTTGACGATGGGGAGTGGTGGACAGGGGAGCCAGGCTTTTTCCACTCTGAAAGAGAATATTGATTTGAGGAAATTCATGGAGTCACTTACTAAGCCCAGCCCGATAAGAGGCTCCTAGTGGTGGACGGTGGGGAGTGGTGGACGGTGGGGAGTGGTGGACGATGGGGAGTGGTGGACGATGGGGAGTGGTGGACGGGGGGCCAGGCTATTCTCACTCTGAAAAAGAAGATTGATTTGAGGAAATCATGGATTCACTCACCAAGCCCGGCCCAATAACAAGGCGTCCTAGTGGTGGACGATGGGGAGTGGTGGACAGGGGAGCCAGGCTTTTTCCACCCTGAAAGAGAATATTGATTTGAGGAAATTCATGGAGTCTTTTACTAAGCCCGGCCCGATAAGAGGCTCCTAGTGGTGGACGGTGGGGAGTGGTGGACGGTGGGGAGTGGTGGACGATGGGGAGTGGTGGACGATGGGGAGTGGTGGACGGGGGGCCAGGCTATTCTCATTCTGAAAAAGAAGATTGATTTGAGGAAATCATGGATTCACTCACTAAGCCCGGCCCAATAAGAGGCTCCTAGTGGTGGACGGTGAGGAGTGGTGGACGGTGGGGAGTGGTGGACGATCGGGAGTGGTGGACGATCGGGAGTGGTGGACGGGGGGCCAGGCTATTTCCACTCTGAAAGAGAAGATTGTATTGAGGAAATTCATGGATTCACTCACCAAGCCCGGCCCGATAAGAGGCTCCTAGTGGTGGACGGTGAGGAGTGGTGGACGGTGAGGAGTGGTGGACGGTGGGGAGTGGTGGACGGTGGGGAGTGGTGGACGATCGGGAGTGGTGGACGGGGGGCCAGGCTATTTCCACTCTGAAAGAGAAGATTGATTTAAGGAAATTCATGGAGTCACTCACCAAGCCCGGCCCAATAAGAGGCGTCCTATTGGTGGACGATGGGGAGTGATGGACAGGGGAGCCAGGCTTTTTCCACTCTGAAAGAGAATATTGATTTGAGGAAATTCATGGAGTCACTTACTAAGCCCGGCCCGATAAGAGGCTCCTAGTGGTGGACGGTGGGGAGTGGTGGACGATGGGAAGTGGTGGACGGGGGGCCAAGCTATTCTCACTCTGAAAAAGAAGATTGATTTGAGGAAATCATGGATTCACTCACCAAGCCCGGCCCAATAAGAGGCGTCCTAGTGGTGGACGATGGGGAGTGGTGGACAGGGGAGCCAGGTTTTTCCACTCTGAAAGAGAATATTGATTTGAGGAAATTCATGGAGTCACTTACTAAGCCCGGCCCGATAAGAGGCTCCTAGTGGTGGACGATGGGGATTGGTGGACGGTGGGGAGTGGTGGACGATGGGGAGTGGTGGACGATGGGGAGTGGTGGACGATGGGGAGTGGTGGACGGGGGGCCAGGCTATTCTCACTCTGAAAAAGAAGATTGATTTGAGGAAATCATGGATTCACTCACCAAGCCCGGCCCGATAAGAGGCTCCTAGTGGTGGACGGTGAGGAGTGGTGGACGGTGGGGAGTGGTGGACGATCGGGAGTGGTGGACGGGGGGCCAGGCTATTTCCACTCTGAAAGAGAAGATTGATTTAAGGAAATTCATGGAGTCACTCACCAAGCCCGGCCCAATAAAAGGCGTCCTATTGGTGGACGATGGGGAGTGGTGGACAGGGGAGCCAGGCTTTTTCCACTCTGAAAGAGAATATTGATTTGAGGAAATTCATGGAGTCACTTACTAAGCCCGGCCCGATAAGAGGCTCCTAGTGGTGGACGGTGGGGAGTGGTGGACGGTGGGGAGTGGTGGACGGTGGGGAGTGGTGGACGATGGGGAGTGGTGGACGATGGGGAGTGGTGGACGGGGGGCCAGGCTATTCTCACTCTGAAAAAGAAGATTGATTTGAGGAAATCATGGATTCACTCACCAAGCCCGGCCCAATAAGAGGCGTCCTAGTGGTGGACGATGGGGAGTGGTGGACAGGGGAGCCAGGCTTTTTCCACTCTGAAAGAGAATATTGATTTGAGGAAATTCATGGAGTCACTTACTAAGCCCGGCCCGATAAGAGGCTCCTAGTGGTGGACGGTGGGGAGTGGTGGACGATGGGGAGTGGTGGACGGGGGGCCAGGCTATTCTCACTCTGAAAAAGAAGATTGATTTGAGGAAATCATGGATTCACTCACTAAGCCCGGCCCAATAAGAGGCGTCCTAGTGGTGGTCGATTGGGAGTGGTGGACAGGGGGGCCAGGCTATTTCCACTCTGAAAGAGAAAACTGATTTGAGGAAATTCATGAAGTCACTCACTAAGCCCGGCCCATCAGCGGTGTCCTAGTGGTTGACGATGGGGAGTGGTGGACAGGGGAGCCAGGCTTTTTCCACTCTGAAAGAGAATATTGATTTGAGGAAATTCATGGAGTCACTTACTAAGCCCAGCCCGATAAGAGGCTCCTAGTGGTGGACGGTGGGGAGTGGTGGACGGTGGGGAGTGGTGGACGATGGGGAGTGGTGGACGATGGGGAGTGGTGGACGGGGGGCCAGGCTATTCTCACTCTGAAAAAGAAGATTGATTTGAGGAAATCATGGATTCACTCACCAAGCCCGGCCCAATAACAAGGCGTCCTAGTGGTGGACGATGGGGAGTGGTGGACAGGGGAGCCAGGCTTTTTCCACCCTGAAAGAGAATATTGATTTGAGGAAATTCATGGAGTCTTTTACTAAGCCCGGCCCGATAAGAGGCTCCTAGTGGTGGACGGTGGGGAGTGGTGGACGGTGGGGAGTGGTGGACGATGGGGAGTGGTGGACGATGGGGAGTGGTGGACGGGGGGCCAGGCTATTCTCATTCTGAAAAAGAAGATTGATTTGAGGAAATCATGGATTCACTCACTAAGCCCGGCCCAATAAGAGGCTCCTAGTGGTGGACGGTGAGGAGTGGTGGACGGTGGGGAGTGGTGGACGATCGGGAGTGGTGGACGATCGGGAGTGGTGGACGGGGGGCCAGGCTATTTCCACTCTGAAAGAGAAGATTGATTTGAGGAAATTCATGGATTCACTCACCAAGCCCGGCCCGATAAGAGGCTCCTAGTGGTGGACGGTGAGGAGTGGTGGACGGTGAGGAGTGGTGGACGGTGGGGAGTGGTGGACGGTGGGGAGTGGTGGACGATCGGGAGTGGTGGACGGGGGGCCAGGCTATTTCCACTCTGAAAGAGAAGATTGATTTAAGGAAATTCATGGAGTCACTCACCAAGCCCGGCCCAATAAGAGGCGTCCTATTGGTGGACGATGGGGAGTGGTGGACAGGGGAGCCAGGCTTTTTCCACTCTGAAAGAGAATATTGATTTGAGGAAATTCATGGAGTCACTTACTAAGCCCGGCCCGATAAGAGGCTCCTAGTGGTGGACGGTGGGGAGTGGTGGACGATGGGAAGTGGTGGACGGGGGGCCAAGCTATTCTCACTCTGAAAAAGAAGATTGATTTGAGGAAATCATGGATTCACTCACCAAGCCCGGCCCAATAAGAGGCGTCCTAGTGGTGGACGATGGGGAGTGGTGGACAGGGGAGCCAGGTTTTTCCACTCTGAAAGAGAATATTGATTTGAGGAAATTCATGGAGTCACTTACTAAGCCCGGCCCGATAAGAGGCTCCTAGTGGTGGACGATGGGGATTGGTGGACGGTGGGGAGTGGTGGACGATCGGGAGTGGTGGACGGGGGGGCAGGCTATTTCCACTCTGAGAGAGAAGATTGATTTAAGGAAATTCATGGAGTCTTTCACCAAGCCCGGCCCAATAAGAGGCGTCCTAGTGGTGGACGATGGGGAGTGGTATACAGAGGAGCCAGGCTTTTTCCATTCTGAAAGAGAATATTGATTTGAGGAAATTCATGGAGTCACTTACTAAGCCCGGCCCGATAAGAGGCTCCTAGTGGTGGACGGTGGGGAGTGGGTGGTGGACGGTAGGGAGTGGTGGACGATGGGGAGTGGTGGACGATGGGGAGTGGTGGACGGGGGGCCAGGCTATTCTCACTCTGAAAAAGAAGATTGATTTGAGGAAATCATGGATTCACTCACCAAGCCCGGCCCAATAACAAGGCGTCCTAGTGGTGGACGATGGGGAGTGGTGGACAGGGGAGCCAGGCTTTTTCCACCCTGAAAGAGAATATTGATTTGAGGAAATTCATGGAGTCACTTACTAAGCCCGGCCCGATAAGAGGCTCCTAGTGGTGGACGGTGGGGAGTGGTGGACGGTGGGGAGTGGTGGACGGTGGGGAGTGGTGGACGATGGGGAGTGGTGGACGATGGGGAGTGGTGGACGATGGGGAGTGGTGGACGGGGGGCCAGGCTATTCTCACTCTGAAAAAGAAGATTGATTTGAGGAAATCATGGATTCACTCACCAAGCCCGGCCCGATAAGAGGCTCCTAGTGGTGGACGGTGAGGAGTGGTGGACGGTGGGGAGTGGTGGACGATCGGGAGTGGTGGACGGGGGGCCAGGCTATTTCCACTCTGAAAGAGAAGATTGATTTAAGGAAATTCATGGAGTCACTCACCAAGCCCGGCCCAATAAAAGGCGTCCTATTGGTGGACGATGGGGAGTGGTGGACAGGGGAGCCAGGCTTTTTCCACTCTGAAAGAGAATATTGATTTGAGGAAATTCATGGAGTCACTTACTAAGCCCGGCCCGATAAGAGGCTCCTAGTGGTGGACGGTGGGGAGTGGTGGACGGTGGGGAGTGGTGGACGGTGGGGAGTGGTGGACGATGGGGAGTGGTGGACGATGGGGAGTGGTGGACGGGGGGCCAGGCTATTCTCACTCTGAAAAAGAAGATTGATTTGAGGAAATCATGGATTCACTCACCAAGCCCGGCCCAATAAGAGGCGTCCTAGTGGTGGACGATGGGGAGTGGTGGACAGGGGAGCCAGGCTTTTTCCACTCTGAAAGAGAATATTGATTTGAGGAAATTCATGGAGTCACTTACTAAGCCCGGCCCGATAAGAGGCTCCTAGTGGTGGACGGTGGGGAGTGGTGGACGATGGGAAGTGGTGGACGGGGGGCCAAGCTATTCTCACTCTGAAAAAGAAGATTGATTTGAGGAAATCATGGATTCACTCACCAAGCCCGGCCCAATAAGAGGCGTCCTAGTGGTGGACGATGGGGAGTGGTGGACAGGGGAGCCAGGTTTTTCCACTCTGAAAGAGAATATTGATTTGAGGAAATCCATGGAGTCACTTACTAAGCCCGGCCCGATAAGAGGCTCCTAGTGGTGGACGATGGGGAGTGGTGGACGGTGGGGAGTGGTGGACGATCGGGAGTGGTGGACGGGGGGCCAGGCTATTTCCACTCTGAGAGAGAAGATTGATTTGAGGAAATTCATGAAGTCACTTACTAAGCCCGGCCCGATAAGAGGCTCCTAGTGGTGGACGATGGGGATTGGTGGACGGTGGGGAGTGGTGGACGATCGGGAGTGGTGGACGGGGGGGCAGGCTATTTCCACTCTGAGAGAGAAGATTGATTTAAGGAAATTCATGGAGTCTTTCACCAAGCCCGGCCCAATAAGAGGCGTCCTAGTGGTGGACGATGGGGAGTGGTATACAGAGGAGCCAGGCTTTTTCCATTCTGAAAGAGAATATTGATTTGAGGAAATTCATGGAGTCACTTACTAAGCCCGGCCCGATAAGAGGCTCCTAGTGGTGGACGGTGGGGAGTGGGTGGTGGACGGTAGGGAGTGGTGGACGATGGGGAGTGGTGGACGATGGGGAGTGGTGGACGGGGGGCCAGGCTATTCTCACTCTGAAAAAGAAGATTGATTTGAGGAAATCATGGATTCACTCACCAAGCCCGGCCCAATAACAAGGCGTCCTAGTGGTGGACGATGGGGAGTGGTGGACAGGGGAGCCAGGCTTTTTCCACCCTGAAAGAGAATATTGATTTGAGGAAATTCATGGAGTCACTTACTAAGCCCGGCCCGATAAGAGGCTCCTAGTGGTGGACGGTGGGGAGTGGTGGACGGTGGGGAGTGGTGGACGGTGGGGAGTGGTGGACGATGGGGAGTGGTGGACGATGGGGAGTGGTGGACGATGGGGAGTGGTGGACGGGGGGCCAGGCTATTCTCACTCTGAAAAAGAAGATTGATTTGAGGAAATCATGGATTCACTCACCAAGCCCGGCCCGATAAGAGGCTCCTAGTGGTGGACGGTGAGGAGTGGTGGACGGTGGGGAGTGGTGGACGATCGGGAGTGGTGGACGGGGGGCCAGGCTATTTCCACTCTGAAAGAGAAGATTGATTTAAGGAAATTCATGGAGTCACTCACCAAGCCCGGCCCAATAAAAGGCGTCCTATTGGTGGACGATGGGGAGTGGTGGACAGGGGAGCCAGGCTTTTTCCACTCTGAAAGAGAATATTGATTTGAGGAAATTCATGGAGTCACTTACTAAGCCCGGCCCGATAAGAGGCTCCTAGTGGTGGACGGTGGGGAGTGGTGGACGGTGGGGAGTGGTGGACGGTGGGGAGTGGTGGACGATGGGGAGTGGTGGACGATGGGGAGTGGTGGACGGGGGGCCAGGCTATTCTCACTCTGAAAAAGAAGATTGATTTGAGGAAATCATGGATTCACTCACCAAGCCCGGCCCAATAAGAGGCGTCCTAGTGGTGGACGATGGGGAGTGGTGGACAGGGGAGCCAGGCTTTTTCCACTCTGAAAGAGAATATTGATTTGAGGAAATTCATGGAGTCACTTACTAAGCCCGGCCCGATAAGAGGCTCCTAGTGGTGGACGGTGGGGAGTGGTGGACGATGGGAAGTGGTGGACGGGGGGCCAAGCTATTCTCACTCTGAAAAAGAAGATTGATTTGAGGAAATCATGGATTCACTCACCAAGCCCGGCCCAATAAGAGGCGTCCTAGTGGTGGACGATGGGGAGTGGTGGACAGGGGAGCCAGGTTTTTCCACTCTGAAAGAGAATATTGATTTGAGGAAATCCATGGAGTCACTTACTAAGCCCGGCCCGATAAGAAGCTCCTAGTGGTGGACGATGGGGAGTGGTGGACGGTGGGGAGTGGTGGACGATCGGGAGTGGTGGACGGGGGGCCAGGCTATTTCCACTCTGAGAGAGAAGATTGATTTGAGGAAATTCATGAAGTCACTTACTAAGCCCGGCCCGATAAGAGGCTCCTAGTGGTGGACGGTGGGGAGTGGTGGACGGTAGGGAGTGGTGGACGATGGGGAGTGGTGGACGATGGGGAGTGGTGGACGGAGGGCCAGGCTATTCTCACTCTGAAAAAGACGATTGATTTGAGGAAATCATGGAGTCACGCACCAAGCCCGGCCCAATAAGAGGCGTCCTAGTGGTGGACGATGGGGAGTGGTGGACAGGAGGACCAGGCTTTTTCCACCCTGAAAGAGAATATTGAATTGAGGAAATTCATGGAGTCACTTACTAAGCCCGGCCCGATAAGAGGCTCCTAGTGGTGGACGGTGGGGAGTGGTGGACGGTGGGGAGTGGTGGACGATGGGGAGTGGTGGAAGATGGGGAGTGGTGGCCGGGGGCCCGGCTATTCTCTTTCTGAAAAAGAAGATTGATTTGAGGAAATCATGGATTCACTCACCAAGCCCAGCCCAATAAGAGGCGTCCTAGTGGTGGACGATGGGGAGTGGTGGACAGGGGAGCCAGGCTTTTTCCACCCTGGAAGAGAATATTGATTTGAGGAAATTCATGGAGTCACTTACTAAGCCCGGCCCGATAAAAGGCTCCTAGTGGTGGACGGTGGGGAGTGGTGGACGATGGGGAGTGGTGGACGATGGGGAGTGGTGGACGATGGGGAGTGGTGGACGGGGGGCCAGGCTATTCTCACTCTGAAAAAGAAGATTGATTTGAGGAAATCATGGATTCACTCACCAAGCCCGGCCCAATAAGAGGCGTCCTAGTGGTGGACGATGGGGAGTGGTGGACAGGGGAGCCAGGCTTTTTCCACTCTGAAAGAGAATATTGATTTGAGGAAATTCATGGAGTCACTTACTAAGCCCGGCCCGATAAGAGGCTCCTAGTGGTGGACGGTGGGGAGTGGTGGACGATGGGAAGTGGTGGACGGGGGGCCAAGCTATTCTCACTCTGAAAAAGAAGATTGATTTGAGGAAATCATGGATTCACTCACCAAGCCCGGCCCAATAAGAGGCGTCCTAGTGGTGGACGATGGGGAGTGGTGGACAGGGGAGCCAGGTTTTTCCACTCTTAAAGAGAATATTGATTTGAGGAAATTCATGGAGTCACTTACTAAGCCCGGCCCGATAAGAGGCTCCTAGTGGTGGACGATGGGGAGTGGTGGACGGTGGGGAGTGGTGGACGATCGGGAGTGGTGGACGGGGGGCCAGGCTATTTCCACTCTGAGAGAGAAGATTGATTTGAGGAAATTCATGGAGTCACTTACTAAGCCCGGCCCGATAAGAGGCTCCTAGTGGTGGACGGTGGGGAGTGGTGGACGATGGGGAGTGGTGGAAGATGGGGAGTGGTGGCCGGGGGCCCGGCTATTCTCTTTCTGAAAAAGAAGATTGATTTGAGGAAATCATGGATTCACTCACCAAGCCCAGCCCAATAAGAGGCGTCCTAGTGGTGGACGATGGGGAGTGGTGGACAGGAGAGCCAGGCTTTTTCCACCCTGAAAGAGAATATTGATTTGAGGAAATTCATGGAGTCACTTACTAAGCCCGGCCCGATAAGAGGCTCCTAGTGGTGGACGGTGGGGAGTGGTGGACGATGGGGAGTGGTGGACGATGGGGAGTGGTGGACGGGGGGCCAGGCTATTCTCACTCTGAAAAAGAAGATTGATTTGAGGAAATCATGGATTCACTCACCAAGCCCGGCCCAATAAGAGGCGTCCTAGTGGTGGACGATGGGGAGTGGTGGACAGGGGAGCCAGGCTTTTCCCACTCTGAAAGAGAATATTGATTTGAGGAAATTCATGGAGTCACTTACTAAGCCCGGCCCGATAAGAGGCTCCTAGTGGTGGACGGTGGGGAGTGGTGGACGGTGGGGAGTGGTGGACGATGGGGAGTGGTGGACGATGGGGAGTGGTGGACGATGGGGAGTGGTGGACGATGGGGAGTGGTGGACGGGGGGCCAGGCTATTCTCACTCTGAAAAAGAAGATTGACTTGAGGAAATCATGGATTCACTCACCAAGCCCGGCCCAATAAGAGGCGTCCTAGTGGTGGACAATGGGGAGTGGTGGACAGGGGAGCCAGGCTTTTTCCACTCTGAAAGAGAATATTGATTTGAGGAAATTTATGGAGTCACTTACTAAGCCCGGCCCGATAAGAGGCTCCTAGTGGTGGACGGTGGGGAGTGGTGGACGATGGGGAGTGGTGGACGGGGGGCCAGGCTATTCTCACTCTGAAAAAGAAGATTGATTTGAGGAAATCATGGATTCACTCACTAAGCCCGGCCCAATAAGAGGCGTCCTAGTGGTGGACGATTGGGAGTGGTGGACAGGGGGGCCAGGCTATTTCCACTCTGAAAGAGAAAACTGATTTGAGGAAATTCATGAAGTCACTCACTAAGCCCGGCCCATCAGCGGTGTCCTAGTGGTTGACGATGGGGAGTGGTGGACAGGGGAGCCAGGCTTTTTCCACTCTGAAAGAGAATATTGATTTGAGGAAATTCATGGAGTCACTTACTAAGCCCGGCCCGATAAGAGGCTCCTAGTGGTGGACGGTGGGGAGTGGTGGACGGTGGGGAGTGGTGGACGATGGGGAGTGGTGGACGATGGGGAGTGGTGGACGGGGGGCCAGGCTATTCTCATTCTGAAAAAGAAGATTGATTTGAGGAAATCATGGATTCACTCACTAAGCCCGGCCCAATAACAAGGCGTCCTAGTGGTGGACGATGGGGAGTGGTGGTCAGGGGAGCCAGGCTTTTTCCACCCTGAAAGAGAATATTGATTTGAGGAAATTCATGGAGTCACTTACTAAGCCCGGCCCGATAAGAGGCTCCTAGTGGTGGACGGTGGGGAGTGGTGGACGGTGGGGAGTGGTGGACGATGGGGAGTGGTGGACGATGGGGAGTGGTGGACGGGGGGCCAGGCTATTCTCATTCTGAAAAAGAAGATTGATTTGAGGAAATCATGGATTCACTCACTAAGCCCGGCCCAATAAGAGGCTCCTAGTGGTGGACGGTGAGGAGTGGTGGACGGTGGGGAGTGGTGGACGATCGGGAGTGGTGGACGATCGGGAGTGGTGGACGGGGGGCCAGGCTATTTCCACTCTGAAAGAGAAGATTGATTTGAGGAAATTCATGGATTCACTCACCAAGCCCGGCCCGATAAGAGGCTCCTAGTGGTGGACGGTGAGGAGTGGTGGACGGTGAGGAGTGGTGGACGGTGGGGAGTGGTGGACGGTGGGGAGTGGTGGACGATCGGGAGTGGTGGACGGGGGGCCAGGCTATTTCCACTCTGAAAGAGAAGATTGATTTAAGGAAATTCATGGAGTCACTCACCAAGCCCGGCCCAATAAGAGGCGTCCTATTGGTGGACGATGGGGAGTGGTGGACAGGGGAGCCAGGCTTTTTCCACTCTGAAAGAGAATATTGATTTGAGGAAATTCATGGAGTCACTTACTAAGCCCGGCCCGATAAGAGGCTCCTAGTGGTGGACGATGGGGAGTGGTGGACGATGGGGAGTGGTGGACGGTGGGGAGTGGTGGACGGTAGGGAGTGGTGGACGATGGGGAGTGGTGGACGATGGGGAGTGGTGGACGGGGGGCCAGGCTATTCTCACTCTGAAAAAGAAGATTGATTTGAGGAAATCATGGATTCACTCACCAAGCCCGGCCCAATAACAAGGCGTCCTAGTGGTGGACGATGGGGAGTGGTGGACAGGGGAGCCAGGCTTTTTCCACCCTGAAAGAGAATATTGATTTGAGGAAATTCATGGAGTCACTTACTAAGCCCGGCCCGATAAGAGGCTCCTAGTGGTGGACGATGGGGAGTGGTGGACGATGGGGAGTGGTGGACGGTGGGGAGTGGTGGACGGTAGGGAGTGGTGGACGATGGGGAGTGGTGGACGATGGGGAGTGGTGGACGGGGGGCCAGGCTATTCTCACTCTGAAAAAGAAGATTGATTTGAGGAAATCATGGATTCACTCACCAAGCCCGGCCCAATAACAAGGCGTCCTAGTGGTGGACGATGGGGAGTGGTGGACAGGGGAGCCAGGCTTTTTCCACCCTGAAAGAGAATATTGATTTGAGGAAATTCATGGAGTCACTTACTAAGCCCGGCCCGATAAGAGGCTCCTAGTGGTGGACGGTGGGGAGTGGTGGACGGTGGGGAGTGGTGGACGATGGGGAGTGGTGGACGATGGGGAGTGGTGGACGATGGGGAGTGGTGGACGATGGGGAGTGGTGGACGGGGGGCCAGGCTATTCTCACTCTGAAAAAGAAGATTGATTTGAGGAAATCATAGATTCACTCACCAAGCCCGGCCCAATAAGAGGCGTCCTAGTGGTGGACGATGGGGAGTGGTGGACAGGGGAGCCAGGCTTTTTCCACTCTGAAAGAGAATATTGATTTGAGGAAATTCATGGAGTCACTTACTAAGCCCGGCCCGATAAGAGGCTCCTAGTGGTGGACGGTGGGGAGTGGTGGACGATGGGAAGTGGTGGACGGGGGGCCAAGCTATTCTCACTCTGAAAAAGAAGATTGATTTGAGGAAATTCATGGAGTCACTTACTAAGCCCGGCCCGATAAGAGGCTCCTAGTGGTGGACGGTGGGGAGTGGTGGACGGTGGGGAGTGGTGGACGATGGGGAGTGGTGGACGATGGGGAGTGGTGGACGGGGGGCCAGGCTATTCTCATTCTGAAAAAGAAGATTGATTTGAGGAAATCATGGATTCACTCACTAAGCCCGGCCCAATAAGAGGCTCCTAGTGGTGGACGGTGAGGAGTGGTGGACGGTGGGGAGTGGTGGACGATCGGGAGTGGTGGACGATCGGGAGTGGTGGACGGGGGGCCAGGCTATTTCCACTCTGAAAGAGAAGATTGATTTGAGGAAATTCATGGATTCACTCACCAAGCCCGGCCCGATAAGAGGCTCCTAGTGGTGGACGGTGAGGAGTGGTGGACGGTGAGGAGTGGTGGACGGTGGGGAGTGGTGGACGGTGGGGAGTGATGGACGATCGGGAGTGGTGGACGGGGGGCCAGGCTATTTTCACTCTGAAAGAGAAGATTGATTTAAGGAAATTCATGGAGTCACTCACCAAGCCCGGCCCAATAAGAGGCGTCCTATTGGTGGACGATGGGGAGTGGTGGACAGGGGAGCCAGGCTTTTTCCACTCTGAAAGAGAATATTGATTTGAGGAAATTCATGGAGTCACTTACTAAGCCCGGCCCGATAAGAGGCTCCTAGTGATGGACGGTGGGGAGTGGTGGACGATGGGAAGTGGTGGACGGGGGGGCCAAGCTATTCTCACTCTGAAAAAGAAGATTGATTTGAGGAAATCATGGATTCACTCACCAAGCCCGGCCCAATAAGAGGCGTCCTAGTGGTGGACGATGGGGAGTGGTGGACAGGGGAGCCAGGTTTTTCCACTCTGAAAGAGAATATTGATTTGAGGAAATTCATGGAGTCACTTACTAAGCCCGGCCCGATAAGAGGCTCCTAGTGGTGGACGATGGGGAGTGGTGGACGATGGGGAGTGGTGGACGGTGGGGAGTGGTGGACGGTAGGGAGTGGTGGACGATGGGGAGTGGTGGACGATGGGGAGTGGTGGACGGGGGGCCAGGCTATTCTCACTCTGAAAAAGAAGATTGATTTGAGGAAATCATGGATTCACTCACCAAGCCCGGCCCAATAACAAGGCGTCCTAGTGGTGGACGATGGGGAGTGGTGGACAGGGGAGCCAGGCTTTTTCCACCCTGAAAGAGAATATTGATTTGAGGAAATTCATGGAGTCACTTACTAAGCCCGGCCCGATAAGAGGCTCCTAGTGGTGGACGGTGGGGAGTGGTGGACGGTGGGGAGTGGTGGACGGTGGGGAGTGGTGGACGATGGGGAGTGGTGGACGATGGGGAGTGGTGGACGGGGGGCCAGGCTATTCTCACTCTGAAAAAGAAGATTGATTTGAGGAAATCATAGATTCACTCACCAAGCCCGGCCCAATAAGAGGCGTCCTAGTGGTGGACGATGGGGAGTGGTGGACAGGGGAGCCAGGCTTTTTCCACTCTGAAAGAGAATATTGATTTGAGGAAATTCATGGAGTCACTTACTAAGCCCGGCCCGATAAGAGGCTCCTAGTGGTGGACGGTGGGGAGTGGTGGACGATGGGAAGTGGTGGACGGGGGGCCAAGCTATTCTCACTCTGAAAAAGAAGATTGATTTGAGGAAATCATGGATTCACTCACCAAGCCCGGCCCAATAAGAGGCGTCCTAGTGGTGGACGATGGGGAGTGGTGGACAGGGGAGCCAGGTTTTTCCACTCTGAAAGAGAATATTGATTTGAGGAAATTCATGGAGTCACTTACTAAGCCCGGCCCGATAAGAGGCTCCTAGTGGTGGACGATGGGGAGTGGTGGACGGTGGGGAGTGGTGGACGATCGGGAGTGGTGGACGGGGGGCCAGGCTATTTCCACTCTGAGAGAGAAGATTGATTTGAGGAAATTCATGGAGTCACTTACTAAGCCCGGCCCGATAAGAGGCTCCTAGTGGTGGACGGTGGGGAGTGGTGGACGGTAGGGAGTGGTGGACGATGGGGAGTGGTGGACGGAGGGCCAGGCTATTCTCACTCTGAAAAAGACGATTGATTTGAGGAAATCATGGAGTCACGCACCAAGCCCGGCCCAATAAGAGGCGTCCTAGTGGTGGACGATGGGGAGTGGTGGACAGGAGGGCCAGGCTTTTTCCACCCTGAAAGAGAATATTGATTTGAGGAAATTCATGGAGTCACTTACTAAGCCCGGCCCGATAAGAGGCTCCTAGTGGTGGACGGTGGGGAGTGGTGGACGGTGGGGAGTGGTGGACGATGGGGAGTGGTGGAAGATGGGGAGTGGTGGCCGGGGGCCCGGCTATTCTCTTTCTGAAAAAGAAGATTGATTTGAGGAAATCATGGATGCACTCACCAAGCCCAGCCCAATAAGAGGCGTCCTAGTGGTGGACGATGGGGAGTGGTGGACAGGGGAGCCAGGTTTTTCCACTCTGAAAGAGAATATTGATTTGAGGAAATTCATGGAGTCACTTACTAAGCCCGGCCCGATAAGAGGCTCCTAGTGGTGGACGATGGGGAGTGGTGGACGGTGGGGAGTGGTGGACGATAGGGAGTGGTGGACGGGGGGCCAGGCTATTTCCACTCTGAGAGAGAAGATTGATTTGAGGAAATTCATGGAGTCACTTACTAAGCCCGGCCCGATAAGAGGCTCCTAGTGGTGGACGGTGGGGAGTGGTGGACGGTAGGGAGTGGTGGACGATGGGGAGTGGTGGACGATGGGGAGTGGTGGACGGAGGGCCAGGCTATTCTCACTCTGAAAAAGACGATTGATTTGAGGAAATCATGGAGTCACGCACCAAGCCCGGCCCAATAAGAGGCGTCCTAGTGGTGGACGATGGGGAGTGGTGGACAGGAGGGCCAGGCTTTTTCCACCCTGAAAGAGAATATTGAATTGAGGAAATTCATGGAGTCACTTACTAAGCCCGGCCCGATAAGAGGCTCCTAGTGGTGGACGGTGGGGAGTGGTGGACGGTGGGGAGTGGTGGACGATGGGGAGTGGTGGACGATGGGGAGTGGTGGAAGATGGGGAGTGGTGGCCGGGGGCCCGGCTATTCTCTTTCTGAAAAAGAAGATTGATTTGAGGAAATCATGGATTCACTCACCAAGCCCAGCCCAATAAGAGGCGTCCTAGTGGTGGACGATGGGGAGTGGTGGACAGGGGAGCCAGGTTTTTCCACTCTGAAAGAGAATATTGATTTGAGGAAATTCATGGAGTCACTTACTAAGCCCGGCCCGATAAGAGGCTCCTAGTGGTGGACGGTGGGGAGTGGTGGACGGTAGGGAGTGGTGGACGATGGGGAGTGGTGGACGATGGGGAGTGGTGGACGGAGGGCCAGGCTATTCTCACTCTGAAAAAGACGATTGATTTGAGGAAATCATGGAGTCACGCACCAAGCCCGGCCCAATAAGAGGCGTCCTAGTGGTGGACGATGGGGAGTGGTGGACAGGAGGGCCAGGCTTTTTCCACCCTGAAAGAGAATATTGAATTGAGGAAATTCATGGAGTCACTTACTAAGCCCGGCCCGATAAGAGGCTCCTAGTGGTGGACGGTGGGGAGTGGTGGACGGTGGGGAGTGGTGGACGATGGGGAGTGGTGGAAGATGGGGAGTGGTGGCCGGGGGCGCGGCTATTCTCTTTCTGAAAAAGAAGATTGATTTGAGGAAATAATGGATTCACTCACCAAGCCCAGCCCAATAAGAGGCGTCCTAGTGGTGGACGATGGGGAGTGGTGGACAGGGGAGCCAGGTTTTTCCACTCTGAAAGAGAATATTGATTTGAGGAAATTCATGGAGTCACTTACTAAGCCCGGCCCGATAAGAGGCTCCTAGTGGTGGACGATGGGGAGTGGTGGACGGTGGGGAGTGGTGGACGATCGGGAGTGGTGGACGGGGGGCCAGGCTATTTCCACTCTGAGAGAGAAGATTGATTTGAGGAAATTCATGGAGTCACTTACTATGCCCGGCCCGATAAGAGGCTCCTAGTGGTGGACGGTGGGGAGTGGTGGACGATAGGGAGTGGTGGAAGATGGGGAGTGGTGGCCGGGGGCCCGGCTATTCTCTTTCTGAAAAAGAAGATTGATTTGAGGAAATCATGGATTCACTCACCAAGCCCAGCCCAATAAGAGGCGTCCTAGTGGTGGACGATGGGGAGTGGTGGACAGGGGAGCCAGGCTTTTCCCACTCTGAAAGAGAATATTGATTTGAGGAAATTCATGGAGTCACTTACTAAGCCCGGCCCGATAAGAGGCTCCTAGTGGTGGACGGTGGGGAGTGGTGGACGGTGGGGAGTGGTGGACGATGGGGAGTGGTGGACGATGGGGAGTGGTGGACGATGGGGAGTGGTGGACGGGGGGCCAGGCTATTCTCACTCTGAAAAAGAAGATTGACTTGAGGAAATCATGGATTCACTCACCAAGCCCGGCCCAATAAGAGGCGTCCTAGTGGTGGACAATGGGGAGTGGTGGACAGGGGAGCCAGGCTTTTTCCACTCTGAAAGAGAATATTGATTTGAGGAAATTCATGGAGTCACTTACTAAGCCCGGCCCGATAAGAGGCTCCTAGTGGTGGACGGTGGGGAGTGGTGGACGATGGGGAGTGGTGGACGGGGGGCCAGGCTATTCTCACTCTGAAAAAGAAGATTGATTTGAGGAGATCATGGATTCACTCACTAAGCCCGGCCCAATAAGAGGCGTCCTAGTGGTGGACGATTGGGAGTGGTGGACAGGGGGGCCAGGCTATTTCCACTCTGAAAGAGAAAACTGATTTGAGGAAATTCATGAAGTCACTCACTAAGCCCGGCCCATCAGCGGTGTCCTAGTGGTTGACGATGGGGAGTGGTGGACAGGGGAGCCAGGCTTTTTCCACTCTGAAAGAGAATATTGATTTGAGGAAATTCATGGAGTCACTTACTAAGCCCGGCCCGATAAGAGGCTCCTAGTGGTGGACGGTGGGGAGTGGTGGACGGTGGGGAGTGGTGGACGATGGGGAGTGGTGGACGATGGGGAGTGGTGGACGGGGGGCCAGGCTATTCTCACTCTGAAAAAGAAGATTGATTTGAGGAAATCATGGATTCACTCACCAAGCCCGGCCCAATAACAAGGCGTCCTAGTGGTGGACGATGGGGAGTGGTGGACAGGGGAGCCAGGCTTTTTCCACCCTGAAAGAGAATATTGATTTGAGGAAATTCATGGAGTCACTTACTAAGCCCGGCCCGATAAGAGGCTCCTAGTGGTGGACGGTGGGGAGTGGTGGACGCTGGGGAGTGGTGGACGATGAGGAGTGGTGGACGATGGGGAGTGGTGGACGGGGGGCCAGGCTATTCTCATTCTGAAAAAGAAGATTGATTTGAGGAAATCATGGATTCACTCACTAAGCCCGGCCCAATAAGAGGCTCCTAGTGGTGGACGGTGAGGAGTGGTGGACGGTGGGGAGTGGTGGACGATCGGGAGTGGTGGACGATCGGGAGTGGTGGACGGGGGGCCAGGCTATTTCCACTCTGAAAGAGAAGATTGATTTGAGGAAATTCATGGATTCACTCACCAAGCCCGGCCCGATAAGAGGCTCCTAGTGGTGGACGGTGAGGAGTGGTGGACGGTGGGGAGTGGTGGACGATCGGGAGTGGTGGACGGGGGGCCAGGCTATTTCCACTCTGAAAGAGAAGATTGATTTAAGGAAATTCATGGAGTCACTCACCAAGCCCGGCCCAATAAGAGGCGTCCTATTGGTGGACGATGGGGAGTGGTGGACAGGGGAGCCAGGCTTTTTCCACTCTGAAAGAGAATATTGATTTGAGGAAATTCATGGAGTCACTTACTAAGCCCGGCCCGATAAGAGGCTCCTAGTGGTGGACGGTGGGGAGTGGTGGACGATGGGAAGTGGTGGACGGGGGGCCAAGCTATTCTCACTCTGAAAAAGAAGATTGATTTGAGGAAATCATGGATTCACTCACCAAGCCCGGCCCAATAAGAGGCGTCCTAGTGGTGGACGATGGGGAGTGGTGGACAGGGGAGCCAGGTTTTTCCACTCTGAAAGAGAATATTGATTTGAGGAAATTCATGGAGTCACTTACTAAGCCCGGCCCGATAAGAGGCTCCTAGTGGTGGACGATGGGGAGTGGTGGACGGTGGGGAGTGGTGGACGATCGGGAGTGGTGGACGGGGGGCCAGGCTATTTCCACTCTGAGAGAGAAGATTGATTTAAGGAAATTCATGGAGTCTTTCACCAAGCCCGGCCCGATAAGGGGCGTCCTAGTGGTGGACGATCGGGAGTGGTGGACGGGGGCCAGGCTTTTTTCACTCTGAAAGAGAAGATTGATTTGAGGAAATTCATGGAGTCACTTACTCATCCCGGCCCAATAAGGGGCTCCCAGTGGTGGACGATGGGGAGTGGTGGACGGGGGGCCAGGCTATTATCACTCTGAAAGAAAAGATTGATTTAAGGAAATTCACGGAGTCACTTACTAAGCCCGGCCCGATAAGGGGCGTCATAGTGGTGGACGATCGGGAGTGGTGGACGGGGGGCCAGGCTTTTTCCACTCTAAAAGAGAAGATTGATTTGAGAGAATTCATGGAGTCACTTACTAAGCCCGGCCCGATAAGAAGCGTCCTAGTCGTGGACGATGGGGAGTGGTGGACAGGGGAGCCAGGTTTTTCCACTCTGAAAGAGAATATTGATTTGAGGAAATTCATGGAGTCACTTACTAAGCCCGGCCCGATAAGAGGCTCCTAGTGGTGGACGATGGGGAGTGGTGGACGGTGGGGAGTGGTGGACGATCGGGAGTGGTGGACGGGGGGCCAGGCTATTTCCACTCTGAGAGAGAAGATTGATTTAAGGAAATTCATGGAGTCTTTCACCAAGCCCGGCCCGATAAGGGGCGTCCTAGTGGTGGACGATCGGGAGTGGTGGACGGGGGCCAGGCTTTTTTCACTCTGAAAGAGAAGATTGATTTGAGGAAATTCATGGAGTCACTTACTCATCCCGGCCCAATAAGGGGCTCCCAGTGGTGGACGATGGGGAGTGGTGGACGGGGGGCCAGGCTATTATCACTCTGAAAGAAAAGATTGATTTAAGGAAATTCACGGAGTCACTTACTAAGCCCGGCCCGATAAGGGGCGTCATAGTGGTGGACGATCGGGAGTGGTGGACGGGGGGCCAGGCTTTTTCCACTCTAAAAGAGAAGATTGATTTGAGAGAATTCATGGAGTCACTTACTAAGCCCGGCCCGATAAGAAGCGTCCTAGTCGTGGACGATGGGGAGTGGTGGACGATGGGAAGTGGTGGACGGGGGGCCAAGCTATTATCACTCTGAAAGAGAAGATTGATTTGAGGAAATTCACGGAGTCACTTACTAAGCCCGGCCCGATAAGGGGCGTCCTAGTCGTGGACGATGGGGAGTGGTGAACGGGGGGCCAGGCTATTATCACTCTGAAAAAGAAGATTGATTTGAGGAAATCATGGATTCACTCACCAAGCCCGGCCCAATAAAAGGCGTCCTAGTGGTGGACGATCGGGAGTGGTGGACGGGGGGCCAGGCTATTATCACTCTGAAAGAGAAGATTGATTTGAGGAAATCATGGATTCACTCACCAAGCCCGGCCCATTAGCGACGTCCTAGTGGTGGACGATGGGGAGTGGTGGACGGGGGGCCAGGCTATTATCACTCTGAAAGAGAAGATTGATTTAAGGAAATTCACGGAGTCACTTACTAAGCCCGGCCCAATAAGAGGCGTCCTAGTGGTGGACGAACGGGAGTGGTGGACGGGGGGCCAGGCTATTATCATTCTGAAAGAGAAGATTGATTTGAAGAAATCATGGATTCACTCACCAAGCCCGGCCCATTAGCGACGTCCTAGTGGTGGACGATGAGGAGTGGTGGACGGGGGGCCAGGCTATTATCACTCTGAAAGAGAAGATTGATTTGAGGAAATCATGGATTCACTCACCAAGCCCGGCCCAATAAGAGGCGTCCTAGTGGTGGACGATCGGGAGTGGTGGACGGGGGGCCAGGCTATTATCACTCTGAAAGAGAAGATTGATTTGAGGAAATCATGGATTCACTCACCAAGCCCGGCCCAATAAGAGGCGTCCTAGTGGTGGACGAACGGGAGTGGTGGACGGGGGGCCAGGCTATTATCACTCTGAAAGAGAAGATTGATTTGAGGAAATTCACGGAGTCACTTACTAAGCCCGGCCCGATAAGGGGCGTCCTAGTCGTGGACGATGGGGAGTGGTGGACGGGGGGCCAGGCTATTATCACTCTGAAAGAGAAGATTGATTTGAGGAAATCATGGATTCACTCACCAAGCCCGGCCCAATAAGAGGCGTCCTAGTGGTGGACGAACGGGAGTGGTGGACGGGGGGCCAGGCTTTTTCCACTCTGAAAGAGAAGATTGATTTAAGGAAATTCATAGAGTCACTCACCAAGCCCGGCCCAATAAGAGGCGTCCTAGTGGTGGACGATGGGGAGTGGTAGACGGGGGGCCAGGCTTTTTCCACTCTGAAAGAGAAGATTGATTTAAGGAAATTCATAGAGTCACTCACCAAGCCCGGCCCAATAAGAGGCGTCTTAGTGGTGGACGGGGGGCCAGGCTATCATCACTCTGAAAAAGAAGATTGATTTGAGGAAATCATGGATTCACTCACTAAGCCCGGCCCAATAAGAGACGTCCTAGTGGTGGACGATCGGGAGTGGTGTACGGGGGGGCCAGGCTTTTTCCACTCTGAAAGAGAAGATTGATTCAAGGAAATTCATAGAGTCACTTACTAAGCCCGGCCCAATAAGAGGCGTCCTAGTGGTGGACGATGGGGAGTGGTGGACGGGGGGGGCCAGGCTTTTTCCACTCTGAAAGAGAAGATTGATTTAAGGAAATTCATAGAGTCACTCACCAAGCCCGGCCCAATAAGAGGCGTCCTAGTGGTGGACGGGGGGCCAGGCTATCATCACTCTGAAAAAGAAGATTGATTTAAGGAAATTCACGGAGTCACTTACTAAGCCCGGCCCAATAAAAGGCGTCCTAGTGGTGGACGGGGGGCCAGGCTATCATCACTCTGAAAAAGAAGATTGATTTGAGGAAGTCATGGATTCAATCACTAAGCCCGGCCCAATAAGAGGCGTCCTAGCGGTGGACGATCGGGAGTGGTGGACGGGGGGCCAGGCTATTATCACTCTGAAAGAGAAGATTGATTTGAGGAAATCATGGATTCACTCACTAAGCCCGGCCCAATAAGAGGCGTCCTAGTGGTGGACGATGGGGAGTGGTGGACGGGGGGCCAGGCTTTTTCCACTCTGAAAGAGAAGATTGATTTAAGGAAATTCATAGAGTCACTCACCAAGCCCGGCCCAATAAGAGGCGTCCTAGTGGTGGACGATGGGGAGTGGTAGACGGGGGGCCAGGCTTTTTCCACTCTGAAAGAGGAGATTGATTTAAGGAAATTCATAGAGTCACTCACCAAGCCCGGCCCAATAAGAGGCGTCCTAGTGGTGGACGGGGGGCCAGGCTATCATCACTCTGAAAAAGAAGATTGATTTGAGGAAATCATGGATTCACTCACTAAGCCCGGCCCAATAAGAGGCGTCCTAGTGGTGGACGATGGGGAGTGGTAGACGGGGGGCCAGGCTTTTTCCACTCTGAAAGAGAAGATTGATTTAAGGAAATTCATAGAGTCACTCACCAAGCCCGGCCCAATAAGAGGCGTACTAGTGGTGGACGGGGGGCCAGGCTATCATCACTCTGAAAAAGAAGATTGATTTGAGGAAATCATGGATTCACTCACCAAGCCCGGCCCATTAGCGACGTCCTAGTGGTGGACGATGGGGAGTGGTGGACGGGGGGCCAGGTTTTTTCCACTCTGAAAGAGAATATTGATTTGAGGAAATCATGGATTCACTCACTAAGCCCGGCCCAATAAGAGGCGTCCTAGTGGTGGACGGGGGGCCAGGCTTTTTCCACTCTGAAAGAGAAGATTGATTTGAGGAAATCATGGATTCACTCACTAAGCCCGGCCCAATAAGAGGCGTCCTAGTGGTGGATGATCGGGAGTGGTGGACGGGGGGTCAGGCTATTATCACTCTGAAAGAGAAGATTGATTTGAGGAAATTCACGGAGTCACTTACTAAGCCCGGCCCGATAAGGGGCGTCCTAGTGGTGGACGATCAGGAGTGGTGGACGGGGGGCCAGGCTATTATCACTCTGAAAGAGAAGATTGATTTCTGGAAATCATGGATTCACTCACCAAGCCCGGCCCATTAGCGACGTCCTAGTGGTGGACGATGGGGAGTGCTGGACGGGGGCCAGGCTTTTTCCACTCTGAAAGAGAAGATTGATTTAAGGAAATTCATAGAGTCACTCACCAAGCCCGGCCCAATAAGAGGCGTACTAGTGGTGGACGGGGGGCCAGGCTATCATCACTCTGAAAAAGAAGATTGATTTGAGGAAATCATGGATTCACTCACTAAGCCCGGCCCGATAAGAGGCGTCCTAGTGGTGGACGGTCGGGAGTGTTGTACGGGGGGCCAGGCTATTATCACTCTGAAAGAGAAGATTGATTTGAGGAAATCATGGATTCACTCACCAAGCCCGGCCCAATAAGAGGCGTCCTAGTGGTGGACGGGGGGCCAGGCTATTATCACTCTGAAAGAGAAGATTGATTTGAGGAAATCATGGATTCACTCACCAAGCCCGGCCCATTAGCGACGTCCTAGTGGTGGACGATGGGGAGTGGTGGACGGGGGGCCAGGTTTTTTCCACTCTGAAAGAGAATATTGATTTGAGGAAATCATGGATTCACTCACTAAGCCCGGCCCAATAAGAGGCGTCCTAGTGGTGGACGGGGGGCCAGGCTTTTTCCACTCTGAAAGAGAAGATTGATTTGAGGAAATCATGGATTCACTCACTAAGCCCGGCCCAATAAGAGGCGTCCTAGTGGTGGATGATCGGGAGTGGTGGACGGGGGGTCAGGCTATTATCACTCTGAAAGAGAAGATTGATTTGAGGAAATTCACGGAGTCACTTACTAAGCCCGGCCCGATAAGGGGCGTCCTAGTGGTGGACGATCAGGAGTGGTGGACGGGGGGCCAGGCTATTATCACTCTGAAAGAGAAGATTGATTTCTGGAAATCATGGATTCACTCACCAAGCCCGGCCCATTAGCGACGTCCTAGTGGTGGACGATGGGGAGTGCTGGACGGGGGCCAGGCTTTTTCCACTCTGAAAGAGAAGATTGATTTGAGGAAATCATGGATTCACTCACTAAGCCCGGCCCAATAAGAGGCGTCCTAGCGGTGGACGATCGGGAGTGGTGGACGGGGGGCCAGGCTATTATCACTCTGAAAGAGAAGATTGATTTGAGGAAATCATGGATTCACTCACTAAGCCCGGCCCAATAAGAGGCGTCCTAGTGGTGGACGATGGGGAGTGGTGGACGGGGGGCCAGGCTTTTTCCACTCTGAAAGAGAAGATTGATTTAAGGAAATTCATAGAGTCACTCACCAAGCCCGGCCCAATAAGAGGCGTCCTAGTGGTGGACGGGGGGCCAGGCTATCATCACTCTGAAAAAGAAGATTGATTTGAGGAAATCATGGATTCAATCACTAAGCCCGGCCCAATAAGAGGCGTCCTAGCGGTGGACGATCGGGAGTGGTGGACGGGGGGCCAGGCTATTATCACTCTGAAAGAGAAGATTGATTTGAGGAAATCATGGATTCACTCACTAAGCCCGGCCCAATAAGAGGCGTCCTAGTGGTGGACGATGGGGAGTGGTGGACGGGGGGCCAGGCTTTTTCCACTCTGAAAGAGAAGATTGATTTAAGGAAATTCATAGAGTCACTCACCAAGCCCGGCCCAATAAGAGGCGTCCTAGTGGTGGACGGGGGGCCAGGCTATCATCACTCTGAAAAAGAAGATTGATTTGAGGAAATCATGGATTCAATCACTAAGCCCGGCCCAATAAGAGGCGTCCTAGCGGTGGACGATCGGGAGTGGTGGACGGGGGGCCAGGCTATTATCACTCTGAAAGAGAAGATTGATTTGAGGAAATCATGGATTCACTCACTAAGCCCGGCCCAATAAGAGGCGTCCTAGTGGTGGACGATGGGGAGTGGTGGACGGGGGGCCAGGCTTTTTCCACTCTGAAAGAGAAGATTGATTTAAGGAAATTCATAGAGTCACTCACCAAGCCCGGCCCAATAAGAGGCGTCCTAGTGGTGGACGATGGGGAGTGGTGGACGGGGGGCCAGGCTTTTTCCACTCTGAAAGAGAAGATTGATTTGAGGAAATCATGGATTCACTCACTAAGCCCGGCCCAATAAGAGGCGTCCTAGTGGTGGACGGGGGGCCAGGCTATTATCACTCTGAAAGAGAAGATTGATTTGAGGAAATTCACGGAGTCACTTACTAAGCCCGGCCCGATAATTGGCGTCCTAGTGGTGGACGATCAGGAGTGGTGGACGGGGGGCCAGGCTATTATCACTCTGAAAGAGAAGATTGATTTCTGGAAATCATGGATTCACTCACCAAGCCCGGCCCATTAGCGACGTCCTAGTGGTGGACGATGGGGAGTGCTGGACGGGGGCCAGGCTTTTTCCACTCTGAAAGAGAAGATTGATTTGAGGAAATCATGGATTCACTCACTAAGCCCGGCCCAATAAGAGGCGTCCTAGCGGTGGACGATCGGGAGTGGTGGACGGGGGGCCAGGCTATTATCACTCTGAAAGAGAAGATTGATTTGAGGAAATCATGGATTCACTCACTAAGCCCGGCCCAATAAGAGGCGTCCTAGTGGTGGACGATGGGGAGTGGTGGACGGGGGGCCAGGCTTTTTCCACTCTGAAAGAGAAGATTGATTTAAGGAAATTCATAGAGTCACTCACCAAGCCCGGCCCAAAAAGAGGCGTCCTAGTGGTGGACGATGGGGAGTGGTAGACGGGGGGCCAGGCTTTTTCCACTCTGAAAGAGAAGATTGATTTAAGGAAATTCATAGAGTCACTCACCAAGCCCGGCCCAATAAGAGGCGTCCTAGTGGTGGACGGGGGGCCAGGCTTTTTCCACTCTGAAAGAGAAGATTGATTTGAGGAAATCATGGATTCACTCACTAAGCCCGGCCCAATAAGAGGCGTCCTAGTGGTGGATGATCGGGAGTGGTGGACGGGGGGCCAGGCTATTATCACTCTGAAAGAGAAGATTGATTTGAGGAAATTCACGGAGTCACTTACTAAGCCCGGCCCGATAAGAGGCGTCCTAGTGGTGGACGATGGGGAGTGGTGGACGGGGGGCCAGGCTTTTTCCACTCTGAAAGAGAAGATTGATTTGAGGAAATTCATAGAGTCACTCACCAAGCCCGGCCCAATAAGAGGCGTCCTAGTGGTGGACGATGGGGAGTGGTAGACGGGGGGCCAGGCTTTTTCCACTCTGAAAGAGAAGATTGTTTTGAGGAAATCATGGATTCACTCACTAAGCCCGGCCCAATAAGAGGCGTCCTAGCGGTGGACGATCGGGAGTGGTGGACGGGGGGCCAGGCTATTATCACTCTGAAAGAGAAGATTGATTTGAGGTAATCATGGATTCACTCACTAAGCCCGGCCCAATAAGAGGCGTCCTAGCGGTGGACGATCGGGAGTGGTGGACGGGGGGCCAGGCTATTATCACTCTGAAAGAGAAGATTGATTTGAGGTAATCATGGATTCACTCACTAAGCCCGGCCCAATAAGAGGCGTCCTAGTGGTGGACGATGGGGAGTGGTGGACGGGGGGCCAGGCTTTTTCCACTCTGAAAGAGAAGATTGATTTAAGGAAATTCATAGAGTCACTCACCAAGCCCGGCCCAATAAGAGGCGTCCTAGTGGTGGACGATGGGGAGTGGTAGACGGGGGGCCAGGCTTTTTCCACTCTGAAAGAGAAGATTGATTTGAGGAAATCATGGATTCACTCACTAAGCCCGGCCCATTAGCGACGTCCTAGTGGTGGACGATGGGGAGTGCTGGACGGGGGCCAGGCTTTTTCCACTCTGAAAGAGAAGATTGTTTTGAGGAAATCATGGATTCACTCACTAAGCCCGGCCCAATAAGAGGCGTCCTAGCGGTGGACGATGGGGAGTGGTGGACGGGGGGCCAGGCTTTTTCCACTCTGAAAGAGAAGATTGATTTAAGGAAATTCATAGAGTCACTCACCAAGCCCGGCCCAATAAGAGGCGTCCTAGTGGTGGACGATGGGGAGTGGTAGACGGGGGGCCAGGCTTTTTCCACTCTGAAAGAGAAGATTGATTTAAGGAAATTCATAGAGTCACTCACCAAGCCCGGCCCAATAAGAGGCGTCCTAGTGGTGGACGGGGGGCCAGGCTTTTTCCACTCTGAAAGAGAAGATTGATTTGAGGAAATCATGGATTCACTCACTAAGCCCGGCCCAATAAGAGGCGTCCTAGTGGTGGATGATCGGGAGTGGTGGACGGGGGGCCAGGCTATTATCACTCTGAAAGAGAAGATTGATTTGAGGAAATTCACGGAGTCACTTACTAAGCCCGGCCCGATAAGAGGCGTCCTAGTGGTGGACGATGGGGAGTGGTGGACGGGGGGCCAGGCTTTTTCCACTCTGAAAGAGAAGATTGATTTGAGGAAATTCATAGAGTCACTCACCAAGCCCGGCCCAATAAGAGGCGTCCTAGTGGTGGACGATGGGGAGTGGTAGACGGGGGGCCAGGCTTTTTCCACTCTGAAAGAGAAGATTGTTTTGAGGAAATCATGGATTCACTCACTAAGCCCGGCCCAATAAGAGGCGTCCTAGCGGTGGACGATCGGGAGTGGTGGACGGGGGGCCAGGCTATTATCACTCTGAAAGAGAAGATTGATTTGAGGTAATCATGGATTCACTCACTAAGCCCGGCCCAATAAGAGGCGTCCTAGCGGTGGACGATCGGGAGTGGTAGACGGGGGGCCAGGCTATTATCACTCTGAAAGAGAAGATTGATTTGAGGTAATCATGGATTCACTCACTAAGCCCGGCCCAATAAGAGGCGTCCTAGCGGTGGACGATCGGGAGTGGTGGACGGGGGGCCAGGCTATTATCACTCTGAAAGAGAAGATTGATTTGAGGTAATCATGGATTCACTCACTAAGCCCGGCCCAATAAGAGGCGTCCTAGTGGTGGACGATGGGGAGTGGTGGACGGGGGGCCAGGCTTTTTCCACTCTGAAAGAGAAGATTGATTTAAGGAAATTCATAGAGTCACTCACCAAGCCCGGCCCAATAAGAGGCGTCCTAGTGGTGGACGATGGGGAGTGGTAGACGGGGGGCCAGGCTTTTTCCACTCTGAAAGAGAAGATTGATTTGAGGAAATCATGGATTCACTCACTAAGCCCGGCCCATTAGCGACGTCCTAGTGGTGGACGATGGGGAGTGCTGGACGGGGGCCAGGCTTTTTCCACTCTGAAAGAGAAGATTGTTTTGAGGAAATCATGGATTCACTCACTAAGCCCGGCCCAATAAGAGGCGTCCTAGCGGTGGACGATCGGGAGTGGTGGACGGGGGGCCAGGCTATTATCACTCTGAAAGAGAAGATTGATTTGAGGTAATCATGGATTCACTCACTAAGCCCGGCCCAATAAGAGGCGTCCTAGTGGTGGACGATGGGGAGTGGTGGACGGGGGGCCAGGCTTTTTCCACTCTGAAAGAGAAGATTGATTTAAGGAAATTCATAGAGTCACTCACCAAGCCCGGCCCAATAAGAGGCGTCCTAGTGGTGGACGATGGGGTGTGGTAGACGGGGGGCCAGGCTTTTTCCACTCTGAAAGAGAAGATTGATTTAAGGAAATTCATAGAGTCACTCACCAAGCCCGGCCCAATAAGAGGCGTCTTAGTGGTGGACGGGGGGCCAGGCTATCATCACTCTGAAAAAGAAGATTGATTTGAGGAAATCATGGATTCACTCACTAAGCCCGGCCCATTAGCGACGTCCTAGTGGTGGACGATGGGGAGTAGTGGACGGGGGGCCAGGCTTTTTCCACTCTGAAAGAGAAGATTGATTTGAGGAAATCATGGATTCACTCACTAAGCCCGGCCCAATAAGAGGCGTCCTAGTGGTGGACGGGGGGCCAGGATTTTTCCACTCTTAAAGAGAAGATTGATTTGAGGAAATCATGGATTCACTCACTAAGCCCGGCCCAATAAGAGGCGTCCTAGTGGTGGACGGGGGGCCAGGCTATTATCACTCTGAAAGAGAAGATTGATTTGAGGAAATTCACGGAGTCACTTACTAAGCCCGGCCCGATAATTGGCGTCCTAGTGGTGGACGATCAGGAGTGGTGGACGGGGGGCCAGGCTATTATCACTCTGAAAGAGAAGATTGATTTCTGGAAATCATGGATTCACTCACCAAGCCCGGCCCATTAGCGACGTCCTAGTGGTGGACGATGGGGAGTGCTGGACGGGGGCCAGGCTTTTTCCACTCTGAAAGAGAAGATTGATTTGAGGAAATCATGGATTCACTCACTAAGCCCGGCCCAATAAGAGGCGTCCTAGCGGTGGACGATCGGGAGTGGTGGACGGGGGGCCAGGCTATTATCACTCTGAAAGAGAAGATTGATTTGAGGAAATCATGGATTCACTCACTAAGCCCGGCCCAATAAGAGGCGTCCTAGTGGTGGACGATGGGGAGTGGTGGACGGGGGGCCAGGCTTTTTCCACTCTGAAAGAGAAGATTGATTTAAGGAAATTCATAGAGTCACTCACCAAGCCCGGCCCAATAAGAGGCGTCCTAGTGGTGGACGATGGGGAGTGGTAGACGGGGGGCCAGGCTTTTTCCACTCTGAAAGAGAAGATTGATTTAAGGAAATTCATAGAGTCACTCACCAAGCCCGGCCCAATAAGAGGCGTCCTAGTGGTGGACGGGGGGCCAGGCTTTTTCCACTCTGAAAGAGAAGATTGATTTGAGGAAATCATGGATTCACTCACTAAGCCCGGCCCAATAAGAGGCGTCCTAGTGGTGGATGATCGGGAGTGGTGGACGGGGGGCCAGGCTATTATCACTCTGAAAGAGAAGATTGATTTGAGGAAATTCACGGAGTCACTTACTAAGCCCGGCCCGATAAGGGGCGTCCTAGTGGTGGACGATCAGGAGTGGTGGACGGGGGGCCAGGCTATTATCACTCTGAAAGAGAAGATTGATTTGAGGAAATCATGGATTCACTCACCAAGCCCGGCCCATTAGCGACGTCCTAGTGGTGGACGATGGGGAGTGCTGGACGGGGGCCAGGCTTTTTCCACTCTGAAAGAGAAAATTGATTTGAGGAAATCATGGATTCACTCACTAAGCCCGGCCCAATAAGAGGCGTCCTAGCGGTGGACGATCGGGAGTGGTGGACGGGGGGCCAGGCTATTATCACTCTGAAAGAGAAGATTGATTTGAGGAAATCATGGATTCACTCACTAAGCCCGGCCCAATAAGAGGCGTCCTAGTGGTGGACGATGGGGAGTGGTGGACGGGGGGCCAGGCTTTTTCCACTCTGAAAGAGAAGATTGATTTAAGGAAATTCATAGAGTCACTCACCAAGCCCGGCCCAATAAGAGGCGTCCTAGTGGTGGACGATGGGGAGTGGTGGACGGGGGGCCAGGCTTTTTCCACTCTGAAAGAGAAGATTGATTTGAGGAAATCATGGATTCACTCACTAAGCCCGGCCCAATAAGAGGCGTCCTAGTGGTGGACGGGGGGCCAGGCTATTATCACTCTGAAAGAGAAGATTGATTTGAGGAAATCATGGATTCACTCACTAAGCCCGGCCCAATAAGAGGCGTCCTAGTGGTGGACGATGGGGAGTGGTGGACGGGGGGCCAGGCTTTTTCCACTCTGAAAGAGAAGATTGATTTGAGGAAATCATGGATTCACTCACTAAGCCCGGCCCAATAAGAGGCGTCCTAGTGGTGGACGGGGGGCCAGGCTTTTTCCACTCTGAAAGAGAAGATTGATTTGAGGAAATTCACGGAGTCACTTACTAAGCCCGGCCCGATAAGGGGCGTCCTAGTGGTGGACGATCAGGAGTGGTGGACGGGGGGCCAGGCTATTATCACTCTGAAAGAGAAGATTGATTTGAGGAAATCATGGATTCACTCACCAAGCCCGGCCCATTAGCGACGTCCTAGTGGTGGACGATGGGGAGTGGTGGACGGGGGGCCAGGCTTTTTCCACTCTGAAAGAGAAGATTGATTTGAGGAAATCATGGATTCACTCACTAAGCCCGGCCCAATAAGAGGCGTCCTAGTGGTGGATGATCGGGAGTGGTGGACGGGGGGCCAGGCTATTATCACTCTGAAAGAGAAGATTGATTTGAGGAAATTCACGGAGTCACTTACTAAGCCCGGCCCGATAATTGGCGTCCTAGTGGTGGACGATCAGGAGTGGTGGACGGGGGGCCAGGCTATTATCACTCTGAAAGAGAAGATTGATTTCTGGAAATCATGGATTCACTCACCAAGCCCGGCCCATTAGCGACGTCCTAGTGGTGGACGATGGGGAGTGCTGGACGGGGGCCAGGCTTTTTCCACTCTGAAAGAGAAGATTGTTTTGAGGAAATCATGGATTCACTCACTAAGCCCGGCCCAATAAGAGGCGTCCTAGTGGTGGACGGGGGGCCAGGCTATTAGCACTCTGAAAGAGAAGATTGATTTGAGGAAATTCACGGAGTCACTTACTAAGCCCGGCCCGATAATTGGCGTCCTAGTGGTGGACGATCAGGAGTGGTGGACGGGGGGCCAGGCTATTATCACTCTGAAAGAGAAGATTGATTTGAGGAAATTCACGGAGTCACTTACTAAGCCCGGCCCGATAAGGGGCGTCCTAGTGGTGGACGATCAGGAGTGGTGGACGGGGGGCCAGGCTATTATCACTCTGAAAGAGAAGATTGATTTGAGGAAATCATGGATTCACTCACCAAGCCCGGCCCATTAGCGACGTCCTAGTGGTGGACGATGGGGAGTAGTGGACGGGGGGCCAGGCTTTTTCCACTCTGAAAGAGAAGATTGATTTGAGGAAATCATGGATTCACTCACTAAGCCCGGCCCAATAAGAGGCGTCCTAGTGGTGGACGGGGGGCCAGGCTATTATCACTCTGAAAGAGAAGATTGATTTGAGGAAATTCACGGAGTCACTTACTAAGCCCGGCCCGATAATTGGCGTCCTAGTGGTGGACGATCAGGAGTGGTGGACGGGGGGCCAGGCTATTATCACTCTGAAAGAGAAGATTGATTTCTGGAAATCATGGATTCACTCACCAAGCCCGGCCCATTAGCGACGTCCTAGTGGTGGACGATGGGGAGTGCTGGACGGGGGCCAGGCTTTTTCCACTCTGAAAGAGAAGATTGATTTGAGGAAATCATGGATTCACTCACTAAGCCCGGCCCAATAAGAGGCGTCCTAGCGGTGGACGATCGGGAGTGGTGGACGGGGGGCCAGGCTATTATCACTCTGAAAGAAAAGATTGATTTGAGGAAATCATGGATTCACTCACTAAGCCCGGCCCAATAAGAGGCGTCCTAGTGGTGGACGATGGGGAGTGGTGGACGGGGGGCCAGGCTTTTTCCACTCTGAAAGAGAAGATTGATTTGAGGAAATCATGGATTCACTCACCAAGCCCGGCCCATTAGCGACGTCCTAGTGGTGGACGATGGGGAGTGCTGGACGGGGGCCAGGCTTTTTCCACTCTGAAAGAGAAGATTGTTTTGAGGAAATCATGGATTCACTCACAAAGCCCGGCCCAATAAAAGGCGTCCTAGTGGTGGACGATGGGGAGTGGTGGACGGGGGGGCCAGGCTTTTTCCACTCTGAAAGAGAAGATTGATTTAAGGAAATTCATAGAGTCACTCACCAAGCCCGGCCCAATAAGAGGCGTCTTAGTGGTGGACGGGGGGCCAGGCTATCATCACTCTGAAAAAGAAGATTGATTTGAGGAAATCATGGATTCACTCACTAAGCCCGGCCCATTAGCGACGTCCTAGTGGTGGACGATGGGGAGTGGTGGACGGGGGGCCAGGCTTTTTCCACTCTGAAAGAGAAGATTGATTTGAGGAAATCATGGATTAACTCACTAAGCCCGGCCCAATAAGAGGCGTCCTAGTGGTGGACGGGGGGCCAGGCTTTTTCCACTCTGAAAGAGAAGATTGATTTGAGGAAATCATGGATTCACTCACTAAGCCCGGCCCAATAAGAGGCGTCCTAGTGGTGGATGATCGGGAGTGGTGGACGGGGGGCCAGGCTATTATCACTCTGAAAGAGAAGATTGATTTGAGGAAATCATGGATTCACTCACTAAGCCCGGCCCATTAGCGACGTCCTAGTGGTGGACGATGGGGAGTGGTGGACGGGGGGCCAGGCTTTTTCCACTCTGAAAGAGAAGATTGATTTGAGGAAATCATGGATTCACTCACTAAGCCCGGCCCAATAAGAGGCGTCCTAGTGGTGGACGGGGGGCCAGGCTTTTTCCACTCTGAAAGAGAAGATTGATTTGAGGAAATCATGGATTCACTCACTAAGCCCGGCCCAATAAGAGGCGTCCTAGTGGTGGATGATCGGGAGTGGTGGACGGGGGGCCAGGCTATTATCACTCTGAAAGAGAAGATTGATTTGAGGAAATTCACGGAGTCACTTACTAAGCCCGGCCCGATAAGGGGCGTCCTAGTGGTGGACGATCAGGAGTGGTGGACGGGGGGCCAGGCTATTATCACTCTGAAAGAGAAGATTGATTTGAGGAAATCATGGATTCACTTACTAAGCCCGGCCCGATAAGGGGCGTCCTAGTGGTGGACGATCAGGAGTGGTGGACGGGGGGCCAGGCTATTATCACTCTGAAAGAGAAGATTGATTTGAGGAAATCATGGATTCACTCACCAAGCCCGGCCCATTAGCGACGTCCTAGTGGTGGACGATGGGGAGTGGTGGACGGGGGGCCAGGCTTTTTCCACTCTGAAAGAGAAGATTGATTTGAGGAAATCATGGATTCACTCACTAAGCCCGGCCCAATAGCGACGTCCTAGTGGTGGACGATGGGGAGTGCTGGACGGGGGCCAGGCTTTTTCCACTCTGAAAGAGAAGATTGTTTTGAGGAAATCATGGATTCACTCACCAAGCCCGGCCCATTAGCGACGTCCTAGTGGTGGACGATGGGGAGTGCTGGACGGGGGCCAGGCTTTTTCCACTCTGAAAGAGAAGATTGTTTTGAGGAAATCATGGATTCACTCACTAAGCCCGGCCCAATAAGAGGCGTCCTAGTGGTGGACGATGGGGAGTGGTGGACGGGGGGGCCAGGCTTTTTCCACTCTGAAAGAGAAGATTGATTTAAGGAAATTCATAGAGTCACTCACCAAGCCCGGCCCAATAAGAGGCGTCTTAGTGGTGGACGGGGGGCCAGGCTATCATCACTCTGAAAAAGAAGATTGATTTGAGGAAATCATGGATTCACTCACTAAGCCCGGCCCATTAGCGACGTCCTAGTGGTGGACGATGGGGAGTGGTGGACGGGGGGCCAGGCTTTTTCCACTCTGAAAGAGAAGATTGATTTGAGGAAATCATGGATTCACTCACTAAGCCCGGCCCAATAAGAGGCGTCCTAGTGGTGGACGGGGGGCCAGGCTTTTTCCACTCTGAAAGAGAAGATTGATTTGAGGAAATCATGGATTCACTCACTAAGCCCGGCCCAATAAGAGGCGTCCTAGTGGTGGATGATCGGGAGTGGTGGACGGGGGGCCAGGCTATTATCACTCTGAAAGAGAAGATTGATTTGAGGAAATCATGGATTCACTCACTAAGCCCGGCCCATTAGCGACGTCCTAGTGGTGGACGATGGGGAGTGGTGGACGGGGGGCCAGGCTTTTTCCACTCTGAAAGAGAAGATTGATTTGAGGAAATCATGGATTCACTCACTAAGCCCGGCCCAATAAGAGGCGTCCTAGTGGTGGACGGGGGGCCAGGCTTTTTCCACTCTGAAAGAGAAGATTGATTTGAGGAAATCATGGATTCACTCACTAAGCCCGGCCCAATAAGAGGCGTCCTAGTGGTGGATGATCGGGAGTGGTGGACGGGGGGCCAGGCTATTATCACTCTGAAAGAGAAGATTGATTTGAGGAAATTCACGGAGTCACTTACTAAGCCCGGCCCGATAAGGGGCGTCCTAGTGGTGGACGATCAGGAGTGGTGGACGGGGGGCCAGGCTATTATCACTCTGAAAGAGAAGATTGATTTGAGGAAATCATGGATTCACTTACTAAGCCCGGCCCGATAAGGGGCGTCCTAGTGGTGGACGATCAGGAGTGGTGGACGGGGGGCCAGGCTATTATCACTCTGAAAGAGAAGATTGATTTGAGGAAATCATGGATTCACTCACCAAGCCCGGCCCATTAGCGACGTCCTAGTGGTGGACGATGGGGAGTGGTGGACGGGGGGCCAGGCTTTTTCCACTCTGAAAGAGAAGATTGATTTGAGGAAATCATGGATTCACTCACTAAGCCCGGCCCAATAAGAGGCGTCCTAGTGGTGGACGGGGGGCCAGGCTATTATCACTCTGAAAGAGAAGATTGATTTGAGGAAATCATGGATTCACTCACCAAGCCCGGCCCATTAGCAACGTCCTAGTGGTGGACGATGGGGAGTGGTGGACGGGGGGCCAGGCTTTTTCCACTCTGAAAGAGAAGATTGATTTGAGAAAATCATGGATTCACTCACCAAGCCCGGCCCAATAAGAGGCGTCCTAGTGGTGGACGGGGGGCCAGGCTATTATCACTCTGAAAGAGAAGATTGATTTGAGGAAATTCACGGAGTCACTTACTAAGCCCGGCCCGATAAGGGGCGTCCTAGTGGCGGACGATCAGGAGTGGTGGACGGGGGGCCAGGCTATTATCACTCTGAAAGAGAAGATTGATTTGAGGAAATCATGGATTCACTCACCAAGCCCGGCCCATTAGCGACGTCCTAGTGGTGGACGATGGGGAGTGGTGGACGGGGGGCCAGGCTTTTTCCACTCTGAAAGAGAAGATTGATTTGAGGAAATCATGGATTCACTCACTAAGCCCGGCCCAATAAGAGGCGTCCTAGTGGTGGATGATCAGGAGTGGTGGACGGGGGGCCAGGCTATTATCACTCTGAAAGAGAAGATTGATTTGAGGAAATTCACGGAGTCACTTACTAAGCCCGGCCCGATAATTGGCGTCCTAGTGGTGGACGATCAGGAGTGGTGGACGGGGGGCCAGGCTATTATCACTCTGAAAGAGAAGATTGATTTCTGGAAATCATGGATTCACTCACCAAGCCCGGCCCATTAGCGACGTCCTAGTGGTGGACGATGGGGAGTGCTGGACGGGGGCCAGGCTTTTTCCACTCTGAAAGAGAAGATTGATTTGAGGAAATCATGGATTCACTCACTAAGCCCGGCCCAATAAGAGGCGTCCTAGCGGTGGACGATCGGGAGTGGTGGACGGGGGGCCAGGCTATTATCACTCTGAAAGAGAAGATTGATTTGAGGAAATCATGGATTCACTCACTAAGCCCGGCCCAATAAGAGGCGTCCTAGCGGTGGACGATCGGGAGTGGTGGACGGGGGGCCAGGCTATTATCACTCTGAAAGAGAAGATTGATTTCTGGAAATCATGGATTCACTCACCAAGCCCGGCCCATTAGCGACGTCCTAGTGGTGGACGATGGGGAGTGGTGGACGGGGGGCCAGGCTTTTTCCACTCTGAAAGAGAAGATTGATTTGAGGAAATCATGGATTCACTCACTAAGCCCGGCCCAATAAGAGGCGTCCTAGTGGTGGATGATCGGGAGTGGTGGACGGGGGGTCAGGCTATTATCACTCTGAAAGAGAAGATTGATTTGAGGAAATTCACGGAGTCACTTACTAAGCCCGGCCCGATAAGGGGCGTCCTAGTGGTGGACGATCAGGAGTGGTGGACGGGGGGCCAGGCTATTATCACTCTGAAAGAGAAGATTGATTTCTGGAAATCATGGATTCACTCACCAAGCCCGGCCCATTAGCGACGTCCTAGTGGTGGACGATGGGGAGTGCTGGACGGGGGCCAGGCTTTTTCCACTCTGAAAGAGAAGATTGATTTGAGGAAATCATGGATTCACTCACTAAGCCCGGCCCAATAAGAGGCGTCCTAGTGGTGGACGATGGGGAGTGGTGGACGGGGGGCCAGGCTTTTTCCACTCTGAAAGAGAAGATTGATTTAAGGAAATTCATAGAGTCACTCACCAAGCCCGGCCCAATAAGAGGCGTCCTAGTGGTGGACGGGGGGCCAGGCTATCATCACTCTGAAAAAGAAGATTGATTTGAGGAAATCATGGATTCAATCACTAAGCCCGGCCCAATAAGAGACGTCCTAGCGGTGGACGATCGGGAGTGGTGGACGGGGGGCCAGGCTATTATCACTCTGAAAGAGAAGATTGATTTGAGGAAATCATGGATTCACTCACTAAGCCCGGCCCAATAAGAGGCGTCCTAGTGGTGGACGATGGGGAGTGGTGGACGGGGGGCCAGGCTTTTTCCACTCTGAAAGAGAAGATTGATTTAAGGAAATTCATAGAGTCACTCACCAAGCCCGGCCCAATAAGAGGCGTCCTAGTGGTGGACGGGGGGCCAGGCTATCATCACTCTGAAAAAGAAGATTGATTTGAGGAAATCATGGATTCAATCACTAAGCCCGGCCCAATAAGAGGCGTCCTAGCGGTGGACGATCGGGAGTGGTGGACGGGGGGCCAGGCTATTATCACTCTGAAAGAGAAGATTGATTTGAGGAAATCATGGATTCACTCACTAAGCCCGGCCCAATAAGAGGCTTCCTAGTGGTGGACGATAGGGAGTGGTGGACGGTGGGCCAGGCTTTTTCCACTCTGAAAGAGAAGATTGATTTAAGGAAATTCATAGAGTCACTCACCAAGCCCGGCCCAATAAGAGGCGTCCTAGTGGTGGACGATGGGGAGTGGTAGACGGGGGGCCAGGCTTTTTCCACTCTGAAAGAGAAGATTGATTTAAGGAAATTCATAGAGTCACTCACCAAGCCCGGCCCAATAAGAGGCGTCCTAGTGGTGGACGGGGGGCCAGGCTATCATCACTCTGAAAAAAAAGATTGATTTGAGGAAATCATGGATTCACTCACTAAGCCCGGCCCGATAAGAGGCGTCCTAGTGGTGGACGGTCGGGAGTGGTGTACGGGGGGCCAGGCTATTATCACTCTGAAAGAGAAGATTGATTTGAGGAAATCATGGATTCACTCACCAAGCCCGGCCCAATAAGAGGCGTCCTAGTGGTGGACGGGGGGCCAGGCTATTATCACTCTGAAAGAGAAGATTGATTTGAGGAAATCATGGATTCACTCACCAAGCCCGGCCCATTAGCGACGTCCTAGTGGTGGACGATGGGGAGTGGTGGACGGGGGGCCAGGCTTTTTCCACTCTGAAAGAGAAGATTGATTTGAGGAAATCATGGATTCACTCACTAAGCCCGGCCCAATAAGAGGCGTCCTAGTGGTGGATGATCAGGAGTGGTGGACGGGGGGCCAGGCTATTATCACTCTGAAAGAGAAGATTGATTTGAGGAAATTCACGGAGTCACTTACTAAGCCCGGCCCGATAATTGGCGTCCTAGTGGTGGACGATCAGGAGTGGTGGACGGGGGGCCAGGCTATTATCACTCTGAAAGAGAAGATTGATTTCTGGAAATCATGGATTCACTCACCAAGCCCGGCCCATTAGCGACGTCCTAGTGGTGGACGATGGGGAGTGCTGGACGGGGGCCAGGCTTTTTCCACTCTGAAAGAGAAGATTGATTTGAGGAAATCATGGATTCACTCACTAAGCCCGGCCCAATAAGAGGCGTCCTAGCGGTGGACGATCGGGAGTGGTGGACGGGGGGCCAGGCTATTATCACTCTGAAAGAGAAGATTGATTTGAGGAAATCATGGATTCACTCACTAAGCCCGGCCCAATAAGAGGCGTCCTAGCGGTGGACGATCGGGAGTGGTGGACGGGGGGCCAGGCTATTATCACTCTGAAAGAGAAGATTGATTTCTGGAAATCATGGATTCACTCACCAAGCCCGGCCCATTAGCGACGTCCTAGTGGTGGACGATGGGGAGTGGTGGACGGGGGGCCAGGCTTTTTCCACTCTGAAAGAGAAGATTGATTTGAGGAAATCATGGATTCACTCACTAAGCCCGGCCCAATAAGAGGCGTCCTAGTGGTGGATGATCGGGAGTGGTGGACGGGGGGTCAGGCTATTATCACTCTGAAAGAGAAGATTGATTTGAGGAAATTCACGGAGTCACTTACTAAGCCCGGCCCGATAAGGGGCGTCCTAGTGGTGGACGATCAGGAGTGGTGGACGGGGGGCCAGGCTATTATCACTCTGAAAGAGAAGATTGATTTCTGGAAATCATGGATTCACTCACCAAGCCCGGCCCATTAGCGACGTCCTAGTGGTGGACGATGGGGAGTGCTGGACGGGGGCCAGGCTTTTTCCACTCTGAAAGAGAAGATTGATTTGAGGAAATCATGGATTCACTCACTAAGCCCGGCCCAATAAGAGGCGTCCTAGTGGTGGACGATGGGGAGTGGTGGACGGGGGGCCAGGCTTTTTCCACTCTGAAAGAGAAGATTGATTTAAGGAAATTCATAGAGTCACTCACCAAGCCCGGCCCAATAAGAGGCGTCCTAGTGGTGGACGGGGGGCCAGGCTATCATCACTCTGAAAAAGAAGATTGATTTGAGGAAATCATGGATTCAATCACTAAGCCCGGCCCAATAAGAGACGTCCTAGCGGTGGACGATCGGGAGTGGTGGACGGGGGGCCAGGCTATTATCACTCTGAAAGAGAAGATTGATTTGAGGAAATCATGGATTCACTCACTAAGCCCGGCCCAATAAGAGGCGTCCTAGTGGTGGACGATGGGGAGTGGTGGACGGGGGGCCAGGCTTTTTCCACTCTGAAAGAGAAGATTGATTTAAGGAAATTCATAGAGTCACTCACCAAGCCCGGCCCAATAAGAGGCGTCCTAGTGGTGGACGGGGGGCCAGGCTATCATCACTCTGAAAAAGAAGATTGATTTGAGGAAATCATGGATTCAATCACTAAGCCCGGCCCAATAAGAGGCGTCCTAGCGGTGGACGATCGGGAGTGGTGGACGGGGGGCCAGGCTATTATCACTCTGAAAGAGAAGATTGATTTGAGGAAATCATGGATTCACTCACTAAGCCCGGCCCAATAAGAGGCGTCCTAGTGGTGGACGATAGGGAGTGGTGGACGGTGGGCCAGGCTTTTTCCACTCTGAAAGAGAAGATTGATTTAAGGAAATTCATAGAGTCACTCACCAAGCCCGGCCCAATAAGAGGCGTCCTAGTGGTGGACGATGGGGAGTGGTAGACGGGGGGCCAGGCTTTTTCCACTCTGAAAGAGAAGATTGATTTAAGGAAATTCATAGAGTCACTCACCAAGCCCGGCCCAATAAGAGGCGTCCTAGTGGTGGACGGGGGGCCAGGCTATCATCACTCTGAAAAAGAAGATTGATTTGAGGAAATCATGGATTCACTCACTAAGCCCGGCCCGATAAGAGGCGTCCTAGTGGTGGACGGTCGGGAGTGGTGTACGGGGGGCCAGGCTATTATCACTCTGAAAGAGAAGATTGATTTGAGGAAATCATGGATTCACTCACCAAGCCCGGCCCAATAAGAGGCGTCCTAGTGGTGGACGGGGGGCCAGGCTATTATCACTCTGAAAGAGAAGATTGATTTGAGGAAATCATGGATTCACTCACCAAGCCCGGCCCATTAGCGACGTCCTAGTGGTGGACGATGGGGAGTGGTGGACGGGGGGCCAGGCTTTTTCCACTCTGAAAGAGAAGATTGATTTGAGGAAATCATGGATTCACTCACTAAGCCCGGCCCAATAAGAGGCGTCCTAGTGGTGGACGGGGGGCCAGGCTATTATCACTCTGAAAGAGAAGATTGATTTGAGGAAATTCACGGAGTCACTTACTACGCCCGGCCCGATAATTGGCGTCCTAGTGGTGGACGATCAGGAGTGGTGGACGGGGGGCCAGGCTATTATCACTCTGAAAGAGAAGATTGATTTGAGGAAATCATGGATTCACTCACCAAGCCCGGCCCATTAGCGACGTCCTAGTGGTGGACGATGGGGAGTGGTGGACGGGGGGCCAGGCTATTATCACTCTGAAAGAGAAGATTGATTTGAGGAAATCATGGATTCACTCACTAAGCCCGGCCCAATAAGAGGCGTCCTAGTGGTGGACGATGGGGAGTGGTGGACGGGGGGCCAGGCTTTTTCCACTCTGAAAGAGAAGATTGATTTAAGGAAATTCATAGAGTCACTCACCAAGCCCGGCCCAATAAGAGGCGTCTTAGTGGTGGACGGGGGGCCAGGCTATCATCACTCTGAAAAAGAAGATTGATTTGAGGAAATCATGGATTCACTCACTAAGCCCGGCCCAATAAGAGGCGTCCTAGTGGTGGACGATGGGGAGTGGTAGACGGGGGGCCAGGCTTTTTCCACTCTGAAAGAGAAGATTGATTTAAGGAAATTCATAGAGTCACTCACCAAGCCCGGCCCAATAAGAGGCGTCTTAGTGGTGGACGGGGGGCCAGGCTATCATCACTCTGAAAAAGAAGATTGATTTGAGGAAATCATGGATTCACTCACTAAGCCCGGCCCATTAGCGACGTCCTAGTGGTGGACGATGGGGAGTGGTGGACGGGGGGCCAGGCTTTTTCCACTCTGAAAGAGAATATTGATTTGAGGAAATCATGGATTCACTCACTAAGCCCGGCCCAATAAGAGGCGTCCTAGTGGTGGACGGGGGGCCAGGCTTTTTCCACTCTGAAAGAGAAGATTGATTTGAGGAAATCATGGATTCACTCACTAAGCCCGGCCCAATAAGAGGCGTCCTAGTGGTGGATGATCGGGAGTGGTGGACGGGGGGCCAGGCTATTATCACTCTGAAAGAGAAGATTGATTTGAGGAAATTCACGGAGTCACTTACTAAGCCCGGCCCGATAAGGGGCGTCCTAGTGGTGGACGATCAGGAGTGGTGGACGGGGGGCCAGGCTATTATCACTCTGTAAGAGAAGATTGATTTGAGGAAATCATGGATTCACTCACCAAGCCCGGCCCATTAGCGACGTCCTAGTGGTGGACGATGGGGAGTGGTGGACGGGGGGCCAGGCTTTTTCCACTCTGAAAGAGAAGATTGATTTGAGGAAATCATGGATTCACTCACTAAGCCCGGCCCAATAAGAGGCGTCCTAGTGGTGGATGAGCGGGAGTGGTGGACGGGGGGCCAGGCTATTATCACTCTGAAAGAGAAGATTGATTTGAGGAAATTCACGGAGTCACTTACTAAGCCCGGCCCGATAATTGGCGTCCTAGTGGTGGACGATCAGGAGTGGTGGACGGGGGGCCAGGCTATTATCACTCTGAAAGAGAAGATTGATTTCTGGAAATCATGGATTCCATCACCAAGCCCGGCCCATTAGCGACGTCCTAGTGGTGGACGATGGGGAGTGCTGGACGGGGGCCAGGCTTTTTCCACTCTGAAAGAGAAGATTGATTTGAGGAAATCATGGATTCACTCACTAAGCCCGGCCCAATAAGAGGCGTCCTAGCGGTGGACGATCGGGAGTGGTGGACGGGGGGCCAGGCTATTATCACTCTGAAAGAGAAGATTGATTTGAGGAAATCATGGATTCACTCACTAAGCCCGGCCCAATAAGAGGCGTCCTAGTGGTGGACGATGGGGAGTGGTAGACGGGGGGCCAGGCTTTTTCCACTCTGAAAGAGAAGATTGATTTAAGGAAATTCATAGAGTCACTCACCAAGCCCGGCCCAATAAGAGGCGTCTTAGTGGTGGACGGGGGGCCAGGCTATCATCACTCTGAAAAAGAAGATTGATTTGAGGAAATCATGGATTCACTCACTAAGCCCGGCCCATTAGCGACGTCCTAGTGGTGGACGATGGGGAGTGGTGGACGGGGGGCCAGGCTTTTTCCACTCTGAAAGAGAAGATTGATTTAAGGAAATTCATAGAGTCACTCACCAAGCCCGGCCCAATAAGAGGCGTCCTAGTGGTGGACGATGGGGAGTGGTAGACGGGGGGCCAGGCTTTTTCCACTCTGAAAGAGAAGATTGATTTAAGGAAATTCATAGAGTCACTCACCAAGCCCGGCCCAATAAGAGGCGTCTTAGTGGTGGACGGGGGGCCAGGCTATCATCACTCTGAAAAAGAAGATTGATTTGAGGAAATCATGGATTCACTCACTAAGCCCGGCCCATTAGCGACGTCCTAGTGGTGGACGATGGGGAGTGGTGGACGGGGGGCCAGGCTTTTTCCACTCTGAAAGAGAAGATTGATTTGAGGAAATCATGGATTCACTCACTAAGCCCGGCCCAATAAGAGGCGTCCTAGTGGTGGACGGGGGGCCAGGCTTTTTCCACTCTGAAAGAGAAGATTGATTTGAGGAAATCATGGATTCACTCACTAAGCCCGGCCCAATAAGAGGCGTCCTAGTGGTGGACGATGGGGAGTGGTGGACGGGGGGCCAGGCTTTTTCCACTCTGAAAGAGAAGATTGATTTAAGGAAATTCATAGAGTCACTCACCAAGCCCGGCCCAATAAGAGGCGTCTTAGTGGTGGACGGGGGGCCAGGCTTTTTCCACTCTGAAAGAGAAGATTGATTTGAGGAAATCATGGATTCACTCACTAAGCCCGGCCCAATAAGAGGCGTCCTAGTGGTGGATGATCGGGAGTGGTGGACGGGGGGCCAGGCTATTATCACTCTGAAAGAGAAGATTGATTTGAGGAAATTCACGGAGTCACTTACTAAGCCCGGCCCGATAATTGGCGTCCTAGTGGTGGACGATCAGGAGTGGTGGACGGGGGGCCAGGCTGTTATCACTCTGAAAGAGAAGATTGATTTCTGAAATCATGGATTCCATCACCAAGCCCGGCCCATTAGCGACGTCCTAGTGGTGGACGATGGGGAGTGCTGGACGGGGGCCAGGCTTTTTCCACTCTGAAAGAGAAGATTGATTTGAGGAAATCATGGATTCACTCACTAAGCCCGGCCCAATAAGAGGCGTCCTAGCGGTGGACGATCAGGAGTGGTGGACGGGGGGCCAGGCTATTATCACTCTGAAAGAGAAGATTGATTTCTGGAAATCATGGATTCACTCACTAAGCCCGGCCCAATAAGAGGCGTCCTAGCGGTGGACGATCGGGAGTGGTGGACGGGGGGCCAGGCTATTATCACTCTGAAAGAGAAGATTGATTTGAGGAAATCATGGATTCACTCACTAAGCCCGGCCCAATAAGAGGCGTCCTAGTGGTGGACGATGGGGAGTGGTGGACGGGGGGCCAGGCTTTTTCCACTCTGAAAGAGAAGATTGATTTAAGGAAATTCATAGAGTCACTCACCAAGCCCGGCCCAATAAGAGGCGTCCTAGTGGTGGACGATGGGGAGTGGTAGACGGGGGGCCAGGCTTTTTCCACTCTGAAAGAGAAGATTGATTTAAGGAAATTCATAGAGTCACTCACCAAGCCCGGCCCAATAAGAGGCGTCTTAGTGGTGGACGGGGGGCCAGGCTATCATCACTCTGAAAAAGAAGATTGATTTGAGGAAATCATGGATTCACTCACTAAGCCCGGCCCATTAGCGACGTCCTAGTGGTGGACGATGGGGAGTGGTGGACGGGGGGCCAGGCTTTTTCCACTCTGAAAGAGAAGATTGATTTGAGGAAATCATGGATTCACTCACTAAGCCCGGCCCAATAAGAGGCGTCCTAGTGGTGGACGGGGGGCCAGGCTTTTTCCACTCTGAAAGAGAAGATTGATTTGAGGAAATCATGGATTCACTCACTAAGCCCGGCCCAATAAGAGGCGTCCTAGTGGTGGATGATCGGGAGTGGTGGACGGGGGGCCAGGCTATTATCACTCTGAAAGAGAAGATTGATTTGAGGAAATTCACGGAGTCACTTACTAAGCCCGGCCCGATAAGGGGCGTCCTAGTGGTGGACGATCAGGAGTGGTGGACGGGGGGCCAGGCTATTATCACTCTGAAAGAGAAGATTGATTTGAGGAAATCATGGATTCACTTACTAAGCCCGGCCCGATAAGGGGCGTCCTAGTGGTGGACGATCAGGAGTGGTGGACGGGGGGCCAGGCTATTATCACTCTGAAAGAGAAGATTGATTTGAGGAAATCATGGATTCACTTACTAAGCCCGGCCCAATAAGAGGCGTCCTAGTGGCGGATGATCAGGAGTGGTGGACGGGGGGCCAGGCTATTATCACTCTGAAAGAGAAGATTGATTTGAGGAAATTCACGGAGTCACTTACTAAGCCCGGCCCGATAATTGGCGTCCTAGTGGTGGACGATCAGGAGTGGTGGACGGGGGGCCAGGCTATTATCACTCTGAAAGAGAAGATTGATTTCTGGAAATCATGGATTCACTCACCAAGCCCGGCCCATTAGCGACGTCCTAGTGGTGGACGATGGGGAGTGCTGGACGGGGGCCAGGCTTTTTCCACTCTGAAAGAGAAGATTGATTTGAGGAAATCATGGATTCACTCACTAAGCCCGGCCCAATAAGAGGCGTCCTAGCGGTGGACGATCGGGAGTGGTGGACGGGGGGCCAGGCTATTATCACTCTGAAAGAGAAGATTGATTTGAGGAAATCATGGATTCACTCACTAAGCCCGGCCCAATAAGAGGCGTCCTAGCGGTGGACGATCGGGAGTGGTGGACGGGGGGCCAGGCTATTATCACTCTGAAAGAGAAAATTGATTTCTGGAAATCATGGATTCACTCACCAAGCCCGGCCCATTAGCGACGTCCTAGTGGTGGACGATGGGGAGTGGTGGACGGGGGGGCAGGCTTTTTCCACTCTGAAAGAGAAGATTGATTTAAGGAAATTCATAGAGTCACTCACCAAGCCCGGCCCAATAAGAGGCGTCCTAGTGGTGGACGATGGGGAGTGGTAGACGGGGGGCCAGGCTTTTTCCACTCTGAAAGAGAAGATTGATTTAAGGAAATTCATAGAGTCACTCACCAAGCCCGGCCCAATAAGAGGCGTCTTAGTGGTGGACGGGGGGCCAGGCTATCATCACTCTGAAAAAGAAGATTGATTTGAGGAAATCATGGATTCACTCACTAAGCCCGGCCCGATAAGAGGCGTCCTAGTGGTGGACGGTCGGGAGTGGTGTACGGGGGGCCAGGCTATTATCACTCTGAAAGAGAAGATTTATTTGAGGAAATCATGGATTCACTCACCAAGCCCGGCCCATTAGCGACGTCCTAGTGGTGGACGATGAGGAGTGGTGGACGGGGGGCCAGGCTTTTTCCTTTCTGAAAGAGAAGATTGATTTGAGGAAATAATGGATTCACTCACTAAGCCCGGCCCAATAAGAGGCGTCCTAGTGGTGAACGGGGGGCCAGGCTTTTTCCACTCTGAAAGAGAAGATTGATTTGAGGAAATCATGGATTCACTCACTAAGCCCGGCCCAATAAGAGGCGTCCTAGTGGTGGATGATCGGGAGTGGTGGACGGGGGGCCAGGCTATTATCACTCTGAAAGAGAAGATTGATTTGAGGAAATTCACGGAGTCACTTACTAAGCCCGGCCCGATAAGGGGCGTCCTAGTGGTGGACGATCAGGAGTGGTGGACGGGGGGCCAGGCTATTATCACTCTGAAAGAGAAGATTGATTTGAGGAAATCATGGATTCACTTACTAAGCCCGGCCCGATAAGGGGCGTCCTAGTGGTGGACGATCAGGAGTGGTGGACGGGGGGCCAGGCTATTATCACTCTGAAAGAGAAGATTGATTTGAGGAAATCATGGATTCACTCACTAAGCCCGGCCCGATAAGAGGCGTCCTAGTGGTGGACGGTCGGGAGTGGTGGACGGGGGGCCAGGCTTTTTCCACTCTGAAAGAGAAGATTGATTTGAGGAAATCATGGATTCACTCACTAAGCCCGGCCCAATAAGAGGCGTCCTAGTAGTGGACGGGGGGCCAGGCTATTATCACTCTGAAAGAGAAGATTGATTTGAGGAAATCATGGATTCACTCACCAAGCCCGGCCCGATAAGAGGCGTCCTAGTGGTGGACGATGGGGAGTGGTGGACGGGGGGCCAGGCTTTTTCCACTCTGAAAGAGAAGATTGATTTGAGGAAATCATGGATTCACTCACTAAGCCCGGCCCAATAAGAGGCGTCCTAGTGGTGGACGGGGGGCCAGGCTTTTTCCACTCTGAAAGAGAAGATTGATTTAAGGAAATTCATAGAGTCACTCACCAAGCCCGGCCCAATAAGAGGCGTCCTAGTGGTGGACGGGGGGCCAGGCTATCATCACTCTGAAAAAGAAGATTGATTTGAGGAAATCATGGATTCAATCACTAAGCCCGGCCCAATAAGAGGCGTCCTAGCGGTGGACGATCGGAAGTGGTGGACGGGGGGCCAGGCTATTATCACTCTGAAAGAGAAGATTGATTTGAGGAAATCATGGATTCACTCACTAAGCCCGGCCCAATAAGAGGCGTCCTAGTGGTGGACGATGGGGAGTGGTGGACGGGGGGCCAGGCTTTTTCCACTCTGAAAGAGAAGATTGATTTGAGGAAATCATGGATTCACTCACTAAGCCCGGCCCAATAAGAGGCGTCCTAGTGGTGGACGGGGGGCCAGGCTATTATCACTCTGAAAGAGAAGATTGATTTGAGGAAATTCACGGAGTCACTTACTAAGCCCGGCCCGATAATTGGCGTCCTAGTGGTGGACGATCAGGAGTGGTGGACGGGGGGCCAGGCTATTATCACTCTGAAAGAGAAGATTGATTTCTGGAAATCATGGATTCACTCACCAAGCCCGGCCCATTAGCGACGTCCTAGTGGTGGACGATGGGGAGTGCTGGACGGGGGCCAGGCTTTTTCCACTCTGAAAGAGAAGATTGATTTGAGGAAATCATGGATTCACTCACTAAGCCCGGCCCAATAAGAGGCGTCCTAGTGGTGGACGATCGGGAGTGGTGTACGGGGGGGCCAGGCTTTTTCCACTCTGAAAGAGAAGATTGATTCAAGGAAATTCATAGAGTCACTTACTAAGCCCGGCCCAATAAGAGGCGTCCTAGTGGTGGACGATGGGGAGTGGTGGACGGGGGGGCCAGGCTTTTTCCACTCTGAAAGAGAAGATTGATTTAAGGAAATTCATAGAGTCACTCACCAAGCCCGGCCCAATAAGAGGCGTCCTAGTGGTGGACGGGGGGCCAGGCTATCATCACTCTGAAAAAGAAGATTGATTTAAGGAAATTCACGGAGTCACTTACTAAGCCCGGCCCAATAAAATGCGTCCTAGTGGTGGACGGGGGGCCAGGCTATCATCAATCTGAAAAAGAAGATTGATTTGAGGAAATCATGGATTCAATCACTAAGCCCGGCCCAATAAGAGGCGTCCTAGCGGTGGACGATCGGGAGTGGTGGACGGGGGGCCAGGCTATTATCACTCTGAAAGAGAAGATTGATTTGAGGAAATCATGGATTCACTCACTAAGCCCGGCCCAATAAGAGGCGTCCTAGTGGTGGACGATGGGGAGTGGTGGACGGGGGGCCAGGCTTTTTCCACTCTGAAAGAGAAGATTGATTTAAGGAAATTCATAGAGTCACTCACCAAGCCCGGCCCAATAAGAGGCGTCCTAGTGGTGGACGGGGGGCCAGGCTATCATCACTCTGAAAAAGAAGATTGATTTAAGGAAATTCACGGAGTCACTTACTAAGCCCGGCCCAATAAAAGGCGTCCTAGTGGTGGACGGGGGGCCAGGCTATCATCACTCTGAAAAAGAAGATTGATTTGAGTAAATCATGGATTCACTCACTAAGCCCGGCCCAATAAGAGGCGTCCTAGTGGTGGACGATGGGGAGTGGTGGACGGGGGGCCAGGCTATTATCACTCTGAAAGAGAAGATTGATTCGAGGAAATCATGGATTCACTCACCAAGCCCGGCCCATTAGCGACGTCCTAGTGGTGGACGATGGGGAGTGCTGGACGGGGGCCAGGCTTTTTCCACTCTGAAAGAGAAGATTGATTTAAGGAAATTCATAGAGTCACTCACCAAGCCCGGCCCAATAAGAGGCGTCCTAGTGGTGGACGATGGGGAGTGGTAGACGGGGGGCCAGGCTTTTTCCACTCTGAAAGAGAAGATTGATTTAAGGAAATTCATAGAGTCACTCACCAAGCCCGGCCCAATAAGAGGCGTCTTAGTGGTGGACGGGGGGCCAGGCTATCATCACTCTGAAAAAGAAGATTGATTTGAGGAAATCATGGATTCACTCACTAAGCCCGGCCCATTAGCGACGTCCTAGTGGTGGACGATGGGGAGTGGTGGACGGGGGGCCAGGCTTTTTCCACTCTGAAAGAGAAGATTGATTTGAGGAAATCATGGATTCACTCACTAAGCCCGGCCCAATAAAAGGCGTCCTAGTGGTGGACGGGGGGCCAGGCTATCATCACTCTGAAAAAGAAGATTGATTTGAGTAAATCATGGATTCACTCACTAAGCCCGGCCCAATAAGAGGCGTCCTAGTGGTGGACGATCGGGAGTGGTGGACGGGGGGCCAGGCTATTATCACTCTGAAAGAGAAGATTGATTTGAGGAAATCATGGATTCACTCACTAAGCCCGGCCCAATAAGAGGCGTCCTAGCGGTGGACGATCGGGAGTGGTGGACGGGGGGCCAGGCTATTATCGCTCTGAAAGAGAAGATTGATTTCTGGAAATCATGGATTCACTCACCAAGCCCGGCCCATTAGCGACGTCCTAGTGGTGGACGATGGGGAGTGGTGGACGGGGGGCCAGGCTTTTTCCACTCTGAAAGAGAAGATTGATTTAAGGAAATTCATAGAGTCACTCACCAAGCCCGGCCCAATAAGAGGCGTCCTAGTGGTGGACGATGGGGAGTGGTAGACGGGGGGCCAGGCTTTTTCCACTCTGAAAGAGAAGATTGATTTAAGGAAATTCATAGAGTCACTCACCAAGCCCGGCCCAATAAGAGGCGTCTTAGTGGTGGACGGGGGGCCAGGCTATCATCACTCTGAAAAAGAAGATTGATTTGAGGAAATCATGGATTCACTCACTAAGCCCGGCCCGATAAGAGGCGTCCTAGTGGTGGACGGTCGGGAGTGGTGTACGGGGGGCCAGGCTATTATCACTCTGAAAGAGAAGATTTATTTGAGGAAATCATGGATTCACTCACCAAGCCCGGCCCATTAGCGACGTCCTAGTGGTGGACGATGGGGAGTGGTGGACGGGGGGCCAGGCTTTTTCCTTTCTGAAAGAGAAGATTGATTTGAGGAAATAATGGATTCACTCACTAAGCCCGGCCCAATAAGAGGCGTCCTAGTGGTGAACGGGGGGCCAGGCTTTTTCCACTCTGAAAGAGAAGATTGATTTGAGGAAATCATGGATTCACTCACTAAGCCCGGCCCAATAAGAGGCGTCCTAGTGGTGGATGATCGGGAGTGGTGGACGGGGGGCCAGGCTATTATCACTCTGAAAGAGAAGATTGATTTGAGGAAATTCACGGAGTCACTTACTAAGCCCGGCCCGATAAGGGGCGTCCTAGTGGTGGACGATCAGGAGTGGTGGACGGGGGGCCAGGCTATTATCACTCTGAAAGAGAAGATTGATTTGAGGAAATCATGGATTCACTTACTAAGCCCGGCCCGATAAGGGGCGTCCTAGTGGTGGACGATCAGGAGTGGTGGACGGGGGGCCAGGCTATTATCACTCTGAAAGAGAAGATTGATTTGAGGAAATCATGGATTCACTCACTAAGCCCGGCCCGATAAGAGGCGTCCTAGTGGTGGACGGTCGGGAGTGGTGGACGGGGGGCCAGGCTTTTTCCACTCTGAAAGAGAAGATTGATTTGAGGAAATCATGGATTCACTCACTAAGCCCGGCCCAATAAGAGGCGTCCTAGTGGTGGACGGGGGGCCAGGCTATTATCACTCTGAAAGAGAAGATTGATTTGAGGAAATCATGGATTCACTCACCAAGCCCGGCCCGATAAGAGGTGTCCTAGTGGTGGACGATGGGGAGTGGTGGACGGGGGGCCAGGCTTTTTCCACTCTGAAAGAGAAGATTGATTTGAGGAAATCATGGATTCACTCACTAAGCCCGGCCCAATAAGAGGCGTCCTAGTGGTGGACGGGGGGCCAGGCTTTTTCCACTCTGAAAGAGAATATTGATTTAAGGAAATTCATAGAGTCACTCACCAAGCCCGGCCCAATAAGAGGCGTCCTAGTGGTGGACGGGGGGCCAGGCTTTTTCCACTCTGAAAAAGAAGATTGATTTGAGGAAATCATGGATTCAATCACTAAGCCCGGCCCAATAAGAGGCGTCCTAGCGGTGGACGATCGGAAGTGGTGGACGGGGGGCCAGGCTATTATCACTCTGAAAGAGAAGATTGATTTGAGGAAATCATGGATTCACTCACTAAGCCCGGCCCAATAAGAGGCGTCCTAGTGGTGGACGATGGGGAGTGGTGGACGGGGGGCCAGGCTTTTTCCACTCTGAAAGAGAAGATTGATTTGAGGAAATCATGGATTCACTCACTAAGCCCGGCCCAATAAGAGGCGTCCTAGTGGTGGACGGGGGGCCAGGCTATTATCACTCTGAAAGAGAAGATTGATTTGAGGAAATTCACGGAGTCACTTACTAAGCCCGGCCCGATAATTGGCGTCCTAGTGGTGGACGATCAGGAGTGGTGGACGGGGGGCCAGGCTATTATCACTCTGAAAGAGAAGATTGATTTCTGGAAATCATGGATTCACTCACCAAGCCCGGCCCATTAGCGACGTCCTAGTGGTGGACGATGGGGAGTGCTGGACGGGGGCCAGGCTTTTTCCACTCTGAAAGAGAAGATTGATTTGAGGAAATCATGGATTCACTCACTAAGCCCGGCCCAATAAGAGGCGTCCTAGTGGTGGACGATCGGGAGTGGTGTACGGGGGGGCCAGGCTTTTTCCACTCTGAAAGAGAAGATTGATTCAAGGAAATTCATAGAGTCACTTACTAAGCCCGGCCCAATAAGAGGCGTCCTAGTGGTGGACGATGGGGAGTGGTGGACGGGGGGGCCAGGCTTTTTCCACTCTGAAAGAGAAGATTGATTTAAGGAAATTCATAGAGTCACTCACCAAGCCCGGCCCAATAAGAGGCGTCCTAGTGGTGGACGGGGGGCCAGGCTATCATCACTCTGAAAAAGAAGATTGATTTAAGGAAATTCACGGAGTCACTTACTAAGCCCGGCCCAATAAAAGGCGTCCTAGTGGTGGACGGGGGGCCAGGCTATCATCAATCTGAAAAAGAAGATTGATTTGAGGAAATCATGGATTCAATCACTAAGCCCGGCCCAATAAGAGGCGTCCTAGCGGTGGACGATCGGGAGTGGTGGACGGGGGGCCAGGCTATTATCACTCTGAAAGAGAAGATTGATTTGAGGAAATCATGGATTCACTCACTAAGCCCGGCCCAATAAGAGGCGTCCTAGTGGTGGACGATGGGGAGTGGTGGACGGGGGGCCAGGCTTTTTCCACTCTGAAAGAGAAGATTGATTTAAGGAAATTCATAGAGTCACTCACCAAGCCCGGCCCAATAAGAGGCGTCCTAGTGGTGGACCGGGGGCCAGGCTATCATCACTCTGAAAAAGAAGATTGATTTAAGGAAATTCACGGAGTCACTTACTAAGCCCGGCCCAATAAAAGGCGTCCTAGTGGTGGACGGGGGGCCAGGCTATCATCAATCTGAAAAAGAAGATTGATTTGAGTAAATCATGGATTCACTCACTAAGCCCGGCCCAATAAGAGGCGTCCTAGTGGTGGACGATGGGGAGTGGTGGACGGGGGGCCAGGCTATTATCACTCTGAAAGAGAAGATTGATTCGAGGAAATCATGGATTCACTCACCAAGCCCGGCCCATTAGCGACGTCCTAGTGGTGGACGATGGGGAGTTCTGGACGGGGGCCAGGCTTTTTCCACTCTGAAAGAGAAGATTGATTTAAGGAAATTCGTAGAGTCACTCACCAAGCCCGGCCCAATAAGAGGCGTCCTAGTGGTGGACGATGGGGAGTGGTAGACGGGGGGCCAGGCTTTTTCCACTCTGAAAGAGAAGATTGATTTAAGGAAATTCATAGAGTCACTCACCAAGCCCGGCCCAATAAGAGGCGTCTTAGTGGTGGACGGGGGGCCAGGCTATCATCTCTCTGAAAAAGAAGATTGATTTGAGGAAATCATGGATTCACTCACTAAGCCCGGCCCATTAGCGACGTCCTAGTGGTGGACGATGGGGAGTGGTGGACGGGGGGCCAGGCTTTTTCCACTCTGAAAGAGAAGATTGATTTGAGGAAATCATGGATTCACTCACTAAGCCCGGCCCAATAAGAGGCGTCCTAGTGGTGGACGGGGGGCCAGGCTTTTTCCACTCTGAAAGAGAAGATTGATTTGAGGAAATCATGGATTCACTCACTAAGCCCGGCCCAATAAGAGGCGTCCTAGTGGTGGATGATCGGGAGTGGTGGACGGGGGGCCAGGCTATTATCACTCTGAAAGAGAAGATTGATTTGAGGAAATTCACGGAGTCACTTACTAAGCCCGGCCCGATAAGGGGCGTCCTAGTGGTGGACGATCAGGAGTGGTAGACGGGGGGCCAGGCTATTATCACTCTGAAAGAGAAGATTGATTTCTGGAAATCATGGATTCACTCACCAAGCCCGGCCCATTAGCGACGTCCTAGTGGTGGACGATGGGGAGTGCTGGACGGGGGCCAGGCTTTTTCCACTCTGAAAGAGAAGATTGATTTGAGGAAATCATGGATTCACTCACTAAGCCCGGCCCAATAAGAGGCGTCCTAGCGGTGGACGATCGGGAGTGGTGGACGGGGGGCCAGGCTATTATCACTCTGAAAGAGAAGATTGATTTGAGGAAATCATGGATTCACTCACTAAGCCCGGCCCAATAAGAGGCGTCCTAGTGGTGGACGATGGGGAGTGGTAGACGGGGGGCCAGGCTTTTTCCACTCTGAAAGAGAAGATTGATTTAAGGAAATTCATAGAGTCACTCACCAAGCCCGGCCCAATAAGAGGCGTCTTAGTGGTGGACGGGGGGCCAGGCTTTTTCCACTCTGAAAGAGAAGATTGATTTGAGGAAATCATGGATTCACTCACTAAGCCCGGCCCAATAAGAGGCGTCCTAGTGGTGGACGGGGGGCCAGGCTTTTTCCACTCTGAAAGAGAAGATTGATTTGAGGAAATCATGGATTCACTCACTAAGCCCGGCCCAATAAGAGGCGTCCTAGTGGTGGATGATCGGGAGTGGTGGACGGGGGGCCAGGCTATTATCACTCTGAAAGAGAAGATTGATTTGAGGAAATTCACGGAGTCACTTACTAAGCCCGGCCCGATAAGGGGCGTCCTAGTGGTGGACGATCAGGAGTGGTGGACGGGGGGCCAGGCTATTATCACTCTGAAAGAGAAGATTGATTTCTGGAAATCATGGATTCACTCACCAAGCCCGGCCCATTAGCGACGTCCTAGTGGTGGACGATGGGGAGTGCTGGACGGGGGCCAGGCTTTTTCCACTCTGAAAGAGAAGATTGATTTGAGGAAATCATGGATTCACTCACTAAGCCCGGCCCAATAAGAGGCGTCCTAGCGGTGGACGATCGGGAGTGGTGGACGGGGGGCCAGGCTATTATCACTCTGAAAGAGAAGATTGATTTGAGGAAATCATGGATTCACTCACTAAGCCCGGCCCAATAAGAGGCGTCCTAGTGGTGGACGATGGGGAGTGGTAGACGGGGGGCCAGGCTTTTTCCACTCTGAAAGAGAAGATTGATTTAAGGAAATTCATAGAGTCACTCACCAAGCCCGGCCCAATAAGAGGCGTCTTAGTGGTGGACGGGGGGCCAGGCTTTTTCCACTCTGAAAGAGAAGATTGATTTGAGGAAATCATGGATTCACTCACTAAGCCCGGCCCAATAAGAGGCGTCCTAGTGGTGGACGGGGGGCCAGGCTTTTTCCACTCTGAAAGAGAAGATTGATTTGAGGAAATTCATAGAGTCACTCACCAAGCCCGGCCCAATAAGAGGCGTCCTAGTGGTGGACGGGGGGCCAGGCTATCATCACTCTGAAAAAGAAGATTGATTTAAGGAAATTCACGGAGTCACTTACTAAGCCCGGCCCAATAAAAGGCGTCCTAGTGGTGGACGGGGGGCCAGGCTATCATCAATCTGAAAAAGAAGATTGATTTGAGTAAATCATGGATTCACTCACTAAGCCCGGCCCAATAAGAGGCGTCCTAGTGGTGGACGATGGGGAGTGGTGGACGGGGGGCCAGGCTATTATCACTCTGAAAGAGAAGATTGATTCGAGGAAATCATGGATTCACTCACCAAGCCCGGCCCATTAGCGACGTCCTAGTGGTGGACGATGGGGAGTTCTGGACGGGGGCCAGGCTTTTTCCACTCTGAAAGAGAAGATTGATTTAAGGAAATTCATAGAGTCACTCACCAAGCCCGGCCCAATAAGAGGCGTCCTAGTGGTGGACGATGGGGAGTGGTAGACGGGGGGCCAGGCTTTTTCCACTCTGAAAGAGAAGATTGATTTAAGGAAATTCATAGAGTCACTCACCAAGCCCGGCCCAATAAGAGGCGTCTTAGTGGTGGACGGGGGGCCAGGCTATCATCTCTCTGAAAAAGAAGATTGATTTGAGGAAATCATGGATTCACTCACTAAGCCCGGCCCATTAGCGACGTCCTAGTGGTGGACGATGGGGAGTGGTGGACGGGGGGCCAGGCTTTTTCCACTCTGAAAGAGAAGATTGATTTGAGGAAATCATGGATTCACTCACTAAGCCCGGCCCAATAAGAGGCGTCCTAGTGGTGGACGGGGGGCCAGGCTTTTTCCACTCTGAAAGAGAAGATTGATTTGAGGAAATCATGGATTCACTCACTAAGCCCGGCCCAATAAGAGGCGTCCTAGTGGTGGATGATCGGGAGTGGTGGACGGGGGGCCAGGCTATTATCACTCTGAAAGAGAAGATTGATTTGAGGAAATTCACGGAGTCACTTACTAAGCCCGGCCCGATAAGGGGCGTCCTAGTGGTGGACGATCAGGAGTGGTAGACGGGGGGCCAGGCTATTATCACTCTGAAAGAGAAGATTGATTTCTGGAAATCATGGATTCACTCACCAAGCCCGGCCCATTAGCGACGTCCTAGTGGTGGACGATGGGGAGTGCTGGACGGGGGCCAGGCTTTTTCCACTCTGAAAGAGAAGATTGATTTGAGGAAATCATGGATTCACTCACTAAGCCCGGCCCAATAAGAGGCGTCCTAGCGGTGGACGATCGGGAGTGGTGGACGGGGGGCCAGGCTATTATCACTCTGAAAGAGAAGATTGATTTGAGGAAATCATGGATTCACTCACTAAGCCCGGCCCAATAAGAGGCGTCCTAGTGGTGGACGATGGGGAGTGGTAGACGGGGGGCCAGGCTTTTTCCACTCTGAAAGAGAAGATTGATTTAAGGAAATTCATAGAGTCACTCACCAAGCCCGGCCCAATAAGAGGCGTCTTAGTGGTGGACGGGGGGCCAGGCTTTTTCCACTCTGAAAGAGAAGATTGATTTGAGGAAATCATGGATTCACTCACTAAGCCCGGCCCAATAAGAGGCGTCCTAGTGGTGGACGGGGGGCCAGGCTTTTTCCACTCTGAAAGAGAAGATTGATTTGAGGAAATCATGGATTCACTCACTAAGCCCGGCCCAATAAGAGGCGTCCTAGTGGTGGATGATCGGGAGTGGTGGACGGGGGGCCAGGCTATTATCACTCTGAAAGAGAAGATTGATTTGAGGAAATTCACGGAGTCACTTACTAAGCCCGGCCCGATAAGGGGCGTCCTAGTGGTGGACGATCAGGAGTGGTGGACGGGGGGCCAGGCTATTATCACTCTGAAAGAGAAGATTGATTTCTGGAAATCATGGATTCACTCACCAAGCCCGGCCCATTAGCGACGTCCTAGTGGTGGACGATGGGGAGTGCTGGACGGGGGCCAGGCTTTTTCCACTCTGAAAGAGAAGATTGATTTGAGGAAATCATGGATTCACTCACTAAGCCCGGCCCAATAAGAGGCGTCCTAGCGGTGGACGATCGGGAGTGGTAGACGGGGGGCCAGGCTTTTTCCACTCTGAAAGAGAAGATTGATTTAAGGAAATTCATAGAGTCACTCACCAAGCCCGGCCCAATAAGAGGCGTCTTAGTGGTGGACGGGGGGCCAGGCTATCATCACTCTGAAAAAGAAGATTGATTTCTGGAAATCATGGATTCACTCACCAAGCCCGGCCCATTAGCGACGTCCTAGTGGTGGACGATGGGGAGTGGTGGACGGGGGGCCAGGCTTTTTCCACTCTGAAAGAGAAGATTGACTTAAGGAAATTCATAGAGTCACTCACTAAGCCCGGCCCAATAAGAGGCGTCCTAGTGGTGGACGATGGGGAGTGGTAGACGGGGGGCCAGGCTTTTTCCACTCTGAAAGAGAAGATTGATTTAAGGAAATTCATAGAGTCACTCACCAAGCCCGGCCCAATAAGAGGCGTCTTAGTGGTGGACGGGGGGCCAGGCTTTTTCCACTCTGAAAGAGAAGATTGATTTGAGGAAATCATGGATTCACTCACTAAGCCCGGCCCAATAAGAGGCGTCCTAGTGGTGGACGGGGGGCCAGGCTTTTTCCACTCTGAAAGAGAAGATTGATTTGAGGAAATCATGGATTCACTCACTAAGCCCGGCCCAATAAGAGGCGTCCTAGTGGTGGATGATCGGGAGTGGTGGACGGGGGGCCAGGCTATTATCACTCTGAAAGAGAAGATTGATTTGAGGAAATTCACGGAGTCACTTACTAAGCCCGGCCCGATAAGGGGCGTCCTAGTGGTGGACGATCAGGAGTGGTGGACGGGGGGCCAGGCTATTATCACTCTGAAAGAGAAGATTGATTTCTGGAAATCATGGATTCACTCACCAAGCCCGGCCCATTAGCGACGTCCTAGTGGTGGACGATGGGGAGTGCTGGACGGGGGCCAGGCTTTTTCCACTCTGAAAGAGAAGATTGATTTGAGGAAATCATGGATTCACTCACTAAGCCCGGCCCAATAAGAGGCGTCCTAGCGGTGGACGATCGGGAGTGGTGGACGGGGGGCCAGGCTATTATCACTCTGAAAGAGAAGATTGATTTGAGGAAATCATGGATTCACTCACTAAGCCCGGCCCAATAAGAGGCGTCCTAGTGGTGGACGATGGGGAGTGGTAAACGGGGGGCCAGGCTTTTTCCACTCTGAAAGAGAAGATTGATTTAAGGAAATTCATAGAGTCACTCACCAAGCCCGGCCCAATAAGAGGCGTCTTAGTGGTGGACGGGGGGCCAGGCTATCATCACTCTGAAAAAGAAGATTGATTTCTGGAAATCATGGATTCACTCACCAAGCCCGGCCCATTAGCGACGTCCTAGTGGTGGACGATGGGGAGTGGTGGACGGGGGGCCAGGCTTTTTCCACTCTGAAAGAGAAGATTGATTTAAGGAAATTCATAGAGTCACTCACCAAGCCCGGCCCAATAAGAGGCGTCTTAGTGGTGGACGGGGGGCCAGGCTATCATCACTCTGAAAAAGAAGATTGATTTGAGGAAATCATGGATTCACTCACTAAGCCCGGCCCGATAAGAGGCGTCCTAGTGGTGGACGGTCGGGAGTGGTGTACGGGGGGCCAGGCTATTATCACTCTGAAAGAGAAGATTTATTTGAGGAAATCATGGATTCACTCACCAAGCCCGGCCCATTAGCGACGTCCTAGTGGTGGACGATGGGGAGTGGTGGACGGGGGGCCAGGCTTTTTCCACTCTGAAAGAGAAGATTGATTTGAGGAAATCATGGATTCACTCACTAAGCCCGGCCCAATAAGAGGCGTCCTAGTGGTGGACGGGGGGCCAGGCTTTTTCCACTCTGAAAGAGAAGATTGATTTGAGGAAATCATGGATTCACTCACTAAGCCCGGCCCAATAAGAGGCGTCCTAGTGGTGGATGATCAGGAGTGGTGGACGGGGGGCCAGGCTATTATCACTCTGAAAGAGAAGATTGATTTGAGGAAATTCACGGAGTCACTTACTAAGCCCGGCCCGATAAGGGGCGTCCTAGTGGTGGACGATCAGGAGTGGTGGACGGGGGGCCAGGCTATTATCACTCTGAAAGAGAAGATTGATTTGAGGAAATCATGGATTCACTTACTAAGCCCGGCCCGATAAGGGGCGTCCTAGTGGTGGACGATCAGGAGTGGTGGACGGGGGGCCAGGCTATTATCACTCTGAAAGAGAAGATTGATTTGAGGAAATCATGGATTCACTCACTAAGCCCGGCCCGATAAGAGGCGTCCTAGTGGTGGACGGTCGGGAGTGGTGGACGGGGGGCCAGGCTTTTTCCACTCTGAAAGAGAAGATTGATTTGAGGAAATCATGAATTCACTCACTAAGCCCGGCCCAATAAGAGGCGTCCTAGTGGTGGACGGGGGGCCAGGCTTTTTCCACTCTGAAAGAGAAGATTGATTTAAGGAAATTCATAGAGTCACTCACCAAGCCCGGCCCAATAAGAGGCGTCCTAGTGGTGGACGGGGGGCCAGGCTATCATCACTCTGAAAAAGAAGATTGATTTGAGGAAATCATGGATTCAATCACTAAGCCCGGCCCAATAAGAGGCGTCCTAGCGGTGGACGATCGGAAGTGGTGGACGGGGGGCCAGGCTATTATCACTCTGAAAGAGAAGATTGATTTGAGGAAATCATGGATTCACTCACTAAGCCCGGCCCAATAAGAGGCGTCCTAGTGGTGGACGATGGGGAGTGGTGGACGGGGGGCCAGGCTTTTTCCACTCTGAAAGAGAAGATTGATTTGAGGAAATCATGGATTCACTCACTAAGCCCGGCCCAATAAGAGGCGTCCTAGTGGTGGACGATCGGGAGTGGTGTACGGGGGGGCCAGGCTTTTTCCACTCTGAAAGAGAAGATTGATTCAAGGAAATTCATAGAGTCACTTACTAAGCCCGGCCCAATAAGAGGCGTCCTAGTGGTGGACGATGGGGAGTGGTGGACGGGGGGGCCAGGCTTTTTCCACTCTGAAAGAGAAGATTGATTTAAGGAAATTCATAGAGTCACTCACCAAGCCCGGCCCAATAAGAGGCGTCCTAGTGGTGGACGGGGGGCCAGGCTATCATCACTCTGAAAAAGAAGATTGATTTAAGGAAATTCACGGAGTCACTTACTAAGCCCGGCCCAATAAAAGGCGTCCTAGTGGTGGACGGGGGGCCAGGCTATCATCAATCTGAAAAAGAAGATTGATTTGAGGAAATCATGGATTCAATCACTAAGCCCGGCCCAATAAGAAGCGTCCTAGCGGTGGACGATCGGGAGTGGTGGACGGGGGGCCAGGCTATCATCACTCTGAAAAAGAAGATTGATTTGAGGAAATCATGGATTCACTCACTAAGCCCGGCCCGATAAGAGGCGTCCTAGTGGTGGACGGTCGGGAGTGGTGTACGGGGGGCCAGGCTATTATCACTCTGAAAGAGAAGATTGATTTCTGGAAATCATGGATTCACTCACCAAGCCCGGCCCATTAGCGACGTCCTAGTGGTGGACGATGGGGAGTGCTGGACGGGGGCCAGGCTTTTTCCACTCTGAAAGAGAAGATTGATTTGAGGAAATCATGGATTCACTCACTAAGCCCGGCCCAATAAGAGGCGTCCTAGTGGTGGACGATGGGGAGTGGTAGACGGGGGGCCAGGCTTTTTCCACTCTGAAAGAGAAGATTGATTTAAGGAAATTCATAGAGTCACTCACCAAGCCCGGCCCAATAAAAGGCGTCCTAGTGGTGGACGGGGGGCCAGGCTATCATCACTCTGAAAAAGAAGATTGATTTAAGGAAATTCACGGAGTCACTTACTAAGCCCGGCCCAATAAAAGGCGTCCTAGTGGTGGACGGGGGGCCAGGCTATCATCAATCTGAAAAAGAAGATTGATTTGAGGAAATCATGGATTCAATCACTAAGCCCGGCCCAATAAGAAGCGTCCTAGCGGTGGACGATCGGGAGTGGTGGACGGGGGGCCAGGCTATCATCACTCTGAAAAAGAAGATTGATTTGAGGAAATCATGGATTCACTCACTAAGCCCGGCCCGATAAGAGGCGTCCTAGTGGTGGACGGTCGGGAGTGGTGTACGGGGGGCCAGGCTATTATCACTCTGAAAGAGAAGATTTATTTGAGGAAATCATGGATTCACTCACCAAGCCCGGCCCATTAGCGACGTCCTAGTGGTGGACGATGGGGAGTGGTGGACGGGGGGCCAGGCTTTTTCCACTCTGAAAGAGAAGATTGATTTGAGGAAATCATGGATTCACTCACTAAGCCCGGCCCAATAAGAGGCGTCCTAGTGGTGGACGGGGGGCCAGGCTTTTTCCACTCTGAAAGAGAAGATTGATTTGAGGAAATCATGGATTCACTCACTAAGCCCGGCCCAATAAGAGGCGTCCTAGTGGTGGATGATCGGGAGTGGTGGACGGGGGGCCAGGCTATTATCACTCTGAAAGAGAAGATTGATTCGAGGAAATCATGGATTCACTCACCAAGCCCGGCCCATTAGCGACGTCCTAGTGGTGGACGATGGGGAGTGCTGGACGGGGGCCAGGCTTTTTCCACTCTGAAAGAGAAGATTGATTTAAGGAAATTCATAGAGTCACTCACCAAGCCCGGCCCAATAAGAGGCGTCCTAGTGGTGGACGATGGGGAGTGGTAGACGGGGGGCCAGGCTTTTTCCACTCTGAAAGAGAAGATTGATTTAAGGAAATTCATAGAGTCACTCACCAAGCCCGGCCCAATAAGAGGCGTCTTAGTGGTGGACGGGGGGCCAGGCTATCATCACTCTGAAAAAGAAGATTGATTTGAGGAAATCATGGATTCACTCACTAAGCCCGGACCATTAGCGACGTCCTAGTGGTGGACGATGGGGAGTGGTGGACGGGGGGCCAGGCTTTTTCCACTCTGAAAGAGAAGATTGATTTGAGGAAATCATGGATTCACTCACTAAGCCCGGCCCAATAAGAGGCGTCCTAGTGGTGGACGGGGGGCCAGGCTTTTTCCACTCTGAAAGAGAAGATTGATTTGAGGAAATCATGGATTCACTCACTAAGCCCGGCCCAATAAGAGGCGTCCTAGTGGTGGATGATCGGGAGTGGTGGACGGGGGGCCAGGCTATTATCACTCTGAAAGAGAAGATTGATTTGAGGAAATTCACGGAGTCACTTACTAAGCCCGGCCCGATAAGGGGCGTCCTAGTGGTGGACGATCAGGAGTGGTGGACAAGGGGCCAGGCTATTATCACTCTGAAAGAGAAGATTTATTTGAGGAAATCATGGATTCACTCACCAAGCCCGGCCCATTAGCGACGTCCTAGTGGTGGACGATGGGGAGTGCTGGACGGGGGCCAGGCTTTTTCCACTCTGAAAGAGAAGATTGATTTGAGGAAATCATGGATTCACTCACTAAGCCCGGCCCAATAAGAGGCGTCCTAGTGGTGGACGATGGGGAGTGGTAGACGGGGGGCCAGGCTTTTTCCACTCTGAAAGAGAAGATTGATTTAAGGAAATTCATAGAGTCACTCACCAAGCCCGGCCCAATAAGAGGCGTCTTAGTGGTGGACGGGGGGCCAGGCTATCATCACTCTGAAAAAGAAGATTGATTTCTGGAAATCATGGATTCACTCACCAAGCCCGGCCCATTAGCGACGTCCTAGTGGTGGACGATGGGGAGTGGTGGACGGGGGGCCAGGCTTTTTCCACTCTGAAAGAGAAGATTGATTTAAGGAAATTCATAGAGTCACTCACCAAGCCCGGCCCAATAAGAGGCGTCCTAGTGGTGGACGATGGGGAGTGGTAGACGGGGGGCCAGGCTTTTTCCACTCTGAAAGAGAAGATTGATTTAAGGAAATTCATAGAGTCACTCACCAAGCCCGGCCCAATAAGAAGCGTCTTAGTGGTGGACGGGGGGCCAGGCTATCATCACTCTGAAGAAGAAGATTGATTTGAGGAAATCATGGATTCACTCACTAAGCCCGGCCCGATAAGAGGCGTCCTAGTGGTGGACGGTCGGGAGTGGTGTACGGGGGGCCAGGCTATTATCACTCTGAAAGAGAAGATTTATTTGAGGAAATCATGGATTCACTCACCAAGCCCGGCCCATTAGCGACGTCCTAGTGGTGGACGATGGGGAGTGGTGGACGGGGGGCCAGGCTTTTTCCACTCTGAAAGAGAAGATTGATTTGAGGAAATCATGGATTCACTCACTAAGCCCGGCCCAATAAGAGGCGTCCTAGTGGTGGACGGGGGGCCAGGCTTTTTCCACTCTGAAAGAGAAGATTGATTTGAGGAAATCATGGATTCACTCACTAAGCCCGGCCCAATAAGAGGCGTCCTAGTGGTGGATGATCGGGAGTGGTGGACGGGGGGCCAGGCTATTATCACTCTGAAAGAGAAGATTGATTTGAGGAAATTCACGGAGTCACTTACTAAGCCCAGCCCGATAAGGGGCGTCCTAGTGGTGGACGATCAGGAGTGGTGGACGGGGGGCCAGGCTATTATCACTCTGAAAGAGAAGATTGATTTGAGGAAATCATGGATTCACTTACTAAGCCCGGCCCGATAAGGGGCGTCCTAGTGGTGGACGATCAGGAGTGGTGGACGGGGGGCCAGGCTATTATCACTCTGAAAGAGAAGATTGATTTGAGGAAATCATGGATTCACTCACTAAGCCCGGCCCGATAAGAGGCGTCCTAGTGGTGGACGGTCGGGAGTGGTGGACGGGGGGCCAGGCTTTTTCCACTCTGAAAGAGAAGATTGATTTGAGGAAATCATGGATTCACTCACTAAGCCCGGCCCAATAAGAGGCGTCCTAGTGGTGGACGGGGGGCCAGGCTTTTTCCACTCTGAAAGAGAAGATTGATTTAAGGAAATTCATAGAGTCACTCACCAAGCCCGGCCCAATAAGAGGCGTCCTAGTGGTGGACGGGGGGCCAGGCTATCATCACTCTGAAAAAAAAGATTGATTTGAGGAAATCATGGATTCAATCACTAAGCCCGGCCCAATAAGAGGCGTCCTAGCGGTGGACGATCGGAAGTGGTGGACGGGGGGCCAGGCTATTATCACTCTGAAAGAGAAGATTGATTTGAGGAAATCATGGATTCACTCACTAAGCCCGGCCCAATAAGAGGCGTCCTAGTGGTGGACGATGGGGAGTGGTGAACGGGGGGCCAGGCTTTTTCCACTCTGAAAGAGAAGATTGGTTTGAGGAAATCATGGATTCACTCACTAAGCCCGGCCCAATAAGAGGCGTCCTAGTGGTGGACGATCGGGAGTGGTGTACGGGGGGGCCAGGCTTTTTCCACTCTGAAAGAGAAGATTGATTCAAGGAAATTCATAGAGTCACTTACTAAGCCCGGCCCAATAAGAGGCGTCCTAGTGGTGGACGATGGGGAGTGGTGGACGGGGGGGCCAGGCTTTTTCCACTCTGAAAGAGAAGATTGATTTAAGGAAATTCATAGAGTCACTCACCAAGCCCGGCCCAATAAGAGGCGTCCTAGTGGTGGACGGGGGGCCAGGCTATCATCACTCTGAAAAAGAAGATTGATTTAAGGAAATTCACGGAGTCACTTACTAAGCCCGGCCCAATAAAAGGCGTCCTAGTGGTGGACGGGGGGCCAGGCTATCATCAATCTGAAAAAGAAGATTGATTTGAGGAAATCATGGATTCAATCACTAAGCCCGGCCCAATAAGAGGCGTCCTAGCGGTGGACGATCGGGAGTGGTGGACGGGGGGCCAGGCTATCATCACTCTGAAAAAGAAGATTGATTTGAGGAAATCATGGATTCACTCACTAAGCCCGGCCCGATAAGAGGCGTCCTAGTGGTGGACGGTCGGGAGTGGTGTACGGGGGGCCAGGCTATTATCACTCTGAAAGAGAAGATTTATTTGAGGAAATCATGGATTCACTCACCAAGCCCGGCCCATTAGCGACGTCCTAGTGGTGGACGATGGGGAGTGGTGGACGGGGGGCCAGGCTTTTTCCACTCTGAAAGAGAAGATTGATTTGAGGAAATCATGGATTCACTCACTAAGCCCGGCCCAATAAGAGGCGTCCTAGTGGTGGACGGGGGGCCAGGCTTTTTCCACTCTGAAAGAGAAGATTGATTTGAGGAAATCATGGATTCACTCACTAAGCCCGGCCCAATAAGAGGCGTCCTAGTGGTGGATGATCGGGAGTGGTGGACGGGGGGCCAGGCTATTATCACTCTGAAAGAGAAGATTGATTTGAGGAAATTCACGGAGTCACTTACTAAGCCCGGCCCGATAAGGGGCGTCCTAGTGGTGGACGATCAGGAGTGGTGGACGGGGGGCCAGGCTATTATCACTCTGAAAGAGAAGATTGATTTAAGGAAATCATGGATTCACTTACTAAGCCCGGCCCGATAAGGGGCGTCCTAGTGGTGGACGATCAGGAGTGGTGGACGGGGGGGCAGGCTATTATCACTCTGAAAGAGAAAATTGATTTGAGGAAATCATGGATTCACTCACTAAGCCCGGCCCGATAAGAGGCGTCCTAGTGGTGGACGGTCGGGAGTGGTGGACGGGGGGCCAGGCTTTTTCCACTCTGAAAGAGAAGATTGATTTGAGGAAATCATGGATTCACTCACTAAGCCCGGCCCAATAAGAGGCGTCCTAGTGGTGGACGGGGGGCCAGGCTTTTTCCACTCTGAAAGAGAAGATTGATTTAAGGAAATTCATAGAGTCACTCACCAAGCCCGGCCCAATAAGAGGCGTCCTAGTGGTGGACGGGGGGCCAGGCTATCATCACTCTGAAAAAGAAGATTGATTTGAGGAAATCATGGATTCAATCACTAAGCCCGGCCCAATAAGAGGCGTCCTAGCGGTGGACGATCGGAAGTGGTGGACGGGGGGCCAGGCTATTATCACTCTGAAAGAGAAGATTGATTTGAGGAAATCATGGATTCACTCACTAAGCCCGGCCCAATAAGAGGCGTCCTAGTGGTGGACGATGGGGAGTGGTGGACGGGGGGCCAGGCTTTTTCCACTCTGAAAGAGAAGATTGATTTGAGGAAATCATGGATTCACTCACTAAGCCCGGCCCAATAAGAGGCGTCCTAGTGGTGGACGATCGGGAGTGGTGTACGGGGGGGCCAGGCTTTTTCCACTCTGAAAGAGAAGATTGATTCAAGAAAATTCATAGAGTCACTTACTAAGCCCGGCCCAATAAGAGGCGTCCTAGTGGTGGACGATGCGGAGTGGTGGACGGGGGGGCCAGGCTTTTTCCACTCTGAAAGAGAAGATTGATTTAAGGAAATTCATAGAGTCACTCACCAAGCCCGGCCCAATAAGAGGCGTCCTAGTGGTGGACGGGGGGCCAGGCTATCATCACTCTGAAAAGAAGATTGATTTAAGGAAATTCACGGAGTCACTTACTAAGCCCGGCCCAATAAAAGGCGTCCTAGTGGTGGACGGGGGGCCAGGCTATCATCAATCTGAAAAAGAAGATTGATTTGAGGAAATCATGGATTCAATCACTAAGCCCGGCCCAATAAGAGGCGTCCTAGCGGTGGACGATCGGGAGTGGTGGACGGGGGGCCAGGCTATTATCACTCTGAAAGAGAAGATTGATTTGAGGAAATCATGGATTCACTCACTAAGCCCGGCCCAATAAGAGGCGTCCTAGTGGTGGACGATGGGGAGTGGTGGACGGGGGGCCAGGCTTTTCCACTCTGAAAGAGAAGATTGATTTAAGGAAATTCATAGAGTCACTCACCAAGCCCGGCCCAATAAGAGGCGTCCTAGTGGTGGACGGGGGGCCAGGCTATCATCACTCTGAAAAAGAAGATTGATTTAAGGAAATTCACGGAGTCACTTACTAAGCCCGGCCCAATAAAAGGCGTCCTAGTGGTGGACGGGGGGCCAGGCTATCATCACTCTGAAAAAGAAGATTGATTTGAGGAAATCATGGATTCACTCACTAAGCCCGGCCCAATAAGAGGCGTCCTAAGGTGGACGATGGGGAGTGGTGGACGGGGGGCCAGGCTATTATCACTCTGAAAGAGAAGATTGATTTGAGGAAATCATGGATTCACTTACTAAGCCCGGCCCGATAAGGGGCGTCCTAGTGGTGGACGATCAGGAGTGGTGGACGGGGGGCCAGGCTATTATCACTCTGAAAGAGAAGATTGATTTGAGGAAATCATGGATTCACTCACTAAGCCCGGCCCGATAAGAGGCTTCCTAGTGGTGGACGGTCGGGAGTGGTGGACGGGGGGCCAGGCTTTTTCCACTCTGAAAGAGAAGATTGATTTGAGGAAATCATGGATTCACTCACTAAGCCCGGCCCAATAAGAGGCGTCCTAGTGGTGGACGGGGGGCCAGGCTATTATCACTCTGAAAGAGAAGATTGATTTGAGGAAATCATGGATTCACTCACCAAGCCCGGCCCGATAAGAGGCGTCCTAGTGGTGGACGATGGGGAGTGGTGGACGGGGGGCCAGGCTTTTTCCACTCTGAAAGAGAAGATTGATTTGAGGAAATCATGGATTCACTCACTAAGCCCGGCCCAATAAGAGGCGTCCTAGTGGTGGACGATGGGGAGTGGTGGACGGGGGGCCAGGCTTTTTCCACTCTGAAAGAGAAGATTGATTTAAGGAAATTCATAGAGTCACTCACCAAGCCCGGCCCAATAAGAGGCGTCCTAGTGGTGGACGGGGGGCCAGGCTATCATCACTCTGAAAAGAAGATTGATTTAAGGAAATTCACGGAGTCACTTACTAAGCCCGGCCCAATAAAAGGCGTCCTAGTGGTGGACGGGGGGCCAGGCTATCATCAATCTGAAAAAGAAGATTGATTTGAGGAAATCATGGATTCAATCACTAAGCCCGGCCCAATAAGAGGCGTCCTAGCGGTGGACGATCGGGAGTGGTGGACGGGGGGCCAGGCTATTATCACTCTGAAAGAGAAGATTGATTTGAGGAAATCATGGATTCACTCACTAAGCCCGGCCCAATAAGAGGCGTCCTAGTGGTGGACGATGGGGAGTGGTGGACGGGGGGCCAGGCTTTTCCACTCTGAAAGAGAAGATTGATTTAAGGAAATTCATAGAGTCACTCACCAAGCCCGGCCCAATAAGAGGCGTCCTAGTGGTGGACGGGGGGCCAGGCTATCATCACTCTGAAAAAGAAGATTGATTTAAGGAAATTCACGGAGTCACTTACTAAGCCCGGCCCAATAAAAGGCGTCCTAGTGGTGGACGGGGGGCCAGGCTATCATCACTCTGAAAAAGAAGATTGATTTGAGGAAATCATGGATTCACTCACTAAGCCCGGCCCAATAAGAGGCGTCCTAAGGTGGACGATGGGGAGTGGTGGACGGGGGGCCAGGCTATTATCACTCTGAAAGAGAAGATTGATTTGAGGAAATCATGGATTCACTTACTAAGCCCGGCCCGATAAGGGGCGTCCTAGTGGTGGACGATCAGGAGTGGTGGACGGGGGGCCAGGCTATTATCACTCTGAAAGAGAAGATTGATTTGAGGAAATCATGGATTCACTCACTAAGCCCGGCCCAATAAGAGGCGTCCTAGTGGTGGACGGGGGGCCAGGCTATTATCACTCTGAAAGAGAAGATTGATTTGAGGAAATCATGGATTCACTCACCAAGCCCGGCCCGATAAGAGGCGTCCTAGTGGTGGACGATGGGGAGTGGTGGACGGGGGGCCAGGCTTTTTCCACTCTGAAAGAGAAAATTGATTTGAGGAAATCATGGATTCACTCACTAAGCCCGGCCCAATAAGAGGCGTCCTAGTGGTGGACGATGGGGAGTGGTGGACGGGGGGCCAGGCTTTTTCCACTCTGAAAGAGAAGATTGATTTAAGGAAATTCATAGAGTCACTCACCAAGCCCGGCCCAATAAGAGGCGTCCTAGTGGTGGACGATCGGGAGTGGTGTACGGGGGGGCCAGGCTTTTTCCACTCTGAAAGAGAAGATTGATTCAAGGAAATTCATAGAGTCACTTACAAAGCCCGGCCCAATAAGAGGCGTCCTAGTGGTGGACGATCGGAAGTGGTGGACGGGGGGCCAGGCTATTATCACTCTGAAAGAGAAGATTGATTTGAGGAAATCATGGATTCACTCACTAAGCCCGGCCCAATAAGAGGCGTCCTAGTGGTGGACGATGGGGAGTGGTGGACGGGGGGCCAGGCTTTTTCCACTCTGAAAGAGAAGATTGATTTGAGGAAATCATGGATTCAATCACTAAGCCCGGCCCAATAAGAGGCGTCCTAGCGGTGGACGATCGGGAGTGGTGGACGGGGGGCCAGGCTATTATCACTCTGAAAGAGAAGATTGATTTGAGGAAATCATGGATTCACTCACTAAGCCCGGCCCAATAAGAGGCGTCCTAGTGGTGGACGATGGGGAGTGGTGGACGGGGGGCCAGGCTTTTTCCACTCTGAAAGAGAAGATTGATTTAAGGAAATTCATAGAGTCACTCACCAAGCCCGGCCCAATAAGAGGCGTCCTAGTGGTGGACGGGGGGCTAGGCTATCATCACTCTGAAAAAGAAGATTGATTTAAGGAAATTCACGGAGTCACTTACTAAGCCCGGCCCAAGAAAAGGCGTCCTAGTGGTGGACGGGGGGCCAGGCTATCATCACTCTGAAAAAGAAGATTGATTTGAGGAAATCATGGATTCACTCACTAAGCCCGGCCCAATAAGAGGCGTCCTAGTGGTGGGCGATGGGGAGTGGTGGACGTGGGGCCAGGCTATTATCACTCTGAAAGAGAAGATTGATTTGAGGAAATCATGGATTCACTCACTAAGCCCGGCCCAATAAGAGGCGTCCTAGTGGTGGACGATGGGGAGTGGTGGACGGGGGGCCAGGCTTTTTCCACTCTGAAAGAGAAGATTGATTCAAGGAAATTCATAGAGTCACTTACTAAGCCCGGCCCAATAAGAGGCGTCCTAGTGGTGGACGATGGGGAGTGGTGGACGGGGGGGCCAGGCTTTTTCCACTCAGAAAGAGAAGATTGATTTAAGGAAATTCATAGAGTCACTCACCAAGCCCGGCCCAATAAGAGGCGTCCTAGTGGTGGACGGGGGGCCAGGCTATCATCACTCTGAAAAAGAAGATTGATTTAAGGAAATTCACGGAGTCACTTACTAAGCCCGGCCCAATAAAAGGCGTCCTAGTGGTGGACGGGGGGCCAGGCTATCATCAATCTGAAAAAGAAGATTGATTTGAGGAAATCATGGATTCAATCACTAAGCCCGGCCCAATAAGAGGCGTCCTAGCGGTGGACGATCGGGAGTGGTGGACGGGGGGCCAGGCTTTTTCCACTCTGAAAGAGAAGATTGATTTAAGGAAATTCAAAGAGTCACTCACCAAGCCCGGCCCAATAAGAGGCGTCCCAGTGGTGGACGGGGGGCCAGGCTATCATCACTCTGAAAAAGAACATTGATTTAAGGAAATTCACGGAGTCACTTACTAAGCCCGGCCCAATAAACGGCGTCCTAGTGGTGGACGGGGGGCCAGGCTATCATCAATCTGAAAAAGAAGATTGATTTGAGGAAATCATGGATTCAATCACTAAGCCCGGCCCAATAAGAGGCGTCCTAGCGGTGGACGATCGGGAGTGGTGGACGGGGGGCCAGGCTATTATCACTCTGAAAGAGAAGATTGATTTGAGGAAATCATGGATTCACTCACTAAGCCCGGCCCAATAAGAGGCGTCCTAGTGGTGGACGATGGGGAGTGGTGGACGGGGGGCCAGGCTTTTCCACTCTGAAAGAGAAGATTGATTTAAGGAAATTCATAGAGTCACTCACCAAGCCCGGCCCAATAAGAGGCGTCCTAGTGGTGGACGGGGGGCCAGGCTATCATCACTCTGAAAAAGAAGATTGATTTAAGGAAATTCACGGAGTCACTTACTAAGCCCGGCCCAATAAAAGGCGTCCTAGTGGTGGACGGGGGGCCAGGCTATCATCACTCTGAAAAAGAAGATTGATTTGAGGAAATCATGGATTCACTCACTAAGCCCGGCCCAATAAGAGGCGTCCTAAGGTGGACGATGGGGAGTGGTGGACGGGGGGCCAGGCTATTATCACTCTGAAAGAGAAGATTGATTTGAGGAAATCATGGATTCACTTACTAAGCCCGGCCCGATAAGGGGCGTCCTAGTGGTGGACGATCAGGAGTGGTGGACGGGGGGCCAGGCTATTATCACTCTGAAAGAGAAGATTGATTTGAGGAAATCATGGATTCACTCACTAAGCCCGGCCCAATAAGAGGCGTCCTAGTGGTGGACGGGGGGCCAGGCTATTATCACTCTGAAAGAGAAGATTGATTTGAGGAAATCATGGATTCACTCACCAAGCCCGGCCCGATAAGAGGCGTCCTAGTGGTGGACGATGGGGAGTGGTGGACGGGGGGCCAGGCTTTTTCCACTCTGAAAGAGAAAATTGATTTGAGGAAATCATGGATTCACTCACTAAGCCCGGCCCAATAAGAGGCGTCCTAGTGGTGGACGATGGGGAGTGGTGGACGGGGGGCCAGGCTTTTTCCACTCTGAAAGAGAAGATTGATTTAAGGAAATTCATAGAGTCACTCACCAAGCCCGGCCCAATAAGAGGCGTCCTAGTGGTGGACGATCGGGAGTGGTGTACGGGGGGGCCAGGCTTTTTCCACTCTGAAAGAGAAGATTGATTCAAGGAAATTCATAGAGTCACTTACAAAGCCCGGCCCAATAAGAGGCGTCCTAGTGGTGGACGATCGGAAGTGGTGGACGGGGGGCCAGGCTATTATCACTCTGAAAGAGAAGATTGATTTGAGGAAATCATGGATTCACTCACTAAGCCCGGCCCAATAAGAGGCGTCCTAGTGGTGGACGATGGGGAGTGGTGGACGGGGGGCCAGGCTTTTTCCACTCTGAAAGAGAAGATTGATTTGAGGAAATCATGGATTCAATCACTAAGCCCGGCCCAATAAGAGGCGTCCTAGCGGTGGACGATCGGGAGTGGTGGACGGGGGGCCAGGCTATTATCACTCTGAAAGAGAAGATTGATTTGAGGAAATCATGGATTCACTCACTAAGCCCGGCCCAATAAGAGGCGTCCTAGTGGTGGACGATGGGGAGTGGTGGACGGGGGGCCAGGCTTTTTCCACTCTGAAAGAGAAGATTGATTTAAGGAAATTCATAGAGTCACTCACCAAGCCCGGCCCAATAAGAGGCGTCCTAGTGGTGGACGGGGGGCTAGGCTATCATCACTCTGAAAAAGAAGATTGATTTAAGGAAATTCACGGAGTCACTTACTAAGCCCGGCCCAAGAAAAGGCGTCCTAGTGGTGGACGGGGGGCCAGGCTATCATCACTCTGAAAAAGAAGATTGATTTGAGGAAATCATGGATTCACTCACTAAGCCCGGCCCAATAAGAGGCGTCCTAGTGGTGGGCGATGGGGAGTGGTGGACGTGGGGCCAGGCTATTATCACTCTGAAAGAGAAGATTGATTTGAGGAAATCATGGATTCACTCACTAAGCCCGGCCCAATAAGAGGCGTCCTAGTGGTGGACGATGGGGAGTGGTGGACGGGGGGCCAGGCTTTTTCCACTCTGAAAGAGAAGATTGATTCAAGGAAATTCATAGAGTCACTTACTAAGCCCGGCCCAATAAGAGGCGTCCTAGTGGTGGACGATGGGGAGTGGTGGACGGGGGGGCCAGGCTTTTTCCACTCAGAAAGAGAAGATTGATTTAAGGAAATTCATAGAGTCACTCACCAAGCCCGGCCCAATAAGAGGCGTCCTAGTGGTGGACGGGGGGCCAGGCTATCATCACTCTGAAAAAGAAGATTGATTTAAGGAAATTCACGGAGTCACTTACTAAGCCCGGCCCAATAAAAGGCGTCCTAGTGGTGGACGGGGGGCCAGGCTATCATCAATCTGAAAAAGAAGATTGATTTGAGGAAATCATGGATTCAATCACTAAGCCCGGCCCAATAAGAGGCGTCCTAGCGGTGGACGATCGGGAGTGGTGGACGGGGGGCCAGGCTTTTTCCACTCTGAAAGAGAAGATTGATTTAAGGAAATTCAAAGAGTCACTCACCAAGCCCGGCCCAATAAGAGGCGTCCCAGTGGTGGACGGGGGGCCAGGCTATCATCACTCTGAAAAAGAACATTGATTTAAGGAAATTCACGGAGTCACTTACTAAGCCCGGCCCAATAAACGGCGTCCTAGTGGTGGACGGGGGGCCAGGCTATCATCACTCTGAAAAAGAAGATTGATTTGAGGAAATCATGGATTCACTCACTAAGCCCGGCCCAATAAGAGGCGTCCTAGTGGTGGACGATGGGGAGTGGTGGACGGGGGGCCAGGCTTTTTCCACTCTGAAAGAGAAGATTGATTTAAGGAAATTCATAGAGTCACTCACCAAGCCCGGCCCAATAAGAGGCGTCCTAGTGGTGGACGATGGGGAGTGGTAGACGGGGGGCCAGGCTTTTTCCACTCTGAAAGAGAAGATTGATTTAAGGAAATTCATAGAGTCACTCACCAAGCCCGGCCCAATAAGAGGCGTCCTAGTGGTGGACGGGGGGCCAGGCTATCATCACTCTGAAAAAGAAGATTGATTTAAGGAAATTCACGGAGTCACTTACTAAGCCCGGCCCAATAAAAGGCGTCCTAGTGGTGGACGGGGGGCCAGGCTATCATCACTCTGAAAAAGAAGATTGATTTGAGGAAATCATGGATTCACTCACTAAGCCCGGCCCAATAAGAGGCGTCCTAAGGTGGACGATGGGGAGTGGTGGACGGGGGGCCAGGCTATTATCACTCTGAAAGAGAAGATTGATTTGAGGAAATCATGGATTCACTCACTAAGCCCGGCCCGATAAGAGGCTTCCTAGTGGTGGACGGTCGGGAGTGGTGGACGGGGGGCCAGGCTTTTTCCACTCTGAAAGAGAAGATTGATTTGAGGAAATCATGGATTCACTCACTAAGCCCGGCCCGATAAGGGGCGTCCTAGTGGTGGACGATCAGGAGTGGTGGACGGGGGGCCAGGCTTTTTCCACTCTGAAAGAGAAGATTGATTTGAGGAAATCATGGATTCACTCACTAAGCCCGGCCCGATAAGAGGCTTCCTAGTGGTGGACGGTCGGGAGTGGTGGACGGGGGGCCAGGCTTTTTCCACTCTGAAAGAGAAGATTGATTTGAGGAAATCATGGATTCACTCACTAAGCCCGGCCCGATAAGGGGCGTCCTAGTGGTGGACGATCAGGAGTGGTGGACGGGGGGCCAGGCTATTATCACTCTGAAAGAGAAGATTGATTTGAGGAAATCATGGATTCACTCACTAAGCCCGGCCCGATAAGAGGCTTCCTAGTGGTGGACGGTCGGGAGTGGTGGACGGGGGGCCAGGCTTTTTCCACTCTGAAAGAGAAGATTGATTTGAGGAAATCATGGATTCACTCACTAAGCCCGGCCCAATAAGAGGCGTCCTAGTGGTGGACGGGGGGCCAGGCTATTATCACTCTGAAAGAGAAGATTGATTTGAGGAAATCATGGATTCACTCACCAAGCCCGGCCCGATAAGAGGCGTCCTAGTGGTGGACGATGGGGAGTGGTGGACGGGGGGCCAGGCTTTTTCCACTCTGAAAGAGAAGATTGATTTGAGGAAATCATGGATTCACTCACTAAGCCCGGCCCAATAAGAGGCGTCCTAGTGGTGGACGATGGGGAGTGGTGGACGGGGGGCCAGGCTTTTTCCACTCTGAAAGAGAAGATTGATTTAAGGAAATTCATAGAGTCACTCACCAAGCCCGGCCCAATAAGAGGCGTCCTAGTGGTGGACGATCGGAAGTGGTGGACGGGGGGCCAGGCTATTATCACTCTGAAAGAGAAGATTGATTTGAGGAAATCATGGATTCACTCACTAAGCCCGGCCCAATAAGAGGCGTCCTAGTGGTGGACGATGGGGAGTGGTGGACGGGGGGCCAGGCTTTTTCCACTCTGAAAGAGAAGATTGATTTGAGGAAATCATGGATTCAATCACTAAGCCCGGCCCAATAAGAGGCGTCCTAGCGGTGGACGATCGGGAGTGGTGGACGGGGGGCCAGGCTATTATCACTCTGAAAGAGAAGATTGATTTGAGGAAATCATGGATTCACTCACTAAGCCCGGCCCAATAAGAGGCGTCCTAGTGGTGGACGATGGGGAGTGGTGGACGGGGGGCCAGGCTTTTTCCACTCTGAAAGAGAAGATTGATTTAAGGAAATTCATAGAGTCACTCACCAAGCCCGGCCCAATAAGAGGCGTCCTAGTGGTGGACGGGGGGCTAGGCTATCATCACTCTGAAAAAGAAGATTGATTTAAGGAAATTCACGGAGTCACTTACTAAGCCCGGCCCAAGAAAAGGCGTCCTAGTGGTGGACGGGGGGCCAGGCTATCATCACTCTGAAAAAGAAGATTGATTTGAGGAAATCATGGATTCACTCACTAAGCCCGGCCCAATAAGAGGCGTCCTAGTGGTGGGCGATGGGGAGTGGTGGACGTGGGGCCAGGCTATTATCACTCTGAAAGAGAAGATTGATTTGAGGAAATCATGGATTCACTCACTAAGCCCGGCCCAATAAGAGGCGTCCTAGTGGTGGACGATGGGGAGTGGTGGACGGGGGGCCAGGCTTTTTCCACTCTGAAAGAGAAGATTGATTCAAGGAAATTCATAGAGTCACTTACTAAGCCCGGCCCAATAAGAGGCGTCCTAGTGGTGGACGATGGGGAGTGGTGGACGGGGGGGCCAGGCTTTTTCCACTCAGAAAGAGAAGATTGATTTAAGGAAATTCATAGAGTCACTCACCAAGCCCGGCCCAATAAGAGGCGTCCTAGTGGTGGACGGGGGGCCAGGCTATCATCACTCTGAAAAAGAAGATTGATTTAAGGAAATTCACGGAGTCACTTACTAAGCCCGGCCCAATAAAAGGCGTCCTAGTGGTGGACGGGGGGCCAGGCTATCATCAATCTGAAAAAGAAGATTGATTTGAGGAAATCATGGATTCAATCACTAAGCCCGGCCCAATAAGAGGCGTCCTAGCGGTGGACGATCGGGAGTGGTGGACGGGGGGCCAGGCTTTTTCCACTCTGAAAGAGAAGATTGATTTAAGGAAATTCAAAGAGTCACTCACCAAGCCCGGCCCAATAAGAGGCGTCCCAGTGGTGGACGGGGGGCCAGGCTATCATCACTCTGAAAAAGAACATTGATTTAAGGAAATTCACGGAGTCACTTACTAAGCCCGGCCCAATAAACGGCGTCCTAGTGGTGGACGGGGGGCCAGGCTATCATCACTCTGAAAAAGAAGATTGATTTGAGGAAATCATGGATTCACTCACTAAGCCCGGCCCAATAAGAGGCGTCCTAGTGGTGGACGATGGGGAGTGGTGGACGGGGGGCCAGGCTTTTTCCACTCTGAAAGAGAAGATTGATTTAAGGAAATTCATAGAGTCACTCACCAAGCCCGGCCCAATAAGAGGCGTCCTAGTGGTGGACGATGGGGAGTGGTAGACGGGGGGCCAGGCTTTTTCCACTCTGAAAGAGAAGATTGATTTAAGGAAATTCATAGAGTCACTCACCAAGCCCGGCCCAATAAGAGGCGTCCTAGTGGTGGACGGGGGGCCAGGCTATCATCACTCTGAAAAAGAAGATTGATTTAAGGAAATTCACGGAGTCACTTACTAAGCCCGGCCCAATAAAAGGCGTCCTAGTGGTGGACGGGGGGCCAGGCTATCATCACTCTGAAAAAGAAGATTGATTTGAGGAAATCATGGATTCACTCACTAAGCCCGGCCCAATAAGAGGCGTCCTAAGGTGGACGATGGGGAGTGGTGGACGGGGGGCCAGGCTATTATCACTCTGAAAGAGAAGATTGATTTGAGGAAATCATGGATTCACTCACTAAGCCCGGCCCGATAAGAGGCTTCCTAGTGGTGGACGGTCGGGAGTGGTGGACGGGGGGCCAGGCTTTTTCCACTCTGAAAGAGAAGATTGATTTGAGGAAATCATGGATTCACTCACTAAGCCCGGCCCGATAAGGGGCGTCCTAGTGGTGGACGATCAGGAGTGGTGGACGGGGGGCCAGGCTTTTTCCACTCTGAAAGAGAAGATTGATTTGAGGAAATCATGGATTCACTCACTAAGCCCGGCCCGATAAGAGGCTTCCTAGTGGTGGACGGTCGGGAGTGGTGGACGGGGGGCCAGGCTTTTTCCACTCTGAAAGAGAAGATTGATTTGAGGAAATCATGGATTCACTCACTAAGCCCGGCCCGATAAGGGGCGTCCTAGTGGTGGACGATCAGGAGTGGTGGACGGGGGGCCAGGCTATTATCACTCTGAAAGAGAAGATTGATTTGAGGAAATCATGGATTCACTCACTAAGCCCGGCCCGATAAGAGGCTTCCTAGTGGTGGACGGTCGGGAGTGGTGGACGGGGGGCCAGGCTTTTTCCACTCTGAAAGAGAAGATTGATTTGAGGAAATCATGGATTCACTCACTAAGCCCGGCCCAATAAGAGGCGTCCTAGTGGTGGACGATGGGGAGTGGTGGACGGGGGGCCAGGCTTTTTCCACTCTGAAAGAGAAGATTGATTTAAGGAAATTCATAGAGTCACTCACCAAGCCCGGCCCAATAAGAGGCGTCCTAGTGGTGGACGGGGGGCCAGGCTATCATCACTCTGAAAAAGAAGATTGATTTGAGGAAATCAAGGATTCAATCACTAAGCCCGGCCCAATAAGAGGCGTCCTAGCGGTGGACGATCGGAAGTGGTGGACGGGGGGCCAGGCTATTATCACTCTGAAAGAGAAGATTGATTTGAGGAAATCATGGATTCACTCACTAAGCCCGGCCCAATAAGAGGCGTCCTAGTGGTGGACAATGGGGAGTGGTGGACGGGGGGCCAGGCTTTTTCCACTCTGAAAGAGAAGATTGATTTGAGGAAATCATGGATTCACTCACTAAGCCCGGCCCAATAAGAGGCGTCCTAGTGGTGGACGATCGGGAGTGGTGTACGGGGGGGCCAGGCTTTTTCCACTCTGAAAGAGAAGATTGATTCAAGGAAATTCATAGAGTCACTTACAAAGCCCGGCCCAATAAGAGGCGTCCTAGTGGTGGACGATGGGGAGTGGTGGACGGGGGGGGGGCCAGGCTTTTTCCACTCTGAAAGAGAAGATTGATTTAAGGAAATTCATAGAGTCACTCACCAAGCCCGGCCCAATAAGAGGCGTCCTAGTGGTGGACGGGGGGCCAGGCTATCATCACTCTGAAAAAGAAGATTGATTTAAGGAAATTCACGGAGTCACTTACTAAGCCCGGCCCAATAAAAGGCGTCCTAGTGGTGGACGGGGGGCCAGGCTATCATCAATCTGAAAAAGAAGATTGATTTGAGGAAATCATGGATTCAATCACTAAGCCCGGCCCAATAAGAGGCGTCCTAGCGGTGGACGATCGGGAGTGGTGGACGGGGGGCCAGGCTATTATCACTCTGAAAGAGAAGATTGATTTGAGGAAATCATGGATTCACTCACTAAGCCCGGCCCAATAAGAGGCGTCCTAGTGGTGGACGATGGGGAGTGGTGGACGGGGGGCCAGGCTTTTTCCACTCTGAAAGAGAAGATTGATTTAAGGAAATTCATAGAGTCACTCACCAAGCCCGGCCCAATAAGAGGCGTCCTAGTGGTGGACGGGGGGCTAGGCTATCATCACTCTGAAAAAGAAGATTGATTTAAGGAAATTCACGGAGTCACTTACTAAGCCCGGCCCAAGAAAAGGCGTCCTAGTGGTGGACGGGGGGCCAGGCTATCATCACTCTGAAAAAGAAGATTGATTTGAGGAAATCATGGATTCACTCACTAAGCCCGGCCCAATAAGAGGCGTCCTAGTGGTGGGCGATGGGGAGTGGTGGACGGGGGGCCAGGCTATTATCACTCTGAAAGAGAAGATTGATTTGAGGAAATCATGGATTCACTCACTAAGCCCGGCCCAATAAGAGGCGTCCTAGTGGTGGACGATGGGGAGTGGTGGACGGGGGGGCCAGGCTTTTTCCACTCAGAAAGAGAAGATTGATTTAAGGAAATTCATAGAGTCACTCACCAAGCCCGGCCCAATAAGAGGCGTCCTAGTGGTGGACGGGGGGCCAGGCTATCATCACTCTGAAAAAGAAGATTGATTTAAGGAAATTCACGGAGTCACTTACTAAGCCCGGCCCAATAAAAGGCGTCCTAGTGGTGGACGGGGGGCCAGGCTATCATCAATCTGAAAAAGAAGATTGATTTGAGGAAATCATGGATTCAATCACTAAGCCCGGCCCAATAAGAGGCGTCCTAGCGGTGGACGATCGGGAGTGGTGGACGGGGGGCCAGGCTTTTTCCACTCTGAAAGAGAAGATTGATTTAAGGAAATTCAAAGAGTCACTCACCAAGCCCGGCCCAATAAGAGGCGTCCCAGTGGTGGACGGGGGGCCAGGCTATCATCACTCTGAAAAAGAAGATTGATTTAAGGAAATTCACGGAGTCACTTACTAAGCCCGGCCCAATAAACGGCGTCCTAGTGGTGGACGGGGGGCCAGGCTATCATCACTCTGAAAAAGAAGATTGATTTGAGGAAATCATGGATTCACTCACTAAGCCCGGCCCAATAAGAGGCGTCCTAGTGGTGGACGATGGGGAGTGGTGGACGGGGGGCCAGGCTTTTTCCACTCTGAAAGAGAAGATTGATTTAAGGAAATTCATAGAGTCACTCACCAAGCCCGGCCCAATAAGAGGCGTCCTAGTGGTGGACGATGGGGAGTGGTAGACGGGGGGCCAGGCTTTTTCCACTCTGAAAGAGAAGATTGATTTAAGGAAATTCATAGAGTCACTCACCAAGCCCGGCCCAATAAGAGGCGTCCTAGTGGTGGACGGGGGGCCAGGCTATCATCACTCTGAAAAAGAAGATTGATTTAAGGAAATTCACGGAGTCACTTACTAAGCCCGGCCCAATAAAAGGCGTCCTAGTGGTGGACGGGGGGCCAGGCTATCATCACTCTGAAAAAGAAGATTGATTTGAGGAAATCATGGATTCACTCACTAAGCCCGGCCCAATAAGAGGCGTCCTAAGGTGGACGATGGGGAGTGGTGGACGGGGGGCCAGGCTATTATCACTCTGAAAGAGAAGATTGATTTGAGGAAATCATGGATTCACTTACTAAGCCCGGCCCGATAAGGGGCGTCCTAGTGGTGGACGATCAGGAGTGGTGGACGGGGGGCCAGGCTATTATCACTCTGAAAGAGAAGATTGATTTGAGGAAATCATGGATTCACTCACTAAGCCCGGCCCGATAAGAGGCTTCCTAGTGGTGGACGGTCGGGAGTGGTGGACGGGGGGCCAGGCTTTTTCCACTCTGAAAGAGAAGATTGATTTGAGGAAATCATGGATTCACTCACTAAGCCCGGCCCAATAAGAGGCGTCCTAGTGGTGGACGGGGGGCCAGGCTATTATCACTCTGAAAGAGAAGATTGATTTGAGGAAATCATGGATTCACTCACCAAGCCCGGCCCGATAAGAGGCGTCCTAGTGGTGGACGATGGGGAGTGGTGGACGCGGGGCCAGGCTTTTTCCACTCTGAAAGAGAAGATTGATTTGAGGAAATCATGGATTCACTCACTAAGCCCGGCCCAATAAGAGGCGTCCTAGTGGTGGACGATGGGGAGTGGTGGACGGGGGGCCAGGCTTTTTCCACTCTGAAAGAGAAGATTGATTTAAGGAAATTCATAGAGTCACTCACCAAGCCCGGCCCAATAAGAGGCGTCCTAGTGGTGGACGGGGGGCCAGGCTATCATCACTCTGAAAAAGAAGATTGATTTGAGGAAATCAAGGATTCAATCACTAAGCCCGGCCCAATAAGAGGCGTCCTAGCGGTGGACGATCGGAAGTGGTGGACGGGGGGCCAGGCTATTATCACTCTGAAAGAGAAGATTGATTTGAGGAAATCATGGATTCACTCACTAAGCCCGGCCCAATAAGAGGCGTCCTAGTGGTGGACGATGGGGAGTGGTGGACGGGGGGCCAGGCTTTTTCCACTCTGAAAGAGAAGATTGATTTGAGGAAATCATGGATTCACTCACTAAGCCCGGCCCAATAAGAGGCGTCCTAGTGGTGGACGGGGGGGCCAGGCTATTATCACTCTGAAAGAGAAGATTGATTTGAGGAAATCATGGATTCACTCACCAAGCCCGGCCCGATAAGAGGCGTCCTAGTGGTGGACGATGGGGAGTGGTGGACGGGGGGCCAGGCTTTTTCCACTCTGAAAGAGAAGATTGATTTGAGGAAATCATGGATTCACTCACTAAGCCCGGCCCAATAAGAGGCGTCCTAGTGGTGGACGATGGGGAGTGGTGGACGGGGGGCCAGGCTTTTTCCACTCTGAAAGAGAAGATTGATTTAAGGAAATTCATAGAGTCACTCACCAAGCCCGGCCCAATAAGAGGCGTCCTAGTGGTGGACGGGGGGCCAGGCTATCATCACTCTGAAAAAGAAGATTGATTTGAGGAAATCATGGATTCAATCACTAAGCCCGGCCCAATAAGAGGCGTCCTAGCGGTGGACGATCGGAAGTGGTGGACGGGGGGCCAGGCTATCATCACTCTGAAAAAGAAGATTGATTTAAGGAAATTCACGGAGTCACTTACTAAGCCCGGCCCAATAAAAGGCGTCCTAGTGGTGGACGGGGGGCCAGGCTATCATCAATCTGAAAAAGAAGATTGATTTGAGGAAATCATGGATTCAATCACTAAGCCCGGCCCAATAAGAGGCGTCCTAGCGGTGGACGATCGGGAGTGGTGGACGGGGGGCCAGGCTATTATCACTCTGAAAGAGAAGATTGATTTGAGGAAATCATGGATTCACTCACTAAGCCCGGCCCAATAAGAGGCGTCCTAGTGGTGGACGATGGGGAGTGGTGGACGGGGGGCCAGGCTTTTTCCACTCTGAAAGAGAAGATTGATTTAAGGAAATTCATAGAGTCACTCACCAAGCCCGGCCCAATAAGAGGCGTCCTAGTGGTGGACGGGGGGCTAGGCTATCATCACTCTGAAAAAGAAGATTGATTTAAGGAAATTCACGGAGTCACTTACTAAGCCCGGCCCAAGAAAAGGCGTCCTAGTGGTGGACGGGGGGCCAGGCTATCATCACTCTGAAAAAGAAGATTGATTTGAGGAAATCATGGATTCACTCACTAAGCCCGGCCCAATAAGAGGCGTCCTAGTGGTGGGCGATGGGGAGTGGTGGACGGGGGGCCAGGCTATTATCACTCTGAAAGAGAAGATTGATTTGAGGAAATCATGGATTCACTCACTAAGCCCGGCCCAATAAGAGGCGTCCTAGTGGTGGACGATGGGGAGTGGTGGACGGGGGGGCCAGGCTTTTTCCACTCAGAAAGAGAAGATTGATTTAAGGAAATTCATAGAGTCACTCACCAAGCCCGGCCCAATAAGAGGCGTCCTAGTGGTGGACGGGGGGCCAGGCTATCATCACTCTGAAAAAGAAGATTGATTTAAGGAAATTCACGGAGTCACTTACTAAGCCCGGCCCAATAAAAGGCGTCCTAGTGGTGGACGGGGGGCCAGGCTATCATCAATCTGAAAAAGAAGATTGATTTGAGGAAATCATGGATTCAATCACTAAGCCCGGCCCAATAAGAGGCGTCCTAGCGGTGGACGATCGGGAGTGGTGGACGGGGGGCCAGGCTTTTTCCACTCTGAAAGAGAAGATTGATTTAAGGAAATTCAAAGAGTCACTCACCAAGCCCGGCCCAATAAGAGGCGTCCCAGTGGTGGACGGGGGGCCAGGCTATCATCACTCTGAAAAAGAAGATTGATTTAAGGAAATTCACGGAGTCACTTACTAAGCCCGGCCCAATAAACGGCGTCCTAGTGGTGGACGGGGGGCCAGGCTATCATCACTCTGAAAAAGAAGATTGATTTGAGGAAATCATGGATTCACTCACTAAGCCCGGCCCAATAAGAGGCGTCCTAGTGGTGGACGATGGGGAGTGGTGGACGGGGGGCCAGGCTTTTTCCACTCTGAAAGAGAAGATTGATTTAAGGAAATTCATAGAGTCACTCACCAAGCCCGGCCCAATAAGAGGCGTCCTAGTGGTGGACGATGGGGAGTGGTAGACGGGGGGCCAGGCTTTTTCCACTCTGAAAGAGAAGATTGATTTAAGGAAATTCATAGAGTCACTCACCAAGCCCGGCCCAATAAGAGGCGTCCTAGTGGTGGACGGGGGGCCAGGCTATCATCACTCTGAAAAAGAAGATTGATTTGAGGAAATCATGGATTCACTCACTAAGCCCGGCCCGATAAGAGGCGTCCTAGTGGTGGACGGTCGGGAGTGGTGTACGGGGGGCCAGGCTATTATCACTCTGAAAGAGAAGATTGATTTGAGGAAATCATGGATTCACTCACCAAGCCCGGCCCAATAGGAGGCGTCCTAGTGGTGGACGGGGGGCCAGGCTATTATCACTCTGAAAGAGAAGATTGATTTGAGGAAATCATGGATTCACTCACCAAGCCCGGCCCAATAAGAGGCGTCCTAGTGGTGGACGGGGGGCCAGGCTTTTTCCACTCTGAAAGAGAAGATTGATTTGAGGAAATCATGGATTCACTCACTAAGCCCGGCCCAATAAGAGGCGTCCTAGTGGTGGATGATCGGGAGTGGTGGACGGGGGGCCAGGCTATTATCACTCTGAAAGAGAAGATTGATTTGAGGAAATTCACGGAGTCACTTACTAAGCCCGGCCCGATAAGGGGCGTCCTAGTGGTGGATGATCGGGAGTGGTGGACGGGGGGCCAGGCTATTATCACTCTGAAAGAGAAGATTGATTTGAGGAAATTCACGGAGTCACTTACTAAGCCCGGCCCGATAAGGGGCGTCCTAGTGGTGGACGGGGGGCCAGGCTATCATCAATCTGAAAAAGAAGATTGATTTGAGGAAATCATGGATTCAATCACTAAGCCCGGCCCAATAAGAGGCGTCCTAGCGGTGGACGATCGGGAGTGGTGGACGGGGGGCCAGGCTATTATCACTCTGAAAGAGAAGATTGATTTGAGGAAATCATGGATTCACTCACTAAGCCCGGCCCAATAAGAGGCGTCCTAGTGGTGGACGATGGGGAGTGGTGGACGGGGGGCCAGGCTTTTTCCACTCTGAAAGAGAAGATTGATTTAAGGAAATTCATAGAGTCACTCACCAAGCCCGGCCCAATAAGAGGCGTCCTAGTGGTGGACGGGGGGCTAGGCTATCATCACTCTGAAAAAGAAGATTGATTTAAGGAAATTCACGGAGTCACTTACTAAGCCCGGCCCAAGAAAAGGCGTCCTAGTGGTGGACGGGGGGCCAGGCTATCATCACTCTGAAAAAGAAGATTGATTTGAGGAAATCATGGATTCACTCACTAAGCCCGGCCCAATAAGAGGCGTCCTAGTGGTGGGCGATGGGGAGTGGTGGACGGGGGGCCAGGCTATTATCACTCTGAAAGAGAAGATTGATTTGAGGAAATCATGGATTCACTCACTAAGCCCGGCCCAATAAGAGGCGTCCTAGTGGTGGACGATGGGGAGTGGTGGACGGGGGGGCCAGGCTTTTTCCACTCAGAAAGAGAAGATTGATTTAAGGAAATTCATAGAGTCACTCACCAAGCCCGGCCCAATAAGAGGCGTCCTAGTGGTGGACGGGGGGCCAGGCTATCATCACTCTGAAAAAGAAGATTGATTTAAGGAAATTCACGGAGTCACTTACTAAGCCCGGCCCAATAAAAGGCGTCCTAGTGGTGGACGGGGGGCCAGGCTATCATCAATCTGAAAAAGAAGATTGATTTGAGGAAATCATGGATTCAATCACTAAGCCCGGCCCAATAAGAGGCGTCCTAGCGGTGGACGATCGGGAGTGGTGGACGGGGGGCCAGGCTTTTTCCACTCTGAAAGAGAAGATTGATTTAAGGAAATTCAAAGAGTCACTCACCAAGCCCGGCCCAATAAGAGGCGTCCCAGTGGTGGACGGGGGGCCAGGCTATCATCACTCTGAAAAAGAAGATTGATTTAAGGAAATTCACGGAGTCACTTACTAAGCCCGGCCCAATAAACGGCGTCCTAGTGGTGGACGGGGGGCCAGGCTATCATCACTCTGAAAAAGAAGATTGATTTGAGGAAATCATGGATTCACTCACTAAGCCCGGCCCAATAAGAGGCGTCCTAGTGGTGGACGATGGGGAGTGGTGGACGGGGGGCCAGGCTTTTTCCACTCTGAAAGAGAAGATTGATTTAAGGAAATTCATAGAGTCACTCACCAAGCCCGGCCCAATAAGAGGCGTCCTAGTGGTGGACGATGGGGAGTGGTAGACGGGGGGCCAGGCTTTTTCCACTCTGAAAGAGAAGATTGATTTAAGGAAATTCATAGAGTCACTCACCAAGCCCGGCCCAATAAGAGGCGTCCTAGTGGTGGACGGGGGGCCAGGCTATCATCACTCTGAAAAAGAAGATTGATTTGAGGAAATCATGGATTCACTCACTAAGCCCGGCCCGATAAGAGGCGTCCTAGTGGTGGACGGTCGGGAGTGGTGTACGGGGGGCCAGGCTATTATCACTCTGAAAGAGAAGATTGATTTGAGGAAATCATGGATTCACTCACCAAGCCCGGCCCAATAGGAGGCGTCCTAGTGGTGGACGGGGGGCCAGGCTATTATCACTCTGAAAGAGAAGATTGATTTGAGGAAATCATGGATTCACTCACCAAGCCCGGCCCAATAAGAGGCGTCCTAGTGGTGGACGGGGGGCCAGGCTATTATCACTCTGAAAGAGAAGATTGATTTGAGGAAATCATGGATTCACTCACCAAGCCCGGCCCATTAGCGACGTCCTAGTGGTGGACGATGGGGAGTGGTGGACGGGGGGGCCAGGCTTTTTCCACTCTGAAAGAGAAGATTGATTTGAGGAAATCATGGATTCACTCACTAAGCCCGGCCCAATAAGAGGCGTCCTAGTGGTGGACGGGGGGCCAGGCTTTTTCCACTCTGAAAGAGAAGATTGATTTGAGGAAATCATGGATTCACTCACTAAGCCCGGCCCAATAAGAGGCGTCCTAGTGGTGGATGATCGGGAGTGGTGGACGGGGGGCCAGGCTATTATCACTCTGAAAGAGAAGATTGATTTGAGGAAATTCACGGAGTCACTTACTAAGCCCGGCCCGATAAGGGGCGTCCTAGTGGTGGATGATCGGGAGTGGTGGACGGGGGGCCAGGCTATTATCACTCTGAAAGAGAAGATTGATTTGAGGAAATTCACGGAGTCACTTACTAAGCCCGGCCCGATAAGGGGCGTCCTAGTGGTGGACGATCAGGAGTGGTGGACGGGGGGCCAGGCTATCATCACTCTGAAAAAGAAGATTGATTTGAGGAAATCATGGATTCAATCACTAAGCCCGGCACAATAAGAGGCGTCCTAGCGGTGGACGATCGGGAGTGGTGGACGGGGGGCCAGGCTATTATCACTCTGAAAGAGAAGATTGATTTGAGGAAATCATGGATTCACTCACAAAGCCCGGCCCAATAAGAGGCGTCCTAGTGGTGGACGATGGGGAGTGGTGGACGGGGGGCCAGGCTTTTTCCACTCTGAAAGAGAAGATTGATTTAAGGAAATTCATAGAGTCACTCACCAAGCCCGGCCCAATAAGAGGCGTCCTAGTGGTGGACGATGGGGAGTGGTAGACGGGGGGCCAGGCTTTTTCCACTCTGAAAGAGAAGATTGATTAAAGGAAATTCATAGAGTCACTCACCAAGCCCGGCCCAATAAGAGGCGTCCTAGTGGTGGACGGGGGGCCAGGCTATCATCACTCTGAAAAAGAAGATTGATTTGAGGAAATCATGGATTCACTCACTAAGCCCGGCCCGATAAGGGGCGTCCTAGTGGTGGACGATCAGGAGTGGTGGACGGGGGGCCAGGCTATTATCACTCTGAAAGAGAAGATTGATTTGAGGAAATCATGGATTCACTCACCAAGCCCGGCCCATGAGCAACGTCCTAGTGGTGGACGATGGGGAGTGGTGGACGGGGGGCCAGGCTTTTTCCACTCTGAAAGAGAAGATTGATTTGAGGAAATCATGGATTCACTCACTAAGCCCGGCCCAATAAGAGGCGTCCTAGTGGTGGACGGGGAGCCAGGCTATTATCACTCTGAAAGAGAAGATTCATTTGAGGAAATCATGGATTCACTCACCAAGCCCGGCCCATTAGCAACGTCCTAGTGGTGGACGATGGGGAGTGGTGGACGGGGGGCCAGGCTTTTTCCACTCTGAAAGAGAAGATTGATTTGAGAAAATCATGGATTCACTCACCAAGCCCGGCCCAATAAGAGGCGTCCTAGTAGTGGACGGGGGGCCAGGCTATTATCACTCTGAAAGAGAAGATTGATTTGAGGAAATCATGGATTCACTCACCAAGCCCGGCCCATTAGCGACGTCCTAGTGGTGGACGATGGGGAGTGGTGGACGGGGGGCCAGGCTTTTTCCACTCTGAAAGAGAAGATTGATTTGAGGAAATCATGGATTCACTCACTAAGCCCGGCCCAATAAGAGGCGTCCTAGTGGTGGACGGGAGGCCAGGCTTTTTCCACTCTGAAAGAGAAGATTGATTTGAGGAAATCATGGATTCACTCACTAAGCCCGGCCCAATAAGAGGCGTCCTAGTGGTGGACGGGGAGCCAGGCTATTATCACTTTGAAAGAGAAGATTGATTTGAGGAAATCATGGATTCACTCACCAAGCCCGGCCCATTAGCAACGTCCTAGTGGTGGACGATGGGGAGTGGTGGACGGGGGGCCAGGCTTTTTCCACTCTGAAAGAGAAGATTGATTTGAGAAAATCATGGATTCACTCACCAAGCCCGGCCCAATAAGAGGCGTCCTAGTGGTGGACGGGGGGCCAGGCTATTATCACTCTGAAAGAGAAGATTGATTTGAGGAAATCATGGATTCACTCACCAAGCCCGGCCCATTAGCGACGTCCTAGTGGTGGACGATGGGGAGTGGTGGACGGGGGGCCAGGCTTTTTCCACTCTGAAAGAGAAGATTGATTTGAGGAAATCATGGATTCACTCACTAAGCCCGGCCCAATAAGAGGCGTCCTAGTGGTGGATGATCGGGAGTGGTGGACGGGGGGCCAGGCTATTATCACTCTGAAAGAGAAGATTGATTTGAGGAAATTCACGGAGTCACTTACTAAGCCCGGCCCGATAAGGGGCGTCCTAGTGGTGGACGATCAGGAGTGGTGGACGGGGGCCAGGCTATTATCACTCTGAAAGAGAAGATTGATTTGAGGAATGCATGGATTCACTCACCAAGCCCGGCCCATTAGCGACGTCCTAGTGGTGGACGATGGGGAGTGGTGGACGGGGGGCCAGGCTTTTTCCACTCTGAAAGAGAAGATTGATTTGAGGAAATCATGGATTCACTCACTAAGCCCGGCCCAATAAGAGGCGTCCTAGTGGTGGACGATGGGGAGTGGTGGACGGGGGGCCAGGCTTTTTCCACTCTGAAAAAGAAGATTGATTTGAGGAAATTCACGGAGTCACTTACTAAGCCCGGCCCGATAAGGGGCGTCCTAGTGGTGGACGATCAGGAGTGGTGGACGGGGGGCCAGGCTTTTTCCACTCTGAAAGAGAAGATTGATTTGAGGAAATCATGGATTCACTCACTAAGCCCGGCCCAATAAGAGGCGTCCTAGTGGTGGACGGGGAGCCAGGCTATTATCACTCTGAAAGAGAAGATTGATTTGAGGAAATCATGGATTCACTCACTAAGCCCGGCCCAATAAGAGGCGTCCTAGTGGTGGACGGGGAGCCAGGCTATTATCACTCTGAAAGAGAAGATTGATTTGAGGAAATCATGGATTCACTCACCAAGCCCGGCCCATTAGCGACGTCCTAGTGGTGGACGATGGGGAGTGGTGGACGGGGGGCCAGGCTTTTTCCACTCTGAAAGAGAAGATTGATTTGAGGAAATCATGGATTCACTCACTAAGCCCGGCCCAATAAGAGGCGTCCTAGTGGTGGACGGGGGGCCAGGCTATTATCACTCTGAAAGAGAAGATTGATTTGAGGAAATCATGGATTCACTCACTAAGCCCGGCCCAATAAGAGTCGTCCTAGTAGTGGACGGGGGGCCAGGCTATTATCACTCTGAAAGAGAAGATTGATTTGAGGAAATCATGGATTCACTCACCAAGCCCGGCCCATTAGCAACGTCCTAGTGGTGGACGATGGGGAGTGGTGGACGGGGGGCCAGGCTTTTTCCACTCTGAAAGAGAAGATTGATTTGAGGAAATCATGGATTCACTCACTAAGCCCGGCCCAATAAGAGGCGTCCTAGTGGTGGACGGGGGGCCAGGCTATTATCACTCTGAAAGAGAAGATTGATTTGAGGAAATCATGGATTCACTCACCAAGCCCGGCCCATTAGCGACGTCCTAGTGGTGGACGATGGGGAGTGGTGGACGGGGGGCCAGGCTTTTTCCACTCTGAAAGAGAAGATTGATCTGAGAAAATCATGGATTCACTCACCAAGCCCGGCCCAATAAGAGGCGTCCTAGTAGTGGACGGGGGGCCAGGCTATTATCACTCTGAAAGAGAAGATTGATTTGAGGAAATCATGGATTCACTCACCAAGCCCGGCCCATTAGCGACGTCCTAGTGGTGGACGATGGGGAGTGGTGGACGGGGGGCCAGGCTTTTTCCACTCTGAAAGAGAAGATTGATTTGAGGAAATCATGGATTCACTCACTAAGCCCGGCCCAATAAGAGGCGTCCTAGTGGTGGACGGGGGGCCAGGCTTTTTCCACTCTGAAAGAGAAGATTGATTTGAGGAAATCATGGATTCACTCACTAAGCCCGGCCCAATAAGAGGCGTCCTAGTGGTGGACGGGGAGCCAGGCTATTATCACTTTGAAAGAGAAGATTGATTTGAGGAAATCATGGATTCACTCACCAAGCCCGGCCCATTAGCAACGTCCTAGTGGTGGACGATGGGGAGTGGTGGACGGGGGGCCAGGCTTTTTCCACTCTGAAAGAGAAGATTGATTTAAGGAAATTCATAGAGTCACTCACCAAGCCCGGCCCAATAAGAGGCGTCCTAGTGGTGGACGGGGGGCCAGGCTTTTTCCACTCTGAAAGAGAAGATTGATTTGAGGAAAACATGGATTCACTCACTAAGCCCGGCCCAATAAGAGGCGTCCTAGTGGTGGATGATCGGGAGTTGTCGTCCACCGCTCTCATAGTTGTCGTCCACCGCTACCATAGTTGTCGTCCACCGCTACCATAGTTGTCGTCCACCGCTACCATAGTTGTCGTCCACCGCTCCCATAGTTGTCGTCCACCGCTCCCATAGTTGTCGTCCACCGCTACCATAGTTGTCGTCCACCGCTCTCATAGTTGTCGTCCACCGCTACCATAGTTGTCGTCCACCGCTCCCATAGTTGTCGTCCACCGCTACCATAGTTGTCGTCCACCGCTCTCATAGTTGTCGTCCACCGCTCCCATAGTTGTCGTCCACCGCTACCATAATTGTCGTCCACCGCTCTCATAGTTGTCGTCCACCGCTACCATAGTTGTCGTCCACCGCTCCCATAGTTGTCGTCCACCGCTACCATAGTTGTCGTCCACCGCTCTCATAGTTGTCGTCCACCGCTCCCATAGTTGTCGTCCACCGCTCCCATAGTTGTCGTCCACCGCTCCCATAGTTGTCGTCCACCGCTACCATAGTTGTCGTCCACCGCTCTCATAGTTGTCGTCCACCGCTACCATAGTTGTCGTCCACCGCTACCATAGTTGTCGTCCACCGCTCTCATAGTTGTCGTCCACCGCTACCATAGTTGTTGTCCACCGCTCCCATAGTTGTCATCCACCGCTCCCATAGTTGTCGTCCACCGCTACCATAGTTGTCGTCCACCGCTACCATAGTTGTCGTCCACCGCTACCATAGTTGTCGTCCACCGCTCTCATAGTTGTCGTCCACCGCTCCCATAGTTGTCGTCCACCGCTACCATAGTTGTCGTCCACCGCTACCATAGTTGTCGTCCACCGCTACCATAGTTGTCGTCCACCGCTCCCATAGTTGTCGTCCACCGCTCCCAGAGTTGTCGTTCGTCCACCGCTCCCAGAGTTTTCATCCACCGCTCCCAAAGTTGTTGTCCACCGCTCCCATTTTCAGTGTCCACTACTCACACAGTACTCTGAAATTAGTGATTTGTTCTCTAATGAGTTATGATTGGGAATAGGGAAGAAAACACAGATTCAAGAAACGTATTCTAAACCATTTTTAAAGAAAGGTTCAGCGATGCAAACAAAGACCGAGAAACGTGTCGAGAAACGTTGGATAGAGAGATGATCGGACAACCGACTCTTTCGGGCGAGGGAAGTGTGAAGAATGAATGTGTTCTGGGGCCACCTGGCAGAAACAGTGGGAGGGAGGGTGGAGATAGGGGCTGGGGGAAGGGTGGAAAGAGGGGCTGGGGGGAGGGTGGAGATAGGGGCTGGGGGAAGGGGTCATGCGATTTCCCGCGCGCGGGTAGGTCAAAACAGTTGTCCGGCGGTTCTCAGGTCGCCTCTTGTTGACGGTCATGACAAGAGGGCGAAAAACATCTATTTGCACTGAAAGAAGTTCGTAGTGCAAGAGCAGAAATAAGTGCAAGAATAGAAAAAGAATACAAGAAGAATTCAAGAAGAATTCAAGGAAAACAAGGGTTGGATACAGAGTAGAAAGATATAAGAATACAAAGAAACAGTTCTCATTTTCTTTATTCCTTCTCATACGTCTGTATTCAAGTGTCTTTTTTTAAAATAATAAATAGAGTTTAAAGCAAGTGGGTGGGATGGGTACCAATTTCAAAAAGCGTTCAGCTTGTTTTCCATGAACTTGTTCAGACCCATTATTCTTTGTTATTTCATTAGCGACGTCATAGTGGTGGACGATCGGGAGTGGTGGACGGGGGGCCAGGCTATTATCACTCTGAAAAAAAAAGATTGATTTAAGGAAATTCACAGAGTCACTTACTAAGCCCGGCCCGATAAGGGGCGTCCTAGTCGTGGACGATGGGAAGTGGTGGACGGGGGGCCAGGCTATTATCACTCTGAAAGAGAAGATTGATTTGAGGAAATCATGGATTCACTCACCAAGCCCGGCCCAATAAGAGGCGTCCTAGTGGTGGACGATCGGGAGTGGTGGACGAGGGGCCAGGCTATTATCACTCTGAAAGAGAAGATTGATTTGAGGAAATCATGGATTCACTCACTAAGCCCGGCCCATTAGATGGGGATTAGCGACGTCCTAGTGGTGGACGATGGGGAGTGGTGGACGGGGGGCCAGGCTATTATCACTCTGAAAGAGAAGATTGATTTGAGGAAATCATAGATTCACTCACTAAGCCCGGCCCAATAAGAGGCGTCCTAGTGGTGGACGATGGGGAGTGGTGGACGATGGGGAGTGGTGGACGGGGGGCCAGGCTTTTTCCACTCTGAAAGAGAAGATTGATTTAAGGAAATTCATAGAGTCACTCACCAAGCCCGGCCCAAAAAGAGGCGTCCTAGTGGTGGACGATGGGGAGTGGTAGACGGGGGGCCAGGCTTTTTCCACTCTGAAAGAGAAGATTGATTTAAGGAAATTCATAGAGTCACTCACCAAGCCCGGCCCAATGAGAGGCGTCCTAGTGGTGGACGGGGGGCCAGGCTATCATCACTCTGAAAAAGAAGATTGATTTGAGGAAATCATGGATTCACTCACTAAGCCCGGCCCGATAAGAGGCGTCCTAGTGGTGGACGGTCGGGAGTGGTGGGGGGCCAGGCTATTATCACTCTGAAAGAGAAGATTGATTTGAGGAAATCATGGATTCACTCACCAAGCCCGGCCCAATAAGAGGCGTCCTAGTGGTGGACGGGGGGCCAGGCTATTATCACTCTGAAAGAGAAGATTGATTTGAGGAAATCATGGATTCACTCACCAAGCCCGGCCCATTAGCGACGTCTTAGTGGTGGACGATGGGGAGTGGTGGACGGGGGCCAGGCTTTTTCCACTCTGAAAGAGAAGATTGTTTTGAGGAAATCATGGATTCACTCACTAAGCCCGGCCCAATAAGAGGCGTCCTAGTGGTGGACGGGGGGCCAGGCTTTTTCCACTCTGAAAGAGAAGATTGATTTGAGGAAATCATGGATTCACTCACTAAGCCCGGCCCAATAAGAGGCGTCCTAGTGGTGGATGATCGGGAGTGGTGGACGGGGGGCCAGGCTATTATCACTCTGAAAGAAAAGATTGATTCAAGGAAATTCACGGAGTCACTTACTAAGCCCGGCCCGATAAGGGGCGTCCTAGTCGTGGACGATGGGGAGTGGTGGACGGGGGGCCAGGCTATTATCACTCTGAAAGAGAAGATTGATTTGAGGAAATCATGGATTCACTCACCAAGCCCGGCCCATTAGCGACGTCCTAGTGGTGGACGATCGGGAGTGGTGGACGATTGGGAGTGGTGGACGGGTGGCCAGGCTATTATCACTCTGAAAGAGAAGATTGATTTGAGGAAATCATGAATTCACTCACCAAGCCCGGCCAAATAAGAGGCGTCCTAGTGGTGGACAATCGGGAGTGGTGGACGGGGGGCCAGGCTTTTTCCACTCTGAAAGAAAATATTGATTTAAGGAAATTCATGGATTCACTCACCAAGCCCGGCCCAATAAAAGGCGTCCTAGTGGTGGACGATCGGGAGTGGTGGACGGGGGGCCAGGCTATTATCACTCTGAAAGAGAAGATTGATTTGAAGAAATCATGGATTCACTCACTAAGCCCGACCCAATAAGAGGCGTCCTAGTGGTGGACGATCGGTAGTGGTGGACGAAGGGCCAGGCTATTTCCACTCTGAAAGAGAAAATTGATTTGAAGAAATTCATGGAGTCACTCACCAAGCCCGGCCCAATAAGAGGCGTCCTAGTGGTGGACGATCCGGAGTGGTGGACGGGGGGCCAGGCTATTTCCACTCTGAAAGAGAAAATTGATTCGAGGAAATTCATGGAGTCACTTACTAAGCCCGGCCCGATAAGGGGCTCCTAGTGGTGGACGAGGGGGAGTGGTGGACGGGGGGCCAGGCTATTCCCACTCTGAAAGAGAAGATTGATTTGAAGAAATCATGGATTCACTCACTAAGCCCGACCCAATAAGAGGCGTCCTAGTGGTGGACGATCGGGAGTGGTGGACGATTGGAAGTGGTGGACAGGGGGGCCAGGCTATTTCCACTCTGAAAGAGAAGATTGATTCAAGGAAATTCATGGGTTCACTCACCAAGCCCGGCCCATTAGCGACGTCCTAGTGGTGGACGATCGGGAGCGGTGGACGGGGGGGGAGGGGCCAGGCTATTATCACTCTGAAAGAAAAGATTGATTCGAGGAAATTTATGGAGTCACTTACTAAGCCCGGCCCAATAAGAAGCGTCTTTGTGGTGTACGATGGGGAGTGGTGGACAGGGGAGCCAGGCTACTTTCACTCTGAAAGAGAAGATTGATTTGAAGAAATTCATGGAGTCACTCACCAAGCCCGGCCCAATAAGGGGCGTCCTAGTGGTGGACGATCGGTAGTGGTGGACGGGGGGGCCAAGCTTGTTCCACTCTGAAAGAGAAGATTGATTTGAGGAAATCATGGATTCACCCACTTTTCATCCACCGCTCCCATAGTTGTCGTCCACCGCTCCCATAGTTGTCGTCCACCGCTCCCATAGTTGTCGTCCACCGCTCCCATAGTTGTCGTCCACCGCTCCCATAGTTGTCGTCCACCGCTCCCATAGTTGTCGTCCACCGCTCCCATAGTTGTCGTCCACCGCTCCCATAGTTGTCGTCCACCGCTCCCATAGTTGTTGTCCACCGCTACCAGAGTTGTCGTCCACCGCTCCCATAGTTGTCGTCCACCGCTCCCATAGTTGTCGTCCACCGCTCCCATAGTTGTCGTCCACCGCTCCCATAGTTGTTGTCCACCGCTACCAGAGTTGTCGTCCACCGCTCCCATAGTTGTCGTCCACCGCTCCCATAGTTGTCGTCCACCGCTCCCATAGTTGTCGTCCACCGCTCCCATAGTTGTCGTCCACCGCTCCCATAGTTGTCGTCCACCGCTCCCATAGTTGTCGTCCACCGCTCCCATAGTTGTCGTCCACCGCTCCCATAGTTGTCGTCCACCGCTCCCATAGTTGTCGTCCACCGCTCCCATAGTTGTCGTCCACCGCTCCCATAGTTGTCGTCCACCGCTCCCATAGTTGTCGTCCACCGCTCCCATAGTTGTCGTCCACCGCTCCCAGAGTTTTCATCCACCGCTCCCAGAGTTGTCGTCCACCGCTGCCATAGTTGTCGTCCACCGCTCCAAGTTTTTGGTGTCCACCGCTCTCATAGTTGTCGTCCACCGCTCCAAGTTTTTGGTGTCCACCGCTACCATAGTTGTCGTCCACCGCTCCCATAGTTGTCGTCCACCGCTCCCATAGTTGTCGTCCACCGCTCCCATAGTTGTCGTCCACCGCTACCATAGTTGTCGTCCACCGCTCCCATAGTTGTCGTCCACCGCTCCCATAGTTGTCGTCCACCGCTACCATAGTTGTCGTCCACCGCTCTCATAGTTGTCGTCCACCGCTACCATAGTTGTCGTCCACCGCTACCATAGTTGTCGTCCACCGCTACCATGGTTGTCGTCCACCGCTCCCATAGTTGTCGTCCACCGCTCCCATAGTTGTCGTCCACCGCTCCAAGTTTTTGGTGTCCACCGCTCCAAGTTTTTGGTGTCCACCGCTACCATAGTTGTCGTCCACCGCTCCCATAGTTGTCGTCCACCGCTCCCATAGTTGTCGTCCACCGCTCCCATAGTTGTCGTCCACCGCTACCATAGTTGTCGTCCACCGCTACCATAGTTGTCGTCCACCGCTCCCATAGTTGTCGTCCACCGCTCTCATAGTTGTCGTCCACCGCTCCCATAGTTGTCGTCCACCGCTCCCATAGTTGTCGTCCACCGCTCCCATAGTTGTCGTCCACCGCTCCCATAGTTGTCGTCCACCGCTCCCATAGTTGTCGTCCACCGCTACCATAGTTGTCGTCCACCGCTCCCAAAGTTGTTGTCCACCGCTCCCATTTTTCAGTGTCCACTACTCACACAGTACTCTGAAATTAGTGATTTGTTCTCTAATAAGTTATGATTGGGAATAGGGAAAAAAACACAGATTCAAGAAACGTATTCTAAACCATTTTTAAAGAAAGGTTCAGCGATGCAAACAAAGACCGAGAAACGTGTCGAGAAACGTTGGATAGAGAGATGATCGGACAACCGACTCTTTCGGGCGAGGGAAGTGTGAAGAATGAATGTGTTCTGGGGCCACCTGGCAGAAACAGTGGGAGGGAGGGTGGAGATAGGGGCTGGGGGAACGGTGGAAAGAGGGGCTGGGGGGAGGGTGGAGATAGGGGCTGGGGGAAGGGGTCATGCGATTTCCCGCGCGCGGGTAGGTCAAAACAGTTGTCCGGCGGTTCTCAGGTCGCCTCTTGTTGACGGTCATGACAAGAGGGCGAAAAACATCTATTTGCACTTAAAGAAGTTCGTAGTGCAAGAGCAGAAATAAGTGCAAGAATAGAAAAAGAATACAAGAAGAATTCAAGGAAAACAAGGGTTGGATACAGAGTAGAAAGATATAAGAATACAAAGAAACAGTTCTCATTTTCTTTATTCCTTCTCATACGTCTGTATTCAAGTGTCTTTTTTTAAATAATAAATAGAGTTTAAAGCAAGTGGGAGGGATGGGTACCAATTTCAAAAAGCGTTCAGCTTGTTTTCCATGAACTTGTTCAGACCCATTATTCTTTGTTATTTCATTAGCGACGTCATAGTGGTGGACGATCGGGAGTGGTGGACGGGGGGCCAGGCTATTATCACTCTGAAAGAAAAGATTGATTTAAGGAAATTCACGGAGTCACTTACTAAGCCCGGCCCGATAAGGGGCGTCCTAGTCGTGGACGATGGGGAGTGGTGGACGGGGGGCCAGGCTATTATCACTCTGAAAGAGAAGATTGATTTGAGGAAATCATGGATTCACTCACCAAGCCCGCCCCAATAAGAGGCGTCCTAGTGGTGGACGATGGGGAGTGGTGGACGGGGGGCCAGGCTATTATCACTCTGAAAGAGAAGATTGATTTGAGGAAATCATGGATTCACTCACCAAGCCCGCCCCAATAAGAGGCGTCCTAGTGGTGGACGATGGGGAGTGGTGGACGGGGGGCCAGGCTATTCCCACTCTGAAAGAGAAGATTGATTTGAGGAAATCATGAGTTCACTCACCAAGCCCGGCCCAATAAGAGGCGTCCTAGTGGTGGACGATCGGGAGTGGTGGACGGGGGGCCAGGCTATTATCACTCTGAAAGAGAAGATTGATTTGAGGAAATCATGGATTCACTCACTAAGCCCGGCCCATTAGCGGCGTCCTAGTGGTGGACGATCGGGAGTGGTGGACGGGGGGCCAGGCTATTATCACTCTGAAAGAGAAGATTGATTTGAAGAAATCATGGATTCACTCACTAAGCCCGACCCAATAAGAGGCGTCCTAGTGGTGGACGATCGGTAGTGGTGGACGAAGGGCCAGGCTATTTCCACTCTGATAGAGAAAATTGATTTGAAGAAATTCATGGAGTCACTCACCAAGCCCGGCCCAATAAGAGGCGTCCTAGTGGTGGACGATCCGGAGTGGTGGACGGGGAGCCAGGCTATCTCCACTCTGAAAGAGAAAATTGATTTGAGGAAATTCATGGAGTCACTTACTAAGCCCGGCCCGATAAGGGGCTCCTAGTGGTGGACGAGGGGGAGTGGTGGACGAGGGGCCAGGCTATTCCCACTCTGAAAGAGAAGATTGATTTGAAGAAATCATGGATTCACTCACTAAGCCCGACCCAATAAGGGGCGTCCTAGTGGTGTACGATCGGGAGTGGTGGACGAAGGGCCAGGCTATTTCCACTCTGAAAGAGAAAATTGATTTGAAGAAATTCATGGAGTCACTCACCAAGCCCGGCCCATTAGCGACGTCCTAGTGGTACACGATCGGGAGTGGTGGACGGGGGGGGGGGGGCAGGCTAATATCACTCTGAAAGAAAAGATTGATTTGAGGAAATTTATGGAGTCACTTACTAAGCCCGGCCCAATAAGAAGCGTCTTTGTGGTGTACGATGGGGAGTGGTGGACAGGGGAGCCAGGCTACTTTCACTCGAAAGAGAAGATTGATTTGAAGAAATTCATGGAGTCACTCACCAAGCCCGGCCCAATAAGGGGCGTCCTAGTGGTGGACGATCGGTAGTGGTGGACGGGGGGGGGGGCCAAGCTTGTTCCACTCTGAAAGAGAAGATTGATTTGAGGAAATCATGGATTCACCCACTTTTCATCCACCGCTCCCATAGTTGTCGTCCACCGCTCCCATAGTTGTCGTCCACCGCTCCCATAGTTGTCGTCCACCGCTCCCATAGTTGTCGTCCACCGCTCCCATAGTTGTCGTCCACCGCTCCCATAGTTGTCGTCCACCGCTCCCATAGTTGTCGTCCACCGCTCCCATAGTTGTCGTCCACCGCTCCCATAGTTGTTGTCCACCGCTCCCATAGTTGTCGTCCACCGCTCCCATAGTTGTCGTCCACCGCTCCCATAGTTGTTGTCCACCGCTCCCAGAGTTTTCATCCACCGCTCCCAGAGTTGTCGTCCACCGCTGCCATAGTTGTCGTCCACCGCTCCCATAGTTGTCGTCCACCGCTCCCATAGTTGTCGTCCACCGCTACCATAGTTGTCGTCCACCGCTCCCATAGGTGTCGTCCACCGCTACCATAGTTGTCGTCCACCGCTACCATAGTTGTCGTCCACCGCTACCATAGTTGTCGTCCACCGCTACCATAGTTGTCGTCCACCGCTCCCATAGTTGTCGTCCACCGCTACCATAGTTGTCGTCCACCGCTCCCAGAGTTGTCGTTCGTCCACCGCTCCCAGAGTTTTCATCCACCGCTACCACAGTTGTCGTCCACCGCTACCATAGTTGTCGTCCACCGCTCCCATAGTTGTCGTCCACCGCTCCCATAGTTGTCGTCCACCGCTACCATAGTTGTCGTCCACCGCTCCCATAGGTGTCGTCCACCGCTACCATAGTTGTCGTCCACCGCTACCATAGTTGTCGTCCACCGCTACCATAGTTGTCGTCCACCGCTACCATAGTTGTCGTCCACCGCTCCCATAGTTGTCGTCCACCGCTACCATAGTTGTCGTCCACCGCTCCCAGAGTTGTCGTTCGTCCACCGCTCCCAGAGTTTTCATCCACCGCTACCACAGTTGTCGTCCACCGCTACCATAGTTGTCGTCCACCGCTCCCAGAGTTGTCGTTCGTCCACCGCTCCCAGAGTTTTCATCCACCGCTCCCAAAGTTGTTGTCCACCGCTCCCATTTTTCAGTGTCCACTACTCACACAGTACTCTGAAATTAGTGATTTGTTCTCTAATGAGTTATGATTGGGAATAGGGAAGAAAACACAGATTCAAGAAACGTATTCTGAACCATTTTTAAAGAAAGGTTCAGCGATGCAAACAAAGACCGAGAAACGTGTCGAGATACGTTGGATAGAGAGATGATCGGACAACCGACTCTTTCGGGCGAGGGAAGTGTGAAGAATGAATGTGTTCTGGGGCCACCTGGCAGAAACAGTGGGAGGGAGGGTGGAGATAGGGGCTGGGGGAAGGGTGGAAAGAGGGGCTGGGGGGAGGGTGGAGATAGGGGCTGGGGGAAGGGGTCATGCGATTTCCCGCGCGCGGGTAGGTCAAAACAGTTGTCCGGCGGTTCTCAGGTCGCCTCTTGTTGACAGTCATGACAAGAGGGCGAAAAACATCTATATGCACTGAAAGAAGTTCGTAGTGCAAGAGCAGAGATAAGTGCAAGAATAGAAAAAGAATACAAGAAGAATTCAAGAAGAATTCAAGGAAAACAAGGGTTGGATACAGAGTAGAAAGATATAAGAATACAAAGAAACAGTTCTCATTTTCTTTATTCCTTCTCATACGTCTGTATTCAAGTGTATTTTTTTAAAAATAATAAATAGAGTTTAAAGCAAGTGGGAGGGATGGGTACCAATTTCAAAAAGCGTTCAGCTTGTTTTCCATGAACTTGTTCAGACCCATTATTCTTTGTTATTTCATTAGCGACGTCATAGTGGTGGACGATCGTGAGTGGTGGACGGGGGGCCAGGCTATTATCACTCTGAAAGAAAAGATTGATTTAAGGAAATTCATGGAGTCACTTACTAAGCCCGGCCCGATAAGGGGCGTCCTAGTCGTGGTCGATGGGGAGTGGTGGACGGGGGGCCAGGCTATTATCACTCTGAAAGAGAAGATTGATTTGAGGAAATCATGGATTCACTCACCAAGCCCGGCCCAATAAGAGGCATCCTAGTGGTGGACGATCGGGAGTGGTGGACGGGGGGCCAGGCTATTATCACTCTGAAAGAGAATATTGATTTGAAAAAAATCATGGATTCACTCACCGAGCCCGGCCCAATAAGAGGCGTCCTAGTGGTGGACGATCGGGAGTGGTGGACGGGGGGCCAGGCTATTATCACTCTGAAAGAGAAGATTGATTTGAGGAAATCATGGATTCACTCACTAAGCCCGGCCCATTAGCGGCGTCCTAGTGGTGGACGATCGGGAGTGGTGGACGGGGGGCCAGGCTTTTTCCACTCTGAAAGAAAAGATTGATTTAAGGAAATTCATGGATTCACTCACCAAGCCCGGCCCAATAAAAGGCGTCCTAGTAGTGGACGATCGGGAGTGGTGGACGGGGGGCCAGGCTATTATCACTCTGAAAGAGAAGATTGATTTGAAGAAATCATGGATTCACTCACTAAGCCCGACCCAATAAGAGGCGTCCTAGTGGTGGACGATCGGTAGTGGTGGACGAAGGGCCAGGCTATTTCCACTCTGAAAGAGAAAATTGATTTGAAGAAATTCATGGAGTCACTCACCAAGCCCGGTCCAATAAGAGGCGTCCTAGTGGTGGACGATCCGGAGTGGTGGACGGGGGGCCAGGCTATTTCCACTCTGAAAGAGAAAATTGATTTGAGGAAATTCATGGAGTCACTTACTAAGCCCGGCCCGATAAGGGGCTCCTAGTGGTGGACGAGGGGGAGTGGTGGACGAGGGGCCAGGCTATTCCCACTCTGAAAGAGAAGATTGATTTGAAGAAATCATGGATTCACTCACTAAGCCCGACCCAATAAGAGGCGTCCTAGTGGTGGACGATCGGGAGTGGTGGACAGGGGGGCCAGGCTATTTCCACTCTGAAAGAGAAGATTGATTTGAAGAAATCATGGATTCACTCACTAAGCCCGACCCAATAAGAGGCGTCCTAGTGGTGGACGATCGGGAGTGGTGGACGGGGGGCCAGGCTATTTCCACTCTGAAAGAAAAGATTGATTTAAGGAAATTCATGGAGTCACTCACCAAGCCCGGCCCAATAAAAGGCGTCCTAGTAGTGGACGATCGGGAGTGGTGGACGGGGGGCCAGGCTATTATCACTCTGAAAGAGAAGATTGATTTGAAGAAATTCATGGAGTCACTCACCAAGCCCGGCCCAATAAGAGGCGTCCTAGTGGTGGACGATCGGGAGTGGTGGACGGGGGGCCAGGCTATTATCACTCTGAAAGAGAAGATTGATTTGAGGAAATCATGGATTCACTTACTAAGCCCGGCTCATTAGCGGCGTCCTAGTGGTGGACGATCGGGAGTGGTGGACGGGGGGCCAGGCTATTATCACTCTGAAAGAGAAGATTGATTTGAGGAAATCATGGATTCACTTACTAAGCCCGGCTCATTAGCGGCGTCCTAGTGGTGGACGATCGGGAGTGGTGGACGGGGGGCCAGGCTTTTTCCACTCTGAAAGAAAAGATTGATTTAAGGAAATTCATGGAGTCACTTACTAAGCCCGGCCCGATAAGGGGCTCCTAGTGGTGGACGAGGGGGGGGGGGGGGTGGTGGACGAGGGGCCAGGCTATTCCCACTCTGAAAGAGAAGATTGATTTGAAGAAATCATGGATTCACTCACTAAGCCCGACCCAATAAGAGGCGTCCTAGTGGTGGACGATCGGGAGTGGTGGACAGGGGGGCCAGGCTATTTCCACTCTGAAAGAGAAGATTGATTTAAGGAAATTCATGGGTTCACTCACCAAGCCCGGCCCATTAGCGACGTCCTAGTGGTGGACGATCGGGAGTGGTGGACGGGGGGGGGGGGGGGGGGCAGGCTATTATCACTCTGAAAGAAAAGATTGATTTGAGGAAATTCATGGAGTCACTTACTAAGCCCGGCCCAATAAGAAGCGTCTTTGTTGTGTACGATGGGGAGTGGTGGACAGGGGAGCCAGGCTACTTTCACTCTGAAAGAGAAGATTGATTTGAAGAAATTCATGGAGTCACTCACCAAGCCCGGCCCAATAAGGGGCGTCCTAGTGGTGGACGATCGGGAGTGGTGGACGGGGGGCCAGGCTATTATCACTCTGAAAGAAAAGATTGATTTGAGGAAATTCATGGAGTCACTTACTAAGCCCGGCCCAATAAGAAGCGTCTTTGTTGTGTACGATGGGGAGTGGTGGACAGGGGAGCCAGGCTACTTTCACTCTGAAAGAGAAGATTGATTTGAAGAAATTCATGGATTCAATCACTAAGCCCGGCCCAATAAGAGGCGTCCTAGCGGTGGACGATCGGGAGTGGTGGACGGGGGGCCAGGCTATCATCACTCTGAAAAAGAAGATTGATTTGAGGAAATCATGGATTCACTCACTAAGCCCGGCCCGATAAGAGGCGTCCTAGTGGTGGACGGTCGGGAGTGGTGTACGGGGGGCCAGGCTATTATCACTCTGAAAGAGAAGATTTATTTGAGGAAATCATGGATTCACTCACCAAGCCCGGCCCATTAGCGACGTCCTAGTGGTGGACGATGGGGAGTGGTGGACGGGGGGCCAGGCTTTTTCCACTCTGAAAGAGAAGATTGATTTGAGGAAATCATGGATTCACTCACTAAGCCCGGCCCAATAAGAGGCGTCCTAGTGGTGGACGGGGGGCCAGGCTTTTTCCACTCTGAAAGAGAAGATTGATTTGAGGAAATCATGGATTCACTCACTAAGCCCGGCCCAATAAGAGGCGTCCTAGTGGTGGATGATCGGGAGTGGTGGACGGGGGGCCAGGCTATTATCACTCTGAAAGAGAAGATTGATTTGAGGAAATTCACGGAGTCACTTACTAAGCCCGGCCCGATAAGGGGCGTCCTAGTGGTGGACGATCAGGAGTGGTGGACGGGGGGCCAGGCTATTATCACTCTGAAAGAGAAGATTGATTTGAGGAAATCATGGATTCACTTACTAAGCCCGGCCCGATAAGGGGCGTCCTAGTGGTGGACGATCAGGAGTGGTGGACGGGGGGCCAGGCTATTATCACTCTGAAAGAGAAAATTGATTTGAGGAAATCATGGATTCACTCACTAAGCCCGGCCCGATAAGAGGCGTCCTAGTGGTGGACGGTCGGGAGTGGTGGACGGGGGGCCAGGCTTTTTCCACTCTGAAAGAGAAGATTGATTTGAGGAAATCATGGATTCACTCACTAAGCCCGGCCCAATAAGAGGCGTCCTAGTGGTGGACGGGGGGCCAGGCTTTTTCCACTCTGAAAGAGAAGATTGATTTAAGGAAATTCATAGAGTCACTCACCAAGCCCGGCCCAATAAGAGGCGTCCTAGTGGTGGACGGGGGGCCAGGCTATCATCACTCTGAAAAAGAAGATTGATTTGAGGAAATCATGGATTCAATCACTAAGCCCGGCCCAATAAGAGGCGTCCTAGCGGTGGACGATCGGAAGTGGTGGACGGGGGGCCAGGCTATTATCACTCTGAAAGAGAAGATTGATTTGAGGAAATCATGGATTCACTCACTAAGCCCGGCCCAATAAGAGGCGTCCTAGTGGTGGACGATGGGGAGTGGTGGACGGGGGGCCAGGCTTTTTCCACTCTGAAAGAGAAGATTGATTTGAGGAAATCATGGATTCACTCACTAAGCCCGGCCCAATAAGAGGCGTCCTAGTGGTGGACGATCGGGAGTGGTGTACGGGGGGGGCCAGGCTTTTTCCACTCTGAAAGAGAAGATTGATTCAAGGAAATTCATAGAGTCACTTACTAAGCCCGGCCCAATAAGAGGCGTCCTAGTGGTGGACGATTGGGAGTGGTGGACGGGGGGGGCCAGGCTTTTTCCACTCTGAAAGAGAAGATTGATTTAAGGAAATTCATAGAGTCACTCACCAAGCCCGGCCCAATAAGAGGCGTCCTAGTGGTGGACGGGGGGCCAGGCTATCATCACTCTGAAAAAGAAGATTGATTTAAGGAAATTCACGGAGTCACTTACTAAGCCCGGCCCAATAAAAGGCGTCCTAGTGGTGGACGGGGGGCCAGGCTATCATCAATCTGAAAAAGAAGATTGATTTGAGGAAATCATGGATTCAATCACTAAGCCCGGCCCAATAAGAGGCGTCCTAGCGGTGGACGATCGGGAGTGGTGGACGGGGGGCCAGGCTATTATCACTCTGAAAGAGAAGATTGATTTGAGGAAATCATGGATTCACTCACTAAGCCCGGCCCAATAAGAGGCGTCCTAGTGGTGGACGATGGGGAGTGGTGGACGGGGGGCCAGGCTTTTCCACTCTGAAAGAGAAGATTGATTTAAGGAAATTCATAGAGTCACTCACCAAGCCCGGCCCAATAAGAGGCGTCCTAGTGGTGGACGGGGGGGCCAGGCTATCATCACTCTGAAAAAGAAGATTGATTTAAGGAAATTCACGGAGTCACTTACTAAGCCCGGCCCAATAAAAGGCGTCCTAGTGGTGGACGGGGGGCCAGGCTATCATCACTCTGAAAAAGAAGATTGATTTGAGGAAATCATGGATTCACTCACTAAGCCCGGCCCAATAAGAGGCGTCCTAGTGGTGGACGATGGGGAGTGGTGGACGGGGGGCCAGGCTATTATCACTCTGAAAGAGAAGATTGATTTGAGGAAATCATGGATTCACTTACTAAGCCCGGCCCGATAAGGGGCGTCCTAGTGGTGGACGATCAGGAGTGGTGGACGGGGGGCCAGGCTATTATCACTCTGAAAGAGAAGATTGATTTGAGGAAATCATGGATTCACTCACTAAGCCCGGCCCGATAAGAGGCTTCCTAGTGGTGGACGGTCGGGAGTGGTGGACGGGGGGCCAGGCTTTTTCCACTCTGAAAGAGAAGATTGATTTAAGGAAATTCACGGAGTCACTTACTAAGCCCGGCCCAATAAAAGGCGTCCTAGTGGTGGACGGGGGGGCCAGGCTATCATCAATCTGAAAAAGAAGATTGATTTGAGGAAATCATGGATTCAATCACTAAGCCCGGCCCAATAAGAGGCGTCCTAGCGGTGGACGATCGGGAGTGGTGGACGGGGGGCCAGGCTATTATCACTCTGAAAGAGAAGATTGATTTGAGGAAATCATGGATTCACTCACTAAGCCCGGCCCAATAAGAGGCGTCCTAGTGGTGGACGATGGGGAGTGGTGGACGGGGGGGCAGGCTTTTCCACTCTGAAAGAGAAGATTGATTTAAGGAAATTCATAGAGTCACTCACCAAGCCCGGCCCAATAAGAGGCGTCCTAGTGGTGGACGGGGGGCCAGGCTATCATCACTCTGAAAAAGAAGATTGATTTAAGGAAATTCACGGAGTCACTTACTAAGCCCGGCCCAATAAAAGGCGTCCTAGTGGTGGACGGGGGGCCAGGCTATCATCACTCTGAAAAAGAATATTGATTTGAGGAAATCATGGATTCACTCACTAAGCCCGGCCCAATAAGAGGCGTCCTAGTGGTGGACGATGGGGAGTGGTGGACGGGGGGCCAGGCTATTATCACTCTGAAAGAGAAGATTGATTTGAGGAAATCATGGATTCACTTACTAAGCCCGGCCCGATAAGGGGCGTCCTAGTGGTGGACGATCAGGAGTGGTGGACGGGGGGCCAGGCTATTATCACTCTGAAAGAGAAGATTGATTTGAGGAAATCATGGATTCACTCACTAAGCCCGGCCCGATAAGAGGCTTCCTAGTGGTGGACGGTCGGGAGTGGTGGACGGGGGGCCAGGCTTTTTCCACTCTGAAAGAGAAGATTGATTTGAGGAAATCATGGATTCACTCACTAAGCCCGGCCCAATAAGAGGCGTCCTAGTGGTGGACGGGGGGCCAGGCTATTATCACTCTGAAAGAGAAGATTGATTTGAGGAAATCATGGATTCACTCACCAAGCCCGGCCCGATAAGAGGCGTCCTAGTGGTGGACGATGGGGAGTGGTGGACGGGGGGCCAGGCTTTTTCCACTCTGAAAGAGAAGATTGATTTGAGGAAATCATGGATTCACTCACTAAGCCCGGCCCAATAAGAGGCGTCCTAGTGGTGGACGATGGGGAGTGGTGGACGGGGGGCCAGGCTTTTTCCACTCTGAAAGAGAAGATTGATTTAAGGAAATTCATAGAGTCACTCACCAAGCCCGGCCCAATAAGAGGCGTCCTAGTGGTGGACGGGGGGCCAGGCTATCATCACTCTGAAAAAGAAGATTGATTTGAGGAAATCATGGATTCAATCACTAAGCCCGGCCCAATAAGAGGCGTCCTAGCGGTGGACGATCGGAAGTGGTGGACGGGGGGCCAGGCTATTATCACTCTGAAAGAGAAGATTGATTTGAGGAAATCATGGATTCACTCACTAAGCCCGGCCCAATAAGAGGCGTCCTAGTGGTGGACGATGGGGAGTGGTGGACGGGGGGCCAGGCTTTTTCCACTCTGAAAGAGAAGATTGATTTGAGGAAATCATGGATTCACTCACTAAGCCCGGCCCAATAAGAGGCGTCCTAGTGGTGGACGATCGGGAGTGGTGTACGGGGGGGGCCAGGCTTTTTCCACTCTGAAAGAGAAGATTGATTCAAGGAAATTCATAGAGTCACTTACTAAGCCCGGCCCAATAAGAGGCGTCCTAGTGGTGGACGATGGGGAGTGGTGGACGGGGGGGGGCCAGGCTTTTTCCACTCTGAAAGAGAAGATTGATTTAAGGAAATTCATAGAGTCACTCACCAAGCCCGGCCCAATAAGAGGCGTCCTAGTGGTGGACGGGGGGCCAGGCTATCATCACTCTGAAAAAGAAGATTGATTTAAGGAAATTCACGGAGTCACTTACTAAGCCCGGCCCAATAAAAGGCGTCCTAGTGGTGGACGGGGGGCCAGGCTATCATCAATCTGAAAAAGAAGATTGATTTGAGGAAATCATGGATTCAATCACTAAGCCCGGCCCAATAAGAGGCGTCCTAGCGGTGGACGATCGGGAGTGGTGGACGGGGGGCCAGGCTATTATCACTCTGAAAGAGAAGATTGATTTGAGGAAATCATGGATTCACTCACTAAGCCCGGCCCAATAAGAGGCGTCCTAGTGGTGGACGATGGGGAGTGGTGGACGGGGGGCCAGGCTTTTCCACTCTGAAAGAGAAGATTGATTTAAGGAAATTCATAGAGTCACTCACCAAGCCCGGCCCAATAAGAGGCGTCCTAGTGGTGGACGGGGGGGCCAGGCTATCATCACTCTGAAAAAGAAGATTGATTTAAGGAAATTCACGGAGTCACTTACTAAGCCCGGCCCAATAAAAGGCGTCCTAGTGGTGGACGGGGGGCCAGGCTATCATCACTCTGAAAAAGAAGATTGATTTGAGGAAATCATGGATTCACTCACTAAGCCCGGCCCAATAAGAGGCGTCCTAGTGGTGGACGATGGGGAGTGGTGGACGGGGGGCCAGGCTATTATCACTCTGAAAGAGAAGATTGATTTGAGGAAATCATGGATTCACTTACTAAGCCCGGCCCGATAAGGGGCGTCCTAGTGGTGGACGATCAGGAGTGGTGGACGGGGGGCCAGGCTATTATCACTCTGAAAGAGAAGATTGATTTGAGGAAATCATGGATTCACTCACTAAGCCCGGCCCGATAAGAGGCTTCCTAGTGGTGGACGGTCGGGAGTGGTGGACGGGGGGCCAGGCTTTTTCCACTCTGAAAGAGAAGATTGATTTAAGGAAATTCACGGAGTCACTTACTAAGCCCGGCCCAATAAAAGGCGTCCTAGTGGTGGACGGGGGGGCCAGGCTATCATCAATCTGAAAAAGAAGATTGATTTGAGGAAATCATGGATTCAATCACTAAGCCCGGCCCAATAAGAGGCGTCCTAGCGGTGGACGATCGGGAGTGGTGGACGGGGGGCCAGGCTATTATCACTCTGAAAGAGAAGATTGATTTGAGGAAATCATGGATTCACTCACTAAGCCCGGCCCAATAAGAGGCGTCCTAGTGGTGGACGATGGGGAGTGGTGGACGGGGGGGCAGGCTTTTCCACTCTGAAAGAGAAGATTGATTTAAGGAAATTCATAGAGTCACTCACCAAGCCCGGCCCAATAAGAGGCGTCCTAGTGGTGGACGGGGGGCCAGGCTATCATCACTCTGAAAAAGAAGATTGATTTAAGGAAATTCACGGAGTCACTTACTAAGCCCGGCCCAATAAAAGGCGTCCTAGTGGTGGACGGGGGGCCAGGCTATCATCACTCTGAAAAAGAATATTGATTTGAGGAAATCATGGATTCACTCACTAAGCCCGGCCCAATAAGAGGCGTCCTAGTGGTGGACGATGGGGAGTGGTGGACGGGGGGCCAGGCTATTATCACTCTGAAAGAGAAGATTGATTTGAGGAAATCATGGATTCACTTACTAAGCCCGGCCCGATAAGGGGCGTCCTAGTGGTGGACGATCAGGAGTGGTGGACGGGGGGCCAGGCTATTATCACTCTGAAAGAGAAGATTGATTTGAGGAAATCATGGATTCACTCACTAAGCCCGGCCCGATAAGAGGCTTCCTAGTGGTGGACGGTCGGGAGTGGTGGACGGGGGGCCAGGCTTTTTCCACTCTGAAAGAGAAGATTGATTTGAGGAAATCATGGATTCACTCACTAAGCCCGGCCCAATAAGAGGCGTCCTAGTGGTGGACGGGGGGCCAGGCTATTATCACTCTGAAAGAGAAGATTGATTTGAGGAAATCATGGATTCACTCACCAAGCCCGGCCCGATAAGAGGCGTCCTAGTGGTGGACGATGGGGAGTGGTGGACGGGGGGCCAGGCTTTTTCCACTCTGAAAGAGAAGATTGATTTGAGGAAATCATGGATTCACTCACTAAGCCCGGCCCAATAAGAGGCGTCCTAGTGGTGGACGATGGGGAGTGGTGGACGGGGGGCCAGGCTTTTTCCACTCTGAAAGAGAAGATTGATTTGAGGAAATCATGGATTCACTCACTAAGCCCGGCCCAATAAGAGGCGTCCTAGTGGTGGACGGGGGGCCAGGCTATTATCACTCTGAAAGAGAAGATTGATTTGAGGAAATCATGGATTCACTCACCAAGCCCGGCCCGATAAGAGGCGTCCTAGTGGTGGACGATGGGGAGTGGTGGACGGGGGGCCAGGCTTTTTCCACTCTGAAAGAGAAGATTGATTTGAGGAAATCATGGATTCACTCACTAAGCCCGGCCCAATAAGAGGCGTCCTAGTGGTGGACGATGGGGAGTGGTGGACGGGGGGCCAGGCTTTTTCCACTCTGAAAGAGAAGATTGATTTAAGGAAATTCATAGAGTCACTCACCAAGCCCGGCCCAATAAGAGGCGTCCTAGTGGTGGACGGGGGGCCAGGCTATCATCACTCTGAAAAAGAAGATTGATTTGAGGAAATCATGGATTCAATCACTAAGCCCGGCCCAATAAGAGGCGTCCTAGCGGTGGACGATCGGAAGTGGTGGACGGGGGGCCAGGCTATTATCACTCTGAAAGAGAAGATTGATTTGAGGAAATCATGGATTCACTCACTAAGCCCGGCCCAATAAGAGGCGTCCTAGTGGTGGACGATGGGGAGTGGTGGACGGGGGGCCAGGCTTTTTCCACTCTGAAAGAGAAGATTGATTTGAGGAAATCATGGATTCACTCACTAAGCCCGGCCCAATAAGAGGCGTCCTAGTGGTGGACGATCGGGAGTGGTGTACGGGGGGGCCAGGCTTTTTCCACTCTGAAAGAGAAGATTGATTCAAGGAAATTCATAGAGTCACTTACAAAGCCCGGCCCAATAAGAGGCGTCCTAGTGGTGGACGATGGGGAGTGGTGGACGGGGGGGCCAGGCTTTTTCCACTCTGAAAGAGAAGATTGATTTAAGGAAATTCATAGAGTCACTCACCAAGCCCGGCCCAATAAGAGGCGTCCTAGTGGTGGACGGGGGGCCAGGCTATCATCACTCTGAAAAAGAAGATTGATTTAAGGAAATTCACGGAGTCACTTACTAAGCCCGGCCCAATAAAAGGCGTCCTAGTGGTGGACGGGGGGCCAGGCTATCATCAATCTGAAAAAGAAGATTGATTTGAGGAAATCATGGATTCAATCACTAAGCCCGGCCCAATAAGAGGCGTCCTAGCGGTGGACGATCGGGAGTGGTGGACGGGGGGCCAGGCTATTATCACTCTGAAAGAGAAGATTGATTTGAGGAAATCATGGATTCACTCACTAAGCCCGGCCCAATAAGAGGCGTCCTAGTGGTGGACGATGGGGAGTGGTGGACGGGGGGGCCAGGCTTTTTCCACTCTGAAAGAGAAGATTGATTTAAGGAAATTCATAGAGTCACTCACCAAGCCCGGCCCAATAAGAGGCGTCCTAGTGGTGGACGGGGGGCTAGGCTATCATCACTCTGAAAAAGAAGATTGATTTAAGGAAATTCACGGAGTCACTTACTAAGCCCGGCCCAATAAAAGGCGTCCTAGTGGTGGACGGGGGGCCAGGCTATCATCACTCTGAAAAAGAAGATTGATTTGAGGAAATCATGGATTCACTCACTAAGCCCGGCCCAATAAGAGGCGTCCTAGTGGTGGACGATGGGGAGTGGTGGACGGGGGGCCAGGCTATTATCACTCTGAAAGAGAAGATTGATTTGAGGAAATTCATAGAGTCACTTACTAAGCCCGGCCCAATAAGAGGCGTCCTAGTGGTGGACGATGGGGAGTGGTGGACGGGGGGGCCAGGCTTTTTCCACTCAGAAAGAGAAGATTGATTTAAGGAAATTCATAGAGTCACTCACCAAGCCCGGCCCAATAAAAGGCGTCCTAGTGGTGGACGGGGGGCCAGGCTATCATCACTCTGAAAAAGAAGATTGATTTGAGGAAATCATGGATTCACTCACTAAGCCCGGCCCAATAAGAGGCGTCCTAGTGGTGGACGATGGGGAGTGGTGGACGGGGGGGCCAGGCTTTTTCCACTCTGAAAGAGAAGATTGATTTAAGGAAATTCATAGAGTCACTCACCAAGCCCGGCCCAATAAGAGGCGTCCTAGTGGTGGACGGGGGGCTAGGCTATCATCACTCTGAAAAAGAAGATTGATTTAAGGAAATTCACGGAGTCACTTACTAAGCCCGGCCCAATAAAAGGCGTCCTAGTGGTGGACGGGGGGCCAGGCTATCATCACTCTGAAAAAGAAGATTGATTTGAGGAAATTCATAGAGTCACTTACTAAGCCCGGCCCAATAAGAGGCGTCCTAGTGGTGGACGATGGGGAGTGGTGGACGGGGGGGCCAGGCTTTTTCCACTCTGAAAGAGAAGATTGATTTAAGGAAATTCATAGAGTCACTCACCAAGCCCGGCCCAATAAGAGGCGTCCTAGTGGTGGACGGGGGGCCAGGCTATCATCACTCTGAAAAAGAAGATTGATTTAAGGAAATTCACGGAGTCACTTACTAAGCCCGGCCCAATAAAAGGCGTCCTAGTGGTGGACGGGGGGCCAGGCTATCATCACTCTGAAAAAGAAGATTGATTTGAGGAAATTCATAGAGTCACTTACTAAGCCCGGCCCAATAAGAGGCGTCCTAGTGGTGGACGATGGGGAGTGGTGGACGGGGGGGCCAGGCTTTTTCCACTCTGAAAGAGAAGATTGATTTAAGGAAATTCATAGAGTCACTCACCAAGCCCGGCCCAATAAGAGGCGTCCTAGTGGTGGACGGGGGGCTAGGCTATCATCACTCTGAAAAAGAAGATTGATTTAAGGAAATTCACGGAGTCACTTACTAAGCCCGGCCCAATAAAAGGCGTCCTAGTGGTGGACGGGGGGCCAGGCTATCATCACTCTGAAAAAGAAGATTGATTTGAGGAAATCATGGATTCACTCACTAAGCCCGGCCCAATAAGAGGCGTCCTAGTGGTGGACGATGGGGAGTGGTGGACGGGGGGCCAGGCTTTTTCCACTCTGAAAGAGAAGATTGATTCAAGGAAATTCATAGAGTCACTTACTAAGCCCGGCCCAATAAGAGGCGTCCTAGTGGTGGACGATGGGGAGTGGTGGACGGGGGGGCCAGGCTTTTTCCACTCAGAAAGAGAAGATTGATTTAAGGAAATTCATAGAGTCACTCACCAAGCCCGGCCCAATAAGAGGCGTCCTAGTGGTGGACGGGGGGCCAGGCTATCATCACTCTGAAAAAGAAGATTGATTTAAGGAAATTCACGGAGTCACTTACTAAGCCCGGCCCAATAAAAGGCGTCCTAGTGGTGGACGGGGGGCCAGGCTATCATCAATCTGAAAAAGAAGATTGATTTGAGGAAATCATGGATTCAATCACTAAGCCCGGCCCAATAAGAGGCGTCCTAGCGGTGGACGATCGGGAGTGGTGGACGGGGGGCCAGGCTTTTTCCACTCTGAAAGAGAAGATTGATTTAAGGAAATTCAAAGAGTCACTCACCAAGCCCGGCCCAATAAGAGGCGTCCCAGTGGTGGACGGGGGGCCAGGCTATCATCACTCTGAAAAAGAAGATTGATTTAAGGAAATTCACGGAGTCACTTACTAAGCCCGGCCCAATAAGAAGCGTCTTTGTTGTGTACGATGGGGAGTGGTGGACAGGGGAGCCAGGCTACTTTCACTCTGAAAGAGAAGATTGATTTGAAGAAATTCATGGATTCAATCACTAAGCCCGGCCCAATAAGAGGCGTCCTAGCGGTGGACGATCGGGAGTGGTGGACGGGGGGCCAGGCTATCATCACTCTGAAAAAGAAGATTGATTTGAGGAAATCATGGATTCACTCACTAAGCCCGGCCCGATAAGAGGCGTCCTAGTGGTGGACGGTCGGGAGTGGTGTACGGGGGGCCAGGCTATTATCACTCTGAAAGAGAAGATTTATTTGAGGAAATCATGGATTCACTCACCAAGCCCGGCCCATTAGCGACGTCCTAGTGGTGGACGATGGGGAGTGGTGGACGGGGGGCCAGGCTTTTTCCACTCTGAAAGAGAAGATTGATTTGAGGAAATCATGGATTCACTCACTAAGCCCGGCCCAATAAGAGGCGTCCTAGTGGTGGACGGGGGGCCAGGCTTTTTCCACTCTGAAAGAGAAGATTGATTTGAGGAAATCATGGATTCACTCACTAAGCCCGGCCCAATAAGAGGCGTCCTAGTGGTGGATGATCGGGAGTGGTGGACGGGGGGCCAGGCTATTATCACTCTGAAAGAGAAGATTGATTTGAGGAAATTCACGGAGTCACTTACTAAGCCCGGCCCGATAAGGGGCGTCCTAGTGGTGGACGATCAGGAGTGGTGGACGGGGGGCCAGGCTATTATCACTCTGAAAGAGAAGATTGATTTGAGGAAATCATGGATTCACTTACTAAGCCCGGCCCGATAAGGGGCGTCCTAGTGGTGGACGATCAGGAGTGGTGGACGGGGGGCCAGGCTATTATCACTCTGAAAGAGAAAATTGATTTGAGGAAATCATGGATTCACTCACTAAGCCCGGCCCAATAAGAGGCGTCCTAGTGGTGGACGGGGGGCCAGGCTTTTTCCACTCTGAAAGAGAAGATTGATTTAAGGAAATTCATAGAGTCACTCACCAAGCCCGGCCCAATAAGAGGCGTCCTAGTGGTGGACGGGGGGCCAGGCTATCATCACTCTGAAAAAGAAGATTGATTTGAGGAAATCATGGATTCAATCACTAAGCCCGGCCCAATAAGAGGCGTCCTAGCGGTGGACGATCGGAAGTGGTGGACGGGGGGCCAGGCTATTATCACTCTGAAAGAGAAGATTGATTTGAGGAAATCATGGATTCACTCACTAAGCCCGGCCCAATAAGAGGCGTCCTAGTGGTGGACGATCGGGAGTGGTGTACGGGGGGGCCAGGCTTTTTCCACTCTGAAAGAGAAGATTGATTTGAGGAAATCATGGATTCACTCACTAAGCCCGGCCCAATAAGAGGCGTCCTAGTGGTGGACGATCGGGAGTGGTGTACGGGGGGGCCAGGCTTTTTCCACTCTGAAAGAGAAGATTGATTCAAGGAAATTCATAGAGTCACTTACTAAGCCCGGCCCAATAAGAGGCGTCCTAGTGGTGGACGATGGGGAGTGGTGGACGGGGGGGCCAGGCTTTTTCCACTCTGAAAGAGAAGATTGATTTAAGGAAATTCATAGAGTCACTCACCAAGCCCGGCCCAATAAGAGGCGTCCTAGTGGTGGACGGGGGGCCAGGCTATCATCACTCTGAAAAAGAAGATTGATTTAAGGAAATTCACGGAGTCACTTACTAAGCCCGGCCCAATAAAAGGCGTCCTAGTGGTGGACGGGGGGCCAGGCTATCATCAATCTGAAAAAGAAGATTGATTTGAGGAAATCATGGATTCAATCACTAAGCCCGGCCCAATAAGAGGCGTCCTAGCGGTGGACGATCGGGAGTGGTGGACGGGGGGCCAGGCTATTATCACTCTGAAAGAGAAGATTGATTTGAGGAAATCATGGATTCACTCACTAAGCCCGGCCCAATAAGAGGCGTCCTAGTGGTGGACGATGGGGAGTGGTGGACGGGGGGCCAGGCTATTATCACTCTGAAAGAGAAGATTGATTTGAGGAAATCATGGATTCACTCACTAAGCCCGGCCCAATAAGAGGCGTCCTAGTGGTGGACGATCGGGAGTGGTGGACGGGGGGCCAGGCTTTTTCCACTCTGAAAGAGAAGATTGATTTGAGGAAATCATGGATTCACTCACTAAGCCCGGCCCAATAAGAGGCGTCCTAGTGGTGGACGATCGGGAGTGGTGTACGGGGGGGGCCAGGCTTTTTCCACTCTGAAAGAGAAGATTGATTCAAGGAAATTCATAGAGTCACTTACTAAGCCCGGCCCAATAAGAGGCGTCCTAGTGGTGGACGATGGGGAGTGGTGGACGGGGGGGCCAGGCTTTTTCCACTCTGAAAGAGAAGATTGATTTAAGGAAATTCATAGAGTCACTCACCAAGCCCGGCCCAATAAGAGGCGTCCTAGTGGTGGACGGGGGGCCAGGCTATCATCACTCTGAAAAAGAAGATTGATTTAAGGAAATTCACGGAGTCACTTACTAAGCCCGGCCCAATAAAAGGCGTCCTAGTGGTGGACGGGGGGCCAGGCTATCATCAATCTGAAAAAGAAGATTGATTTGAGGAAATCATGGATTCAATCACTAAGCCCGGCCCAATAAGAGGCGTCCTAGCGGTGGACGATCGGGAGTGGTGGACGGGGGGCCAGGCTATTATCACTCTGAAAGAGAAGATTGATTTGAGGAAATCATGGATTCACTCACTAAGCCCGGCCCAATAAGAGGCGTCCTAGTGGTGGACGATGGGGAGTGGTGGACGGGGGGCCAGGCTTTTCCACTCTGAAAGAGAAGATTGATTTAAGGAAATTCATAGAGTCACTCACCAAGCCCGGCCCAATAAGAGGCGTCCTAGTGGTGGACGGGGGGCCAGGCTATCATCACTCTGAAAAAGAAGATTGATTTAAGGAAATTCACGGAGTCACTTACTAAGCCCGGCCCAATAAAAGGCGTCCTAGTGGTGGACGGGGGGCCAGGCTATCATCACTCTGAAAAAGAAGATTGATTTGAGGAAATCATGGATTCACTCACTAAGCCCGGCCCAATAAGAGGCGTCCTAGTGGTGGACGATGGGGAGTGGTGGACGGGGGGCCAGGCTATTATCACTCTGAAAGAGAAGATTGATTTGAGGAAATCATGGATTCACTTACTAAGCCCGGCCCGATAAGGGGCGTCCTAGTGGTGGACGATCAGGAGTGGTGGACGGGGGGCCAGGCTATTATCACTCTGAAAGAGAAGATTGATTTGAGGAAATCATGGATTCACTCACTAAGCCCGGCCCGATAAGAGGCTTCCTAGTGGTGGACGGTCGGGAGTGGTGGACGGGGGGCCAGGCTTTTTCCACTCTGAAAGAGAAGATTGATTTAAGGAAATTCACGGAGTCACTTACTAAGCCCGGCCCAATAAAAGGCGTCCTAGTGGTGGACGGGGGGCCAGGCTATCATCAATCTGAAAAAGAAGATTGATTTGAGGAAATCATGGATTCAATCACTAAGCCCGGCCCAATAAGAGGCGTCCTAGCGGTGGACGATCGGGAGTGGTGGACGGGGGGCCAGGCTATTATCACTCTGAAAGAGAAGATTGATTTGAGGAAATCATGGATTCACTCACTAAGCCCGGCCCAATAAGAGGCGTCCTAGTGGTGGACGATGGGGAGTGGTGGACGGGGGGCCAGGCTTTTCCACTCTGAAAGAGAAGATTGATTTAAGGAAATTCATAGAGTCACTCACCAAGCCCGGCCCAATAAGAGGCGTCCTAGTGGTGGACGGGGGGCCAGGCTATCATCACTCTGAAAAAGAAGATTGATTTAAGGAAATTCACGGAGTCACTTACTAAGCCCGGCCCAATAAAAGGCGTCCTAGTGGTGGACGGGGGGCCAGGCTATCATCACTCTGAAAAAGAAGATTGATTTGAGGAAATCATGGATTCACTCACTAAGCCCGGCCCAATAAGAGGCGTCCTAGTGGTGGACGATGGGGAGTGGTGGACGGGGGGCCAGGCTATTATCACTCTGAAAGAGAAGATTGATTTGAGGAAATCATGGATTCACTTACTAAGCCCGGCCCGATAAGGGGCGTCCTAGTGGTGGACGATCAGGAGTGGTGGACGGGGGGCCAGGCTATTATCACTCTGAAAGAGAAGATTGATTTGAGGAAATCATGGATTCACTCACTAAGCCCGGCCCGATAAGAGGCTTCCTAGTGGTGGACGGGGGGCCAGGCTATCATCACTCTGAAAAAGAAGATTGATTTGAGGAAATCATGGATTCAATCACTAAGCCCGGCCCAATAAGAGGCGTCCTAGCGGTGGACGATCGGAAGTGGTGGACGGGGGGCCAGGCTATTATCACTCTGAAAGAGAAGATTGATTTGAGGAAATCATGGATTCACTCACTAAGCCCGGCCCAATAAGAGGCGTCCTAGTGGTGGACGATGGGGAGTGGTGGACGGGGGGCCAGGCTTTTTCCACTCTGAAAGAGAAGATTGATTTGAGGAAATCATGGATTCACTCACCAAGCCCGGCCCAATAAGAGGCGTCCTAGTGGTGGACGGGGGGCCAGGCTATCATCACTCTGAAAAAGAAGATTGATTTGAGGAAATCATGGATTCAATCACTAAGCCCGGCCCAATAAGAGGCGTCCTAGCGGTGGACGATCGGAAGTGGTGGACGGGGGGCCAGGCTATTATCACTCTGAAAGAGAAGATTGATTTGAGGAAATCATGGATTCACTTACAAAGCCCGGCCCAATAAGAGGCGTCCTAGTGGTGGACGATGGGGAGTGGTGGACGGGGGGCCAGGCTATTATCACTCTGAAAAAGAAGATTGATTTGAGGAAATCATGGATTCAATCACTAAGCCCGGCCCAATAAGAGGCGTCCTAGCGGTGGACGATCGGAAGTGGTGGACGGGGGGCCAGGCTATTATCACTCTGAAAGAGAAGATTGATTTGAGGAAATCATGGATTCACTTACAAAGCCCGGCCCAATAAGAGGCGTCCTAGTGGTGGACGATGGGGAGTGGTGGACGGGGGGGCCAGGCTTTTTCCACTCTGAAAGAGAAGATTGATTTAAGGAAATTCATAGAGTCACTCACCAAGCCCGGCCCAATAAGAGGCGTCCTAGTGGTGGACGGGGGGCCAGGCTATCATCACTCTGAAAAAGAAGATTGATTTAAGGAAATTCACGGAGTCACTTACTAAGCCCGGCCCAATAAAAGGCGTCCTAGTGGTGGACGGGGGGCCAGGCTATCATCACTCTGAAAAAGAAGATTGATTTGAGGAAATCATGGATTCACTCACTAAGCCCGGCCCAATAAGAGGCGTCCTAGTGGTGGACGATGGGGAGTGGTGGACGGGGGGGCCAGGCTTTTTCCACTCTGAAAGAGAAGATTGATTTAAGGAAATTCATAGAGTCACTCACCAAGCCCGGCCCAATAAGAGGCGTCCTAGTGGTGGACGGGGGGCTAGGCTATCATCACTCTGAAAAAGAAGATTGATTTAAGGAAATTCACGGAGTCACTTACTAAGCCCGGCCCAATAAAAGGCGTCCTAGTGGTGGACGGGGGGCCAGGCTATCATCAATCTGAAAAAGAAGATTGATTTGAGGAAATCATGGATTCAATCACTAAGCCCGGCCCAATAAGAGGCGTCCTAGCGGTGGACGATCGGGAGTGGTGGACGGGGGGCCAGGCTATTATCACTCTGAAAGAGAAGATTGATTTGAGGAAATCATGGATTCACTCACTAAGCCCGGCCCAATAAGAGGCGTCCTAGTGGTGGACGATGGGGAGTGGTGGACGGGGGGCCAGGCTTTTTCCACTCTGAAAGAGAAGATTGATTTAAGGAAATTCATAGAGTCACTCACCAAGCCCGGCCCAATAAGAGGCGTCCTAGTGGTGGACGGGGGGCTAGGCTATCATCACTCTGAAAAAGAAGATTGATTTAAGGAAATTCACGGAGTCACTTACTAAGCCCGGCCCAAGAAAAGGCGTCCTAGTGGTGGACGGGGGGCCAGGCTATCATCACTCTGAAAAAGAAGATTGATTTGAGGAAATCATGGATTCACTCACTAAGCCCGGCCCAATAAGAGGCGTCCTAGTGGTGGGCGATGGGGAGTGGTGGACGGGGGGCCAGGCTATTATCACTCTGAAAGAGAAGATTGATTTGAGGAAATCATGGATTCACTCACTAAGCCCGGCCCAATAAGAGGCGTCCTAGTGGTGGACGATGGGGAGTGGTGGACGGGGGGCCAGGCTTTTTCCACTCTGAAAGAGAAGATTGATTCAAGGAAATTCATAGAGTCACTTACTAAGCCCGGCCCAATAAGAGGCGTCCTAGTGGTGGACGATGGGGAGTGGTGGACGGGGGGGCCAGGCTTTTTCCACTCAGAAAGAGAAGATTGATTTAAGGAAATTCATAGAGTCACTCACCAAGCCCGGCCCAATAAGAGGCGTCCTAGTGGTGGACGGGGGCTAGGCTATCATCACTCTGAAAAAGAAGATTGATTTAAAGAAATTCATAGAGTCACTCACTAAGCCCGGCCCAAGAAAAGGCGTCCTAGTGGTGGACGGGGGGCCAGGCTATCATCACTCTGAAAAAGAAGATTGATTTGAGGAAATCATGGATTCACTCACTAAGCCCGGCCCAATAAGAGGCGTCCTAGTGGTGGGCGATGGGGAGTGGTGGACGGGGGGCCAGGCTATTATCACTCTGAAAGAGAAGATTGATTTGAGGAAATCATGGATTCACTCACCAAGCCCGGCCCATTAGCGACGTCCTAGTGGTGGACGATGGGGAGTGGTACACGGGGGGCCAGGCTTTTTCCACTCTGAAAGAGAAGATTGATTTGAGGAAATCATGGATTCACTCACTAAGCCCGGCCCAATAAGAGGCGTCCTAGTGGTGGACGGGGGGCCAGGCTTTTTCCACTCTGAAAGAGAAGATTGATTTGAGGAAATCATGGATTCACTCACTAAGCCCGGCCCAATAAGAGGCGTCCTAGTGGTGGATGATCGGGAGTGGTGGACGGGGGGCCAGGCTATTATCACTCTGAAAGAGAAGATTGATTTGAGGAAATTCACGGAGTCACTTACTAAGCCCGGCCCGATAAGGGGCGTCCTAGTGGTGGATGATCGGGAGTGGTGGACGGGGGGCCAGGCTATTATCACTCTGAAAGAGAAGATTGATTTGAGGAAATTCACGGAGTCACTTACTAAGCCCGGCCCGATAAGGGGCGTCCTAGTGGTGGACGATCAGGAGTGGTGGACGGGGGGCCAGGCTATCATCACTCTGGAAAAGAAGATTGATTTGAGGAAATCATGGATTCAATCACTAAGCCCGGCACAATAAGAGGCGTCCTAGCGGTGGACGATCGGGAGTGGTGGACGGGGGGCCAGGCTATTATCACTCTGAAAGAGAAGATTGATTTGAGGAAATCATGGATTCACTCACTAAGCCCGGCCCAATAAGAGGCGTCCTAGTGGTGGACGATGGGGAGTGGTGGACGGGGGGCCAGGCTTTTTCCACTCTGAAAGAGAAGATTGATTTAAGGAAATTCATAGAGTCACTCACCAAGCCCGGCCCAATAAGAGGCGTCCTAGTGGTGGACGATGGGGAGTGGTAGACGGGGGGCCAGGCTTTTTCCACTCTGAAAGAGAAGATTGATTAAAGGAAATTCATAGAGTCACTCACCAAGCCCGGCCCAATAAGAGGCGTCCTAGTGGTGGACGGGGGGCCAGGCTATCATCACTCTGAAAAAGAAGATTGATTTGAGGAAATCATGGATTCACTCACTAAGCCCGGCCCGATAAGGGACGTCCTAGTGGTGGACGATCAGGAGTGGTGGACGGGGGGCCAGGCTATTATCACTCTGAAAGAGAAGATTGATTTGAGGAAATCATGGATTCACTCACCAAGCCCGGCCCATGAGCAACGTCCTAGTGGTGGACGATGGGGAGTGGTGGACGGGGGGCCAGGCTTTTTCCACTCTGAAAGAGAAGATTGATTTGAGGAAATCATGGATTCACTCACTAAGCCCGGCCCAATAAGAGGCGTCCTAGTGGTGGACGGGGAGCCAGGCTATTATCACTCTGAAAGAGAAGATTCATTTGAGGAAATCATGGATTCACTCACCAAGCCCGGCCCATTAGCAACGTCCTAGTGGTGGACGATGGGGAGTGGTGGACGGGGGGCCAGGCTTTTTCCACTCTGAAAGAGAAGATTGATTTGAGAAAATCATGGATTCACTCACCAAGCCCGGCCCAATAAGAGGCGTCCTAGTAGTGGACGGGGGGCCAGGCTATTATCACTCTGAAAGAGAAGATTGATTTGAGGAAATCATGGATTCACTCACCAAGCCCGGCCCATTAGCGACGTCCTAGTGGTGGACGATGGGGAGTGGTGGACGGGGGGCCAGGCTTTTTCCACTCTGAAAGAGAAGATTGATTTGAGGAAATCATGGATTCACTCACTAAGCCCGGCCCAATAAGAGGCGTCCTAGTGGTGGACGGGGGGCCAGGCTTTTTCCACTCTGAAAGAGAAGATTGATTTGAGGAAATCATGGATTCACTCACTAAGCCCGGCCCAATAAGAGGCGTCCTAGTGGTGGACGGGGAGCCAGGCTATTATCACTTTGAAAGAGAAGATTGATTTGAGGAAATCATGGATTCACTCACCAAGCCCGGCCCATTAGCAACGTCCTAGTGGTGGACGATGGGGAGTGGTGGACGGGGGGCCAGGCTTTTTCCACTCTGAAAGAGAAGATTGATTTGAGAAAATCATGGATTCACTCACCAAGCCCGGCCCAATAAGAGGCGTCCTAGTGGTGGACGGGGGGCCAGGCAATTATCACTCTGAAAGAGAAGATTGATTTGAGGAAATCATGGATTCACTCACCAAGCCCGGCCCATTAGCGACGTCCTAGTGGTGGACGATGGGGAGTGGTGGACGGGGGGCCAGGCTTTTTCCACTCTGAAAGAGAAGATTGATTTGAGGAAATCATGGATTCACTCACTAAGCCCGGCCCAATAAGAGGCGTCCTAGTGGTGGATGATCGGGAGTGGTGGACGGGGGGCCAGGCTATTATCACTCTGAAAGAGAAGATTGATTTGAGGAAATTCACGGAGTCACTTACTAAGCCCGGCCCGATAAGGGGCGTCCTAGTGGTGGACGATCAGGAGTGGTGGACGGGGGGCCAGGCTTTTTCCACTCTGAAAGAGAAGATTGATTTGAGGAAATCATGGATTCACTCACTAAGCCCGGCCCAATAAGAGGCGTCCTAGTGGTGGACGGGGAGCCAGGCTATTATCACTCTGAAAGAGAAGATTGATTTGAGGAAATCATGGATTCACTCACCAAGCCCGGCCCATTAGCAACGTCCTAGTGGTGGACGATGGGGAGTGGTGGACGGGGGGCCAGGCTTTTTCCACTCTGAAAGAGAAGATTGATTTGAGAAAATCATGGATTCACTCACCAAGCCCGGCCCAATAAGAGGCGTCCTAGTAGTGGACGGGGGGCCAGGCTATTATCACTCTGAAAGAGAAGATTGATTTGAGGAAATCATGGATTCACTCACCAAGCCCGGCCCATTAGCGACGTCCTAGTGGTGGACGATGGGGAGTGGTGGACGGGGGGCCAGGCTTTTTCCACTCTGAAAGAGAAGATTGATTTGAGAAAATCATGGATTCACTCACCAAGCCCGGCCCAATAAGAGGCGTCCTAGTAGTGGACGGGGGGCCAGGCTATTATCACTCTGAAAGAGAAGATTGATTTGAGGAAATCATGGATTCACTCACCAAGCCCGGCCCATTAGCGACGTCCTAGTGGTGGACGATGGGGAGTGGTGGACGGGGGGCCAGGCTTTTTCCACTCTGAAAGAGAAGATTGATTTGAGGAAATCATGGATTCACTCACTAAGCCCGGCCCAATAAGAGGCGTCCTAGTGGTGGACGGGGGGCCAGGCTTTTTCCACTCTGAAAGAGAAGATTGATTTGAGGAAATCATGGATTCACTCACTAAGCCCGGCCCAATAAGAGGCGTCCTAGTGGTGGACGGGGAGCCAGGCTATTATCACTTTGAAAGAGAAGATTGATTTGAGGAAATCATGGATTCACTCACCAAGCCCGGCCCATTAGCAACGTCCTAGTGGTGGACGATGGGGAGTGGTGGACGGGGGGCCAGGCTTTTTCCACTCTGAAAGAGAAGATTGATTTGAGAAAATCATGGATTCACTCACCAAGCCCGGCCCAATAAGAGGCGTCCTAGTGGTGGACGGGGGGCCAGGCTATTATCACTCTGAAAGAGAAGATTGATTTGAGGAAATCATGGATTCACTTACCAAGCCCGGCCCATTAGCGACGTCCTAGTGGTGGACGATGGGGAGTGGTGGACGGGGGGCCAGGCTTTTTCCACTCTGAAAGAGAAGATTGATTTGAGGAAATCATGGATTCACTCACTAAGCCCGGCCCAATAAGAGGCGTCCTAGTGGTGGATGATCGGGAGTGGTGGACGGGGGGCCAGGCTATTATCACTCTGAAAGAGAAGATTGATTTGAGGAAATTCACGGAGTCACTTACTAAGCCCGGCCCGATAAGGGGCGTCCTAGTGGTGGACGATCAGGAGTGGTGGACGGGGGCCAGGCTATTATCACTCTGAAAGAGAAGATTGATTTGAGGAATGCATGGATTCACTCACCAAGCCCGGCCCATTAGCGACGTCCTAGTGGTGGACGATGGGGAGTGGTGGACGGGGGGCCAGGCTTTTTCCACTCTGAAAGAGAAGATTGATTTGAGGAAATCATGGATTCACTCACTAAGCCCGGCCCAATAAGAGGCGTCCTGGTGGTGGACGATGGGGAGTGGTGGACGGGGGGCCAGGCTTTTTCCACTCTGAAAGAGAAGATTGATTTGAGAAAATCATGGATTCACTCACCAAGCCCGGCCCAATAAGAGGCGTCCTAGTAGTGGACGGGGGGCCAGGCTATTATCACTCTGAAAGAGAAGATTGATTTGAGGAAATCATGGATTCACTCACCAAGCCCGGCCCATTAGCGACGTCCTAGTGGTGGACGATGGGGAGTGGTGGACGGGGGGCCAGGCTTTTTCCACTCTGAAAGAGAAGATTGGTTTGAGAAAATCATGGATTCACTCACCAAGCCCGGCCCAATAAGAGGCGTCCTAGTAGTGGACGGGGGGCCAGGCTATTATCACTCTGAAAGAGAAGATTGATTTGAGGAAATCATGGATTCACTCACCAAGCCCGGCCCATTAGCGACGTCCTAGTGGTGGACGATGGGGAGTGGTGGACGGGGGGCCAGGCTTTTTCCACTCTGAAAGAGAAGATTGATTTGAGAAAATCATGGATTCACTCACCAAGCCCGGCCCAATAATCGGCGTCCTAGTAGTGGACGGGGGGCCAGGCTATTATCACTCTGAAAGAGAAGATTGATTTGAGGAAATCATGGATTCACTCACCAAGCCCGGCCCATTAGCGACGTCCTAGTGGTGGACGATGGGGAGTGGTGGACGGGGGGCCAGGCTTTTTCCACTCTGAAAGAGAAGATTGATTTGAGGAAATCATGGATTCACTCACTAAGCCCGGCCCAATAAGAGGCGTCCTAGTGGTGGACGGGGGGCCAGGCTTTTTCCACTCTGAAAGAGAAGATTGATTTGAGGAAATCATGGATTCACTCACTAAGCCCGGCCCAATAAGAGGCGTCCTAGTGGTGGACGGGGAGCCAGGCTATTATCACTTTGAAAGAGAAGATTGATTTGAGAAAATCATGGATTCACTCACTAAGCCCGGCCCAATAAGAGGCGTCCTAGTGGTGGACGATGGGGAGTGGTGGACGGGGGCCAGGCTATTATCACTCTGAAAGAGAAGATTGATTTGAGGAAATTCACGGAGTCACTTACTAAGCCCGGCCCGATAAGGGGCGTCCTAGTGGTGGACGATCAGGAGTGGTGGACGGGGGGCCAGGCTTTTTCCACTCTGAAAGAGAAGATTGATTTAAGGAAATTCATAGAGTCACTCACCAAGCCCGGCCCAATAAGAGGCGTCCTAGTGGTGGACGATGGGGAGTGGTAGACGGGGGGCCAGGCTTTTTCCACTCTGAAAGAGAAGATTGATTTAAGGAAATTCATAGAGTCACTCACCAAGCCCGGCCCATTAGCGACGTCCTAGTGGTGGACGATGGGGAGTGGTGGACGGGGGGCCAGGCTTTTTCCACTCTGAAAGAGAAGATTGATTTTAGGAAAACATGGATTCACTCACTAAGCCCGGCCCAATAAGAGGCGTCCTAGTGGTGGATGATCGGGAGTTGTCGTCCACCGCTCTCATAGTTGTCGTCCACCGCTACCATAGTTGTCGTCCACCGCTACCATAGTTGTCGTCCACCGCTACCATAGTTGTCGTCCACCGCTCCCATAGTTGTCGTCCACCGCTACCATAGTTGTCGTCCACCGCTCTCATAGTTGTCGTCCACCGCTACCATAGTTGTCGTCCACCGCTCCCATAGTTGTCGTCCACCGCTACCATAGTTGTCGTCCACCGCTCTCATAGTAGTCGTCCACCGCTCCCATAGTTGTCGTCCACCGCTCCCATAGTTGTCGTCCACCGCTCCCATAGTTGTCGTCCACCGCTACCATAGTTGTCGTCCACCGCTACCATAGTTGTCGTCCACCGCTCTCATAGTTGTCGTCTACCGCTCTCATAGTTGTCGTCCACCGCTACCATAGTTGTCGTCCACCGCTACCATAGTTGTCGTCCACCGCTCTCATAGTTGTCGTCCACCGCTACCATAGTTGTCGTCCACCGCTACCATAGTTGTCGTCCACCGCTACCATAGTTGTCGTCCACCGCTACCATAGTTGTCGTCCACCGCTCCCATAGTTGTCGTCCACCGCTCCCATAGTTGTCGTCCACCGCTACCATAGTTGTTGTCCACCGCTCCCATAGTTGTCATCCACCGCTCCGATAGTTGTCGTCCACCGCTACCATAGTTGTCGTCCACCGCTACCATAGTTGTCGTCCACCGCTACCATAGTTGTCGTCCACAGCTCTCATAGTTGTCGTCCACCGCTCCCATAGTTGTCGTCCACCGCTACCATAGTTGTCGTCCACCGCTACCATAGTTGTCGTCCACCGCTACCATAGTTGTCGTCCACCGCTACCATAGTTGTCGTCCACCGCTCCCATAGTTGTCGTCCACCGCTCCCAGAGTTGTCGTTCGTCCACCGCTCCCAGAGTTTTCATCCACCGCTCCCAAAGTTGTTGTCCACCGCTCCCATTTTCAGTGTCCACTACTCACACAGTACTCTGAAATTAGTGATTTGTTCTCTAATGAGTTATGATTGGGAATAGGGAAGAAAACACAGATTCAAGAAACGTATTCTAAACCATTTTTAAAGAAAGGTTCAGCGATGCAAACAAAGACCGAGAAACGTGTCGAGAAACGTTGGATAGAGAGATGATCGGACAACCGACTCTTTCGGGCGAGGGAAGTGTGAAGAATGAATGTGTTCTGGGGCCACCTGGCAGAAACAGTGGGAGGGAGGGTGGAGATAGGGGCTGGGGGAAGGGTGGAAAGAGGGGCTGGGGGGAGGGTGGAGATAGGGGCTGGGGGAAGGGGTCATGCGATTTCCCGCGCGCGGGTAGGTCAAAACAGTTGTCCGGCGGTTCTCAGGTCGCCTCTTGTTGACGGTCATGACAAGAGGGCGAAAAACATCTATTTGCACTGAAAGAAGTTCGTAGTGCAAGAGCAGAAATAAGTGCAAGAATAGAAAAAGAATACAAGAAGAATTCAAGAAGAATTCAAGGAAAACAAGGGTTGGATACAGAGTAGAAAGATATAAGAATACAAAGAAACAGTTCTCATTTTCTTTATTCCTTCTCATACGTCTGTATTCAAGTGTCTTTTTTTAAAATAATAAATAGAGTTTAAAGCAAGTGGGTGGGATGGGTACCAATTTCAAAAAGCGTTCAGCTTGTTTTCCATGAACTTGTTCAGACCCATTATTCTTTGTTATTTCATTAGCGACGTCATAGTGGTGGACGATCGGGAGTGGTGGACGGGGGGCCAGGCTATTATCACTCTGAAAGAAAAGATTGATTTGAGGAAATTCACAGAGTCACTTACTAAGCCCGGCCCGATAAGGGGCGTCCTAGTCGTGGACGATGGGAAGTGGTGGACGGGGGGCCAGGCTATTATCACTCTGAAAGAGAAGATTGATTTGAGGAAATCATGGATTCACTCACCAAGCCCGGCCCAATAAGAGGCGTCCTAGTGGTGGACGATCGGGAGTGGTGGACGAGGGGCCAGGCTATTATCACTCTGAAAGAGAAGATTGATTTGAGGAAATCATGGATTCACTCACCAAGCCCGGCCCATTAGATGGGGATTAGCGACGTCCTAGTGGTGGACGATGGGGAGTGCTGGACGGGGGGGGCAGGCTTTTTCCACTCTGAAAGAGAAGATTGATTTGAGGAAATCATGGATTCACTCACCAAGCCCGGCCCAATAAGAGGCGTCCTAGCGGTGGACGAGCGGGAGTGGTGGACGGGGGGCCAGGCTATTATCACTCTGAAAGAGAAGATTGATTTGAGGAAATCATAGATTCACTCACTAAGCCCGGCCCAATAAGAGGCGTCCTAGTGGTGGACGATGGGGAGTGGTGGACGATGGGGAGTGGTGGACGGGGGGCCAGGCTTTTTCCACTCTGAAAGAGAAGATTGATTTAAGGAAATTCATAGAGTCACTCACCAAGCCCGGCCCAAAAAGAGGCGTCCTAGTGGTGGACGATGGGGAGTGGTAGACGGGGGGCCAGGCTTTTTCCACTCTGAAAGAGAAGATTGATTTAAGGAAATTCATAGAGTCACTCACCAAGCCCGGCCCAATGAGAGGCGTCCTAGTGGTGGACGGGGGGCCAGGCTATCATCACTCTGAAAAAGAAGATTGATTTGAGGAAATCATGGATTCACTCACTAAGCCCGGCCCGATAAGAGGCGTCCTAGTGGTGGACGGTCGGGAGTGGTGGGGGGCCAGGCTATTATCACTCTGAAAGAGAAGATTGATTTGAGGAAATCATGGATTCACTCACCAAGCCCGGCCCAATAAGAGGCGTCCTAGTGGTGGACGGGGGGCCAGGCTATTATCACTCTGAAAGAGAAGATTGATTTGAGGAAATCATAGATTCACTCACTAAGCCCGGCCCAATAAGAGGCGTCCTAGTGGTGGACGATGGGGAGTGGTGGACGATGGGGAGTGGTGGACGGGGGGCCAGGCTTTTTCCACTCTGAAAGAGAAGATTGATTTAAGGAAATTCATAGAGTCACTCACCAAGCCCGGCCCAAAAAGAGGCGTCCTAGTGGTGGACGATGGGGAGTGGTAGACGGGGGGCCAGGCTTTTTCCACTCTGAAAGAGAAGATTGATTTAAGGAAATTCATAGAGTCACTCACCAAGCCCGGCCCAATGAGAGGCGTCCTAGTGGTGGACGGGGGGCCAGGCTATCATCACTCTGAAAAAGAAGATTGATTTGAGGAAATCATGGATTCACTCACTAAGCCCGGCCCGATAAGAGGCGTCCTAGTGGTGGACGGTCGGGAGTGGTGGGGGGCCAGGCTATTATCACTCTGAAAGAGAAGATTGATTTGAGGAAATCATGGATTCACTCACCAAGCCCGGCCCAATAAGAGGCGTCCTAGTGGTGGACGGGGGGCCAGGCTATTATCACTCTGAAAGAGAAGATTGATTTGAGGAAATCATGGATTCACTCACCAAGCCCGGCCGATTAGCGACGTCCTAGTGGTGGACGATGGGGAGTGGTGGACGGGGGCCAGGCTTTTTCCACTCTGAAAGAGAAGATTGATTTGAGGAAATCATGGATTCACTCACTAAGCCCGGCCCAATAAGAGGCGTCCTAGTGGTGGACGGGGGGCCAGGCTTTTTCCACTCTGAAAGAGAAGATTGATTTGAGGAAATCATGGATTCACTCACTAAGCCCGGCCCAATAAGAGGCGTCCTAGTGGTGGATGATCGGGAGTGGTGGACGGGGGGCCAGGCTATTATCACTCTGAAAGAAAAGATTGATTCAAGGAAATTCACGGAGTCACTCACCAAGCCCGGCCCAAAAAGAGGCGTCCTAGTGGTGGACGATGGGGAGTGGTAGACGGGGGGCCAGGCTTTTTCCACTCTGAAAGAGAAGATTGATTTAAGGAAATTCATAGAGTCACTCACCAAGCCCGGCCCAATGAGAGGCGTCCTAGTGGTGGACGGGGGGCCAGGCTATCATCACTCTGAAAAAGAAGATTGATTTGAGGAAATCATGGATTCACTCACTAAGCCCGGCCCGATAAGAGGCGTCCTAGTGGTGGACGGTCGGGAGTGGTGGGGGGCCAGGCTATTATCACTCTGAAAGAGAAGATTGATTCGAGGAAATCATGGATTCACTCACCAAGCCCGGCCCAATAAGAGGCGTCCTAGTGGTGGACGGGGGGCCAGGCTATTATCACTCTGAAAGAGAAGATTGATTTGAGGAAATCATGGATTCACTCACCAAGCCCGGCCCATTAGCGACGTCCTAGTGGTGGACGATGGGGAGTGGTGGACGGGGGCCAGGCTTTTTCCACTCTGAAAGAGAAGATTGATTTGAGGAAATCATGGATTCACTCACTAAGCCCGGCCCAATAAGAGGCGTCCTAGTGGTGGATGATCGGGAGTGGTGGACGGGGGGCCAGGCTATTATCACTCTGAAAGAAAAGATTGATTCAAGGAAATTCACGGAGTCACTTACTAAGCCCGGCCCGATAAGGGGCGTCCTAGTCGTGGACGATGGGGAGTGGTGGACGGGGGGCCAGGCTATTATCACTCTGAAAGAGAAGATTGATTTGAGGAAATCATGGATTCACTCACCAAGCCCGGCCCATTAGCGACGTCCTAGTGGTGGACGATCGGGAGTGGTGGACGATTGGGAGTGGTGGACGGGTGGCCAGGCTATTATCACTCTGAAAGAGAAGATTGATTTGAGGAAATCATGAATTCACTCACCAAGCCCGGCCAAATAAGAGGCGTCCTAGTGGTGGACGATCGGGAGTGGTGGACGGGGGGCCAGGCTTTTTCCACTCTGAAAGAAAAGATTGATTTAAGGAAATTCATGGATTCACTCACCAAGCCCGGCCCAATAAAAGGCGTCCTAGTGGTGGACGATCGGGAGTGGTGGACGGGGGGCCAGGCTATTATCACTCTGAAAGAGAAGATTGATTTGAAGAAATCATGGATTCACTCACTAAGCCCGACCCAATAAGAGGCGTCCTAGTGGTGGACGATCGGTAGTGGTGGACGAAGGGCCAGGCTATTTCCACTCTGAAAGAGAAAATTGATTTGAAGAAATTCATGGAGTCACTCACCAAGCCCGGCCCAATAAGAGGCGTCCTAGTGGTGGACGATCCGGAGTGGTGGACGGGGGGCCAGGCTATTTCCACTCTGAAAGAGAAAATTGATTTGAGGAAATTCATGGAGTCACTTACTAAGCCCGGCCCGATAAGGGGCTCCTAGTGGTGGACGAGGGGGAGTGGTGGACGAGGGGCCAGGCTATTCCCACTCTGAAAGAGAAGATTGATTTGAAGAAATCATGGATTCACTCACTAAGCCCGGCCCAATAAGAGGCGTCCTAGTGGTGGACGATGGGGAGTGGTGGACGGGGGGCCAGGCTTTTTCCACTCTGAAAGAGAAGATTGATTCAAGGAAATTCATAGAGTCACTTACTAAGCCCGGCCCAATAAGAGGCGTCCTAGTGGTGGACGATGGGGAGTGGTGGACGGGGGGGGCCAGGCTTTTTCCACTCAGAAAGAGAAGATTGATTTAAGGAAATTCATAGAGTCACTCACCAAGCCCGGCCCAATAAGAGGCGTCCTAGTGGTGGACGGGGGCTAGGCTATCATCACTCTGAAAAAGAAGATTGATTTAAGGAAATTCATAGAGTCACTCACTAAGCCCGGCCCAAGAAAAGGCGTCCTAGTGGTGGACGGGGGGCCAGGCTATCATCACTCTGAAAAAGAAGATTGATTTGAGGAAATCATGGATTCACTCACTAAGCCCGGCCCAATAAGAGGCGTCCTAGTGGTGGGCGATGGGGAGTGGTGGACGGGGGGCCAGGCTATTATCACTCTGAAAGAGAAGATTGATTTGAGGAAATCATGGATTCACTCACCAAGCCCGGCCCATTAGCGACGTCCTAGTGGTGGACGATGGGGAGTGGTGGACGGGGGGCCAGGCTTTTTCCACTCTGAAAGAGAAGATTGATTTGAGGAAATCATGGATTCACTCACTAAGCCCGGCCCAATAAGAGGCGTCCTAGTGGTGGACGGGGGGCCAGGCTTTTTCCACTCTGAAAGAGAAGATTGATTTGAGGAAATCATGGATTCACTCACTAAGCCCGGCCCAATAAGAGGCGTCCTAGTGGTGGATGATCGGGAGTGGTGGACGGGGGGCCAGGCTATTATCACTCTGAAAGAGAAGATTGATTTGAGGAAATTCACGGAGTCACTTACTAAGCCCGGCCCGATAAGGGGCGTCCTAGTGGTGGATGATCGGGAGTGGTGGACGGGGGGCCAGGCTATTATCACTCTGAAAGAGAAGATTGATTTGAGGAAATTCACGGAGTCACTTACTAAGCCCGGCCCGATAAGGGGCGTCCTAGTGGTGGACGATCAGGAGTGGTGGACGGGGGGCCAGGCTATCATCACTCTGGAAAAGAAGATTGATTTGAGGAAATCATGGATTCAATCACTAAGCCCGGCACAATAAGAGGCGTCCTAGCGGTGGACGATCGGGAGTGGTGGACGGGGGGCCAGGCTATTATCACTCTGAAAGAGAAGATTGATTTGAGGAAATCATGGATTCACTCACTAAGCCCGGCCCAATAAGAGGCGTCCTAGTGGTGGACGATGGGGAGTGGTGGACGGGGGGCCAGGCTTTTTCCACTCTGAAAGAGAAGATTGATTTAAGGAAATTCATAGAGTCACTCACCAAGCCCGGCCCAATAAGAGGCGTCCTAGTGGTGGACGATGGGGAGTGGTAGACGGGGGGCCAGGCTTTTTCCACTCTGAAAGAGAAGATTGATTAAAGGAAATTCATAGAGTCACTCACCAAGCCCGGCCCAATAAGAGGCGTCCTAGTGGTGGACGGGGGGCCAGGCTATCATCACTCTGAAAAAGAAGATTGATTTGAGGAAATCATGGATTCACTCACTAAGCCCGGCCCGATAAGGGACGTCCTAGTGGTGGACGATCAGGAGTGGTGGACGGGGGGCCAGGCTATTATCACTCTGAAAGAGAAGATTGATTTGAGGAAATCATGGATTCACTCACCAAGCCCGGCCCATGAGCAACGTCCTAGTGGTGGACGATGGGGAGTGGTGGACGGGGGGCCAGGCTTTTTCCACTCTGAAAGAGAAGATTGATTTGAGGAAATCATGGATTCACTCACTAAGCCCGGCCCAATAAGAGGCGTCCTAGTGGTGGACGGGGAGCCAGGCTATTATCACTCTGAAAGAGAAGATTCATTTGAGGAAATCATGGATTCACTCACCAAGCCCGGCCCATTAGCAACGTCCTAGTGGTGGACGATGGGGAGTGGTGGACGGGGGGCCAGGCTTTTTCCACTCTGAAAGAGAAGATTGATTTGAGAAAATCATGGATTCACTCACCAAGCCCGGCCCAATAAGAGGCGTCCTAGTAGTGGACGGGGGGCCAGGCTATTATCACTCTGAAAGAGAAGATTGATTTGAGGAAATCATGGATTCACTCACCAAGCCCGGCCCATTAGCGACGTCCTAGTGGTGGACGATGGGGAGTGGTGGACGGGGGGCCAGGCTTTTTCCACTCTGAAAGAGAAGATTGATTTGAGGAAATCATGGATTCACTCACTAAGCCCGGCCCAATAAGAGGCGTCCTAGTGGTGGACGGGGGGCCAGGCTTTTTCCACTCTGAAAGAGAAGATTGATTTGAGGAAATCATGGATTCACTCACTAAGCCCGGCCCAATAAGAGGCGTCCTAGTGGTGGACGGGGAGCCAGGCTATTATCACTTTGAAAGAGAAGATTGATTTGAGGAAATCATGGATTCACTCACCAAGCCCGGCCCATTAGCAACGTCCTAGTGGTGGACGATGGGGAGTGGTGGACGGGGGGCCAGGCTTTTTCCACTCTGAAAGAGAAGATTGATTTGAGAAAATCATGGATTCACTCACCAAGCCCGGCCCAATAAGAGGCGTCCTAGTGGTGGACGGGGGGCCAGGCAATTATCACTCTGAAAGAGAAGATTGATTTGAGGAAATCATGGATTCACTCACCAAGCCCGGCCCATTAGCGACGTCCTAGTGGTGGACGATGGGGAGTGGTGGACGGGGGGCCAGGCTTTTTCCACTCTGAAAGAGAAGATTGATTTGAGGAAATCATGGATTCACTCACTAAGCCCGGCCCAATAAGAGGCGTCCTAGTGGTGGATGATCGGGAGTGGTGGACGGGGGGCCAGGCTATTATCACTCTGAAAGAGAAGATTGATTTGAGGAAATTCACGGAGTCACTTACTAAGCCCGGCCCGATAAGGGGCGTCCTAGTGGTGGACGATCAGGAGTGGTGGACGGGGGGCCAGGCTTTTTCCACTCTGAAAGAGAAGATTGATTTGAGGAAATCATGGATTCACTCACTAAGCCCGGCCCAATAAGAGGCGTCCTAGTGGTGGACGGGGAGCCAGGCTATTATCACTCTGAAAGAGAAGATTGATTTGAGGAAATCATGGATTCACTCACCAAGCCCGGCCCATTAGCAACGTCCTAGTGGTGGACGATGGGGAGTGGTGGACGGGGGGCCAGGCTTTTTCCACTCTGAAAGAGAAGATTGATTTGAGAAAATCATGGATTCACTCACCAAGCCCGGCCCAATAAGAGGCGTCCTAGTAGTGGACGGGGGGCCAGGCTATTATCACTCTGAAAGAGAAGATTGATTTGAGGAAATCATGGATTCACTCACCAAGCCCGGCCCATTAGCGACGTCCTAGTGGTGGACGATGGGGAGTGGTGGACGGGGGGCCAGGCTTTTTCCACTCTGAAAGAGAAGATTGATTTGAGAAAATCATGGATTCACTCACCAAGCCCGGCCCAATAAGAGGCGTCCTAGTAGTGGACGGGGGGCCAGGCTATTATCACTCTGAAAGAGAAGATTGATTTGAGGAAATCATGGATTCACTCACCAAGCCCGGCCCATTAGCGACGTCCTAGTGGTGGACGATGGGGAGTGGTGGACGGGGGGCCAGGCTTTTTCCACTCTGAAAGAGAAGATTGATTTGAGGAAATCATGGATTCACTCACTAAGCCCGGCCCAATAAGAGGCGTCCTAGTGGTGGACGGGGGGCCAGGCTTTTTCCACTCTGAAAGAGAAGATTGATTTGAGGAAATCATGGATTCACTCACTAAGCCCGGCCCAATAAGAGGCGTCCTAGTGGTGGACGGGGAGCCAGGCTATTATCACTTTGAAAGAGAAGATTGATTTGAGGAAATCATGGATTCACTCCCCAAGCCCGGCCCATTAGCAACGTCCTAGTGGTGGACGATGGGGAGTGGTGGACGGGGGGCCAGGCTTTTTCCACTCTGAAAGAGAAGATTGATTTGAGAAAATCATGGATTCACTCACCAAGCCCGGCCCAATAAGAGGCGTCCTAGTGGTGGACGGGGGGCCAGGCTATTATCACTCTGAAAGAGAAGATTGATTTGAGGAAATCATGGATTCACTTACCAAGCCCGGCCCATTAGCGACGTCCTAGTGGTGGACGATGGGGAGTGGTGGACGGGGGGCCAGGCTTTTTCCACTCTGAAAGAGAAGATTGATTTGAGGAAATCATGGATTCACTCACTAAGCCCGGCCCAATAAGAGGCGTCCTAGTGGTGGATGATCGGGAGTGGTGGACGGGGGGCCAGGCTATTATCACTCTGAAAGAGGAGATTGATTTGAGGAAATTCACGGAGTCACTTACTAAGCCCGGCCCGATAAGGGGCGTCCTAGTGGTGGACGATCAGGAGTGGTGGACGGGGGCCAGGCTATTATCACTCTGAAAGAGAAGATTGATTTGAGGAATGCATGGATTCACTCACCAAGCCCGGCCCATTAGCGACGTCCTAGTGGTGGACGATGGGGAGTGGTGGACGGGGGGCCAGGCTTTTTCCACTCTGAAAGAGAAGATTGATTTGAGGAAATCATGGATTCACTCACTAAGCCCGGCCCAATAAGAGGCGTCCTGGTGGTGGACGATGGGGAGTGGTGGACGGGGGGCCAGGCTTTTTCCACTCTGAAAGAGAAGATTGATTTGAGAAAATCATGGATTCACTCACCAAGCCCGGCCCAATAAGAGGCGTCCTAGTAGTGGACGGGGGGCCAGGCTATTATCACTCTGAAAGAAAAGATTGATTTGAGGAAATCATGGATTCACTCACCAAGCCCGGCCCATTAGCGACGTCCTAGTGGTGGACGATGGGGAGTGGTGGACGGGGGGCCAGGCTTTTTCCACTCTGAAAGAGAAGATTGGTTTGAGAAAATCATGGATTCACTCACCAAGCCCGGCCCAATAAGAGGCGTCCTAGTAGTGGACGGGGGGCCAGGCTATTATCACTCTGAAAGAGAAGATTGATTTGAGGAAATCATGGATTCACTCACCAAGCCCGGCCCATTAGCGACGTCCTAGTGGTGGACGATGGGGAGTGGTGGACGGGGGGCCAGGCTTTTTCCACTCTGAAAGAGAAGATTGATTTGAGAAAATCATGGATTCACTCACCAAGCCCGGCCCAATAATCGGCGTCCTAGTAGTGGACGGGGGGCCAGGCTATTATCACTCTGAAAGAGAAGATTGATTTGAGGAAATCATGGATTCACTCACCAAGCCCGGCCCATTAGCGACGTCCTAGTGGTGGACGATGGGGAGTGGTGGACGGGGGGCCAGGCTTTTTCCACTCTGAAAGAGAAGATTGATTTGAGGAAATCATGGATTCACTCACTAAGCCCGGCCCAATAAGAGGCGTCCTAGTGGTGGACGGGGGGCCAGGCTTTTTCCACTCTGAAAGAGAAGATTGATTTGAGGAAATCATGGATTCACTCACTAAGCCCGGCCCAATAAGAGGCGTCCTAGTGGTGGACGGGGAGCCAGGCTATTATCACTTTGAAAGAGAAGATTGATTTGAGAAAATCATGGATTCACTCACTAAGCCCGGCCCAATAAGAGGCGTCCTAGTGGTGGACGGGGGGCCAGGCTTTTTCCACTCTGAAAGAGAAGATTGATTTGAGGAAATCATGGATTCACTCACTAAGCCCGGCCCAATAAGAGGCGTCCTAGTGGTGGACGGGGGGCCAGGCTTTTTCCACTCTGAAAGAGAAGATTGATTTGAGGAAATCATGGATTCACTCACTAAGCCCGGCCCAATAAGAGGCGTCCTAGTGGTGGACGGGGGGCCAGGCTTTTTCCACTCTGAAAGAGAAGATTGATTTGAGAAAATCATGGATTCACTCACCAAGCCCGGCCCAATAAGAGGCGTCCTAGTGGTGGACGGGGGGCCAGGCTATTATCACTCTGAAAGAGAAGATTGATTTGAGGAAATCATGGATTCACTTACCAAGCCCGGCCCATTAGCGACGTCCTAGTGGTGGACGATGGGGAGTGGTGGACGGGGGGCCAGGCTTTTTCCACTCTGAAAGAGAAGATTGATTTGAGGAAATCATGGATTCACTCACTAAGCCCGGCCCAATAAGAGGCGTCCTAGTGGTGGATGATCGGGAGTGGTGGACGGGGGGCCAGGCTATTATCACTCTGAAAGAGAAGATTGATTTGAGGAAATTCACGGAGTCACTTACTAAGCCCGGCCCGATAAGGGGCGTCCTAGTGGTGGACGATCAGGAGTGGTGGACGGGGGCCAGGCTATTATCACTCTGAAAGAGAAGATTGATTTGAGGAAATTCACGGAGTCACTTACTAAGCCCGGCCCGATAAGGGGCGTCCTAGTGGTGGACGATCAGGAGTGGTGGACGGGGGGCCAGGCTTTTTCCACTCTGAAAGAGAAGATTGATTTAAGGAAATTCATAGAGTCACTCACCAAGCCCGGCCCAATAAGAGGCGTCCTAGTGGTGGACGATGGGGAGTGGTAGACGGGGGGCCAGGCTTTTTCCACTCTGAAAGAGAAGATTGATTTAAGGAAATTCATAGAGTCACTCACCAAGCCCGGCCCATTAGCGACGTCCTAGTGGTGGACGATGGGGAGTGGTGGACGGGGGGCCAGGCTTTTTCCACTCTGAAAGAGAAGATTGATTTTAGGAAAACATGGATTCACTCACTAAGCCCGGCCCAATAAGAGGCGTCCTAGTGGTGGATGATCGGGAGTTGTCGTCCACCGCTCTCATAGTTGTCGTCCACCGCTACCATAGTTGTCGTCCACCGCTACCATAGTTGTCGTCCACCGCTACCATAGTTGTCGTCCACCGCTCCCATAGTTGTCGTCCACCGCTACCATAGTTGTCGTCCACCGCTCTCATAGTTGTCGTCCACCGCTACCATAGTTGTCGTCCACCGCTCCCATAGTTGTCGTCCACCGCTACCATAGTTGTCGTCCACCGCTCTCATAGTAGTCGTCCACCGCTCCCATAGTTGTCGTCCACCGCTCCCATAGTTGTCGTCCACCGCTCCCATAGTTGTCGTCCACCGCTACCATAGTTGTCGTCCACCGCTCTCATAGTTGTCGTCCACCGCTACCATAGTTGTCGTCCACCGCTCTCATAGTTGTCGTCCACCGCTACCATAGTTGTCGTCCACCGCTACCATAGTTGTCGTCCACCGCTCCCATAGTTGTCGTCCACCGCTCCCATAGTTGTCGTCCACCGCTACCATAGTTGTCGTCCACCGCTACCATAGTTGTCGTCCACCGCTCTCATAGTTGTCGTCTACCGCTCTCATAGTTGTCGTCCACCGCTACCATAGTTGTCGTCCACCGCTACCATAGTTGTCGTCCACCGCTCTCATAGTTGTCGTCCACCGCTACCATAGTTGTCGTCCACCGCTACCATAGTTGTCGTCCACCGCTACCATAGTTGTCGTCCACCGCTCCCATAGTTGTCGTCCACCGCTCCCATAGTTGTCGTCCACCGCTACCATAGTTGTTGTCCACCGCTCCCATAGTTGTCATCCACCGCTCCCATAGTTGTCGTCCACCGCTACCATAGTTGTCGTCCACCGCTACCATAGTTGTCGTCCACCGCTACCATAGTTGTCGTCCACAGCTCTCATAGTTGTCGTCCACCGCTCCCATAGTTGTCGTCCACCGCTACCATAGTTGTCGTCCACCGCTACCATAGTTGTCGTCCACCGCTACCATAGTTGTCGTCCACCGCTACCATAGTTGTCGTCCACCACTCCCATAGTTGTCGTCCACCGCTCCCATAGTTGTCGTCCACCGCTCCCATAGTTGTCGTCCACCGCTACCATAGTTGTTGTCCACCGCTCCCATAGTTGTCATCCACCGCTCCCATAGTTGTCGTCCACCGCTACCATAGTTGTCGTCCACCGCTACCATAGTTGTCGTCCACCACTACCATAGTTGTCGTCCACAGCTCTCATAGTTGTCGTCCACCGCTCCCATAGTTGTCGTCCACCGCTACCATAGTTGTCGTCCACCGCTACCATAGTTGTCGTCCACCGCTACCATAGTTGTCGTCCACCGCTACCATAGTTGTCGTCCACCGCTCCCATAGTTGTCGTCCACCGCTCCCAGAGTTGTCGTTCGTCCACCGCTCCCAGAGTTTTCATCCACCGCTCCCAAAGTTGTTGTCCACCGCTCCCATTTTCAGTGTCCACTACTCACACAGTACTCTGAAATTAGTGATTTGTTCTCTAATGAGTTATGATTGGGAATAGGGAAGAAAACACAGATTCAAGAAACGTATTCTAAACCATTTTTAAAGAAAGGTTCAGCGATGCAAACAAAGACCGAGAAACGTGTCGAGAAACGTTGGATAGAGAGATGATCGGACAACCGACTCTTTCGGGCGAGGGAAGTGTGAAGAATGAATGTGTTCTGGGGCCACCTGGCAGAAACAGTGGGAGGGAGGGTGGAGATAGGGGCTGGGGGAAGGGTGGAAAGAGGGGCTGGGGGGAGGGTGGAGATAGGGGCTGGGGGAAGGGGTCATGCGATTTCCCGCGCGCGGGTAGGTCAAAACAGTTGTCCGGCGGTTCTCAGGTCGCCTCTTGTTGACGGTCATGACAAGAGGGCGAAAAACATCTATTTGCACTGAAAGAAGTTCGTAGTGCAAGAGCAGAAATAAGTGCAAGAATAGAAAAAGAATACAAGAAGAATTCAAGAAGAATTCAAGGAAAACAAGGGTTGGATACAGAGTAGAAAGATATAAGAATACAAAGAAACAGTTCTCATTTTCTTTATTCCTTCTCATACGTCTGTATTCAAGTGTCTTTTTTTAAAATAATAAATAGAGTTTAAAGCAAGTGGGTGGGATGGGTACCAATTTCAAAAAGCGTTCAGCTTGTTTTCCATGAACTTGTTCAGACCCATTATTCTTTGTTATTTCATTAGCGACGTCATAGTGGTGGACGATCGGGAGTGGTGGACGGGGGGCCAGGCTATTATCACTCTGAAAGAAAAGATTGATTTGAGGAAATTCACAGAGTCACTTACTAAGCCCGGCCCGATAAGGGGCGTCCTAGTCGTGGACGATGGGAAGTGGTGGACGGGGGGCCAGGCTATTATCACTCTGAAAGAGAAGATTGATTTGAGGAAATCATGGATTCACTCACCAAGCCCGGCCCAATAAGAGGCGTCCTAGTGGTGGACGATCGGGAGTGGTGGACGAGGGGCCAGGCTATTATCACTCTGAAAGAGAAGATTGATTTGAGGAAATCATGGATTCACTCACCAAGCCCGGCCCATTAGATGGGGATTAGCGACGTCCTAGTGGTGGACGATGGGGAGTGCTGGACGGGGGGGGCAGGCTTTTTCCACTCTGAAAGAGAAGATTGATTTGAGGAAATCATGGATTCACTCACCAAGCCCGGCCCAATAAGAGGCGTCCTAGCGGTGGACGAGCGGGAGTGGTGGACGGGGGGCCAGGCTATTATCACTCTGAAAGAGAAGATTGATTTGAGGAAATCATAGATTCACTCACTAAGCCCGGCCCAATAAGAGGCGTCCTAGTGGTGGACGATGGGGAGTGGTGGACGATGGGGAGTGGTGGACGGGGGGCCAGGCTTTTTCCACTCTGAAAGAGAAGATTGATTTAAGGAAATTCATAGAGTCACTCACCAAGCCCGGCCCAAAAAGAGGCGTCCTAGTGGTGGACGATGGGGAGTGGTAGACGGGGGGCCAGGCTTTTTCCACTCTGAAAGAGAAGATTGATTTAAGGAAATTCATAGAGTCACTCACCAAGCCCGGCCCAATGAGAGGCGTCCTAGTGGTGGACGGGGGGCCAGGCTATCATCACTCTGAAAAAGAAGATTGATTTGAGGAAATCATGGATTCACTCACTAAGCCCGGCCCGATAAGAGGCGTCCTAGTGGTGGACGGTCGGGAGTGGTGGGGGGCCAGGCTATTATCACTCTGAAAGAGAAGATTGATTTGAGGAAATCATGGATTCACTCACCAAGCCCGGCCCAATAAGAGGCGTCCTAGTGGTGGACGGGGGGCCAGGCTATTATCACTCTGAAAGAGAAGATTGATTTGAGGAAATCATGGATTCACTCACCAAGCCCGGCCGATTAGCGACGTCCTAGTGGTGGACGATGGGGAGTGGTGGACGGGGGCCAGGCTTTTTCCACTCTGAAAGAGAAGATTGATTTGAGGAAATCATGGATTCACTCACTAAGCCCGGCCCAATAAGAGGCGTCCTAGTGGTGGACGGGGGGCCAGGCTTTTTCCACTCTGAAAGAGAAGATTGATTTGAGGAAATCATGGATTCACTCACTAAGCCCGGCCCAATAAGAGGCGTCCTAGTGGTGGATGATCGGGAGTGGTGGACGGGGGGCCAGGCTATTATCACTCTGAAAGAAAAGATTGATTCAAGGAAATTCACGGAGTCACTCACCAAGCCCGGCCCAAAAAGAGGCGTCCTAGTGGTGGACGATGGGGAGTGGTAGACGGGGGGCCAGGCTTTTTCCACTCTGAAAGAGAAGATTGATTTAAGGAAATTCATAGAGTCACTCACCAAGCCCGGCCCAATGAGAGGCGTCCTAGTGGTGGACGGGGGGCCAGGCTATCATCACTCTGAAAAAGAAGATTGATTTGAGGAAATCATGGATTCACTCACTAAGCCCGGCCCGATAAGAGGCGTCCTAGTGGTGGACGGTCGGGAGTGGTGGGGGGCCAGGCTATTATCACTCTGAAAGAGAAGATTGATTTGAGGAAATCATGGATTCACTCACCAAGCCCGGCCCATTAGCGACGTCCTAGTGGTGGACGATGGGGAGTGGTGGACGGGGGCCAGGCTTTTTCCACTCTGAAAGAGAAGATTGATTTGAGGAAATCATGGATTCACTCACTAAGCCCGGCCCAATAAGAGGCGTCCTAGTGGTGGATGATCGGGAGTGGTGGACGGGGGGCCAGGCTATTATCACTCTGAAAGAAAAGATTGATTCAAGGAAATTCACGGAGTCACTTACTAAGCCCGGCCCGATAAGGGGCGTCCTAGTCGTGGACGATGGGGAGTGGTGGACGGGGGGCCAGGCTATTATCACTCTGAAAGAGAAGATTGATTTGAGGAAATCATGGATTCACTCACCAAGCCCGGCCCATTAGCGACGTCCTAGTGGTGGACGATCGGGAGTGGTGGACGATTGGGAGTGGTGGACGGGTGGCCAGGCTATTATCACTCTGAAAGAGAAGATTGATTTGAGGAAATCATGAATTCACTCACCAAGCCCGGCCAAATAAGAGGCGTCCTAGTGGTGGACGATCGGGAGTGGTGGACGGGGGGCCAGGCTTTTTCCACTCTGAAAGAAAAGATTGATTTAAGGAAATTCATGGATTCACTCACCAAGCCCGGCCCAATAAAAGGCGTCCTAGTGGTGGACGATCGGGAGTGGTGGACGGGGGGCCAGGCTATTATCACTCTGAAAGAGAAGATTGATTTGAAGAAATCATGGATTCACTCACTAAGCCCGACCCAATAAGAGGCGTCCTAGTGGTGGACGATCGGTAGTGGTGGACGAAGGGCCAGGCTATTTCCACTCTGAAAGAGAAAATTGATTTGAAGAAATTCATGGAGTCACTCACCAAGCCCGGCCCAATAAGAGGCGTCCTAGTGGTGGACGATCCGGAGTGGTGGACGGGGGGCCAGGCTATTTCCACTCTGAAAGAGAAAATTGATTTGAGGAAATTCATGGAGTCACTTACTAAGCCCGGCCCGATAAGGGGCTCCTAGTGGTGGACGAGGGGGAGTGGTGGACGAGGGGCCAGGCTATTCCCACTCTGAAAGAGAAGATTGATTTGAAGAAATCATGGATTCACTCACTAAGCCCGACCCAATAAGAGGCGTCCTAGTGGTGGACGATCGGGAGTGGTGGACAGGGGGGCCAGGCTATTTCCACTCTGAAAGAGAAGATTGATTTGAAGAAATCATGGATTCACTCACTAAGCCCGACCCAATAAGAGGCGTCCTAGTGGTGGACGATCGGGAGTGGTGGACGGGGGGCCAGGCTATTTCCACTCTGAAAGAAAAGATTGATTTAAGGAAATTCATGGAGTCACTCACCAAGCCCGGCCCAATAAAAGGCGTCCTAGTAGTGGACGATCGGGAATGGTGGACGGGGGGCCAGGCTATTATCACTCTGAAAGAGAAGATTGATTTGAAGAAATCATGGATTCACTCACTAAGCCCGACCCAATAAGAGGCGTCCTAGTGGTGGACGATCGGTAGTGGTGGACGAAGGGCCAGGCTATTTCCACTCTGAAAGAGAAAATTGATTTGAAGAAATTCATGGAGTCACTCACCAAGCCCGGCCCAATAAGAGGCGTCCTAGTGGTGGACGATCGGGAGTGGTGGACGGGGGGCCAGGCTATTATCACTCTGAAAGAGAAGATTGATTTGAGGAAATCATGGATTCACTCACTAAGCCCGGCTCATTAGCGGCGTCCTAGTGGTGGACGATCGGGAGTGGTGGACGGGGGGCCAGGCTTTTTCCACTCTGAAAGAAAAGATTGATTGATTTAAGGAAATTCATGGAGTCACTCACCAAGCCCGGCCCAATAAGAGGCGTCCTAGTGGTGGACGATCCGGAGTGGTGGACGGGGGGCCAGGCTATTTCCACTCTGAAAGAGAAAATTGATTTGAGGAAATTCATGGAGTCACTTACTAAGCCCGGCCCGATAAGGGGCTCCTAGTGGTGGACGAGGGGGGGGGGGGGGTGGTGGACGAGGGGCCAGGCTATTCCCACTCTGAAAGAGAAGATTGATTTGAAGAAATCATGGATTCACTCACTAAGCCCGACCCAATAAGAGGCGTCCTAGTGGTGGACGATCGGGAGTGGTGGACAGGGGGGCCAGGCTATTTCCACTCTGAAAGAGAAGATTGATTTAAGGAAATTCATGGGTTCACTCACCAAGCCCGGCCCATTAGCGACGTCCTAGTGGTGGACGATCGGGAGTGGTGGACGGGGGGGGGGGGGCAGGCTATTATCACTCTGAAAGAAAAGATTGATTTGAGGAAATTCATGGAGTCACTTACTAAGCCCGGCCCAATAAGAAGCGTCTTTGTTGTGTACGATGGGGAGTGGTGGACAGGGGAGCCAGGCTACTTTCACTCTGAAAGAGAAGATTGATTTGAAGAAATTCATGGAGTCACTCACCAAGCCCGGCCCAATAAGGGGCGTCCTAGTGGTGGACGATCGGTAGTGGTGGACGGGGGGGGGGGCCAAGCTTGTTCCACTCTGAAAGAGAAGATTGATTTGAGGAAATAATGGATTCACCCACTTTTCATCCACCGCTCCCATAGTTGTCGTCCACCGCTACCATAGTTGTCGTCCACCGCTCCCATAGTTGTCGTCCACCGCTCCCATAGTTGTCGTCCACCACTCCCATAGTTGTCGTCCACCACTCCCATAGTTGTCGTCCACCGCTCCCATAGTTGTCGTCCACCGCTCCCATAGTTGTCGTCCACCGCTACCATAGTTGTCGTCCACCGCTCCCATAGTTGTCGTCCACCGCTACCATAGTTGTCGTCCACCGCTCCCATAGTTGTCGTCCACCGCTCCCATAGTTGTCGTCCACCGCTCCCATAGTTGTCGTCCACCGCTCCCATAGTTGTCGTCCACCGCTCCCATAGTTGTCGTCCACCGCTACTATAGTTGTCGTCCACCGCTCCCATAGGTGTCGTCCACCGCTACCATAGTTGTCGTCCACCGCTACCATAGTTGTCGTCCACCGCTACCATAGTTGTCGTCCACCGCTACCATAGTTGTCGTCCACCGCTCCCATAGTTGTCGTCCACCGCTACCATAGTTGTCGTCCACCGCTCCCAGAGTTGTCGTTCGTCCACCGCTCCCAGAGTTTTCATCCACCGCTACCACAGTTGTCGTCCACCGCTACCATAGTTGTCGTCCACCGCTCCCAGAGTTGTCGTTCGTCCACCGCTCCCAGAGTATTCATCCACCGCTCCCAAAGTTGTTGTCCACCGCTCCCATTTTTCAGTGTCCACTACTCACACAGTACTCTGAAATCAGTGATTTGTTCTCTAATGAGTTATGATTGGGAACAGGGAAGAAAACACAGATTCAAGAAACGTATTCTAAACCATTTTTAAAGAAAGGTTCAGCGATGCAAACAAAGACCGAGAAACGTGTCGAGATACGTTGGATAGAGAGATGATCGGACAACCGACTCTTTCGGGCGAGGGAAGTGTGAAGAATGAATGTGTTCTGGGGCCACCTGGCAGAAACAGTGGGAGGGAGGGTGGAGATAGGGGCTGGGGGAAGGGGTCATGCGATTTCCCGCGCGCCGGTAGGTCAAAACAGTTGTCCGGCGGTTCTCAGGTCGCCTCTTGTTGACGGTCATGACAAGAGGGCGAAAAACATCTATATGCACTGAAAGAAGTTCGTAGTGCAAGAGCAGAAATAAGTGCAAGAATAGAAAAAGAATACAAGAAGAATTCAAGGAAAACAAGGGTTGGATACAGAGTAGAAAGATATAAGAATACAAAGAAACAGTTCTCATTTTCTTTATTCCTTCTCATACGTCTGTATTCAAGTGTCTTTTTTTTAAAATAATAAATAGAGTTTAAAGCAAGTGGGAGGGATGGATACCAATTTCAAAAAGCGTTCAGCTTGTTTTCCATGAACTTGTTCAGACCCATTATTCTTTGTTATTTCATTAGCGACGTCATAGTGGTGGACGATCGGGAGTGGTGGACGGGGGGCCAGGCTATTATCACTCTGAAAGAAAAGATTGATTTAAGGAAATTCATGGAGTCACTTACTAAGCCCGGCCCGATAAGGGGCGTCCTAGTCGTGGTCGATGGGGAGTGGTGGACGGGGGGCCAGGCTATTATCACTCTGAAAGAGAAGATTGATTTGAGGAAATCATGGATTCACTCACCGAGCCCGGCCCAATAAGAGGCGTCCTAGTGGTGGACGATCGGGAGTGGTGGACGGGGGGCCAGGCTATTATCACTCTGAAAGAGAAGATTGATTTGAGGAAATCATGGATTCACTCACTAAGCCCGGCCCATTAGCGGCGTCCTAGTGGTGGACGATCGGGAGTGGTGGACGGGGGGCCAGGCTTTTTCCACTCTGAAAGAAAAGATTGATTTAAGGAAATTCATGGATTCACTCACCAAGCCCGGCCCAATAAAAGGCGTCCTAGTGGTGGACGATCGGGAGTGGTGGACGGGGGGCCAGGCTATTATCACTCTGAAAGAGAAGATTGATTTGAAGAAATCATGGATTCACTCACTAAGCCCGACCCAATAAGAGGCGTCCTAGTGGTGGACGATCGGTAGTGGTGGACGAAGGGCCAGGCTATTTCCACTCTGAAAGAGAAAATTGATTTGAAGAAATTCATGGAGTCACTCACCAAGCCCGGCCCAATAAGAGGCGTCCTAGTGGTGGACGAGGGGGAGTGGTGGACGAGGGGCCAGGCTATTCCCACTCTGAAAGAGAAGATTGATTTGAAGAAATCATGGATTCACTCACTAAGCCCGACCCAATAAGAGGCGTCCTAGTGGTGGACGATCCGGAGTGGTGGACGGGGGGCCAGGCTATTTCCACTCTGAAAGAGAAAATTGATTTGAGGAAATTCATGGAGTCACTTACTAAGCCCGGCCCGATAAGGGGCTCCTAGTGGTGGACGAGGGGGAGTGGTGGACGAGGGGCCAGGCTATTCCCACTCTGAAAGAGAAGATTGATTTGAAGAAATCATGGATTCACTCACTAAGCCCGGCCCATTAGCGGCGTCCTAGTGGTGGACGATCGGGAGTGGTGGACGGGGGGCCAGGCTTTTTCCACTCTGAAAGAAAAGATTGATTTAAGGAAATTCATGGATTCACTCACCAAGCCCGGCCCAATAAAAGGCGTCCTAGTGGTGGACGATCGGGAGTGGTGGACGGGGGGCCAGGCTATTATCACTCTGAAAGAGAAGATTGATTTGAAGAAATCATGGATTCACTCACTAAGCCCGACCCAATAAGAGGCGTCCTAGTGGTGGACGATCGGTAGTGGTGGACGAAGGGCCAGGCTATTTCCACTCTGAAAGAGAAAATTGATTTGAAGAAATTCATGGAGTCACTCACCAAGCCCGGCCCAATAAGAGGCGTCCTAGTGGTGGACGAGGGGGAGTGGTGGACGAGGGGCCAGGCTATTCCCACTCTGAAAGAGAAGATTGATTTGAAGAAATCATGGATTCACTCACTAAGCCCGACCCAATAAGAGGCGTCCTAGTGGTGGACGATCGGGAGTGGTGGACAGGGGGGCCAGGCTATTTCCACTCTGAAACAGAAGATTGATTTGAAGAAATCATGGATTCACTCACTAAGCCCGACCCAATAAGAGGCGTCCTAGTGGTGGACGATCGGGAGTGGTGGACGGGGGGCCAGGCTATTTCCACTCTGAAAGAGAAAATTGATTTGAGGAAATTCATGGAGTCACTTACTAAGCCCGGCCCGATAAGGGGCTCCTAGTGGTGGACGAGGGGGAGTGGTGGACGAGGGGCCAGGCTATTCCCACTCTGAAAGAGAAGATTGATTTGAAGAAATCATGGATTCACTCACTAAGCCCGGCCCATTAGCGGCGTCCTAGTGGTGGACGATCGGGAGTGGTGGACGGGGGGCCAGGCTTTTTCCACTCTGAAAAAAAAGATTGATTTAAGGAAATTCATGGATTCACTCACCAAGCCCGGCCCAATAAAAGGCGTCCTAGTGGTGGACGATCGGGAGTGGTGGACGGGGGGCCAGGCTATTATCACTCTGAAAGAGAAGATTGATTTGAAGAAATCATGGATTCACTCACTAAGCCCGACCCAATAAGAGGCGTCCTAGTGGTGGACGATCGGTAGTGGTGGACGAAGGGCCAGGCTATTTCCACTCTGAAAGAGAAAATTGATTTGAAGAAATTCATGGAGTCACTCACCAAGCCCGGCCCAATAAGAGGCGTCCTAGTGGTGGACGAGGGGGAGTGGTGGACGAGGGGCCAGGCTATTCCCACTCTGAAAGAGAAGATTGATTTGAAGAAATCATGGATTCACTCACTAAGCCCGACCCAATAAGAGGCGTCCTAGTGGTGGACGATCCGGAGTGGTGGACGGGGGGCCAGGCTATTTCCACTCTGAAAGAGAAAATTGATTTGAGGAAATTCATGGAGTCACTTACTAAGCCCGGCCCGATAAGGGGCTCCTAGTGGTGGACGAGGGGGAGTGGTGGACGAGGGGCCAGGCTATTCCCACTCTGAAAGAGAAGATTGATTTGAAGAAATCATGGATTCACTCACTAAGCCCGACCCAATAAGAGGCGTCCAAGTGGTGGACGATCGGGAGTGGTGGACAGGGGGGCCAGGCTATTTCCACTCTGAAACAGAAGATTGATTTGAAGAAATCATGGATTCACTCACTAAGCCCGACCCAATAAGAGGCGTCCTAGTGGTGGACGATCGGGAGTGGTGGACGGGGGGCCAGGCTATTTCCACTCTGAAAGAGAAAATTGATTTGAGGAAATTCATGGAGTCACTTACTAAGCCCGGCCCGATAAGGGGCTCCTAGTGGTGGACGAGGGGGAGTGGTGGACGAGGGGCCAGGCTATTCCCACTCTGAAAGAGAAGATTGATTTGAAGAAATCATGGATTCACTCACTAAGCCCGACCCAATAAGAGGCGTCCTAGTGGTGGACGATCCGGAGTGGTGGACGGGGGGCCAGGCTATTTCCACTCTGAAAGAGAAAATTGATTTGAGGAAATTCATGGAGTCACTTACTAAGCCCGGCCCGATAAGGGGCTCCTAGTGGTGGACGAGGGGGAGTGGTGGACGAGGGGCCAGGCTATTCCCACTCTGAAAGAGAAGATTGATTTGAAGAAATCATGGATTCACTCACTAAGCCCGACCCAATAAGAGGCGTCCTAGTGGTGGACGATCGGGAGTGGTGGACAGGGGGGCCAGGCTATTTCCACTCTGAAAGAGAAGATTGATTTGAAGAAATCATGGATTCACTCACTAAGCCCGACCCAATAAGAGGCGTCCTAGTGGTGGACGATCGGGAGTGGTGGACGGGGGGCCAGGCTATTTCCACTCTGAAAGAGAAAATTGATTTGAGGAAATTCATGGAGTCACTTACTAAGCCCGGCCCGATAAGGGGCTCCTAGTGGTGGACGAGGGGGAGTGGTGGACGAGGGGCCAGGCTATTCCCACTCTGAAAGAGAAGATTGATTTGAAGAAATCATGGATTCACTCACTAAGCCCGACCCAATAAGAGGCGTCCTAGTGGTGGACGATCGGGAGTGGTGGACGGGGGGCCAGGCTATTATCACTCTGAAAGAGAAGATTGATTTGAGGAAATCATGGATTCACTCACTAAGCCCGGCTCATTAGCGGCGTCCTAGTGGTGGACGATCGGGAGTGGTGGACGGGGGGCCAGGCTTTTTCCACTCTGAAAGAAAAGATTGATTTAAGGAAATTCATGGAGTCACTCACCAAGCCCGGCCCAATAAGAGGCGTCCTAGTGGTGGACGATCCGGAGTGGTGGACGGGGGGCCAGGCTATTTCCACTCTGAAAGAGAAAATTGATTTGAGGAAATTCATGGAGTCACTTACTAAGCCCGGCCCGATAAGGGGCTCCTAGTGGTGGACGAGGGGGGGGGGGGGGGTGGTGGACGAGGGGCCAGGCTATTCCCACTCTGAAAGAGAAGATTGATTTGAAGAAATCATGGATTCACTCACTAAGCCCGACCCAATAAGAGGCGTCCTAGTGGTGGACGATCGGGAGTGGTGGACAGGGGGGCCAGGCTATTTCCACTCTGAAAGAGAAGATTGATTTAAGGAAATTCATGGGTTCACTCACCAAGCCCGGCCCATTAGCGACGTCCTAGTGGTGGACGATCGGGAGTGGTTGACGGGGGGGGGGGGGGCAGGCTATTATCACTCTGAAAGAAAAGATTGATTTGAGGAAATTCATGGAGTCACTTACTAAGCCCGGCCCAATAAGAAGCGTCTTTGTTGTGTACGATGGGGAGTGGTGGACAGGGGAGCCAGGCTACTTTCACTCTGAAAGAGAAGATTGATTTGAAGAAATTCATGGAGTCACTCACCAAGCCCGGCCCAATAAGGGGCGTCCTAGTGGTGGACGATCGGTAGTGGTGGACGGGGGGGGGGGGGCCAAGCTTGTTCCACTCTGAAAGAGAAGATTGATTTGAGGAAATAATGGATTCACCCACTTTTCATCCACCGCTCCCATAGTTGTCGTCCACCGCTACCATAGTTGTCGTCCACCGCTCCCATAGTTGTCGTCCACCACTCCCATAGTTGTCGTCCACCACTCCCATAGTTGTCGTCCACCGCTCCCATAGTTGTCGTCCACCGCTCCCATAGTTGTCGTCCACCGCTACCATAGTTGTCGTCCACCGCTCCCATAGTTGTCGTCCACCGCTACCATAGTTGTCGTCCACCGCTCCCATAGGTGTCGTCCACCGCTACCATAGTTGTCGTCCACCGCTACCATAGTTGTCGTCCACCGCTACCATAGTTGTCGTCCACCGCTACCATAGTTGTCGTCCACCGCTCCCATAGTTGTCGTCCACCGCTACCATAGTTGTCGTCCACCGCTCCCATTTTTCAGTGTCCACTACTCACACAGTACTCTGAAATTAGTGATTTGTTCTCTAATGAGTTATGATTGGGAATAGGGAAGAAAACACAGATTCAAGAAACGTATTCTAAACCATTTTTAAAGAAAGGTTCAGCGATGCAAACAAAGACCGAGAAACGTGTCGAGATACGTTGGATAGAGAGATGATCGGACAACCGACTCTTTCGGGCGAGGGAAGGGTGAAGAATGAATGTGTTCTGGGGCCACCTGGCAGAAACAGTGGGAGGGAGGGTGGAGATAGGGGCTGGGGGAAGGGGTCATGCGATTTCCCGCGCGCCGGTAGGTCAAAACAGTTGTCCGGCGGTTCTCAGGTCGCCTCTTGTTGACGGTCATGACAAGAGGGCGAAAAACATCTATATGCACTGAAAGAAGTTCGTAGTGCAAGAGCAGAAATAAGTGCAAGAATAGAAAAAGAATACAAGAAGAATTCAAGGAAAACAAGGGTTGGATACAGAGTAGAAAGATATAAGAATACAAAGAAACAGTTCTCATTTTCTTTATTCCTTCTCATACGTCTGTATTCAAGTGTCTTTTTTTTAAAATAATAAATAGAGTTTAAAGCAAGTGGGAGGGATGGATACCAATTTCAAAAAGCGTTCAGCTTGTTTTCCATGAACTTGTTCAGACCCATTATTCTTTGTTATTTCATTAGCGACGTCATAGTGGTGGACGATCGGGAGTGGTGGACGGGGGGCCAGGCTATTATCACTCTGAAAGAAAAGATTGATTTAAGGAAATTCATGGAGTCACTTACTAAGCCCGGCCCGATAAGGGGCGTCCTAGTCGTGGTCGATGGGGAGTGGTGGACGGGGGGCCAGGCTATTATCACTCTGAAAGAGAAGATTGATTTGAGGAAATCATGGATTCACTCACCAAGCCCGGCCCAATAAGAGGCGTCCTAGTGGTGGACGATCGGGAGTGGTGGACGGGGGGCCAGGCTATTATCACTCTGAAAGAGAAGATTGATTTGAGGAAATCATGGATTCACTCACTAAGCCCGACCCAATAAGAGGCGTCCTAGTGGTGGACGATCGGTAGTGGTGGACGAAGGGCCAGGCTATTTCCACTCTGAAAGAGAAAATTGATTTGAAGAAATTCATGGAGTCACTCACCAAGCCCGGCCCAATAAGAGGCGTCCTAGTGGTGGACGAGGGGGAGTGGTGGACGAGGGGCCAGGCTATTCCCACTCTGAAAGAGAAGATTGATTTGAAGAAATCATGGATTCACTCACTAAGCCCGACCCAATAAGAGGCGTCCTAGTGGTGGACGATCCGGAGTGGTGGACGGGGGGCCAGGCTATTTCCACTCTGAAAGAGAAAATTGATTTGAGGAAATTCATGGAGTCACTTACTAAGCCCGGCCCGATAAGGGGCTCCTAGTGGTGGACGAGGGGGAGTGGTGGACGAGGGGCCAGGCTATTCCCACTCTGAAAGAGAAGATTGATTTGAAGAAATCATGGATTCACTCACTAAGCCCGACCCAATAAGAGGCGTCCTAGTGGTGGACGATCGGGAGTGGTGGACGGGGGGCCAGGCTATTTCCACTCTGAAAGAGAAAATTGATTTGAGGAAATTCATGGAGTCACTTACTAAGCCCGGCCCGATAAGGGGCTCCTAGTGGTGGACGAGGGGGAGTGGTGGACGAGGGGCCAGGCTATTCCCACTCTGAAAGAGAAGATTGATTTGAAGAAATCATGGATTCACTCACTAAGCCCGACCCAATAAGAGGCGTCCTAGTGGTGGACGATCGGGAGTGGTGGACGGGGGGCCAGGCTATTATCACTCTGAAAGAGAAGATTGATTTGAGGAAATCATGGATTCACTCACTAAGCCCGGCTCATTAGCGGCGTCCTAGTGGTGGACGATCGGGAGTGGTGGACGGGGGGCCAGGCTTTTTCCACTCTGAAAGAAAAGATTGATTTAAGGAAATTCATGGATTCACTCACCAAGCCCGGCCCAACAAAAGGCGTCCTAGTGGTGGACGATCGGGAGTGGTGGACGGGGGGCCAGGCTATTATCACTCTGAAAGAGAAGATTGATTTGAAGAAATCATGGATTCACTCACTAAGCCCGACCCAATAAGAGGCGTCCTAGTGGTGGACGATCGGTAGTGGTGGACGAAGGGCCAGGCTATTTCCACTCTGAAAGAGAAAATTGATTTGAAGAAATTCATGGAGTCACTCACCAAGCCCGGCCCAATAAGAGGCGTCCTAGTGGTGGACGAGGGGGAGTGGTGGACGAGGGGCCAGGCTATTCCCACTCTGAAAGAGAAGATTGATTTGAAGAAATCATGGATTCACTCACTAAGCCCGACCCAATAAGAGGCGTCCTAGTGGTGGACGATCCGGAGTGGTGGACGGGGGGCCAGGCTATTTCCACTCTGAAAGAGAAAATTGATTTGAGGAAATTCATGGAGTCACTTACTAAGCCCGGCCCGATAAGGGGCTCCTAGTGGTGGACGAGGGGGAGTGGTGGACGAGGGGCCAGGCTATTTCCACTCTGAAACAGAAGATTGATTTGAAGAAATCATGGATTCACTCACTAAGCCCGACCCAATAAGAGGCGTCCTAGTGGTGGACGATCGGGAGTGGTGGACGGGGGGCCAGGCTATTTCCACTCTGAAAGAGAAAATTGATTTGAGGAAATTCATGGAGTCACTTACTAAGCCCGGCCCGATAAGGGGCTCCTAGTGGTGGACGAGGGGGAGTGGTGGACGAGGGGCCAGGCTATTCCCACTCTGAAAGAGAAGATTGATTTGAAGAAATCATGGATTCACTCACTAAGCCCGACCCAATAAGAGGCGTTCTAGTGGTGGACGATCGGGAGTGGTGGACGGGGGGCCAGGCTATTATCACTCTGAAAGAGAAGATTGATTTGAGGAAATCATGGATTCACTCACTAAGCCCGGCTCATTAGCGGCGTCCTAGTGGTGGACGATCGGGAGTGGTGGACGGGGGGCCAGGCTTTTTCCACTCTGAAAGAAAAGATTGATTTGAAGAAATTCATGGAGTCACTCACCAAGCCCGGCCCAACAAAAGGCGTCCTAGTGGTGGACGATCGGGAGTGGTGGACGGGGGGCCAGGCTATTATCACTCTGAAAGAGAAGATTGATTTGAAGAAATCATGGATTCACTCACTAAGCCCGACCCAATAAGAGGCGTCCTAGTGGTGGACGAGGGGGGGGGTGGTGGACGAGGGGCCAGGCTATTCCCACTCTGAAAGAGAAGATTGATTTGAGGAAATAATGGATTCACCCACTTTTCATCCACCGCTCCCATAGTTGTCGTCCACCGCTCCCATAGTTGTCGTCCACCGCTCCCATAGTTGTTGTCCACCGCTACCAGAGTTGTCGTCCACCGCTCCCATAGTTGTCGTCCACCGCTCCCATAGTTGTCGTCCACCGCTCCCATAGTTGTCGTCCACCGCTCCCAGAGTTTTCATCCACCGCTCCCAGAGTTGTCGTCCACCGCTGCCATAGTTGTCGTCCACCGCTCCAAGTTTTTGGTGTCCACCGCTCCCATAGTTGTCGTCCACCGCTGCCATAGTTGTCGTCCACCGCTCCAAGTTTTTGGTGTCCACCGCTCCCATAGTTGTCGTCCACCGCTCCAAGTTTTTGGTGTCCACCGCTCATAGTTGTCGTCCACCGCTCCAAGTTTTTGGTGTCCACCGCTACCATAGTTGTCGTCCACCGCTCCCATAGTTGTCGTCCACCGCTATCATAGTTGTCGTCCACCACTCCCATAGTTGTCGTCCACCGCTCCCATAGTTGTCGTCCACCACTCCCATAGTTGTCGTCCACCGCTACCATAGTTGTCGTCCACCGCTACCATAGTTGTCGTCCACCGCTCTCATAGTTGTCGTCCACCGCTCCCATAGTTGTCGTCCACCACTCCCATAGTTGTCGTCCACCGCTACCATAGTTGTCGTCCACCGCTCCCATAGTTGTCGTCCACCGCTCCCATAGTTGTCGTCCACCGCTCCCATAGTTGTTGTCCACCGCTACCAGAGTTGTCGTCCACCGCTCCCATAGTTGTCGTCCACCGCTCCCATAGTTGTCGTCCACCGCTCCCATAGTTGTCGTCCACCGCTCCCAGAGTTTTCATCCACCGCTCCCAGAGTTGTCGTCCACCGCTGCCATAGTTGTCGTCCACCGCTCCAAGTTTTTGGTGTCCACCGCTCCCATAGTTGTCGTCCACCGCTCCAAGTTTTTGGTGTCCACCGCTCATAGTTGTCGTCCACCGCTCCAAGTTTTTGGTGTCCACCGCTCCCATAGTTGTCGTCCACCACTCCCATAGTTGTCGTCCACCACTCCCATAGTTGTCGTCCACCACTCCCATAGTTGTCGTCCACCGCTCCCATAGTTGTCGTCCACCGCTCCCATAGTTGTCGTCCACCGCTCCCATAGTTGTCGTCCACCACTCCCATAGTTGTCGTCCACCGCTACCATAGTTGTCGTCCACCGCTACCATAGTTGTCGTCCACCGCTACCATAGTTGTCGTCCACCGCTACCATAGTTGTCGTCCACCGCTCCCATAGTTGTCGTCCACCGCTCCCATAGTTGTCGTCCACCGCTCCCATAGTTGTCGTCCACCGCTACCATAGTTGTCGTCCACCGCTCCCATAGGTGTCGTCCACCGCTCCCATAGTTGTCGTCCACCGCTACCATAGTTGTCGTCCACCGCTCCCAGAGTTGTCGTTCGTCCACCGCTCCCAGAGTTTTCATCCACCGCTACCACAGTTGTCGTCCACCGCCACCATAGTTGTCGTCCACCGCTCCCAGAGTTGTCGTTCGTCCACCGCTCCCAGAGTTTTCATCCACCGCTCCCAAAGTTGTTGTCCACCGCTCCCATTTTTCAGTGTCCACTACTCACACAGTACTCTGAAATTAGTGATTTGTTCTCTAATGAGTTATGATTGGGAATAGGGAAGAAAACACAGATTCAAGAAACGTATTCTAAACCATTTTTAAAGAAAGGTTCAGCGATGCAAACAAAGACCGAGGAACGTGTCGAGAAACGTTGGATAGAGAGATGATCGGACAACCGACTCTTTCGGGCGAGGGAAGTGTGAAGAATGAATGTGTTCTGGGGCCACCTGGCAGAAACAGTGGGAAGGAGGGTGGAGATAGGGGCTGGGGGAAGGGTGGAAAGAGGGGCTGGGGGGAGGGTGGAGATAGGGGCTGGGGGAAGGGGTCATGCGATTTCCCGCGCGCGGGTAGGTCAAAACAGTTGTCCGGCGGTTCTCAGGTCGCCTCTTGTTGACGGTCATGACAAGAGGGCGAAAAACATCTATATGCACTGAAAGAAGTTCGTAGTGCAAGAGCAGAAATAAGTGCAAGAATAGAAAAAGAATACAAGAAGAATTCAAGGAAAACAAGGGTTGGATACAGAGTAGAAAGATATAAGAATACAAAGAAACAGTTCTCATTTTCTTTATTCCTTCTCATACGTCTGTATTCAAGTGTCTTTTTTTTTAAATAGTAAATAGAGTTTAAAGCAAGTGGGAGGGATGGGTACCAATTTCAAAAAGCGTTCAGCTTGTTTTCCATGAACTTGTTCAGACCCATTATTCTTTGTTATTTCATTAGCGACGTCATAGTGGTGGACGATCGGGAGTGGTGGACGGGGGCCAGGCTATTATCACTCTGAAAGAAAAGATTGATTTAAGGAAATTCACGGAGTCACTTACTAAGCCCGGCCCGATAAGGGGCGTCCTAGTCGTGGTCGATGGGGAGTGGTGGACGGGGGGCCAAGCTATTATCACTCTGAAAGAGAAGATTGATTTGAGGAAATCATGGATTCACTCACCGAGCCCGGCCCAATAAGAGGCGTCCTAGTGGTGGACGATCGGGAGTGGTGGACGGGGGGCCAGGCTATTATCACTCTGAAAGAGAAGATTGATTTGAGGAAATCATGGATTCACTCACTAAGCCCGGCCCATTAGCGGCGTCCTAGTGGTGGACGATCGGGAGTGGTGGACGGGGGGCCAGGCTATTATCACTATGAAAGAGAAGATTGAATTGAGGAAGTCATGGATTCACTCACTAAGCCCGGCCCATTAGCGGCGTCCTAGTGGTGGACGATCAGGAGTGGTGGACGGGGGGCCAGGCTTTTTCCACTCTGAAAAAGAAGATTGATTTGAAGAAATCATGGATTCACTCACTAAGCCCGACCCAATAAGAGGCGTCCTAGTGGTGGACGATCGGGAGTGGTGGACAGGGGGGCCAGGCTATTTCCACTCTGAAACAGAAGATTGATTTGAAGAAATCATGGATTCACTCACTAAGCCCGACCCAATAAGAGGCGTCCTAGTGGTGGACGATCGGGAGTGGTGGACGGGGGGCCAGGCTATTTCCACTCTGAAAGAGAAAATTGATTTGAGGAAATTCATGGAGTCACTTACTAAGCCCGGCCCGATAAGGGGCTCCTAGTGGTGGACGAGGGGGAGTGGTGGACGAGGGGCCAGGCTATTCCCACTCTGAAAGAGAAGATTGATTTGAAGAAATCATGGATTCACTCACTAAGCCCGACCCAATAAGAGGCGTCCTAGTGGTGGACGATCGGGAGTGGTGGACGGGGGGCCAGGCTATTATCACTCTGAAAGAGAAGATTGATTTGAGGAAATCATGGATTCACTCACTAAGCCCGGCTCATTAGCGGCGTCCTAGTGGTGGACGATCGGGAGTGGTGGACGGGGGGCCAGGCTTTTTCCACTCTGAAAGAAAAGATTGATTTAAGGAAATTCATGGATTCACTCACCAAGCCCGGCCCAACAAAAGGCGTCCTAGTGGTGGACGATCGGGAGTGGTGGACGGGGGGCCAGGCTATTATCACTCTGAAAGAGAAGATTGATTTGAAGAAATTCATGGAGTCACTCACCAAGCCCGGCCCAACAAAAGGCGTCCTAGTGGTGGACGATCCGGAGTGGTGGACGGGGGGCCAGGCTATTTCCACTCTGAAAGAGAAAATTGATTTGAGGAAATTCATGGAGTCACTTACTAAGCCCGGCCCGATAAGGGGCTCCTAGTGGTGGACGAGGGGGGGTGGTGGACGAGGGGCCAGGCTATTCCCACTCTGAAAGAGAAGATTGATTTGAAGAAATCATGGATTCACTCACTAAGCCCGACCCAATAAGAGGCGTCCTAGTGGTGGACGATCGGGAGTGGTGGACGGGGGGGCCAAGCTTGTTCCACTCTGAAAGAGAAGATTGATTTGAGGAAATAATGGATTCACCCACTTTTCATCCACCGCTCCCATAGTTGTCGTCCACCGCTCCCATAGTTGTCGTCCACCGCTCCCATAGTTGTCGTCCACCGCTCCCATAGTTGTCGTCCACCGCTCCCATAGTTGTCGTCCACCGCTCCCATAGTTGTCGTCCACCGCTCCCATAGTTGTCGTCCACCGCTACCATAGTTGTCGTCCACCGCTACCATAGTTGTCGTCCACCGCTCCCATAGTTGTCGTCCACCGCTCCCATAGTTGTCGTCCACCGCTCCCATAGTTGTCGTCCACCGCTCCCATAGTTGTCGTCCACCGCTACCATAGTTGTCGTCCACCGCTCCCATAGGTGTCGTCCACCGCTCCCATAGTTGTCGTCCACCGCTACCATAGTTGTCGTCCACCGCTCCCAGAGTTGTCGTTCGTTTACCGCTCCCAGAGTTTTCATCCACCGCTACCACAGTTGTCGTCCACCGCCACCATAGTTGTCGTCCACCGCTCCCAGAGTTGTCGTTCGTCCACCGCTCCCAGAGTTTTCATCCACCGCTCCCAAAGTTGTTGTCCACCGCTCCCATTTTTCAGTGTCCACTACTCACACAGTACTCTGAAATTAGTGATTTGTTCTCTAATGAGTTATGATTGGGAATAGGGAAGAAAACACAGATTCAAGAAACGTATTCTAAACCATTTTTAAAGAAAGGTTCAGCGATGCAAACAAAGACCGAGGAACGTGTCGAGAAACGTTGGATAGAGAGATGATCGGACAACCGACTCTTTCGGGCGAGGGAAGTGTGAAGAATGAATGTGTTCTGGGGCCACCTGGCAGAAACAGTGGGAAGGAGGGTGGAGATAGGGGCTGGGGGAAGGGTGGAAAGAGGGGCTGGGGGGAGGGTGGAGATAGGGGCTGGGGGAAGGGGTCATGCGATTTCCCGCGCGCGGGTAGGTCAAAACAGTTGTCCGGCGGTTCTCAGGTCGCCTCTTGTTGACGGTCATGACAAGAGGGCGAAAAACATCTATTTGCACTGAAAGAAGTTCGCAGTGCAAGAGCAGAAATAAGTGCAAGAATAGAAAAAGAATACAAGAAGAATTCAAGGAAAACAAGGGTTGGATACAGAGTAGAAAGATATAAGAATACAAAGAAACAGTTCTCATTTTCTTTATTCCTTCTCATACGTCTGTATTCAAGTGTCTTTTTTTTTAAATAATAAATAGAGTTTAAAGCAAGTGGGAGGGATGGGTACCAATTTCAAAAAGCGTTCAGCTTGTTTTCCATGAACTTGTTCAGACCCATTATTCTTTGTTATTTCATTAGCGACGTCATAGTGGTGGACGATCGGGAGTGGTGGACGGGGGCCAGGCTATTATCACTCTGAAAGAAAAGATTGATTTAAGGAAATTCACGGAGTCACTTACTAAGCCCGGCCCGATAAGGGGCGTCCTAGTCGTGGTCGATGGGGAGTGGTGGACGGGGGGCCAAGCTATTATCACTCTGAAAGAGAAGATTGATTTGAGGAAATCATGGATTCACTCACCGAGCCCGGCCCAATAAGAGGCGTCCTAGTGGTGGACGATCGGGAGTGGTGGACGGGGGGCCAGGCTATTATCACTCTGAAAGAGAAGATTGATTTGAGGAAATCATGGATTCACTCACTAAGCCCGGCCCATTAGCGGCGTCCTAGTGGTGGACGATCGGGAGTGGTGGACGGGGGGCCAGGCTATTATCACTATGAAAGAGAAGATTGAATTGAGGAAATCATGGATTCACTCACTAAGCCCGGCCCATTAGCGGCGTCCTAGTGGTGGACGATCAGGAGTGGTGGACGGGGGGCCAGGCTTTTTCCACTCTGAAAGAAAAGATTGATTTAAGGAAATTCATGGAGTCACTCACCAAGCCCGCCCCAATAAGAGGCGTCCTAGTGGTGGACGATGGGGAGTGGTGGACGGGGGGCCAGGCTAATCCCACTCTGAAAAAGAAGATTGATTTGAAGAAATCATGGATTCACTCACTAAGCCCGACCCAATAAGAGGCGTCCTAGTGGTGGACGATCGGGAGTGGTGGACAGGGGGGCCAGGCTATTTCCACTCTGAAACAGAAGATTGATTTGAAGAAATCATGGATTCACTCACTAAGCCCGACCCAATAAGAGGCGTCCTAGTGGTGGACGATCGGGAGTGGTGGACGGGGGGCCAGGCTATTTCCACTCTGAAAGAGAAAATTGATTTGAGGAAATTCATGGAGTCACTTACTAAGCCCGGCCCGATAAGGGGCTCCTAGTGGTGGACGAGGGGGAGTGGTGGACGAGGGGCCAGGCTATTCCCACTCTGAAAGAGAAGATTGATTTGAAGAAATCATGGATTCACTCACTAAGCCCGACCCAATAGGAGGCGTCCTAGTGGTGGACGATCGGGAGTGGTGGACGGGGGGCCAGGCTATTATCACTCTGAAAGAGAAGATTGATTTGAGGAAATCATGGATTCACTCACTAAGCCCGGCTCATTAGCGGCGTCCTAGTGGTGGACGATCGGGAGTGGTGGACGGGGGGCCAGGCTTTTTCCACTCTGAAAGAAAAGATTGATTTAAGGAAATTCATGGATTCACTCACCAAGCCCGGCCCAACAAAAGGCGTCCTAGTGGTGGACGATCGGGAGTGGTGGACGGGGGGCCAGGCTATTATCACTCTGAAAGAGAAGATTGATTTGAAGAAATCATGGATTCACTCACTAAGCCCGACCCAATAAGAGGCGTCCTAGTGGTGGACGATCGGTAGTGGTGGACGAAGGGCCAGGCTATTTCCACTCTGAAAGAGAAAATTGATTTGAAGAAATTCATGGAGTCACTCACCAAGCCCGGCCCAACAAAAGGCGTCCTAGTGGTGGACGATCCGGAGTGGTGGACGGGGGGCCAGGCTATTTCCACTCTGAAAGAGAAAATTGATTTGAGAAAATTCATGGAGTCACTTACTAAGCCCGGCCCGATAAGGGGCTCCTAGTGGTGGACGAGGGGGGGTGGTGGACGAGGGGCCAGGCTATTCCCACTCTGAAAGAGAAGATTGATTTGAAGAAATCATGGATTCACTCACTAAGCCCGACCCAATAAGAGGCGTCCTAGTGGTGGACGATCGGGAGTGGTGGACGGGGGGGCCAAGCTTGTTCCACTCTGAAAGAGAAGATTGATTTGAGGAAATAATGGATTCACCCACTTTTCATCCACCGCTCCCATAGTTGTCGTCCACCGCTCCCATAGTTGTCGTCCACCGCTCCCATAGTTGTCGTCCACCACTCCCATAGTTGTCGTCCACCGCTACCATAGTTGTCGTCCACCGCTCCCATAGTTGTCGTCCACCGCTACCATAGTTGTCGTCCACCGCTACCATAGTTGTCGTCCACCGCTCCCATAGTTGTCGTCCACCGCTCCCATAGTTGTCGTCCACCGCTCCCATAGTTGTCGTCCACCGCTCCCATAGTTGTCGTCCACCGCTACCATAGTTGTCGTCCACCGCTCCCATAGGTGTCGTCCACCGCTCCCATAGTTGTCGTCCACCGCTACCATAGTTGTCGTCCACCGCTCCCAGAGTTGTCGTTCGTCCACCGCTCCCAGAGTTTTCATCCACCGCTACCACAGTTGTCGTCCACCGCCACCATAGTTGTCGTCCACCGCTCCCAGAGTTGTCGTTCGTCCACCGCTCCCAGAGTTTTCATCCACCGCTCCCAAAGTTGTTGTCCACCGCTCCCATTTTTCAGTGTCCACTACTCACACAGTACTCTGAAATTAGTGATTTGTTCTCTAATGAGTTATGATTGGGAATAGGGAAGAAAACACAGATTCAAGAAACGTATTCTAAACCATTTTTAAAGAAAGGTTCAGCGATGCAAACAAAGACCGAGGAACGTGTCGAGAAACGTTGGATAGAGAGATGATCGGACAACCGACTCTTTCGGGCGAGGGAAGTGTGAAGAATGAATGTGTTCTGGGGCCACCTGGCAGAAACAGTGGGAAGGAGGGTGGAGATAGGGGCTGGGGGAAGGGTGGAAAGAGGGGCTGGGGGGAGGGTGGAGATAGGGGCTGGGGGAAGGGGTCATGCGATTTCCCGCGCGCGGGTAGGTCAAAACAGTTGTCCGGCGGTTCTCAGGTCGCCTCTTGTTGACGGTCATGACAAGAGGGCGAAAAACATCTATTTGCACTGAAAGAAGTTCGCAGTGCAAGAGCAGAAATAAGTGCAAGAATAGAAAAAGAATACAAGAAGAATTCAAGGAAAACAAGGGTTGGATACAGAGTAGAAAGATATAAGAATACAAAGAAACAGTTCTCATTTTCTTTATTCCTTCTCATACGTCTGTATTCAAGTGTCTTTTTTTTTTCAAATAATAAATAGAGTTTAAAGCAAGTGGGAGGGATGGGTACCAATTTCAAAAAGCGTTCAGCTTGTTTTCCATGAACTTGTTCAGACCCATTATTCTTTGTTATTTCATTAGCGACGTCATAGTGGTGGACGATCGGGAGTGGTGGACGGGGGCCAGGCTATTATCACTCTGAAAGAAAAGATTGATTTAAGGAAATTCACGGAGTCACTTACTAAGCCCGGCCCGATAAGGGGCGTCCTAGTCGTGGTCGATGGGGAGTGGTGGACGGGGGGCCAAGCTATTATCACTCTGAAAGAAAAGATTGATTTAAGGAAATTCACGGATTCACTCACTAAGCCCGACCCAATAAGAGGCGTCCTAGTGGTGGACGATCGGGAGTGGTGGACAGGGGGGCCAGGCTATTTCCACTCTGAAACAGAAGATTGATTTGAAGAAATTCACGGATTCACTCACTAAGCCCGACCCAATAAGAGGCGTCCTAGTGGTGGACGATCGGGAGTGGTGGACAGGGGGGCCAGGCTATTTCCACTCTGAAACAGAAGATTGATTTGAAGAAATCATGGATTCACTCACTAAGCCCGACCCAATAAGAGGCGTCCTAGTGGTGGACGATCGGGAGTGGTGGACGGGGGGCCAGGCTATTATCACTCTGAAAGAGAAGATTGATTTGAGGAAATCATGGATTCACTCACTAAGCCCGGCCCATTAGCGGCGTCCTAGTGGTGGACGATCGGGAGTGGTGGACGGGGGGCCAGGCTATTATCACTCTGAAAGAGAAGATTGAATTGAGGAAATCATGGATTCACTCACTAAGCCCGGCCCATTAGCGGCGTCCTAGTGGTGGACGATCAGGAGTGGTGGACGGGGGGCCAGGCTTTTTCCACTCTGAAAGAAAAGATTGATTTAAGGAAATTCATGGAGTCACTCACCAAGCCCGCCCCAATAAGAGGCGTCCTAGTGGTGGACGATGGGGAGTGGTGGACGGGGGGCCAGGCTAATCCCACTCTGAAAGAGAAGATTGATTTGAAGAAATCATGGATTCACTCACTAAGCCCGACCCAATAAGAGGCGTCCTAGTGGTGGACGATCGGGAGTGGTGGACAGGGGGGCCAGGCTATTTCCACTCTGAAACAGAAGATTGATTTGAAGAAATCATGGATTCACTCACTAAGCCCGACCCAATAAGAGGCGTCCTAGTGGTGGACGATCGGGAGTGGTGGACGGGGGGCCAGGCTATTTCCACTCTGAAAGAGAAAATTGATTTGAGGAAATTCATGGAGTCACTTACTAAGCCCGGCCCGATAAGGGGCTCCTAGTGGTGGACGAGGGGGAGTGGTGGACGAGGGGCCAGGCTATTCCCACTCTGAAAGAGAAGATTGATTTGAAGAAATCATGGATTCACTCACTAAGCCCGACCCAATAAGAGGCGTCCTAGTGGTGGACGATCGGGAGTGGTGGACGGGGGGCCAGGCTATTATCACTCTGAAAGAGAAGATTGATTTGAGGAAATCATGGATTCACTCACTAAGCCCGGCTCATTAGCGGCGTCCTAGTGGTGGACGATCGGGAGTGGTGGACGGGGGGCCAGGCTTTTTCCACTCTGAAAGAAAAGATTGATTTAAGGAAATTCATGGATTCACTCACCAAGCCCGGCCCAACAAAAGGCGTCCTAGTGGTGGACGATCGGGAGTGGTGGACGGGGGGCCAGGCTATTATCACTCTGAAAGAGAAGATTGATTTGAAGAAATCATGGATTCACTCACTAAGCCCGACCCAATAAGAGGCGTCCTAGTGGTGGACGATCGGTAGTGGTGGACGAAGGGCCAGGCTATTTCCACTCTGAAAGAGAAAATTGATTTGAAGAAATTCATGGAGTCACTCACCAAGCCCGGCCCAACAAAAGGCGTCCTAGTGGTGGACGATCCGGAGTGGTGGACGGGGGGCCAGGCTATTTCCACTCTGAAAGAGAAAATTGATTTGAGGAAATTCATGGAGTCACTTACTAAGCCCGGCCCGATAAGGGGCTCCTAGTGGTGGACGAGGGGGGGGGGTGGTGGACGAGGGGCCAGGCTATTCCCACTCTGAAAGAGAAGATTGATTTGAAGAAATCATGGATTCACTCACTAAGCCCGACCCAATAAGAGGCGTCCTAGTGGTGGACGATCGGGAGTGGTGGACGGGGGGGCCAAGCTTGTTCCACTCTGAAAGAGAAGATTGATTTGAGGAAATAATGGATTCACCCACTTTTCATCCACCGCTCCCATAGTTGTCGTCCACCGCTCCCATAGTTGTCGTCCACCACTCCCATAGTTGTCGTCCACCACTCCCATAGTTGTCGTCCACCGCTACCATAGTTGTCGTCCACCGCTCTCATAGTTGTCGTCCACCGCTCCCATAGTTGTCGTCCACCACTCCCATAGTTGTCGTCCACCGCTACCATAGTTGTCGTCCACCGCTCCCATAGTTGTCGTCCACCACTCCCATAGTTGTCGTCCACCACTCCCATAGTTGTCGTCCACCGCTCCCATAGTTGTCGTCCACCGCTCCCATAGTTGTCGTCCACCGCTCCCATAGTTGTCGTCCACCAGTCCCATAGTTGTCGTCCACCGCTGCCATAGTTGTCGTCCACCGCTCCAAGTTTTTGGTGTCCACCGCTACCATAGTTGTCGTCCACCGCTCCCATAGTTGTCGTCCACCGCTCCCATAGTTGTCGTCCACCACTCCCATAGTTGTCGTCCACCACTCCCATAGTTGTCGTCCACCACTCCCATAGTTGTCGTCCACCGCTCCCATAGTTGTCGTCCACCGCTCCCATAGTTGTCGTCCACCGCTCCCATAGTTGTCGTCCACCACTCCCATAGTTGTCGTCCACCGCTACCATAGTTGTCGTCCACCGCTCCCATAGTTGTCGTCCACCGCTACCATAGTTGTCGTCCACCGCTACCATAGTTGTCGTCCACCGCTCCCATAGTTGTCGTCCACCGCTCCCATAGTTGTCGTCCACCGCTCCCATAGTTGTCGTCCACCGCTACCATAGTTGTCGTCCACCGCTCCCATAGGTGTCGTCCACCGCTCCCATAGTTGTCGTCCACCGCTACCCTAGTTGTCGTCCACCGCTCCCAGAGTTGTCGTTCGTCCACCGCTCCCAGAGTTTTCATCCACCGCTACCACAGTTGTCGTCCACCGCCACCATAGTTGTCGTCCACCGCTCCCAGAGTTGTCGTTCGTCCACCGCTCCCAGAGTTTTCATCCACCGCTCCCAAAGTTGTTGTCCACCGCTCCCATTTTTCAGTGTCCACTACTCACACAGTACTCTGAAATTAGTGATTTGTTCTCTAATGAGTTATGATTGGGAATAGGGAAGAAAACACAGATTCAAGAAACGTATTCTAAACCATTTTTAAAGAAAGGTTCAGCGATGCAAACAAAGACCGAGGAACGTGTCGAGAAACGTTGGATAGAGAGATGATCGGACAACCGACTCTTTCGGGCGAGGGAAGTGTGAAGAATGAATGTGTTCTGGGGCCACCTGGCAGAAACAGTGGGAAGGAGGGTGGAGATAGGGGCTGGGGGAAGGGTGGAAAGAGGGGCTGGGGGGAGGGTGGAGATAGGGGCTGGGGGAAGGGGTCATGCGATTTCCCGCGCGCGGGTAGGTCAAAACAGTTGTCCGGCGGTTCTCAGGTCGCCTCTTGTTGACGGTCATGACAAGAGGGCGAAAAACATCTATTTGCACTGAAAGAAGTTCGCAGTGCAAGAGCAGAAATAAGTGCAAGAATAGAAAAAGAATACAAGAAGAATTCAAGGAAAACAAGGGTTGGATACAGAGTAGAAAGATATAAGAATACAAAGAAACAGTTCTCATTTTCTTTATTCCTTCTCATACGTCTGTATTCAAGTGTCTTTTTTTTTAAATAATAAATAGAGTTTAAAGCAAGTGGGAGGGATGGGTACCAATTTCAAAAAGCGTTCAGCTTGTTTTCCATGAACTTGTTCAGACCCATTATTCTTTGTTATTTCATTAGCGACGTCATAGTGGTGGACGATCGGGAGTGGTGGACGGGGGCCAGGCTATTATCACTCTGAAAGAAAAGATTGATTTAAGGAAATTCACGGAGTCACTTACTAAGCCCGGCCCGATAAGGGGCGTCCTAGTCGTGGTCGATGGGGAGTGGTGGACGGGGGGCCAAGCTATTATCACTCTGAAAGAGAAGATTGATTTGAGGAAATCATGGATTCACTCACCGAGCCCGGCCCAATAAGAGGCGTCCTAGTGGTGGACGATCGGGAGTGGTGGACGGGGGGCCAGGCTATTATCACTCTGAAAGAGAAGATTGATTTGAGGAAATCATGGATTCACTCACTAAGCCCGGCCCATTAGCGGCGTCCTAGTGGTGGACGATTGGGAGTGGTGGACGGGGGGCCAGGCTATTATCACTCTGAAAGAGAAGATTGAATTGAGGAAATCATGGATTCACTCACTAAGCCCGGCCCATTAGCGGCGTCCTAGTGGTGGACGATCAGGAGTGGTGGACGGGGGGCCAGGCTTTTTCCACTCTGAAAGAAAAGATTGATTTAAGGAAATTCATGGAGTCACTCACCAAGCCCGCCCCAATAAGAGGCGTCCTAGTGGTGGACGATGGGGAGTGGTGGACGGGGGGCCAGGCTAATCCCACTCTTAAAGAGAAGATTGATTTGAAGAAATCATGGATTCACTCACTAAGCCCGACCCAATAAGAGGCGTCCTAGTGGTGGACGATCGGGAGTGGTGGACGATTGGGAGTGGTGGACGGGTGGCCAGGCTATTATCACTCTGAAAGAGAAGATTGATTTGAGGAAATCATGAATTCACTCACCAAGCCCGGCCCAATAAGAGGCGTCCTAGTGGTGGACGATCGGGAGTGGTGGACGGGGGGCCAGGCTATTATCACTCTGAAAGAGAAGATTGATTTGAGAAAATCATGGATTCACTCACTATGCCCGGCCCATTAGCGGCGTCCTAGTGGTGGACGATCGGGAGTGGTGGACGGGGGGCCAGGCTTTTTCCACTCTGAAAGAAAAGATTGATTTAAGGAAATTCATGGATTCACTCACCAAGCCCGGCACAATAAAAGGCGTCCTAGTGGTGGACGATCGGGAGTGGTGGACGGGGGGCCAGGCTATTATCACTCTGAAAGAGAAGATTGATTTGAAGAAATCATGGATTCACTCACTAAGCCCGACCCAATAAGAGGCGTCCTAGTGGTGGACGATCGGTAGTGGTGGACGAAGGGCCAGGCTATTTCCACTCTGAAAGAGAAAATTGATTTGAAGAAATTCATGGAGTCACTCACCAAGCCCGGCCCAATAAGAGGCGTCCTAGTGGTACACGATCCGGAGTGGTGGACGGGGGGCCAGGCTATTTCCACTCTGAAAGAGAAAATTGATTTGAGGAAATTCATGGAGTCACTTACTAAGCCCGGCCCGATAAGGGGCTCCTAGTGGTGGACGAGGGGGAGTGGTGGACGATTGGGAGTGGTGGACAGGGGGGCCAGGCTATTTCCACTCTGAAAGAGAAGATTGATTTAAGGAAATTTATGGGTTCACTCACCAAGCCCGGCCCATTAGCGACGTCCTAGTGGTGGACGATCGGGAGTGGTGGACGGGGGGGGGGGGCCAGGCTATTATCACTCTGAAAGAAAAGATTGATTTGAGGAAATTCATGGAGTCACTTACTAAGCCCGGCCCAATAAGAAGCGTCTTTGTGGTGTACGATGGGGAGTGGTGGACGGGGGGCCAGGCTATTATCACTCTGAAAGAGAAGATTGGTTTGAAGAAATCATGGATTCACTCACTAAGCCCGGCCCATTAGCGGCGTCCTAGTGGTGGACGATCGGGAGTGGTGGACGGGAGGCCAGGCTATTATCACTCTGAAAGAAAAGATTGATTTAAGGAAATTCACGGAGTCACTTACTAAGCCCGGCCCGATAAGGGGCGTCCTAGTCGTGGTCGATGGGGAGTGGTGGACGGGGGGCCAGGCTATTATCACTCTGAAAGAGAAGATTGATTTGAGGAAATCATGGATTCACTCACCAAGCCCGGCCCAATAAGAGGCATCCTAGTGGTAGACGATCGGGAGTGGTGGACGGGGGGCCAGGCTATTATCACTCTGAAAGAGAAGATTGATTTGAGGAAATCATGGATTCACTCACCAAGCCCGGCCCAATAAGAGGCGTCCTAGTGGTGGACGATCGGGAGTGGTGGACGGGGGGCCAGGCTATTATCACTCTGAAAGAGAAGATTGATTTGAGGAAATCATGGATTCACTCACTAAGCCCGGCCCAATAAGAGGCGTCCTAGTGGTGGACGATCCGGAGTGGTGGACGGGGGGCCAGGCTATTTCCACTCTGAAAGAGAAAATTTATTTGAGGAAATTCATGGAGTCACTTACTAAGCCCGGCCCGATAAAGGGCTCCTAGTGGTGGACGATGGGGAGTGGTGGACGGGGGGCCAGGCTATTCCCACTCTGAAAGAGAAGATTGATTTGAAGAAATCATGGATTCACTCACTAAGCCCGACCCAATAAAAGGCGTCCTAGTGGTGGACGATCCGGAGTGGTGGACGGGGGGCCAGGCTATTTCCACTCTGAAAGAGAAAATTGATTTGAGGAAATTCATGGAGTCACTTACTAAGCCCGGCCCGATAAGGGGCTCCTAGTGGTGGACGAGGGGGAGTGGTGGACGAGGGGCCAGGCTATTCCCACTCTGAAAGAGAAGATTGATTTGAAGAAATCATGGATTCACTCACTAAGCCCGACCCAATAAGAGGCGTCCTAGTGGTGGACGATCGGGAGTGGTGGACGATTGGGAGTGGTGGACAGGGGGGCCAGGCTATTTCCACTCTGAAAGAGAAGATTGATTTAAGGAAATTCATGGGTTCACTCACCAAGCCCGGCCCATTAGCGACGTCCTAGTGGTGGACGATCGGGAGTGGTGGACGGGGGGGGGGGCAGGCTATTATCACTCTGAAAGAAAAGATTGATTTGAGGAAATTCATGGAGTCACTTACTAAGCCCGGCCCAATAAGAAGCGTCTTTGTGGTGTACGATGGGGAGTGGTGGACGGGGGCCCAGGCTATTATCACTCTGAAAGAGAAGATTGATTTGAGGAAATCATGGATTCACTCACCAAGCCCGGCCCAATAAGAGGCATCCTAGTGGTGGACGATCGGGAGTGGTGGACGGGGGGCCAGGCTAATATCACTCTGAAAGAGAAGATTGATTTGAGGAAATCATGGATTCACTCACTAAGCCCGGCCCAATAAGAGGCGTCCTAGTGGTGGACGATCCGGAGTGGTGGACGGGGGGCCAGGCTATTTCCACTCTGAAAGAGAAAATTGATTTGAGGAAATTCATGGAGTCACTTACTAAGCCCGGCCCGATAAAGGGCTCCTAGTGGTGGACGATGGGGAGTGGTGGACGGGGGGCCAGGCTATTCCCACTCTGAAAGAGAAGATTGATTTGAAGAAATCGTGGATTCACTCACTAAGCCCGACCCAATAAGAGGCGTCCTAGTGGTGGACGATCGGGAGTGGTGGACGGGGGGGGGGGGGCAGGCTATTATCACTCTGAAAGAAAAGAATGATTTGAGGAAATTTATGGAGTCACTTACTAAGCCCGGCCCAATAAGAAGCGTCTTTGTGGTGTACGATGGGGAGTGGTGGACAGGGGAGCCAGGCTACTTTCACTCTGAAAGAGAAGATTGATTTGAGGGAATCATGGATTCACTCACCAAGCCCGGCCCAATAAGAGGCGTCCTAGTGGTGGACGATCGGGAGTGGTTGACGGGGGGCCAGGCTATTATCACTCTGAAAGAGAAGATTGATTTGAGAAAATTATGGATTCACTCACCAAGCCCGGCCCAATAAGAGGCGTCCTAGTGGTGGACGGGGGGCCAGGCTATTATCACTCTGAAAGAGAAGATTGATTTGAGGAAATCATGGATTCACTCACTAAGCCCGGCCCATTAGCGGCGTCCTAGTGGTGGACGATCGGGAGTGGTGGACGGGGGGCCAGGCTTTTTCCACTCTGAAAGAAAAGATTGATTTAAGGAAATTCATGGAGTCACTCACCAAGCCCGCCCCAATAAGAGGCGTCCTAGTGGTGGACGATGGGGAGTGGTGGACGGGGGGCCAGGCTATTCCCACTCTGAAAGAGAAGATTGATTTGAAGAAATCATGGATTCACTCACTAAGCCCGACCCAATAAGAGGCGTCCTAGTGGTGGACGATCGGGAGTGGTGGACGATTGGGAGTGGTGGACAGGGGGGCCAGGCTATTTCCACTCTGAAAGAGAAGATTGATTTAAGGAAATTCATGGAGTCACTCACCAAGCCCGGCCCAATAAGAGGCGTCCTAGTGGTGGACGATCGGTAGTGGTGGACGGGGGGGGCCAAGCTATTTCCACTCTGAAAGAGAAGATTGATTTGAGGAAATCATGGATTCACCCACTTTTCATCCACCGCTCCTATAGTTGTCGTCCACCGCTCCCATAGTTGTCGTCCACCGCTCCCATAGTTGTCGTCCACCGCTCCCATAGTTGTCGTCCACCGCTCCCATAGTTGTTGTCCACCGCTACCAGAGTTGTCGTCCACCGCTCCCATAGTTGTCGTCCACCGCTTCCATAGTTGTCGTCCACCGCTCCCAGAGTTTTCATCCACCGCTCCCAGAGTTGTCGTCCACCGCTGCCATAGTTGTCGTCCACCGCTCCAAGTTTTTGGTGTCCACCGCTCCCATAAAGAGGCGTCCTAGTGGTGGACGATTGGGAGTGGTGGACAGGAGGGCCAGGCTATTTCCACTCTGAAAGAGAAGATTGATTTGAGGAAATTCATGGATTCACTCACCAAGCCCGGCCCGATAAGAGGCTCCTAGTGGTGGACGGTGGGGAGTGGTGGACGGTGGGGAGTGGTGGACGGGGGGCCAGGCTATTCTCACTCTGAAAAAGAAGATTGATTTGAGGAAACATGGATTCACTCACTAAGCCCGGCCCAATAAGAGGCGTCCTAGTGGTTGACGATTGGGAGTGGTGGACAGGAGGGCCAGGCTATTTCCACTCTGAAAGAGAAGATTGATTTGAGGAAATTAATGGATTCACTCACCAAGCCCGGCCCGATAAGAGGCTCCTAGTGGTGGACGGTGAGGAGTGGTGGACAGGGGAGCCAGGCTTTTTCCACCCTGAAAGAGAATATTGATTTGAGGAAATTCATGGAGTCACTTACTAAGCCCGGCCCGATAAGAGGCTCCTAGTGGTGGACGGTGGGGAGTGGTGGACGGTGGGGAGTGGTGGACGGTGGGGAGTGGTGGACGATGGGGAGTGGTGGACGATGGGGAGTGGTGGACGTGGGGCCAGGCTATTCTCACTCTGAAAAAGAAGATTGATTTGAGGAAATCATGGATTCACTCACCAAGCCCGGCCCAATAAGAGGCGTCCTAGTGGTGGACGATGGGGAGTGGTGGACAGGGGAGCCAGGCTTTTTCCACTCTGAAAGAGAATATTGATTTGAGGAAATTCATGGAGTCACTTACTAAGCCCGGCCCGATAAGAGGCTCCTAGTGGTGGACGGTGGGGAGTGGTGGACGGGGGGCCAGGCTATTATCACTCTGAAAGAGAAGATTGATTTGAGGAAATCATGGATTCACTCACCAAGCCCGGCCCAATAAGAGGCGTCCTAGTGGTGAACGATCGGGAGTGGTGGACGGGGGGCCAGGCTATTATCACTCTGAAAGAGAAGATTGATTTGAGGAAATCATGGATTCACTCACTAAGCCCGACCCATTAGCGACGTCCTAGTGGTGGACGATCGGGAGTGGTGGACAGGGGGGCCAGGCTATTTCCACTCTGATAGAGAAAACTGATTTGAGGAAATTCATGGAGTCACTTACTAAGCCCGGCCCGATGAGAGGGTCCTAGTGGTGGACGATGGGGAGTGGTGGACGGTGAGGAGTGGTGGACGATGGGGAGTGGTGGACGGGGGGCCAGGCTATTCTCACTCTGAAAAAGAAGATTGATTTGAGGAAATCATGGATTCACTCACCAAGCCCGGCCCAATAAGAGGCGTCCTAGTGGTGGACGATGGGGAGTGGTGGACAGGGGAGCCAGGTTTTTCCACTCTGAAAGAGAATATTGATTTGAGGAAATTCATGGAGTCACTTACTAAGCCCGGCCCGATAAGAGGCTCCTAGTGGTGGACGATGGGGAGTGGTGGACGGGGGGCCAGGCTATTCTCACTCTGAAAAAGAAGATTGATTTGAGGAAATTCATGGAGTCACTTACTAAGCCCGGCCCGATAAGAGGCTCCTAGTGGTGGACGATGGGGAGTGGTGGACAGGGGAGCCAGGCTACTTTCACTCTGAAAGAGAAGATTGATTTGAGGAACTTCATGGAGTCACTCACCAAGCCCGGCCCAATAAGAGGCGTCCTAGTGGTGGACGATCGAGAGTGGTGGACGGGGGGCCAGGCTATTCTCCCATAGTTGTCGTCCACCGCTCCCATAGTTGTCGTCCACCGCTCCCATAGTTGTCGTCCACCGCTCCCATAGTTGTCGTCCACCGCTACCATAGTTGTCGTCCACCGCTCCCATAGTTGTCGTCCACCGCTCCCATAGTTGTCGTCCACCGCTACCATAGTTGTCGTCCACCGCTACCATAGTTGTCGTCCACCGCTCCCATAGTTGTCGTCCACCGCTCCCATAGTTGTCGTCCACCGCTCCTATAGTTGTCGTCCACCGCTCCCATAGTTGTCGTCCACCGCTACCATAGTTGTCGTCCACCGCTTCCATAGGTGTCGTCCACCGCTCCCATAGTTGTCGTCCACCGATCGGGAGTGGTGGACGGGGGCCAGGCTATTATCACTCTGAAAGAAAAGATTGATTTAAGGAAATTCACGGAGTCACTTACTAAGCCCGGCCCGATAAGGGGCGTCCTAGTCGTGGTCGATGGGGAGTGGTGGACGGGGGGCCAAGCTATTATCACTCTGAAAGAGAAGATTGATTTGAGGAAATCATGGATTCACTCACCGAGCCCGGCCCAATAAGAGGCGTCCTAGTGGTGGACGATCGGGAGTGGTGGACGGGGGGGCCAGGCTATTATCACTCTGAAAGAGAAGATTGAATTGAGGAAATCATGGATTCACTCACTAAGCCCGGCCCATTAGCGGCGTCCTAGTGGTGGACGATCGGGAGTGGTGGACGGGGGGCCAGGCTATTATCACTCTGAAAGAGAAGATTGAATTGAGGAAATCATGGATTCACTCACTAAGCCCGGCCCATTAGCGGCGTCCTAGTGGTGGACGATCGGGAGTGGTGGACGGGGGGCCAGGCTATTATCACTCTGAAAGAGAAGATTGAATTGAGGAAATCATGGATTCACTCACTAAGCCCGGCCCATTAGCGGCGTCCTAGTGGTGGACGATCAGGAGTGGTGGACGGGGGGCCAGGCTATTATCACTCTGAAAGAGAAGATTGATTTGAGGAAATCATGGATTCACTCACTAAGCCCGGCCCATTAGCGGCGTCCTAGTGGTGGACGATCGGGAGTGGTGGACGGGGGGCCAGGCTATTATCACTCTGAAAGAGAAGATTGAATTGAGGAAATCATGGATTCACTCACTAAGCCCGGCCCATTAGCGGCGTCCTAGTGGTGGACGATCAGGAGTGGTGGACGGGGGGCCAGGCTATTATCACTCTGAAAGAGAAGATTGATTTGAGGAAATCATGGATTCACTCACTAAGCCCGGCCCATTAGCGGCGTCCTAGTGGTGGACGATCGGGAGTGGTGGACGGGGGGCCAGGCTATTATCACTCTGAAAGAGAAGATTGAATTGAGGAAATCATGGATTCACTCACTAAGCCCGGCCCATTAGCGGCGTCCTAGTGGTGGACGATCAGGAGTGGTTGACGGGGGGCCAGGCTATTATCACTCTGAAAGAGAAGATTGATTTGAGGAAATCATGGATTCACTCACTAAGCCCGGCCCATTAGCGGCGTCCTAGTGGTGGACGATCGGGAGTGGTGGACGGGGGGCCAGGCTATTATCACTCTGAAAGAGAAGATTGAATTGAGGAAATCATGGATTCACTCACTAAGCCCGGCCCATTAGCGGCGTCCTAGTGGTGGACGATCGGGAGTGGTGGACGGGGGGCCAGGCTATTATCACTCTGAAAGAGAAGATTGATTTGAGGAAATCATGGATTCACTCACTAAGCCCGGCCCATTAGCGGCGTCCTAGTGGTGGACGATCGGGAGTGGTGGACGGGGGGCCAGGCTATTATCACTCTGAAAGAGAAGATTGAATTGAGGAAATCATGGATTCACTCACTAAGCCCGGCCCATTAGCGGCGTCCTAGTGGTGGACGATCAGGAGTGGTGGACGGGGGGCCAGGCTTTTTCCACTCTGAAAGAAAAGATTGATTTAAGGAAATTCATGGAGTCACTCACCAAGCCCGCCCCAATAAGAGGCGTCCTAGTGGTGGACGATGGGGAGTGGTGGACGGGGGGCCAGGCTAATCCCACTCTGAAAGAGAAGATTTATTTGAAGAAATCATGGATTCACTCACTAAGCCCGACCCAATAAGAGGCGTCCTAGTGGTGGACGATCGGGAGTGGTGGACAGGGGGGCCAGGCTATTTCCACTCTGAAACAGAAGATTGATTTGAAGAAATCATGGATTCACTCACTAAGCCCGACCCAATAAGAGGCGTCCTAGTGGTGGACGATCGGGAGTGGTGGACGGGGGGCCAGGCTATTTCCACTCTGAAAGAGAAAATTGATTTGAGGAAATTCATGGAGTCACTTACTAAGCCCGGCCCGATAAGGGGCTCCTAGTGGTGGACGAGGGGGAGTGGTGGACGAGGGGCCAGGCTATTCCCACTCTGAAAGAGAAGATTGATTTGAAGAAATCATGGATTCACTCACTAAGCCCGACCCAATAAGAGGCGTCCTAGTGGTGGACGATCGGGAGTGGTGGACGGGGGGCCAGGCTATTATCACTCTGAAAGAGAAGATTGATTTGAGGAAATCATGGATTCACTCACTAAGCCCGGCTCATTAGCGGCGTCCTAGTGGTGGACGATCGGGAGTGGTGGACGGGGGGCCAGGCTTTTTCCACTCTGAAAGAAAAGATTGATTTAAGGAAATTCATGGATTCACTCACCAAGCCCGGCCCAACAAAAGGCGTCCTAGTGGTGGACGATCGGGAGTGGTGGACGGGGGGCCAGGCTATTATCACTCTGAAAGAGAAGATTGATTTGAAGAAATCATGGATTCACTCACTAAGCCCGACCCAATAAGAGGCGTCCTAGTGGTGGACGATCGGTAGTGGTGGACGAAGGGCCAGGCTATTTCCACTCTGAAAGAGAAAATTGATTTGAAGAAATTCATGGAGTCACTCACCAAGCCCGGCCCAACAAAAGGCGTCCTAGTGGTGGACGATCCGGAGTGGTGGACGGGGGGCCAGGCTATTTCCACTCTGAAAGAGAAAATTGATTTGAGGAAATTCATGGAGTCACTTACTAAGCCCGGCCCGATAATGGGCTCCTAGTGGTGGACGAGGGGGGGTGGTGGACGAGGGGCCAGGCTATTCCCACTCTGAAAGAGAAGATTGATTTGAAGAAATAATGGATTCACCCACTTTTCATCCACCGCTCCCATAGTTGTCGTCCACCGCTCCCATAGTTGTCGTCCACCGCTCCCATAGTTGTTGTCCACCGCTACCAGAGTTGTCGTCCACCGCTCCCATAGTTGTCGTCCACCGCTCCCATAGTTGCCGTCCACCGCTCCCATAGTTGTCGTCCACCGCTCCCAGAGTTTTCATCCACCGCTCCCAGAGTTGTCGTCCACCGCTGCCATAGTTGTCGTCCACCGCTCCAAGTTTTTGGTGTCCACCGCTCCCATAGTTGTCGTCCACCGCTGCCATAGTTGTCGTCCACCGCTCCAAGTTTTTGGTGTCCACCGCTCCCATAGTTGTCGTCCACCGCTCCAAGTTTTTGGTGTCCACCGCTCATAGTTGTCGTCCACCGCTCCAAGTTTTTGGTGTCCACCGCTACCATAGTTGTCGTCCACCGCTCCCATAGTTGTCGTCCACCGCTACCATAGTTGTCGTCCACCACTCCCATAGTTGTCGTCCACCGCTCCCATAGTTGTCGTCCACCACTCCCATAGTTGTCGTCCACCGCTACCATAGTTGTCGTCCACCGCTCTCATAGTTGTCGTCCACCGCTCCCATAGTTGTCGTCCACCACTCCCATAGTTGTCGTCCACCGCTACCATAGTTGTCGTCCACCGCTCCCATAGTTGTCGTCCACCGCTACCATAGTTGTCGTCCACCGCTCCCATAGTTGTCGTCCACCACTCCCATAGTTGTCGTCCACCACTCCCATAGTTGTCGTCCACCGCTCCCATAGTTGTCGTCCACCGCTCCCATAGTTGTCGTCCACCGCTCCCATAGTTGTCGTCCACCACTCCCATAGTTGTCGTCCACCGCTGCCATAGTTGTCGTCCACCGCTCCAAGTTTTTGGTGTCCACCGCTACCATAGTTGTCGTCCACCGCTCCCATAGTTGTCGTCCACCGATCCAAGTTTTTGGTGTCCACCGCTCATAGTTGTCGTCCACCGCTCCAAGTTTTTGGTGTCCACCGCTACCATAGTTGTCGTCCACCGCTCCCATAGTTGTCGTCCACCGCTACCATAGTTGTCGTCCACCACTCCCATAGTTGTCGTCCACCGCTCCCATAGTTGTCGTCCACCACTCCCATAGTTGTCGTCCACCGCTACCATAGTTGTCGTCCACCGCTCTCATAGTTGTCGTCCACCGCTCCCATAGTTGTCGTCCACCACTCCCATAGTTGTCGTCCACCGCTACCATAGTTGTCGTCCACCGCTCCCATAGTTGTCGTCCACCGCTACCATAGTTGTCGTCCACCGCTCCCATAGTTGTCGTCCACCACTCCCATAGTTGTCGTCCACCACTCCCATAGTTGTCGTCCACCGCTCCCATAGTTGTCGTCCACCGCTCCCATAGTTGTCGTCCACCGCTCCCATAGTTGTCGTCCACCACTCCCATAGTTGTCGTCCACCGCTGCCATAGTTGTCGTCCACCGCTCCAAGTTTTTGGTGTCCACCGCTACCATAGTTGTCGTCCACCGCTCCCATAGTTGTCGTCCACCGCTCCCATAGTTGTCGTCCACCACTCCCATAGTTGTCGTCCACCACTCCCATAGTTGTCGTCCACCGCTCCCATAGTTGTCGTCCACCGCTCCCATAGTTGTCGTCCACCGCTACCATAGTTGTCGTCCACCGCTCCCATAGTTGTCGTCCACCACTCCCATAGTTGTCGTCCACCACTCCCATAGTTGTCGTCCACCGCTCCCATAGTTGTCGTCCACCGCTCCCATAGTTGTCGTCCACCGCTCCCATAGTTGTCGTCCACCACTCCCATAGTTGTCGTCCACCGCTACCATAGTTGTCGTCCACCGCTCCCATAGTTGTCGTCCACCGCTACCATAGTTGTCGTCCACCGCTACCATAGTTGTCGTCCACCGCTCCCATAGTTGTCGTCCACCGCTCCCATAGTTGTCGTCCACCGCTCCCATAGTTGTCGTCCACCGCTCCCATAGTTGTCGTCCACCGCTACCATAGTTGTCGTCCACCGCTCCCATAGGTGTCGTCCACCGCTCCCATAGTTGTCGTCCACCGCTACCATAGTTGTCGTCCACCGCTCCCAGAGTTGTCGTTCGTCCACCGCTCCCAGAGTTTTCATCCACCGCTACCACAGTTGTCGTCCACCGCCACCATAGTTGTCGTCCACCGCTCCCAGAGTTGTCGTTCGTCCACCGCTCCCAGAGTTTTCATCCACCGCTCCCAAAGTTGTTGTCCACCGCTCCCATTTTTCAGTGTCCACTAGTCACACAGTACTCTGAAATTAGTGATTTGTTCTCTAATGAGTTATGATTGGGAATAGGGAAGAAAACACAGATTCAAGAAACGTATTCTAAACCATTTTTAAAGAAAGGTTCAGCGATGCAAACAAAGACCGAGGAACGTGTCGAGAAACGTTGGATAGAGAGATGATCGGACAACCGACTCTTTCGGGCGAGGGAAGTGTGAAGAATGAATGTGTTCTGGGGCCACCTGGCAGAAACAGTGGGAAGGAGGGTGGAGATAGGGGCTGGGGGAAGGGTGGAAAGAGGGGCTGGGGAGAGGGTGGAGATAGGGGCTGGGGGAAGGGGTCATGCGATTTCCCGCGCGCGGGTAGGTCAAAACAGTTGTCCGGCGGTTCTCAGGTCGCCTCTTGTTGACGGTCATGACAAGAGGGCGAAAAACATCTATTTGCACTGAAAGAAGTTCGCAGTGCAAGAGCAGAAATAAGTGCAAGAATAGAAAAAGAATACAAGAAGAATTCAAGGAAAACAAGGGTTGGATACAGAGTAGAAAGATATAAGAATACAAAGAAACAGTTCTCATTTTCTTTATTCCTTCTCATACGTCTGTATTCAAGTGTCTTTTTTTTTAATAATAAATAGAGTTTAAAGCAAGTGGGAGGGATGGGTACCAATTTCAAAAAGCGTTCAGCTTGTTTTCCATGAACTTGTTCAGACCCATTATTCTTTGTTATTTCATTAGCGACGTCATAGTGGTGGACGATCGGGAGTGGTGGACGGGGGCCAGGCTATGATCACTCTGAAAGAAAAGATTGATTTAAGGAAATTCACGGAGTCACTTACTAAGCCCGGCCCAATAAGGGGCGTCCTAGTCGTGGTCGATGGGGAGTGGTGGACGGGGGGCCAAGCTATTATCACTCTGAAAGAGAAGATTGATTTGAGGAAATCATGGATTCACTCACCGAGCCCGGCCCAATAAGAGGCGTCCTAGTGGTGGACGATCGGGAGTGGTGGACGGGGGGCCAGGCTATTATTACTCTGAAAGAGAAGATTGGATTGAGGAAATCATGGATTCACTCACTAAGCCCGGCCCATTAGCGGCGTCCTAGTGGTGGACGATCGGGAGTGGTGGACGGGGGGCCAGGCTATTATCACTCTGAAAGAGAAGATTGATTTGAAGAAATCATGGATTCACTCACTAAGCCCGACCCGATAAGGGGCTCCTAGTGGTGGACGAGGGGGAGTGGTGGACGATTGGGAGTGGTGGACAGGGGGGCCAGGCTATTTCCACTCTGAAAGAGAAGATTGATTTAAGGAAATTTATGGGTTCACTCACCAAGCCCGGCCCATTAGCGACGTCCTAGTGGTGGACGATCGGGAGTGGTGGACGGGGGGGGGGGGGGCCAGGCTATTATCACTCTGAAAGAAAAGATTGATTTGAGGAAATTCATGGAGTCACTTACTAAGCCCGGCCCAATAAGAAGCGTCTTTGTGGTGTACGATGGGGAGTGGTGGACGGGGGGCCAGGCTATTATCACTCTGAAAGAGAAGATTGATTTGAAGAAATCATGGATTCACTCACTAAGCCCGGCCCATTAGCGGCGTCCTAGTGGTGGACGATCGGGAGTGGTGGACGGGGGGCCAGGCTATTATCACTCTGAAAGAAAAGATTGATTTAAGGAAATTCACGGAGTCACTTACTAAGCCCGGCCCAATAAGAGGCATCCTAGTGGTAGACGATCGGGAGTGGTGGACGGGGGGCCAGGCTATTATCACTCTGAAAGAGAAGATTGAATTGAGGAAATCATGGATTCACTCACTAAGCCCGGCCCATTAGCGGCGTCCTAGTGGTGGACGATCGGGAGTGGTGGACGGGGGGCCAGGCTATTATCACTCTGAAAGAGAAGATTGAATTGAGGAAATCATGGATTCACTCACTAAGCCCGGCCCATTAGCGGCGTCCTAGTGGTGGACGATCAGGAGTGGTGGACGGGGGGCCAGGCTATTATCACTCTGAAAGAGAAGATTGATTTGAGGAAATCATGGATTCACTCACTAAGCCCGGCCCATTAGCGGCGTCCTAGTGGTGGACGATCGGGAGTGGTGGACGGGGGGCCAGGCTATTATCACTCTGAAAGAGAAGATTGAATTGAGGAAATCATGGATTCACTCACTAAGCCCGGCCCATTAGCGGCGTCCTAGTGGTGGACGATCAGGAGTGGTGGACGGGGGGCCAGGCTATTATCACTCTGAAAGAGAAGATTGATTTGAGGAAATCATGGATTCACTCACTAAGCCCGGCCCATTAGCGGCGTCCTAGTGGTGGACGATCGGGAGTGGTGGACGGGGGGCCAGGCTATTATCACTCTGAAAGAGAAGATTGAATTGAGGAAATCATGGATTCACTCACTAAGCCCGGCCCATTAGCGGCGTCCTAGTGGTGGACGATCAGGAGTGGTTGACGGGGGGCCAGGCTATTATCACTCTGAAAGAGAAGATTGATTTGAGGAAATCATGGATTCACTCACTAAGCCCGGCCCATTAGCGGCGTCCTAGTGGTGGACGATCGGGAGTGGTGGACGGGGGGCCAGGCTATTATCACTCTGAAAGAGAAGATTGAATTGAGGAAATCATGGATTCACTCACTAAGCCCGGCCCATTAGCGGCGTCCTAGTGGTGGACGATCGGGAGTGGTGGACGGGGGGCCAGGCTATTATCACTCTGAAAGAGAAGATTGATTTGAGGAAATCATGGATTCACTCACTAAGCCCGGCCCATTAGCGGCGTCCTAGTGGTGGACGATCGGGAGTGGTGGACGAGGGGCCAGGCTATTATCACTCTGAAAGAGAAGATTGAATTGAGGAAATCATGGATTCACTCACTAAGCCCGGCCCATTAGCGGCGTCCTAGTGGTGGACGATCAGGAGTGGTGGACGGGGGGCCAGGCTTTTTCCACTCTGAAAGAAAAGATTGATTTAAGGAAATTCATGGAGTCACTCACCAAGCCCGCCCCAATAAGAGGCGTCCTAGTGGTGGACGATGGGGAGTGGTGGACGGGGGGCCAGGCTAATCCCACTCTGAAAGAGAAGATTTATTTGAAGAAATCATGGATTCACTCACTAAGCCCGACCCAATAAGAGGCGTCCTAGTGGTGGACGATCGGGAGTGGTGGACAGGGGGGCCAGGCTATTTCCACTCTGAAACAGAAGATTGATTTGAAGAAATCATGGATTCACTCACTAAGCCCGACCCAATAAGAGGCGTCCTAGTGGTGGACGATCGGGAGTGGTGGACGGGGGGCCAGGCTATTTCCACTCTGAAAGAGAAAATTGATTTGAGGAAATTCATGGAGTCACTTACTAAGCCCGGCCCGATAAGGGGCTCCTAGTGGTGGACGAGGGGGAGTGGTGGACGAGGGGCCAGGCTATTCCCACTCTGAAAGAGAAGATTGATTTGAAGAAATCATGGATTCACTCACTAAGCCCGACCCAATAAGAGGCGTCCTAGTGGTGGACGATCGGGAGTGGTGGACGGGGGGCCAGGCTATTATCACTCTGAAAGAGAAGATTGATTTGAGGAAATCATGGATTCACTCACTAAGCCCGGCTCATTAGCGGCGTCCTAGTGGTGGACGATCGGGAGTGGTGGACGGGGGGCCAGGCTTTTTCCACTCTGAAAGAAAAGATTGATTTAAGGAAATTCATGGATTCACTCACCAAGCCCGGCCCAACAAAAGGCGTCCTAGTGGTGGACGATCGGGAGTGGTGGACGGGGGGCCAGGCTATTATCACTCTGAAAGAGAAGATTGATTTGAAGAAATCATGGATTCACTCACTAAGCCCGACCCAATAAGAGGCGTCCTAGTGGTGGACGATCGGTAGTGGTGGACGAAGGGCCAGGCTATTTCCACTCTGAAAGAGAAAATTGATTTGAAGAAATTCATGGAGTCACTCACCAAGCCCGGCCCAACAAAAGGCGTCCTAGTGGTGGACGATCCGGAGTGGTGGACGGGGGGCCAGGCTATTTCCACTCTGAAAGAGAAAATTGATTTGAGGAAATTCATGGAGTCACTTACTAAGCCCGGCCCGATAAGGGGCTCCTAGTGGTGGACGAGGGGGGGGGTGGTGGACGAGGGGCCAGGCTATTCCCACTCTGAAAGAGAAGATTGATTTGAAGAAAACATGGATTCACTCACTAAGCCCGACCCAATAAGAGGCGTCCTAGTGGTGGACGATCGGGAGTGGTGGACGGGGGGGCCAAGCTTGTTCCACTCTGAAAGAGAAGATTGATTTGAGGAAATAATGGATTCACCCACTTTTCATCCACCGCTCCCATAGTTGTCGTCCACCGCTCCCATAGTTGTCGTCCACCGCTCCCATAGTTGTTGTCCACCGCTACCAGAGTTGTCGTCCACCGCTCCCATAGTTGTCGTCCACCGCTCCCATAGTTGTCGTCCACCGCTCCCATAGTTGTCGTCCACCGCTCCCAGAGTTTTCATCCATCGCTCCCAGAGTTGTCGTCCACCGCTGCCATAGTTGTCGTCCACCGCTCCCATAGTTGTCGTCCACCACTCCCATAGTTGTCGTCCACCGCTACCATAGTTGTCGTCCACCGCTCTCATAGTTGTCGTCCACCGCTACCATAGTTGTCGTCCACCACTCCCATAGTTGTCGTCCACCGCTCCCATAGTTGTCGTCCACCACTCCCATAGTTGTCGTCCACCGCTACCATAGTTGTCGTCCACCGCTCTCATAGTTGTCGTCCACCGCTCCCATAGTTGTCGTCCACCACTCCCATAGTTGTCGTCCACCGCTACCATAGTTGTCGTCCACCGCTCCCATAGTTGTCGTCCACCGCTACCATAGTTGTCGTCCACCGCTCCCATAGTTGTCGTCCACCACTCCCATAGTTGTCGTCCACCACTCCCATAGTTGTCGTCCACCGCTCCCATAGTTGTCGTCCACCGCTCCCATAGTTGTCGTCCACCGCTCCCATAGTTGTCGTCCACCGCTCCCATAGTTGTCGTCCACCACTCCCATAGTTGTCGTCCACCGCTGCCATAGTTGTCGTCCACCGCTCCAAGTTTTTGGTGTCCACCGCTACCATAGTTGTCGTCCACCGCTCCCATAGTTGTCGTCCACCGCTACCATAGTTGTCGTCCACCACTCCCATAGTTGTCGTCCACCGCTCCCATAGTTGTCGTCCACCACTCCCATAGTTGTCGTCCACCGCTACCATAGTTGTCGTCCACCGCTCTCATAGTTGTCGTCCACCGCTCCCATAGTTGTCGTCCACCACTCCCATAGTTGTCGTCCACCGCTACCATAGTTGTCGTCCACCGCTCCCATAGTTGTCGTCCACCGCTACCATAGTTGTCGTCCACCGCTCCCATAGTTGTCGTCCACCACTCCCATAGTTGTCGTCCACCACTCCCATAGTTGTCGTCCACCGCTCCCATAGTTGTCGTCCACCGCTCCCATAGTTGTCGTCCACCGCTCCCATAGTTGTCGTCCACCACTCCCATAGTTGTCGTCCACCGCTGCCATAGTTGTCGTCCACCGCTCCAAGTTTTTGGTGTCCACCGCTACCATAGTTGTCGTCCACCGCTCCCATAGTTGTCGTCCACCGCTCCCATAGTTGTCGTCCACCACTCCCATAGTTGTCGTCCACCACTCCCATAGTTGTCGTCCACCGCTCCCATAGTTGTCGTCCACCGCTCCCATAGTTGTCGTCCACCGCTCCCATAGTTGTCGTCCACCACTCCCATAGTTGTCGTCCACCGCTACCATAGTTGTCGTCCACCGCTCCCATAGTTGTCGTCCACCGCTACCATAGTTGTCGTCCACCGCTACCATAGTTGTCGTCCACCGCTCCCATAGTTGTCGTCCACCGCTCCCATAGTTGTCGTCCACCGCTCCCATAGTTGTCGTCCACCGCTCCCATAGTTGTCGTCCACCGCTACCATAGTTGTCGTCCACCGCTCCCATAGGTGTCGTCCACCGCTCCCATAGTTGTCGTCCACCGCTACCATAGTTGTCGTCCACCGCTCCCAGAGTTGTCGTTCGTCCACCGCTCCCAGAGTTTTCATCCACCGCTCCCAAAGTTGTTGTCCACCGCTCCCATTTTTCAGTGTCCACTACTCACACAGTACTCTGAAATTAGTGATTTGTTCTCTAATGAGTTATGATTGGGAATAGGGAAGAAAACACAGATTCAAGAAACGTATTCTAAACCATTTTTAAAGAAAGGTTCAGCGATGCAAACAAAGACCGAGGAACGTGTCGAGAAACGTTGGATAGAGAGATGATCGGACAACCGACTCTTTCGGGCGAGGGAAGTGTGAAGAATGAATGTGTTCTGGGGCCACCTGGCAGAAACAGTGGGAAGGAGGGTGGAGATAGGGGCTGGGGGAAGGGTGGAAAGAGGGGCTGGGGAGAGGGTGGAGATAGGGGCTGGGGGAAGGGGTCATGCGATTTCCCGCGCGCGGGTAGGTCAAAACAGTTGTCCGGCGGTTCTCAGGTCGCCTCTTGTTGACGGTCATGACAAGAGGGCGAAAAACATCTATTTGCACTGAAAGAAGTTCGCAGTGCAAGAGCAGAAATAAGTGCAAGAATAGAAAAAGAATACAAGAAGAATTCAAGGAAAACAAGGGTTGGATACAGAGTAGAAAGATATAAGAATACAAAGAAACAGTTCTCATTTTCTTTATTCCTTCTCATACGTCTGTATTCAAGTGTCTTTTTTTTTTTAATAATAAATAGAGTTTAAAGCAAGTGGGAGGGATGGGTACCAATTTCAAAAAGCGTTCAGCTTGTTTTCCATGAACTTGTTCAGACCCATTATTTTTTGTTATTTCATTAGCGACGTCATAGTGGTGGACGATCGGGAGTGGTGGACGGGGGCCAGGCTATGATCACTCTGAAAGAAAAGATTGATTTAAGGAAATTCACGGAGTCACTTACTAAGCCCGGCCCAATAAGGGGCGTCCTAGTCGTGGTCGATGGGGAGTGGTGGACGGGGGGCCAAGCTATTATCACTCTGAAAGAGAAGATTGATTTGAGGAAATCATGGATTCACTCACCGAGCCCGGCCCAATAAGAGGCGTCCTAGTGGTGGACGATCGGGAGTGGTGGACGGGGGGCCAGGCTATTATTACTCTGAAAGAGAAGATTGGATTGAGGAAATCATGGATTCACTCACTAAGCCCGGCCCATTAGCGGCGTCCTAGTGGTGGACGATCGGGAGTGGTGGACGGGGGGCCAGGCTATTATCACTCTGAAAGAGAAGATTGATTTGAAGAAATCATGGATTCACTCACTAAGCCCGACCCAATAAGAGGCGTCCTAGTGGTGGACGATCGGTAGTGGTGGACGAAGGGCCAGGCTATTTCCACTCTGAAAGAGAAAATTGATTTGAAGAAATTCATGGAGTCACTCACCAAGCCCGGCCCAATAAGAGGCGTCCTAGTGGTACACGATCCGGAGTGGTGGACGGGGGGCCAGGCTATTTCCACTCTGAAAGAGAAAATTGATTTGAGGAAATTCATGGAGTCACTTACTAAGCCCGGCCCGATAAGGGGCTCCTAGTGGTGGACGAGGGGGAGTGGTGGACGATTGGGAGTGGTGGACAGGGGGGCCAGGCTATTTCCACTCTGAAAGAGAAGATTGATTTAAGGAAATTTATGGGTTCACTCACCAAGCCCGGCCCATTAGCGACGTCCTAGTGGTGGACGATCGGGAGTGGTGGACGGGGGGGGGGGGGCCAGGCTATTATCACTCTGAAAGAAAAGATTGATTTGAGGAAATTCATGGAGTCACTTACTAAGCCCGGCCCAATAAGAAGCGTCTTTGTGGTGTACGATGGGGAGTGGTGGACGGGGGGCCAGGCTATTATCACTCTGAAAGAGAAGATTGATTTGAAGAAATCATGGATTCACTCACTAAGCCCGGCCCATTAGCGGCGTCCTAGTGGTGGACGATCGGGAGTGGTGGACGGGGGGGGGCCAGGCTATTATCACTCTGAAAGAAAAGATTGATTTGAGGAAATTCATGGAGTCACTTACTAAGCCCGGCCCAATAAGAGGCATCCTAGTGGTAGACGATCGGGAGTGGTGGACGGGGGGCCAGGCTATTATCACTCTGAAAGAGAAGATTGATTTGAGGAAATCATGGATTCACTCACCAAGCCCGGCCCAATAAGAGGCGTCCTAGTGGTGGACGATCGGGAGTGGTGGACGGGGGGCCAGGCTATTATCACTCTGAAAGAGAAGATTGATTTGAGGAAATCATGGATTCACTCACTAAGCCCGGCCCAATAAGAGGCGTCCTAGTGGTGGACGATCCGGAGTGGTGGACGGGGGGCCAGGCTATTTCCACTCTGAAAGAGAAAATTTATTTGAGGAAATTCATGGAGTCACTTACTAAGCCCGGCCCGATAAGGGGCTCCTAGTGGTGGACGAGGGGGAGTGGTGGACGAGGGGCCAGGCTATTCCCACTCTGAAAGAGAAGATTGATTTGAAGAAATCATGGATTCACTCACTAAGCCCGACCCAATAAGAGGCGTCCTAGTGGTGGACGATCGGGAGTGGTGGACGATTGGGAGTGGTGGACAGGGGGGCCAGGCTATTATCACTCTGAAAGAGAAGATTGATTTGAGGAAATCATGAATTCACTCACCAAGCCCGGCCAAATAAGAGGCGTCCTAGTGGTGGACGATCGGGAGTGGTGGACGGGGGGCCAGGCTTTTTCCACTCTGAAAGAAAAGATTGATTTAAGGAAATTCATGGATTCACTCACCAAGCCCGGCCCAATAAAAGGCGTCCTAGTGGTGGACGATCGGGAGTGGTGGACGGGGGGCCAGGCTATTATCACTCTGAAAGAGAAGATTGATTTGAAGAAATCATGGATTCACTCACTAAGCCCGACCCAATAAGAGGCGTCCTAGTGGTGGACGATCGGGAGTGGTGGACGATTGGGAGTGGTGGACAGGGGGGCCAGGCTATTTCCACTCTGAAAGAGAAGATTGATTTAAGGAAATTCATGGGTTCACTCACCAAGCCCGGCCCATTAGCGACGTCCTAGTGGTGGACGATCGGGAGTGGTGGACGGGGGGGGGGGGGGGCAGGCTATTATCACTCTGAAAGAAAAGATTGATTTGAGGAAATTCATGGAGTCACTTACTAAGCCCGGCCCAATAAGAAGCGTCTTTGTGGTGTACGATGGGGAGTGGTGGACGGGGGGCCAGGCTATTATCACTCTGAAAGAGAAGATTGATTTGAGGAAATCATGGATTCACTCACTAAGCCCGGCCCATTAGCGGCGTCCTAGTGGTGGACGATCGGGAGTGGTGGACGGGGGGCCAGGCTATTATCACTCTGAAAGAAAAGATTGATTTAAGGAAACTCACGGAGTCACTTACTAAGCCCGGCCCGATAAGGGGCGTCCTAGTCGTGGTCGATGGGGAGTGGTGGACGGGGGGCCAGGCTATTATCACTCTGAAAGAGAAGATTGATTTGAGGAAATCATGGATTCACTCACCAAGCCCGGCCCAATAAGAGGCATCCTAGTGGTAGACGATCGGGAGTGGTGGACGGGGGGCCAGGCTATTATCACTCTGAAAGAGAAGATTGATCTGAGGAAATCATGGATTCACTCACCAAGCCCGGCCAGATAAGAGGCGTCCTAGTGGTGGACGATCGGGAGTGGTGGACGGGGGGCCAGGCTAATATCACTCTGAAAGAGAAGATTGATTTGAGGAAATCATGGATTCACTCACTAAGCCCGGCCCAATAAGAGGCGTCCTAGTGGTGGACGATCCGGAGTGGTGGACGGGGGGCCAGGCTATTTCCACTCTGAAAGAGAAAATTGATTTGAGGAAATTCATGGAGTCACTTACTAAGCCCGGCCCGATAAAGGGCTCCTAGTGGTGGACGATGGGGAGTGGTGGACGGGGGGCCAGGCTATTCCCACTCTGAAAGAGAAGATTGATTTGAAGAAATCGTGGATTCACTCACTAAGCCCGACCCAATAAGAGGCGTCCTAGTGGTGGACGATCGGGAGTGGTGGACGGGGGGGGGGGGGGCAGGCTATTATCACTCTGAAAGAAAAGAATGATTTGAGGAAATTTATGGAGTCACTTACTAAGCCCGGCCCGATAAAGGGCTCCTAGTGGTGTACGATGGGGAGTGGTGGACAGGGGAGCCAGGCTACTTTCACTCTGAAAGAGAAGATTGATTTGAGGAAATCATGGATTCACTCACCAAGCCCGGCCCAATAAGAGGCGTCCTAGTGGTGGACGATCGGGAGTGGTTGACGGGGGGCCAGGCTATTATCACTCTGAAAGAGAAGATTGATTTGAGGAAATTATGGATTCACTCACCAAGCCCGGCCCAATAAGAGGCGTCCTAGTGGTGGACGGGGGGCCAGGCTATTATCACTCTGAAAGAGAAGATTGATTTGAGGAAATCATGGATTCACTCACTAAGCCCGGCCCATTAGCGGCGTCCTAGTGGTGGACGATCGGGAGTGGTGGACGGGGGGGGCAGGCTATTATCACTCTGAAAAAAAAGATTGATTTGAGGAAATTCATGGAGTCACTTACTAAGCCCGGCCCAATAAGAAGCGTCTTTGTGGTGTACGATGGGGAGTGGTGGACGGGGGGCCAGGCTATTATCACTCTGAAAGAGAAAATTGATTTGAGGAAATTATGGATTCACTCACCAAGCCCGGCCCAATAAGAGGCGTCCTAGTGGTGGACGGGGGGCCAGGCTATTATCACTCTGAAAGAGAAGATTGATTTGAGGAAATCATGGATTCACTCACCAAGCCCGCCCCAATAAGAGGCGTCCTAGTGGTGGACGATGGGGAGTGGTGGACGGGGGGCCAGGCTATTCCCACTCTGAAAGAGAAGATTGATTTGAAGAAATCATGGATTCACTCACTAAGCCCGACCCAATAAGAGGCGTCCTAGTAGTGGACGATCGGGAGTGGTGGACGATTGGGAGTGGTGGACAGGGGGGCCAGGCTATTTCCACTCTGAAAGAGAAGATTGATTTAAGGAAATTCATGGAGTCACTCACCAAGCCCGGCCCAATAAGAGGCGTCCTAGTGGTGGACGATCGGGAGTGGTGGACGGGGGCCAGGCTATTTCCACTCTGTAGAGAAGATTGATTTGAAGAAATTCATGGAGTCACTCACCAAGCCCGGCCCAATAAGAGGCGTCCTAGTGGTGGACGATCGGTAGTGGTGGACGGGGGGGCCAAGCTATTTCCACTCTGAAAGAGAAGATTGATTTGAGGAAATCATGGATTCACCCACTTTTCATCCACCGCTCCCATAGTTGTCGTCCACCGCTCCCATAGTTGTCGTCCACCGCTCCCATAGTTGTCGTCCACCGCTCCCATAGTTGTCGTCCACCGCTCCCATAGTTGTCGTCCACCGCTCCCATAGTTGTTGTCCACCGCTACCAGAGTTGTCGTCACCGCTCCCATAGTTGTCGTCCACCGCTTCCATAGTTGTCGTCCACCGCTCCCAGAGTTTTCATCCACCGCTCCCAGAGTTGTCGTCCACCGCTGCCATAGTTGTCGTCCACCGCTCCAAGTTTTTGGTGTCCACCGCTCCCATAAAGAGGCGTCCTAGTGGTGGACGATTGGGAGTGGTGGACAGGAGGGCCAGGCTATTTCCACTCTGAAAGAGAAGATTGATTTGAGGAAATTCATGGATTCACTCACCAAGCCCGGCCCGATAAGAGGCTCCTAGTGGTGGACGGTGGGGAGTGGTGGACGGTGGGGAGTGGTGGACGGGGGGCCAGGCTATTCTCACTCTGAAAAAGAAGATTGATTTGAGGAAACATGGATTCACTCACTAAGCCCGGCCCAATAAGAGGCATCCTAGTGGTTGACGATTGGGAGTGGTGGACAGGAGGGCCAGGCTATTTCCACTCTGAAAGAGAAGATTGATTTGAGGAAATTCATGGATTCACTCACCAAGCCCGGCCCGATAAGAGGCTCCTAGTGGTGGACGGTGAGGAGTGGTGGACAGGGGAGCCAGGCTTTTTCCACCCTAAAAGAGAATATTGATTTGAGGAAATTCATGGAGTCACTTACTAAGCCCGGCCCGATAAGAGGCTCCTAGTGGTGGACGGTGGGGAGTGGTGGACGGTGGGGAGTGGTGGACGGTGGGGAGTGGTGGACGATGGGGAGTGGTGGACGTGGGGCCAGGCTATTCTCACTCTGAAAAAGAAGATTGATTTGAGGAAATCATGGATTCACTCACCAAGCCCGGCCCAATAAGAGGCGTCCTAGTGGTGGACGATCGGGAGTGGTGGACGGGGGGCCAGGCTATTATCACTCTGAAAGAGAAGATTGATTTGAGGAAATCATGGATTCACTCACTAAGCCCGACCCATTAGCGACGTCCTAGTGGTGGACGATCGGGAGTGGTGGACGGGGGGCCAGGCTATTATCACTCTGATAGAGAAAACTGATTTGAGGAAATTCATGGAGTCACTTACTAAGCCCGGCCCGATGAGAGGGTCCTAGTGGTGGACGATGGGGAGTGGTGGACGGTGAGGAGTGGTGGACGATGGGGAGTGGTGGACGGGGGGCCAGGCTATTCTCACTCTGAAAAAGAAGATTGATTTGAGGAAATCATGGATTCACTCACCAAGCCCGGCCCAATAAGAGGCGTCCTAGTGGTGGACGATGGGGAGTGGTGGACAGGGGAGCCAGGTTTTTCCACTCTGAAAGAGAATATTGATTTGAGGAAATTCATGGAGTCACTTACTAAGCCCGGCCCGATAAGAGGCTCCTAGTGGTGGACGATGGGGAGTGGTGGACAGGGGAGCCAGGCTACTTTCACTCTGAAAGAGAAGATTGATTTGAGGAACTTCATGGAGTCACTCACCAAGCCCGGCCCAATAAGAGGCGTCCTAGTGGTGGACGATCGAGAGTGGTGGACGGGGGGCCAGGCTATTCTCCCATAGTTGTCGTCCACCGCTCCCATAGTTGTCGTCCACCGCTACCATAGTTGTCGTCCACCGCTCCCATTGTTGTCGTCCACCGCTCCCATAGTTGTCGTCCACCGCTCCCATAGTTGTCGTCCACCGCTCCCATAGTTGTCGTCCACCGCTCCAAGTTTTTGGTGTCCACCGCTCCCATAGTTGTCGTCCACCGCTCCCATAGTTGTCGTCCACCGCTCCCATAGTTGTCGTCCACCGCTCCCATAGTGGTCGTCCACCGCTCCCATAGTTGTCGTCCACCGCTCCCATAGTTGTCGTCCACGGCTCCCATAGTTGTCGTCCACCGCTCCCATAGTTGTCGTTCGTCCACCGCTCCCAGAGTTGTCGTCCACCGCTCCCAGAGTTGTCGTCCACCGCTCCCAGAGTTGTCGTCCACCGCTCCCATAGTTGTCGTTCGTCCACCGCTCCCAGAGTTGTCGTCCACCGCTCCCATAGTTGTCGTCCACCGCTCCCATAGTTGTCGTCCACCGCTCCCAGAGTTGTCGTCCACCGCTCCCAGAGTTGTCGTCCACCGCTCCCATAGTTGTCGTTCGTCCACCGCTCCCATAGTTGTCGTCCACCGCTCCCATAGTTGTCGTCCACCGCTCCCATAGTTGTCGTCCACCGCTCCTAGAGTTGTCGTCCACCGCTCCCATAGTTGTCGTTCGTCCACCGCTCCCATAGTTGTCGTTCGTCCACCGCTCCCAGAGTTGTCGTCCACCGCTCCCATAGTGGTCGTCCACCGCTCCCATAGTTGTCGTCCACCGCTCCCATAGTTGTCGTCCACCGCTCCCATAGTTGTCGTCCACCGCTCCCATAGTTGTCGTCTACCGCTCCCATAGTTGTCGTCCACCGCTCCCATAGTTGTCGTCCACCGCTTCCATAGTTGTCGTCCACCGCTCCCATAGTTGTCGTCCACCGCTCCCATAGTTGTCGTTCGTCCACCGCTCCCAGAGTTGTCGTCCACCGCTCCCATAGTTGTCGTTCGTCCACCGCTCCCATAGTTGTCGTTCGTCCACCGCTCCCAGAGTTGTCGTCCACCGCTCCCAGAGTTGTCGTCCACCGCTCCCATAGTGGTCGTCCACCGCTCCCATAGTTGTCGTCCACCGCTCCCATAGTTGTCGTCCACCGCTCCCATAGTTGTCGTCCACCGCTCCCATAGTTGTCGTTCGTCCACCGCTCCCAGAGTTGTCGTCCACCGCTCCCATAGTTGTCGTTCGTCCACCGCTCCCAGAGTTGTCGTCCACCGCTCCCATAGTGGTCGTCCACCGCTCCCATAGTTGTCGTCCACCGCTGCAAGTTTTTGGTGTCCACCGCTCCCATAGTTGTCGTCCACCGCTCCCATAGTGGTCGTCCACCGCTCCCATAGTTGTCGTCCACCGCTCCCATAGTTGTCGTCCACCGCTCCCATAGTTGTCGTCCACCGCTCCCATAGTTGTCGTCCACCGCTCCCATAGTTGTCGTCCACCGCTCCCATAGTGGTCGTCCACCGCTCCCATAGTTGTCGTCCACCGCTCCCATAGTTGTCGTCCACCGCTCCCATAGTTGTCGTCCACCGCTCCCAGAGTTGTCGTCCACCGCTCCCATAGTTGTCGTTCGTCTACCGCTCCCAGAGTTGTCGTCCACCGCTCCCATAGTGGTCGTCCACCGCTCCCATAGTTGTCGTCCACCGCTCCCATAGTTGTCGTCCACCGCTCCCATAGTTGTCGTCCACCGCTCCCATAGTTGTCGTCCACCGCTCCCAGAGTTGTCGTCCACCGCTCCCATAGTTGTCGTTCGTCCACCGCTCCCAGAGTTGTCGTCCACCGCTCCCATAGTGGTCGTCCACCGCTCCCATAGTTGTCGTCCACCGCTCCCATAGTTGTCGTCCACCGCTCCCATAGTTGTCGTCCACCGCTCCCATAGTTGTCGTCCACCGCTTCCATAGTTGTCGTCCACCGCTCCCATAGTTGTCGTCCACCGCTCCCATAGTTGTCGTCCACCGCTCCTATAGTTGCCGTCCACCGCTCCCAGAGTTGTCGTTCGTCCACCGCTCCCAGAGTTTTCATCCACCGCTTCCATTTTTTAGTGTCCACTACTCACACAGTACTCTGAAATTAGTGATTTGTTCTCTAATAAGTTAGGATTGGGAGTAGGGAAGAAAACACAGATTCAAGAAACGTATTCTAAACCATTCTTCCAGAAAGGTTTAGCGATGCAAAGAAAGACCGAAAAACGTGTCGAGAAACGTTGGATAGAGAGATGATCGGACAACCGACTCTTTCGGGCGAGGGAAGTGTGAAGAATGAATATGTTCTGGGGCCACCTGGCAGAAACAGTGGGAGGGAGGGTGGAGATAGGGGCTGGGGGAAGGGTGGAAAGAGGGGCTGGGGGGAGGGTGGAGATAGGGGCTGGGGGAAGGGGTCATGCGATTTCCCGCGCGCGGGTAGGTCAAAACAGTTGTCCGGCGGTTCTCAGGTCGCCTCTTGTTGACGGTCATGACAAGAGGGCGAAAAACATCTATTTGCACTAAAAGAAGTTTGTAGTGCAGGAGCAGAAATAAGTGCAAGGATAGAAAAAGAATACAAGAAGAATTCAAGGAAAACAAGGCTTGGATACAGAGTACAAAGATAGAAGAATACAAAGAAACAGTTCTCATTTTCTTTATGCCTTCTCATACGTCTGTATTCAAGTGTCTTTTTTTGAATAATAAATAGAGTTTGAAGCAAGTGGGAGGGATGGGTACCAATTTCAAAAAGCGTTCAGTTTGTTTTCCATGAACTTGTTCAGACCCATTATTCTTTGTTATTTCAGCTTCGAAACTGTTTTAATACGGTCCGCGTCCTTTTTTTTTAGCAAAACAGCTATTTACAAGGCAAAAAAGCAGAAAAAAAACAAAAAAGAGATAAATACGGCGGAAACAATATGCACATCGTACTCAACAAACTTTGAAGCCGGAACACTGGATTCTCGTTCGTCGTGAGACTCGAAAAGAAGGCGAGGCTGCGGTCTGCACGTTTCTCATGCGCCTATAATATATGTTTTTGTTAAAGACTTGGAAAATGCTATTTGTGTTCTGTTTGATGAAATGGGATATTCCCTGGTTCTTTTCTTACCAAAAACCCATTCTCCTTCGCTACGACACTTGCCTTTCATTTCTTGTATTGTATGGTAATCTTCGAAGTCTGTGTTCTGGATGAATTATGCTCTCCTGCGAATCATGGGAAAACAATGGTATCATCTGCAATTCGCTGTGGTGAAGAGTGTTTCGATTATCACGCAAGGTTTTCTGAAGGTGACTCTTCCTAGGTTATCAGTTTTTTTCCGTCTGAATAACGTTCAAATTCAGTTTGAAAATTTCATTTTAGGTCTGAATCATTGAATGTCTGATCTCAACATCTTCAGAAGGTCTTCTGCATTTTCGACGATTCTGTAATGACTTCTGATTCCGAAATGCTCATCAGAATTGAATTCGTCTCGGAATTCTGATCAGATTCATATAAATAACATCCCCGTTATCTTTCAAATGAAGATTGTAACCATGGTTACTCGGAGCATCTAAGTTTGCGGCCCCCCTCCATCTTATCATAGCCATAAAGTCCTATGAGCTTTTGAGGGCATGTGGTGTAGTGGTTAACACACTCCGAAGTCGAATTGTATTCCCCAAACAAGTAACGCTTTATATCGGCAACGGAGAACCGCGAGTTCGAATCCCGCCATGTCCAAAAATTTTTTATGGTCCCTGTGACCAGTTAACGCCCAAAAACCGTCGAAAAAAAAATTTCGCAAGTTCGATGACTGATGATTGTCTGTCTTTTTTTCGTGCCTTTTTATCTTGTTTTCCTCTGTCTTTGCCTATGCCACGGTCCACTGAAGTACATCCGAGCAACACCGACCACATTGAATCCCTGGAATGGTCAGAAATTGGTTTGTGGAAGAGGCTGTTCAGTACATCTTTAAAATAGTTTATTTGACATGGGGAAAAAATTAATCTGCAGTTGGGTAAATGCATAATTCGGGCCAATTGAGGCGTCCTAGTGTTACACAATCGGGAGTGGTTGACGGGGGGGGGGGGGCCAGGCTTTTTCCACTCTGAAAGAAAAGATTGATTCGAGGAAATTCATGGAGTCACTTACTAAGCCCGGCCCATTAGCGGCGTCCTAGTGGTGGACGATTGGGAGTGGTGGACAGGGGGGCCAGGCTATTTCCTCTCTGAAAGAAAAGATTGATTTATGGAAATTCATGGAGTCACTTACTAAGCCCGGCCCGATAAGAGGCTCCTAGTGGTGGACGGTGGGGAGTGGTGGACGGTGGGGAGTGGTGGACGATGGGGAGTGGTGGACGATGGGGAGTGGTGGACGGGGGGCCAGGCTATTCTCACTCTGAAAAAGAAGATTGATTTGAGGAAATCATGGATTCACTCACCAAGCCCGGCCCAACAAGAGGCGTCCTAGTGGTGGACGATGGGGAGTGGTGGACAGGGCAGCCAGGCTTTTTCCACTCTGAGAGAGAATATTGATTTGAGGAAATTCATGGAGTCACTTACTAAGCCCGGCCCGATAAGAGGCTCCTAGTGGTGGACGGTGGGGAGTGGTGGACGGTGGGGAGTGGTGGACGATGGGGAGTGGTGGACGATGGGGAGTGGTGGACGGGGGGCCAGGCTATTCTCACTCTGAAAAAGAAGATTGATTTGAGGAAATCATGGAGTCACTCACCAAGCCCGGCCCAACAAGAGGCGTCCTAGTGGTGGACGATGGGGAGTGGTGGACAGGGGAGCCAGGCTTTTTCCACTCTGAAAGAGAATATTGATTTGAGGAAATTCATGGAGTCACTCACTAAGCCCGGCCCGATAAGAGGCTCCTAGTGGTGAACGGTGGGGAGTGGTGGACGGTGGGGAGTGGTGGACGATGGGGAGTGGTGGACGGGGGGCCAGGCTATTCTCACTCTGAAAAAGAAGATTGATTTGAGGAAATCATGGAGTCACTCACCAAGCCACGCCCAACAAGAGGCGTCCTAGTGGTGGACGATGGGGAGTGGTGGACAGGGGAGCCAGGCTTTTTCCACTCTGAAAGAGAATATTGATTTGAGGAAATTCAAGGAGTCACTTACTAAGCCCGGCCCGATAAGAGGCTCCTAGTGGTGAACGGTGGGGAGTGGTGGACGGTGGGGAGTGGTGGACGATGGGGAGTGGTGGACGGGGGGCCAGGCTATTCTCCCTCTGAAAAAGAAGATTGATTTGAGGAAATCATGGAGTCACTCACCAAGCCACGCCCAACAAGAGGCGTCCTAGTGGTGGACGATGGGGAGTGGTGGACAGGGGAGCCAGGCTTTTTCCACTCTGAAAGAGAATATTGATTTGAGGAAATTCAAGGAGTCACTTACTAAGCCCGGCCCGATAAGAGGCTCCTAGTGGTGAACGGTGGGGAGTGGTGGACGGTGGGGAGTGGTGGACGATGGGGAGTGGTGGACGGGGGGCCAGGCTATTCTCACTCTGAAAAAGAAGATTGATTTGAGGAAATCATGGAGTCACTCACCAAGCCCGGCCCAACAAGAGGCGTCCTAGTGGTGGACGATGGGGAGTGGTGGACAGGGCAGCCAGGCTTTTTCCACTCTGAGAGAGAATATTGATTTGAAAAAATTCATGGAGTCACTTACTAAGCCCGGCCCGATAAGAGGCGTCCTAGTGGTGAACGATCGGGAGTGGTGGACGGGGGGCCTGGCTATTTCCACTCTGAAAGAGAAAATTGATTTGAGGAAATTCATGGAGTCACTTACTAAGCCCGGCCCGATAAGGGGCTCCTAGTGGTGGACGAGGGGGGGGTGGTGGACGAGGGGCCAGGCTATTCCCACTCTGAAAGAGAAGATTGATTTGAAGAAATCATGGATTCACTCACTAAGCCCGACCCAATAAGAGGCGTCCTAGTGGTGGACGATCGGGAGTGGTGGACGGGGGGGCCAAGCTTGTTCCACTCTGAAAGAGAAGATTGATTTGAGGAAATAATGGATTCACCCACTTTTCATCCACCGCTCCCATAGTTGTCGTCCACCGCTCCCATAGTTGTCGTCCACCACTCCCATAGTTGTCGTCCACCACTCCCATAGTTGTCGTCCACCGCTACCATAGTTGTCGTCCACCGCTCTCATAGTTGTCGTCCACCGCTCCCATAGTTGTCGTCCACCACTCCCATAGTTGTCGTCCACCGCTACCATAGTTGTCGTCCACCGCTCCCATAGTTGTCGTCCACCACTCCCATAGTTGTCGTCCACCACTCCCATAGTTGTCGTCCACCGCTCCCATAGTTGTCGTCCACCGCTCCCATAGTTGTCGTCCACCGCTCCCATAGTTGTCGTCCACCACTCCCATAGTTGTCGTCCACCGCTGCCATAGTTGTCGTCCACCGCTCCAAGTTTTTGGTGTCCACCGCTACCATAGTTGTCGTCCACCGCTCCCATAGTTGTCGTCCACCGCTCCCATAGTTGTCGTCCACCACTCCCATAGTTGTCGTCCACCACTCCCATAGTTGTCGTCCACCACTCCCATAGTTGTCGTCCACCGCTCCCATAGTTGTCGTCCACCGCTCCCATAGTTGTCGTCCACCGCTCCCATAGTTGTCGTCCACCACTCCCATAGTTGTCGTCCACCGCTACCATAGTTGTCGTCCACCGCTCCCATAGTTGTCGTCCACCGCTACCATAGTTGTCGTCCACCGCTACCATAGTTGTCGTCCACCGCTCCCATAGTTGTCGTCCACCGCTCCCATAGTTGTCGTCCACCGCTACCATAGTTGTCGTCCACCGCTCCCATAGGTGTCGTCCACCGCTCCCATAGTTGTCGTCCACCGCTACCCTAGTTGTCGTCCACCGCTCCCAGAGTTGTCGTTCGTCCACCGCTCCCAGAGTTTTCATCCACCGCTACCACAGTTGTCGTCCACCGCCACCATAGTTGTCGTCCACCGCTCCCAGAGTTGTCGTTCGTCCACCGCTCCCAGAGTTTTCATCCACCGCTCCCAAAGTTGTTGTCCACCGCTCCCATTTTTCAGTGTCCACTACTCACACAGTACTCTGAAATTAGTGATTTGTTCTCTAATGAGTTATGATTGGGAATAGGGAAGAAAACACAGATTCAAGAAACGTATTCTAAACCATTTTTAAAGAAAGGTTCAGCGATGCAAACAAAGACCGAGGAACGTGTCGAGAAACGTTGGATAGAGAGATGATCGGACAACCGACTCTTTCGGGCGAGGGAAGTGTGAAGAATGAATGTGTTCTGGGGCCACCTGGCAGAAACAGTGGGAAGGAGGGTGGAGATAGGGGCTGGGGGAAGGGTGGAAAGAGGGGCTGGGGGGAGGGTGGAGATAGGGGCTGGGGGAAGGGGTCATGCGATTTCCCGCGCGCGGGTAGGTCAAAACAGTTGTCCGGCGGTTCTCAGGTCGCCTCTTGTTGACGGTCATGACAAGAGGGCGAAAAACATCTATTTGCACTGAAAGAAGTTCGCAGTGCAAGAGCAGAAATAAGTGCAAGAATAGAAAAAGAATACAAGAAGAATTCAAGGAAAACAAGGGTTGGATACAGAGTAGAAAGATATAAGAATACAAAGAAACAGTTCTCATTTTCTTTATTCCTTCTCATACGTCTGTATTCAAGTGTCTTTTTTTTTAAATAATAAATAGAGTTTAAAGCAAGTGGGAGGGATGGGTACCAATTTCAAAAAGCGTTCAGCTTGTTTTCCATGAACTTGTTCAGACCCATTATTCTTTGTTATTTCATTAGCGACGTCATAGTGGTGGACGATCGGGAGTGGTGGACGGGGGCCAGGCTATTATCACTCTGAAAGAAAAGATTGATTTAAGGAAATTCACGGAGTCACTTACTAAGCCCGGCCCGATAAGGGGCGTCCTAGTCGTGGTCGATGGGGAGTGGTGGACGGGGGGCCAAGCTATTATCACTCTGAAAGAGAAGATTGATTTGAGGAAATCATGGATTCACTCACCGAGCCCGGCCCAATAAGAGGCGTCCTAGTGGTGGACGATCGGGAGTGGTGGACGGGGGGCCAGGCTATTATCACTCTGAAAGAGAAGATTGATTTGAGGAAATCATGGATTCACTCACTAAGCCCGGCCCATTAGCGGCGTCCTAGTGGTGGACGATTGGGAGTGGTGGACGGGGGGCCAGGCTATTATCACTCTGAAAGAGAAGATTGAATTGAGGAAATCATGGATTCACTCACTAAGCCCGGCCCATTAGCGGCGTCCTAGTGGTGGACGATCAGGAGTGGTGGACGGGGGGCCAGGCTTTTTCCACTCTGAAAGAAAAGATTGATTTAAGGAAATTCATGGAGTCACTCACCAAGCCCGCCCCAATAAGAGGCGTCCTAGTGGTGGACGATGGGGAGTGGTGGACGGGGGGCCAGGCTAATCCCACTCTGAAAGAGAAGATTGATTTGAAGAAATCATGGATTCACTCACTAAGCCCGACCCAATAAGAGGCGTCCTAGTGGTGGACGATCGGGAGTGGTGGACGATTGGGAGTGGTGGACGGGTGGCCAGGCTATTATCACTCTGAAAGAGAAGATTGATTTGAGGAAATCATGAATTCACTCACCAAGCCCGGCCCAATAAGAGGCGTCCTAGTGGTGGACGATCGGGAGTGGTGGACGGGGGGCCAGGCTATTATCACTCTGAAAGAGAAGATTGATTTGAGAAAATCATGGATTCACTCACTATGCCCGGCCCATTAGCGGCGTCCTAGTGGTGGACGATCGGGAGTGGTGGACGGGGGGCCAGGCTTTTTCCACTCTGAAAGAAAAGATTGATTTAAGGAAATTCATGGATTCACTCACCAAGCCCGGCACAATAAAAGGCGTCCTAGTGGTGGACGATCGGGAGTGGTGGACGGGGGGCCAGGCTATTATCACTCTGAAAGAGAAGATTGATTTGAAGAAATCATGGATTCACTCACTAAGCCCGACCCAATAAGAGGCGTCCTAGTGGTGGACGATCGGTAGTGGTGGACGAAGGGCCAGGCTATTTCCACTCTGAAAGAGAAAATTGATTTGAAGAAATTCATGGAGTCACTCACCAAGCCCGGCCCAATAAGAGGCGTCCTAGTGGTACACGATCCGGAGTGGTGGACGGGGGGCCAGGCTATTTCCACTCTGAAAGAGAAAATTGATTTGAGGAAATTCATGGAGTCACTTACTAAGCCCGGCCCGATAAGGGGCTCCTAGTGGTGGACGAGGGGGAGTGGTGGACGATTGGGAGTGGTGGACAGGGGGGCCAGGCTATTTCCACTCTGAAAGAGAAGATTGATTTAAGGAAATTTATGGGTTCACTCACCAAGCCCGGCCCATTAGCGACGTCCTAGTGGTGGACGATCGGGAGTGGTGGACGGGGGGGGGGCCAGGCTATTATCACTCTGAAAGAAAAGATTGATTTGAGGAAATTCATGGAGTCACTTACTAAGCCCGGCCCAATAAGAAGCGTCTTTGTGGTGTACGATGGGGAGTGGTGGACGGGGGGCCAGGCTATTATCACTCTGAAAGAGAAGATTGGTTTGAAGAAATCATGGATTCACTCACTAAGCCCGGCCCATTAGCGGCGTCCTAGTGGTGGACGATCGGGAGTGGTGGACGGGAGGCCAGGCTATTATCACTCTGAAAGAAAAGATTGATTTAAGGAAATTCACGGAGTCACTTACTAAGCCCGGCCCGATAAGGGGCGTCCTAGTCGTGGTCGATGGGGAGTGGTGGACGGGGGGCCAGGCTATTATCACTCTGAAAGAGAAGATTGATTTGAGGAAATCATGGATTCACTCACCAAGCCCGGCCCAATAAGAGGCATCCTAGTGGTAGACGATCGGGAGTGGTGGACGGGGGGCCAGGCTATTATCACTCTGAAAGAGAAGATTGATTTGAGGAAATCATGGATTCACTCACCAAGCCCGGCCCAATAAGAGGCGTCCTAGTGGTGGACGATCGGGAGTGGTGGACGGGGGGCCAGGCTATTATCACTCTGAAAGAGAAGATTGATTTGAGGAAATCATGGATTCACTCACTAAGCCCGGCCCAATAAGAGGCGTCCTAGTGGTGGACGATCCGGAGTGGTGGACGGGGGGCCAGGCTATTTCCACTCTGAAAGAGAAAATTTATTTGAGGAAATTCATGGAGTCACTTACTAAGCCCGGCCCGATAAAGGGCTCCTAGTGGTGGACGATGGGGAGTGGTGGACGGGGGGCCAGGCTATTCCCACTCTGAAAGAGAAGATTGATTTGAAGAAATCATGGATTCACTCACTAAGCCCGACCCAATAAAAGGCGTCCTAGTGGTGGACGATCCGGAGTGGTGGACGGGGGGCCAGGCTATTTCCACTCTGAAAGAGAAAATTGATTTGAGGAAATTCATGGAGTCACTTACTAAGCCCGGCCCGATAAGGGGCTCCTAGTGGTGGACGAGGGGGAGTGGTGGACGAGGGGCCAGGCTATTCCCACTCTGAAAGAGAAGATTGATTTGAAGAAATCATGGATTCACTCACTAAGCCCGACCCAATAAGAGGCGTCCTAGTGGTGGACGATCGGGAGTGGTGGACGATTGGGAGTGGTGGACAGGGGGGCCAGGCTATTTCCACTCTGAAAGAGAAGATTGATTTAAGGAAATTCATGGGTTCACTCACCAAGCCCGGCCCATTAGCGACGTCCTAGTGGTGGACGATCGGGAGTGGTGGACGGGGGGGGGGGCAGGCTATTATCACTCTGAAAGAAAAGATTGATTTGAGGAAATTCATGGAGTCACTTACTAAGCCCGGCCCAATAAGAAGCGTCTTTGTGGTGTACGATGGGGAGTGGTGGACGGGGGCCCAGGCTATTATCACTCTGAAAGAGAAGATTGATTTGAGGAAATCATGGATTCACTCACCAAGCCCGGCCCAATAAGAGGCATCCTAGTGGTAGACGATCGGGAGTGGTGGACGGGGGGCCAGGCTATTATCACTCTGAAAGAGAAGATTGATTTGAGGAAATCATGGATTCACTCACCAAGCCCGGCCAGATAAGAGGCGTCCTAGTGGTGGACGATCGGGAGTGGTGGACGGGGGGCCAGGCTAATATCACTCTGAAAGAGAAGATTGATTTGAGGAAATCATGGATTCACTCACTAAGCCCGGCCCAATAAGAGGCGTCCTAGTGGTGGACGATCCGGAGTGGTGGACGGGGGGCCAGGCTATTTCCACTCTGAAAGAGAAAATTGATTTGAGGAAATTCATGGAGTCACTTACTAAGCCCGGCCCGATAAAGGGCTCCTAGTGGTGGACGATGGGGAGTGGTGGACGGGGGGCCAGGCTATTCCCACTCTGAAAGAGAAGATTGATTTGAAGAAATCGTGGATTCACTCACTAAGCCCGACCCAATAAGAGGCGTCCTAGTGGTGGACGATCGGGAGTGGTGGACGGGGGGGGGGGCAGGCTATTATCACTCTGAAAGAAAAGAATGATTTGAGGAAATTTATGGAGTCACTTACTAAGCCCGGCCCAATAAGAAGCGTCTTTGTGGTGTACGATGGGGAGTGGTGGACAGGGGAGCCAGGCTACTTTCACTCTGAAAGAGAAGATTGATTTGAGGGAATCATGGATTCACTCACCAAGCCCGGCCCAATAAGAGGCGTCCTAGTGGTGGACGATCGGGAGTGGTTGACGGGGGGCCAGGCTATTATCACTCTGAAAGAGAAGATTGATTTAAGGAAATTCATGGAGTCACTCACTAAGCCCGGCCCATTAGCGGCGTCCTAGTGGTGGACGATCGGGAGTGGTGGACGGGGGGGCAGGCTATTATCACTCTGAAAGAAAAGAATGATTTGAGGAAATTTATGGAGTCACTTACTAAGCCCGGCCCAATAAGAAGCGTCTTTGTGGTGTACGATGGGGAGTGGTGGACAGGGGAGCCAGGCTACTTTCACTCTGAAAGAGAAGATTGATTTGAGGGAATCATGGATTCACTCACCAAGCCCGGCCCAATAAGAGGCGTCCTAGTGGTGGACGATCGGGAGTGGTTGACGGGGGGCCAGGCTATTATCACTCTGAAAGAGAAGATTGATTTAAGGAAATTCATGGAGTCACTCACCAAGCCCGCCCCAATAAGAGGCGTCCTAGTGGTGGACGATGGGGAGTGGTGGACGGGGGGCCAGGCTATTCCCACTCTGAAAGAGAAGATTGATTTGAAGAAATCATGGATTCACTCACTAAGCCCGACCCAATAAGAGGCGTCCTAGTGGTGGACGATCGGGAGTGGTGGACGATTGGGAGTGGTGGACAGGGGGGCCAGGCTATTTCCACTCTGAAAGAGAAGATTGATTTAAGGAAATTCATGGAGTCACTCACCAAGCCCGGCCCAATAAGAGGCGTCCTAGTGGTGGACGATCGGTAGTGGTGGACGGGGGGGGCCAAGCTATTTCCACTCTGAAAGAGAAGATTGATTTGAGGAAATCATGGATTCACCCACTTTTCATCCACCGCTCCCATAGTTGTCGTCCACCGCTCCCATAGTTGTCGTCCACCGCTCCCATAGTTGTCGTCCACCGCTCCCATAGTTGTCGTCCACCGCTCCCATAGTTGTTGTCCACCGCTACCAGAGTTGTCGTCCACCGCTCCCATAGTTGTCGTCCACCGCTTCCATAGTTGTCGTCCACCGCTCCCAGAGTTTTCATCCACCGCTCCCAGAGTTGTCGTCCACCGCTGCCATAGTTGTCGTCCACCGCTCCAAGTTTTTGGTGTCCACCGCTCCCATAAAGAGGCGTCCTAGTGGTGGACGATTGGGAGTGGTGGACAGGAGGGCCAGGCTATTTCCACTCTGAAAGAGAAGATTGATTTGAGGAAATTCATGGATTCACTCACCAAGCCCGGCCCGATAAGAGGCTCCTAGTGGTGGACGGTGGGGAGTGGTGGACGGTGGGGAGTGGTGGACGGGGGGCCAGGCTATTCTCACTCTGAAAAAGAAGATTGATTTGAGGAAACATGGATTCACTCACTAAGCCCGGCCCAATAAGAGGCGTCCTAGTGGTTGACGATTGGGAGTGGTGGACAGGAGGGCCAGGCTATTTCCACTCTGAAAGAGAAGATTGATTTGAGGAAATTAATGGATTCACTCACCAAGCCCGGCCCGATAAGAGGCTCCTAGTGGTGGACGGTGAGGAGTGGTGGACAGGGGAGCCAGGCTTTTTCCACCCTGAAAGAGAATATTGATTTGAGGAAATTCATGGAGTCACTTACTAAGCCCGGCCCGATAAGAGGCTCCTAGTGGTGGACGGTGGGGAGTGGTGGACGGTGGGGAGTGGTGGACGATGGGGAGTGGTGGACGATGGGGAGTGGTGGACGTGGGGCCAGGCTATTCTCACTCTGAAAAAGAAGATTGATTTGAGGAAATCATGGATTCACTCACCAAGCCCGGCCCAATAAGAGGCGTCCTAGTGGTGGACGATGGGGAGTGGTGGACAGGGGAGCCAGGCTTTTTCCACTCTGAAAGAGAATATTGATTTGAGGAAATTCATGGAGTCACTTACTAAGCCCGGCCCGATAAGAGGCTCCTAGTGGTGGACGGTGGGGAGTGGTGGACGGGGGGCCAGGCTATTCTCACTCTGAAAAAGAAGATTGATTTGAGGAAATTCATGGAGTCACTTACTAAGCCCGGCCCGATAAGAGGCTCCTAGTGGTGGACGATGGGGAGTGGTGGACAGGGGAGCCAGGCTACTTTCACTCTGAAAGAGAAGATTGATTTGAGGAACTTCATGGAGTCACTCACCAAGCCCGGCCCAATAAGAGGCGTCCTAGTGGTGGACGATCGAGAGTGGTGGACGGGGGGCCAGGCTATTCTCCCATAGTTGTCGTCCACCGCTCCCATAGTTGTCGTCCACCGCTCCCATAGTTGTCGTCCACCGCTCCCATAGTTGTCGTCCACCGCTACCATAGTTGTCGTCCACCGCTCCCATAGTTGTCGTCCACCGCTCCCATAGTTGTCGTCCACCGCTACCATAGTTGTCGTCCACCGCTACCATAGTTGTCGTCCACCGCTCCCATAGTTGTCGTCCACCGCTCCCATAGTTGTCGTCCACCGCTCCCATAGTTGTCGTCCACCGCTCCCATAGTTGTCGTCCACCGCTACCATAGTTGTCGTCCACCGCTTCCATAGGTGTCGTCCACCGCTCCCATAGTTGTCGTCCACCGATCGGGAGTGGTGGACGGGGGCCAGGCTATTATCACTCTGAAAGAAAAGATTGATTTAAGGAAATTCACGGAGTCACTTACTAAGCCCGGCCCGATAAGGGGCGTCCTAGTCGTGGTCGATGGGGAGTGGTGGACGGGGGGCCAAGCTATTATCACTCTGAAAGAGAAGATTGATTTGAGGAAATCATGGATTCACTCACCGAGCCCGGCCCAATAAGAGGCGTCCTAGTGGTGGACGATCGGGAGTGGTGGACGGGGGGCCAGGCTATTATCACTCTGAAAGAGAAGATTGAATTGAGGAAATCATGGATTCACTCACTAAGCCCGGCCCATTAGCGGCGTCTTAGTGGTGGACGATCGGGAGTGGTGGACGGGGGGCCAGGCTATTATCACTCTGAAAGAGAAGATTGAATTGAGGAAATCATAGATTCACTCACTAAGCCCGGCCCATTAGCGGCGTCCTAGTGGTGGACGATCGGGAGTGGTGGACGGGGGGCCAGGCTATTATCACTCTGAAAGAGAAGATTGAATTGAGGAAATCATGGATTCACTCACTAAGCCCGGCCCATTAGCGGCGTCCTAGTGGTGGACGATCAGGAGTGGTGGACGGGGGGCCAGGCTATTATCACTCTGAAAGAGAAGATTGATTTGAGGAAATCATGGATTCACTCACTAAGCCCGGCCCATTAGCGGCGTCCTAGTGGTGGACGATCGGGAGTGGTGGACGGGGGGCCAGGCTATTATCACTCTGAAAGAGAAGATTGAATTGAGGAAATCATGGATTCACTCACTAAGCCCGGCCCATTAGCGGCGTCCTAGTGGTGGACGATCAGGAGTGGTGGACGGGGGGCCAGGCTATTATCACTCTGAAAGAGAAGATTGATTTGAGGAAATCATGGATTCACTCACTAAGCCCGGCCCATTAGCGGCGTCTTAGTGGTGGACGATCGGGAGTGGTGGACGGGGGGCCAGGCTATTATCACTCTGAAAGAGAAGATTGAATTGAGGAAATCATGGATTCACTCACTAAGCCCGGCCCATTAGCGGCGTCCTAGTGGTGGACGATCGGGAGTGGTGGACGGGGGGCCAGGCTATTATCACTCTGAAAGAGAAGATTGAATTGAGGAAATCATGGATTCACTCACTAAGCCCGGCCCATTAGCGGCGTCCTAGTGGTGGACGATCAGGAGTGGTGGACGGGGGGCCAGGCTATTATCACTCTGAAAGAGAAGATTGATTTGAGGAAATCATGGATTCACTCACTAAGCCCGGCCCATTAGCGGCGTCCTAGTGGTGGACGATCGGGAGTGGTGGACGGGGGGCCAGGCTATTATCACTCTGAAAGAGAAGATTGAATTGAGGAAATCATGGATTCACTCACTAAGCCCGGCCCATTAGCGGCGTCCTAGTGGTGGACGATCAGGAGTGGTGGACGGGGGGCCAGGCTATTATCACTCTGAAAGAGAAGATTGATTTGAGGAAATCATGGATTCACTCACTAAGCCCGGCCCATTAGCGGCGTCCTAGTGGTGGACGATCGGGAGTGGTGGACGGGGGGCCAGGCTATTATCACTCTGAAAGAGAAGATTGAATTGAGGAAATCATGGATTCACTCACTAAGCCCGGCCCATTAGCGGCGTCCTAGTGGTGGACGATCAGGAGTGGTTGACGGGGGGCCAGGCTATTATCACTCTGAAAGAGAAGATTGATTTGAGGAAATCATGGATTCACTCACTAAGCCCGGCCCATTAGCGGCGTCCTAGTGGTGGACGATCGGGAGTGGTGGACGGGGGGCCAGGCTATTATCACTCTGAAAGAGAAGATTGATTTGAGGAAATCATGGATTCACTCACTAAGCCCGGCCCATTAGCGGCGTCCTAGTGGTGGACGATCGGGAGTGGTGGACGGGGGGCCAGGCTATTATCACTCTGAAAGAGAAGATTGAATTGAGGAAATCATGGATTCACTCACTAAGCCCGGCCCATTAGCGGCGTCCTAGTGGTGGACGATCAGGAGTGGTGGACGGGGGGCCAGGCTTTTTCCACTCTGAAAGAAAAGATTGATTTAAGGAAATTCATGGAGTCACTCACCAAGCCCGCCCCAATAAGAGGCGTCCTAGTGGTGGACGATGGGGAGTGGTGGACGGGGGGCCAGGCTAATCCCACTCTGAAAGAGAAGATTTATTTGAAGAAATCATGGATTCACTCACTAAGCCCGACCCAATAAGAGGCGTCCTAGTGGTGGACGATCGGGAGTGGTGGACAGGGGGGCCAGGCTATTTCCACTCTGAAACAGAAGATTGATTTGAAGAAATCATGGATTCACTCACTAAGCCCGACCCAATAAGAGGCGTCCTAGTGGTGGACGATCGGGAGTGGTGGACGGGGGGCCAGGCTATTTCCACTCTGAAAGAGAAGATTGATTTGAAGAAATCATGGATTCACTCACTAAGCCCGACCCAATAAGAGGCGTCCTAGTGGTGGACGATCGGGAGTGGTGGACGGGGGGCCAGGCTATTATCACTCTGAAAGAGAAGATTGATTTGAGGAAATCATGGATTCACTCACTAAGCCCGGCTCATTAGCGGCGTCCTAGTGGTGGACGATCGGGAGTGGTGGACGGGGGGCCAGGCTTTTTCCACTCTGAAAGAAAAGATTGATTTAAGGAAATTCATGGATTCACTCACCAAGCCCGGCCCAACAAAAGGCGTCCTAGTGGTGGACGATCGGGAGTGGTGGACGGGGGGCCAGGCTATTATCACTCTGAAAGAGAAGATTGATTTGAAGAAATCATGGATTCACTCACTAAGCCCGACCCAATAAGAGGCGTCCTAGTGGTGGACGATCGGTAGTGGTGGACGAAGGGCCAGGCTATTTCCACTCTGAAAGAGAAAATTGATTTGAAGAAATTCATGGAGTCACTCACCAAGCCCGGCCCAACAAAAGGCGTCCTAGTGGTGGACGATCCGGAGTGGTGGACGGGGGGCCAGGCTATTTCCACTCTGAAAGAGAAAATTGATTTGAGGAAATTCATGGAGTCACTTACTAAGCCCGGCCCGATAATGGGCTCCTAGTGGTGGACGAGGGGGGGTGGTGGACGAGGGGCCAGGCTATTCCCACTCTGAAAGAGAAGATTGATTTGAAGAAATAATGGATTCACCCACTTTTCATCCACCGCTCCCATAGTTGTCGTCCACCGCTCCCATAGTTGTCGTCCACCGCTCCCATAGTTGTTGTCCACCGCTACCAGAGTTGTCGTCCACCGCTCCCATAGTTGTCGTCCACCGCTCCCATAGTTGTCGTCCACCGCTCCCATAGTTGTCGTCCACCGCTCCCAGAGTTTTCATCCACCGCTCCCAGAGTTGTCGTCCACCGCTGCCATAGTTGTCGTCCACCGCTCCAAGTTTTTGGTGTCCACCGCTCCCATAGTTGTCGTCCACCGCTGCCATAGTTGTCGTCCACCGCTCCAAGTTTTTGGTGTCCACCGCTCCCATAGTTGTCGTCCACCGCTCCAAGTTTTTGGTGTCCACCGCTCATAGTTGTCGTCCACCGCTCCAAGTTTTTGGTGTCCACCGCTACCATAGTTGTCGTCCACCGCTCCCATAGTTGTCGTCCACCGCTACCATAGTTGTCGTCCACCACTCCCATAGTTGTCGTCCACCGCTCCCATAGTTGTCGTCCACCACTCCCATAGTTGTCGTCCACCGCTACCATAGTTGTCGTCCACCGCTCTCATAGTTGTCGTCCACCGCTCCCATAGTTGTCGTCCACCACTCCCATAGTTGTCGTCCACCGCTACCATAGTTGTCGTCCACCGCTCCCATAGTTGTCGTCCACCGCTACCATAGTTGTCGTCCACCGCTCCCATAGTTGTCGTCCACCACTCCCATAGTTGTCGTCCACCACTCCCATAGTTGTCGTCCACCGCTCCCATAGTTGTCGTCCACCGCTCCCATAGTTGTCGTCCACCGCTCCCATAGTTGTCGTCCACCACTCCCATAGTTGTCGTCCACCGCTGCCATAGTTGTCGTCCACCGCTCCAAGTTTTTGGTGTCCACCGCTACCATAGTTGTCGTCCACCGCTCCCATAGTTGTCGTCCACCGATCCAAGTTTTTGGTGTCCACCGCTCATAGTTGTCGTCCACCGCTCCAAGTTTTTGGTGTCCACCGCTACCATAGTTGTCGTCCACCGCTCCCATAGTTGTCGTCCACCGCTACCATAGTTGTCGTCCACCACTCCCATAGTTGTCGTCCACCGCTCCCATAGTTGTCGTCCACCACTCCCATAGTTGTCGTCCACCGCTACCATAGTTGTCGTCCACCGCTCTCATAGTTGTCGTCCACCGCTCCCATAGTTGTCGTCCACCACTCCCATAGTTGTCGTCCACCGCTACCATAGTTGTCGTCCACCGCTCCCATAGTTGTCGTCCACCGCTACCATAGTTGTCGTCCACCGCTCCCATAGTTGTCGTCCACCACTCCCATAGTTGTCGTCCACCACTCCCATAGTTGTCGTCCACCGCTCCCATAGTTGTCGTCCACCGCTCCCATAGTTGTCGTCCACCGCTCCCATAGTTGTCGTCCACCACTCCCATAGTTGTCGTCCACCGCTGCCATAGTTGTCGTCCACCGCTCCAAGTTTTTGGTGTCCACCGCTACCATAGTTGTCGTCCACCGCTCCCATAGTTGTCGTCCACCGCTCCCATAGTTGTCGTCCACCACTCCCATAGTTGTCGTCCACCACTCCCATAGTTGTCGTCCACCGCTCCCATAGTTGTCGTCCACCGCTCCCATAGTTGTCGTCCACCGCTACCATAGTTGTCGTCCACCGCTCCCATAGTTGTCGTCCACCACTCCCATAGTTGTCGTCCACCACTCCCATAGTTGTCGTCCACCGCTCCCATAGTTGTCGTCCACCGCTCCCATAGTTGTCGTCCACCGCTCCCATAGTTGTCGTCCACCACTCCCATAGTTGTCGTCCACCGCTACCATAGTTGTCGTCCACCGCTCCCATAGTTGTCGTCCACCGCTACCATAGTTGTCGTCCACCGCTACCATAGTTGTCGTCCACCGCTCCCATAGTTGTCGTCCACCGCTCCCATAGTTGTCGTCCACCGCTCCCATAGTTGTCGTCCACCGCTCCCATAGTTGTCGTCCACCGCTACCATAGTTGTCGTCCACCGCTCCCATAGGTGTCGTCCACCGCTCCCATAGTTGTCGTCCACCGCTACCATAGTTGTCGTCCACCGCTCCCAGAGTTGTCGTTCGTCCACCGCTCCCAGAGTTTTCATCCACCGCTACCACAGTTGTCGTCCACCGCTCCCATAGTTGTCGTCCACCACTCCCATAGTTGTCGTCCACCACTCCCATAGTTGTCGTCCACCGCTCCCATAGTTGTCGTCCACCGCTCCCATAGTTGTCGTCCACCGCTCCCATAGTTGTCGTCCACCACTCCCATAGTTGTCGTCCACCGCTGCCATAGTTGTCGTCCACCGCTCCAAGTTTTTGGTGTCCACCGCTACCATAGTTGTCGTCCACCACTCCCATAGTTGTCGTCCACCGCTCCCATAGTTGTCGTCCACCGCTCCCATAGTTGTCGTCCACCGCTCCCATAGTTGTCGTCCACCGCTCCCATAGTTGTCGTCCACCGCTCCCATAGTTGTCGTCCACCGCTACCATAGTTGTCGTCCACCGCTCCCATAGTTGTCGTCCACCACTCCCATAGTTGTCGTCCACCACTCCCATAGTTGTCGTCCACCGCTCCCATAGTTGTCGTCCACCGCTCCCATAGTTGTCGTCCACCGCTCCCATAGTTGTCGTCCACCACTCCCATAGTTGTCGTCCACCGCTACCATAGTTGTCGTCCACCGCTCCCATAGTTGTCGTCCACCGCTACCATAGTTGTCGTCCACCGCTACCATAGTTGTCGTCCACCGCTCCCATAGTTGTCGTCCACCGCTCCCATAGTTGTCGTCCACCGCTCCCATAGTTGTCGTCCACCGCTCCCATAGTTGTCGTCCACCGCTACCATAGTTGTCGTCCACCGCTCCCATAGGTGTCGTCCACCGCTCCCATAGTTGTCGTCCACCGCTACCATAGTTGTCGTCCACCGCTCCCAGAGTTGTCGTTCGTCCACCGCTCCCAGAGTTTTCATCCACCGCTACCACAGTTGTCGTCCACCGCCACCATAGTTGTCGTCCACCGCTCCCAGAGTTGTCGTTCGTCCACCGCTCCCAGAGTTTTCATCCACCGCTCCCAAAGTTGTTGTCCACCGCTCCCATTTTTCAGTGTCCACTACTCACACAGTACTCTGAAATTAGTGATTTGTTCTCTAATGAGTTATGATTGGGAATAGGGAAGAAAACACAGATTCAAGAAACGTATTCTAAACCATTTTTAAAGAAAGGTTCAGCGATGCAAACAAAGACCGAGGAACGTGTCGAGAAACGTTGGATAGAGAGATGATCGGACAACCGACTCTTTCGGGCGAGGGAAGTGTGAAGAATGAATGTGTTCTGGGGCCACCTGGCAGAAACAGTGGGAAGGAGGGTGGAGATAGGGGCTGGGGGAAGGGTGGAAAGAGGGGCTGGGGAGAGGGTGGAGATAGGGGCTGGGGGAAGGGGTCATGCGATTTCCCGCGCGCGGGTAGGTCAAAACAGTTGTCCGGCGGTTCTCAGGTCGCCTCTTGTTGACGGTCATGACAAGAGGGCGAAAAACATCTATTTGCACTGAAAGAAGTTCGCAGTGCAAGAGCAGAAATAAGTGCAAGAATAGAAAAAGAATACAAGAAGAATTCAAGGAAAACAAGGGTTGGATACAGAGTAGAAAGATATAAGAATACAAAGAAACAGTTCTCATTTTCTTTATTCCTTCTCATACGTCTGTATTCAAGTGTCTTTTTTTTTAATAATAAATAGAGTTTAAAGCAAGTGGGAGGGATGGGTACCAATTTCAAAAAGCGTTCAGCTTGTTTTCCATGAACTTGTTCAGACCCATTATTCTTTGTTATTTCATTAGCGACGTCATAGTGGTGGACGATCGGGAGTGGTGGACGGGGGCCAGGCTATGATCACTCTGAAAGAAAAGATTGATTTAAGGAAATTCACGGAGTCACTTACTAAGCCCGGCCCAATAAGGGGCGTCCTAGTCGTGGTCGATGGGGAGTGGTGGACGGGGGGCCAAGCTATTATCACTCTGAAAGAGAAGATTGATTTGAGGAAATCATGGATTCACTCACCGAGCCCGGCCCAATAAGAGGCGTCCTAGTGGTGGACGATCGGGAGTGGTGGACGGGGGGCCAGGCTATTATTACTCTGAAAGAGAAGATTGGATTGAGGAAATCATGGATTCACTCACTAAGCCCGGCCCATTAGCGGCGTCCTAGTGGTGGACGATCGGGAGTGGTGGACGGGGGGCCAGGCTATTATCACTCTGAAAGAGAAGATTGATTTGAAGAAATCATGGATTCACTCACTAAGCCCGACCCGATAAGGGGCTCCTAGTGGTGGACGAGGGGGAGTGGTGGACGATTGGGAGTGGTGGACAGGGGGGCCAGGCTATTTCCACTCTGAAAGAGAAGATTGATTTAAGGAAATTTATGGGTTCACTCACCAAGCCCGGCCCATTAGCGACGTCCTAGTGGTGGACGATCGGGAGTGGTGGACGGGGGGGGGGCCAGGCTATTATCACTCTGAAAGAAAAGATTGATTTGAGGAAATTCATGGAGTCACTTACTAAGCCCGGCCCAATAAGAAGCGTCTTTGTGGTGTACGATGGGGAGTGGTGGACGGGGGGCCAGGCTATTATCACTCTGAAAGAGAAGATTGATTTGAAGAAATCATGGATTCACTCACTAAGCCCGGCCCATTAGCGGCGTCCTAGTGGTGGACGATCGGGAGTGGTGGACGGGGGGCCAGGCTATTATCACTCTGAAAGAAAAGATTGATTTAAGGAAATTCACGGAGTCACTTACTAAGCCCGCCCCAATAAGAGGCATCCTAGTGGTAGACGATCGGGAGTGGTGGACGGGGGGCCAGGCTATTATCACTCTGAAAGAGAAGATTGAATTGAGGAAATCATGGATTCACTCACTAAGCCCGGCCCATTAGCGGCGTCCTAGTGGTGGACGATCGGGAGTGGTGGACGGGGGGCCAGGCTATTATCACTCTGAAAGAGAAGATTGAATTGAGGAAATCATGGATTCACTCACTAAGCCCGGCCCATTAGCGGCGTCCTAGTGGTGGACGATCAGGAGTGGTGGACGGGGGGCCAGGCTATTATCACTCTGAAAGAGAAGATTGATTTGAGGAAATCATGGATTCACTCACTAAGCCCGGCCCATTAGCGGCGTCCTAGTGGTGGACGATCGGGAGTGGTGGACGGGGGGCCAGGCTATTATCACTCTGAAAGAGAAGATTGAATTGAGGAAATCATGGATTCACTCACTAAGCCCGGCCCATTAGCGGCGTCCTAGTGGTGGACGATCAGGAGTGGTGGACGGGGGGCCAGGCTATTATCACTCTGAAAGAGAAGATTGATTTGAGGAAATCATGGATTCACTCACTAAGCCCGGCCCATTAGCGGCGTCCTAGTGGTGGACGATCGGGAGTGGTGGACGGGGGGCCAGGCTATTATCACTCTGAAAGAGAAGATTGAATTGAGGAAATCATGGATTCACTCACTAAGCCCGGCCCATTAGCGGCGTCCTAGTGGTGGACGATCAGGAGTGGTTGACGGGGGGCCAGGCTATTATCACTCTGAAAGAGAAGATTGATTTGAGGAAATCATGGATTCACTCACTAAGCCCGGCCCATTAGCGGCGTCCTAGTGGTGGACGATCGGGAGTGGTGGACGGGGGGCCAGGCTATTATCACTCTGAAAGAGAAGATTGAATTGAGGAAATCATGGATTCACTCACTAAGCCCGGCCCATTAGCGGCGTCCTAGTGGTGGACGATCGGGAGTGGTGGACGGGGGGCCAGGCTATTATCACTCTGAAAGAGAAGATTGATTTGAGGAAATCATGGATTCACTCACTAAGCCCGGCCCATTAGCGGCGTCCTAGTGGTGGACGATCGGGAGTGGTGGACGGGGGGCCAGGCTATTATCACTCTGAAAGAGAAGATTGAATTGAGGAAATCATGGATTCACTCACTAAGCCCGGCCCATTAGCGGCGTCCTAGTGGTGGACGATCAGGAGTGGTTGACGGGGGGCCAGGCTAATCCCACTCTGAAAGAGAAGATTTATTTGAAGAAATCATGGATTCACTCACTAAGCCCGACCCAATAAGAGGCGTCCTAGTGGTGGACGATCGGGAGTGGTGGACAGGGGGGCCAGGCTATTTCCACTCTGAAACAGAAGATTGATTTGAAGAAATCATGGATTCACTCACTAAGCCCGACCCAATAAGAGGCGTCCTAGTGGTGGACGATCGGGAGTGGTGGACGGGGGGCCAGGCTATTTCCACTCTGAAAGAGAAAATTGATTTGAGGAAATTCATGGAGTCACTTACTAAGCCCGGCCCGATAAGGGGCTCCTAGTGGTGGACGAGGGGGAGTGGTGGACGAGGGGCCAGGCTATTCCCACTCTGAAAGAGAAGATTGATTTGAAGAAATCATGGATTCACTCACTAAGCCCGACCCAATAAGAGGCGTCCTAGTGGTGGACGATCGGGAGTGGTGGACGGGGGGCCAGGCTATTATCACTCTGAAAGAGAAGATTGATTTGAGGAAATCATGGATTCACTCACTAAGCCCGGCTCATTAGCGGCGTCCTAGTGGTGGACGATCGGGAGTGGTGGACGGGGGGCCAGGCTTTTTCCACTCTGAAAGAAAAGATTGATTTAAGGAAATTCATGGATTCACTCACCAAGCCCGGCCCAACAAAAGGCGTCCTAGTGGTGGACGATCGGGAGTGGTGGACGGGGGGCCAGGCTATTATCACTCTGAAAGAGAAGATTGATTTGAAGAAATCATGGATTCACTCACTAAGCCCGACCCAATAAGAGGCGTCCTAGTGGTGGACGATCGGTAGTGGTGGACGAAGGGCCAGGCTATTTCCACTCTGAAAGAGAAAATTGATTTGAAGAAATTCATGGAGTCACTCACCAAGCCCGGCCCAATAAAAGGCGTCCTAGTGGTGGACGATCGGTAGTGGTGGACGAAGGGCCAGGCTATTTCCACTCTGAAAGAGAAAATTGATTTGAAGAAATTCATGGAGTCACTCACCAAGCCCGGCCCAACAAAAGGCGTCCTAGTGGTGGACGATCCGGAGTGGTGGACGGGGGGCCAGGCTATTTCCACTCTGAAAGAGAAAATTGATTTGAGGAAATTCATGGAGTCACTTACTAAGCCCGGCCCGATAAGGGGCTCCTAGTGGTGGACGAGGGGGGGTGGTGGACGAGGGGCCAGGCTATTCCCACTCTGAAAGAGAAGATTGATTTGAAGAAAACATGGATTCACTCACTAAGCCCGACCCAATAAGAGGCGTCCTAGTGGTGGACGATCGGGAGTGGTGGACGGGGGGGCCAAGCTTGTTCCACTCTGAAAGAGAAGATTGATTTGAGGAAATAATGGATTCACCCACTTTTCATCCACCGCTCCCATAGTTGTCGTCCACCGCTCCCATAGTTGTCGTCCACCGCTCCCATAGTTGTCGTCCACCGCTCCCAGAGTTTTCATCCACCGCTCCCAGAGTTGTCGTCCACCGCTGCCATAGTTGTCGTCCACCGCTCCCATAGTTGTCGTCCACCACTCCCATAGTTGTCGTCCACCGCTACCATAGTTGTCGTCCACCGCTCTCATAGTTGTCGTCCACCGCTACCATAGTTGTCGTCCACCACTCCCATAGTTGTCGTCCACCGCTCCCATAGTTGTCGTCCACCACTCCCATAGTTGTCGTCCACCGCTACCATAGTTGTCGTCCACCGCTCTCATAGTTGTCGTCCACCGCTCCCATAGTTGTCGTCCACCACTCCCATAGTTGTCGTCCACCGCTACCATAGTTGTCGTCCACCGCTCCCATAGTTGTCGTCCACCGCTACCATAGTTGTCGTCCACCGCTCCCATAGTTGTCGTCCACCACTCCCATAGTTGTCGTCCACCACTCCCATAGTTGTCGTCCACCGCTCCCATAGTTGTCGTCCACCGCTCCCATAGTTGTCGTCCACCGCTCCCATAGTTGTCGTCCACCACTCCCATAGTTGTCGTCCACCGCTGCCATAGTTGTCGTCCACCGCTCCAAGTTTTTGGTGTCCACCGCTACCATAGTTGTCGTCCACCGCTCCCATAGTTGTCGTCCACCGCTCCAAGTTTTTGGTGTCCACCGCTCATAGTTGTCGTCCACCGCTCCAAGTTTTTGGTGTCCACCGCTACCATAGTTGTCGTCCACCGCTCCCATAGTTGTCGTCCACCGCTACCATAGTTGTCGTCCACCACTCCCATAGTTGTCGTCCACCGCTCCCATAGTTGTCGTCCACCACTCCCATAGTTGTCGTCCACCGCTACCATAGTTGTCGTCCACCGCTCTCATAGTTGTCGTCCACCGCTCCCATAGTTGTCGTCCACCACTCCCATAGTTGTCGTCCACCGCTACCATAGTTGTCGTCCACCGCTCCCATAGTTGTCGTCCACCGCTACCATAGTTGTCGTCCACCGCTCCCATAGTTGTCGTCCACCACTCCCATAGTTGTCGTCCACCACTCCCATAGTTGTCGTCCACCGCTCCCATAGTTGTCGTCCACCGCTCCCATAGTTGTCGTCCACCGCTCCCATAGTTGTCGTCCACCACTCCCATAGTTGTCGTCCACCGCTGCCATAGTTGTCGTCCACCGCTCCAAGTTTTTGGTGTCCACCGCTACCATAGTTGTCGTCCACCGCTCCCATAGTTGTCGTCCACCGCTCCCATAGTTGTCGTCCACCACTCCCATAGTTGTCGTCCACCACTCCCATAGTTGTCGTCCACCGCTCCCATAGTTGTCGTCCACCGCTCCCATAGTTGTCGTCCACCGCTCCCATAGTTGTCGTCCACCACTCCCATAGTTGTCGTCCACCGCTACCATAGTTGTCGTCCACCGCTCCCATAGTTGTCGTCCACCGCTACCATAGTTGTCGTCCACCGCTACCATAGTTGTCGTCCACCGCTCCCATAGTTGTCGTCCACCGCTCCCATAGTTGTCGTCCACCGCTCCCATAGTTGTCGTCCACCGCTCCCATAGTTGTCGTCCACCGCTACCATAGTTGTCGTCCACCGCTCCCATAGGTGTCGTCCACCGCTCCCATAGTTGTCGTCCACCGCTACCATAGTTGTCGTCCACCGCTCCCAGAGTTGTCGTTCGTCCACCGCTCCCAGAGTTTTCATCCACCGCTCCCAAAGTTGTTGTCCACCGCTCCCATTTTTCAGTGTCCACTACTCACACAGTACTCTGAAATTAGTGATTTGTTCTCTAATGAGTTATGATTGGGAATAGGGAAGAAAACACAGATTCAAGAAACGTATTCTAAACCATTTTTAAAGAAAGGTTCAGCGATGCAAACAAAGACCGAGGAACGTGTCGAGAAACGTTGGATAGAGAGATGATCGGACAACCGACTCTTTCGGGCGAGGGAAGTGTGAAGAATGAATGTGTTCTGGGGCCACCTGGCAGAAACAGTGGGAAGGAGGGTGGAGATAGGGGCTGGGGGAAGGGTGGAAAGAGGGGCTGGGGAGAGGGTGGAGATAGGGGCTGGGGGAAGGGGTCATGCGATTTCCCGCGCGCGGGTAGGTCAAAACAGTTGTCCGGCGGTTCTCAGGTCGCCTCTTGTTGACGGTCATGACAAGAGGGCGAAAAACATCTATTTGCACTGAAAGAAGTTCGCAGTGCAAGAGCAGAAATAAGTGCAAGAATAGAAAAAGAATACAAGAAGAATTCAAGGAAAACAAGGGTTGGATACAGAGTAGAAAGATATAAGAATACAAAGAAACAGTTCTCATTTTCTTTATTCCTTCTCATACGTCTGTATTCAAGTGTCTTTTTTTTTAATAATAAATAGAGTTTAAAGCAAGTGGGAGGGATGGGTACCAATTTCAAAAAGCGTTCAGCTTGTTTTCCATGAACTTGTTCAGACCCATTATTTTTTGTTATTTCATTAGCGACGTCATAGTGGTGGACGATCGGGAGTGGTGGACGGGGGCCAGGCTATGATCACTCTGAAAGAAAAGATTGATTTAAGGAAATTCACGGAGTCACTTACTAAGCCCGGCCCAATAAGGGGCGTCCTAGTCGTGGTCGATGGGGAGTGGTGGACGGGGGGCCAAGCTATTATCACTCTGAAAGAGAAGATTGATTTGAGGAAATCATGGATTCACTCACCGAGCCCGGCCCAATAAGAGGCGTCCTAGTGGTGGACGATCGGGAGTGGTGGACGGGGGGCCAGGCTATTATTACTCTGAAAGAGAAGATTGGATTGAGGAAATCATGGATTCACTCACTAAGCCCGGCCCATTAGCGGCGTCCTAGTGGTGGACGATCGGGAGTGGTGGACGGGGGGCCAGGCTATTATCACTCTGAAAGAGAAGATTGATTTGAAGAAATCATGGATTCACTCACTAAGCCCGACCCAATAAGAGGCGTCCTAGTGGTAGACGATCGGTAGTGGTGGACGAAGGGCCAGGCTATTTCCACTCTGAAAGAGAAAATTGATTTGAAGAAATTCATGGAGTCACTCACCAAGCCCGGCCCAATAAGAGGCGTCCTAGTGGTACACGATCCGGAGTGGTGGACGGGGGGCCAGGCTATTTCCACTCTGAAAGAGAAAATTGATTTGAGGAAATTCATGGAGTCACTTACTAAGCCCGGCCCGATAAGGGGCTCCTAGTGGTGGACGAGGGGGAGTGGTGGACGATTGGGAGTGGTGGACAGGGGGGCCAGGCTATTTCCACTCTGAAAGAGAAGATTGATTTAAGGAAATTTATGGGTTCACTCACCAAGCCCGGCCCATTAGCGACGTCCTAGTGGTGGACGATCGGGAGTGGTGGACGGGGGGGGGGGGGCCAGGCTATTATCACTCTGAAAGAAAAGATTGATTTGAGGAAATTCATGGAGTCACTTACTAAGCCCGGCCCAATAAGAAGCGTCTTTGTGGTGTACGATGGGGAGTGGTGGACGGGGGGCCAGGCTATTATCACTCTGAAAGAGAAGATTGATTTGAAGAAATCATGGATTCACTCACTAAGCCCGGCCCATTAGCGGCGTCCTAGTGGTGGACGATCGGGAGTGGTGGACGGGGGGCCAGGCTATTATCACTCTGAAAGAAAAGATTGATTTAAGGAAATTCACGGAGTCACTTACTAAGCCCGGCCCAATAAGAGGCATCCTAGTGGTAGACGATCGGGAGTGGTGGACGGGGGGCCAGGCTATTATCACTCTGAAAGAGAAGATTGATTTGAGGAAATCATGGATTCACTCACCAAGCCCGGCCCAATAAGAGGCGTCCTAGTGGTGGACGATCGGGAGTGGTGGACGGGGGGCCAGGCTATTATCACTCTGAAAGAGAAGATTGATTTGAGGAAATCATGGATTCACTCACTAAGCCCGGCCCAATAAGAGGCGTCCTAGTGGTGGACGATCCGGAGTGGTGGACGGGGGGCCAGGCTATTTCCACTCTGAAAGAGAAAATTTATTTGAGGAAATTCATGGAGTCACTTACTAAGCCCGGCCCGATAAAGGGCTCCTAGTGGTGGACGATGGGGAGTGGTGGACGGGGGGCCAGGCTATTCCCACTCTGAAAGAGAAGATTGATTTGAAGAAATCATGGATTCACTCACTAAGCCCGACCCAATAAAAGGCGTCCTAGTGGTGGACAATCCGGAGTGGTGGACGGGGGGCCAGGCTATTTCCACTCTGAAAGAGAAAATTGATTTGAGGAAATTCATGGAGTCACTTACTAAGCCCGGCCCGATAAGGGGCTCCTAGTGGTGGACGAGGGGGAGTGGTGGACGAGGGGCCAGGCTATTCCCACTCTGAAAGAGAAGATTGATTTGAAGAAATCATGGATTCACTCACTAAGCCCGACCCAATAAGAGGCGTCCTAGTGGTGGACGATCGGGAGTGGTGGACGATCGGGAGTGGTGGACGATTGGGAGTGGTGGACAGGGGGGCCAGGCTATTATCACTCTGAAAGAGAAGATTGATTTGAGGAAATCATGAATTCACTCACCAAGCCCGGCCAAATAAGAGGCGTCCTAGTGGTGGACGATCGGGAGTGGTGGACGGGGGGCCAGGCTTTTTCCACTCTGAAAGAAAAGATTGATTTAAGGAAATTCATGGATTCACTCACCAAGCCCGGCCCAATAAAAGGCGTCCTAGTGGTGGACGATCGGGAGTGGTGGACGGGGGGCCAGGCTATTATCACTCTGAAAGAGAAGATTGATTTGAAGAAATCATGGATTCACTCACTAAGCCCGACCCAATAAGAGGCGTCCTAGTGGTGGACGATCGGGAGTGGTGGACGATTGGGAGTGGTGGACAGGGGGGCCAGGCTATTTCCACTCTGAAAGAGAAGATTGATTTAAGGAAATTCATGGGTTCACTCACCAAGCCCGGCCCATTAGCGACGTCCTAGTGGTGGACGATCGGGAGTGGTGGACGGGGGGGGGGGCAGGCTATTATCACTCTGAAAGAAAAGATTGATTTGAGGAAATTCATGGAGTCACTTACTAAGCCCGGCCCAATAAGAAGCGTCTTTGTGGTGTACGATGGGGAGTGGTGGACGGGGGGCCAGGCTATTATCACTCTGAAAGAGAAGATTGATTTGAGGAAATCATGGATTCACTCACTAAGCCCGGCCCATTAGCGGCGTCCTAGTGGTGGACGATCGGGAGTGGTGGACGGGGGGCCAGGCTATTATCACTCTGAAAGAAAAGATTGATTTAAGGAAACTCACGGAGTCACTTACTAAGCCCGGCCCGATAAGGGGCGTCCTAGTCGTGGTCGATGGGGAGTGGTGGACGGGGGGCCAGGCTATTATCACTCTGAAAGAGAAGATTGATTTGAGGAAATCATGGATTCACTCACCAAGCCCGGCCCAATAAGAGGCATCCTAGTGGTAGACGATCGGGAGTGGTGGACGGGGGGCCAGGCTATTATCACTCTGAAAGAGAAGATTGATCTGAGGAAATCATGGATTCACTCACCAAGCCCGGCCAGATAAGAGGCGTCCTAGTGGTGGACGATCGGGAGTGGTGGACGGGGGGCCAGGCTAATATCACTCTGAAAGAGAAGATTGATTTGAGGAAATCATGGATTCACTCTCTAAGCCCGGCCCAATAAGAGGCGTCCTAGTGGTGGACGATCCGGAGTGGTGGACGGGGGGCCAGGCTATTTCCACTCTGAAAGAGAAAATTGATTTGAGGAAATCATGGATTCACTCACTAAGCCCGACCCAATAAGAGGCGTCCTAGTGGTGGACGATCGGGAGTGGTGGACGATTGGGAGTGGTGGACAGGGGGGCCAGGCTATTTCCACTCTGAAAGAGAAGATTGATTTGAAGAAATCGTGGATTCACTCACTAAGCCCGACCCAATAAGAGGCGTCCTAGTGGTGGACGATCGGGAGTGGTGGACGGGGGGGGGGGCAGGCTATTATCACTCTGAAAGAAAAGAATGATTTGAGGAAATTTATGGAGTCACTTACTAAGCCCGGCCCAATAAGAAGCGTCTTTGTGGTGTACGATGGGGAGTGGTGGACAGGGGAGCCAGGCTACTTTCACTCTGAAAGAGAAGATTGATTTGAGGAAATCATGGATTCACTCACCAAGCCCGGCCCAATAAGAGGCGTCCTAGTGGTGGACGATCGGGAGTGGTTGACGGGGGGCCAGGCTATTATCACTCTGAAAGAGAAGATTGATTTGAGGAAATTATGGATTCACTCACCAAGCCCGGCCCAATAAGAGGCGTCCTAGTGGTGGACGGGGGGCCAGGCTATTATCACTCTGAAAGAGAAGATTGATTTGAGGAAATCATGGATTCACTCACTAAGCCCGGCCCATTAGCGGCGTCCTAGTGGTGGACGATCGGGAGTGGTGGACGGGGGGCCAGGCTTTTTCCACTCTGAAAGAAAAGATTGATTTAAGGAAATTCATGGAGTCACTCACCAAGCCCGCCCCAATAAGAGGCGTCCTAGTGGTGGACGATGGGGAGTGGTGGACGGGGGGCCAGGCTATTCCCACTCTGAAAGAGAAGATTGATTTGAAGAAATCATGGATTCACTCACTAAGCCCGACCCAATAAGAGGCGTCCTAGTGGTGGACGATCGGGAGTGGTGGACGATTGGGAGTGGTGGACAGGGGGGCCAGGCTATTTCCACTCTGAAAGAGAAGATTGATTTAAGGAAATTCATGGAGTCACTCACCAAGCCCGGCCCAATAAGAGGCGTCCTAGTGGTGGACGATCGGTAGTGGTGGACGGGGGGGCCAAGCTATTTCCACTCTGAAAGAGAAGATTGATTTGAGGAAATCATGGATTCACCCACTTTTCATCCACCGCTCCCATAGTTGTCGTCCACCGCTCCCATAGTTGTCGTCCACCGCTCCCATAGTTGTCGTCCACCGCTCCCATAGTTGTCGTCCACCGCTCCCATAGTTGTTGTCCACCGCTACCAGAGTTGTCGTCCACCGCTCCCATAGTTGTCGTCCACCGCTTCCATAGTTGTCGTCCACCGCTCCCAGAGTTTTCATCCACCGCTCCCAGAGTTGTCGTCCACCGCTGCCATAGTTGTCGTCCACCGCTACCATAGTTGTCGTCCACCGCTACCATAGTTGTCGTCCACCGCTCCCATAGTTGTCGTCCACCGCTCCCATAGTTGTCGTCCACCGCTCCCATAGTTGTCGTCCACCGCTCCCATAGTTGTCGTCCACCGCTCCCATAGTTGTCGTCCACCGCTCCCATAGGTGTCGTCCACCGCTACCATAGTTGTCGTCCACCGCTCCCAGAGTTGTCGTTCGTCCACCGCTCCCAGAGTTTTCATCCACCGCTACCACAGTTGTCGTCCACCGCCACCATAGTTGTCGTCCACCGCTCCCAGAGTTGTCGTTCGTCCACCGCTCCCAGAGTTTTCATCCACCGCTCCCAAAGTTGTTGTCCACCGCTCCCATTTTTCAGTGTCCACTACTCACACAGTACTCTGAAATTAGTGATTTGTTCTCTAATGAGTTATGATTGGGAATAGGGAAGAAAACACAGATTCAAGAAACGTATTCTAAACCATTTTTAAAGAAAGGTTCAGCGATGCAAACAAAGACCGAGGAACGTGTCGAGAAACGTTGGATAGAGAGATGATCGGACAACCGACTCTTTCGGGCGAGGGAAGTGTGAAGAATGAATGTGTTCTGGGGCCACCTGGCAGAAACAGTGGGAAGGAGGGTGGAGATAGGGGCTGGGGGAAGGGTGGAAAGAGGGGCTGGGGGGAGGGTGGAGATAGGGGCTGGGGGAAGGGGTCATGCGATTTCCCGCGCGCGGGTAGGTCAAAACAGTTGTCCGGCGGTTCTCAGGTCGCCTCTTGTTGACGGTCATGACAAGAGGGCGAAAAACATCTTTTTGCACTGAAAGAAGTTCGCAGTGCAAGAGCAGAAATAAGTGCAAGAATAGAAAAAGAATACAAGAAGAATTCAAGGAAAACAAGGGTTGGATACAGAGTAGAAAGATATAAGAATACAAAGAAACAGTTCTCATTTTCTTTATTCCTTCTCATACGTCTGTATTCAAGTGTCTTTTTTTTTAAATAATAAATAGAGTTTAAAGCAAGTGGGAGGGATGGGTACCAATTTCAAAAAGCGTTCAGCTTGTTTTCCATGAACTTGTTCAGACCCATTATTCTTTGTTATTTCATTAGCGACGTCATAGTGGTGGACGATCGGGAGTGGTGGACGGGGGCCAGGCTATTATCACTCTGAAAGAAAAGATTGATTTAAGGAAATTCACGGAGTCACTTACTAAGCCCGGCCCGATAAGGGGCGTCCTAGTCGTGGTCGATGGGGAGTGGTGGACGGGGGGCCAAGCTATTATCACTCTGAAAGAGAAGATTGATTTGAGGAAATCATGAATTCACTCACCAAGCCCGGCCCAATAAGAGGCGTCCTAGTGGTGGACGATCGGGAGTGGTGGACGGGGGGCCAGGCTATTATCACTCTGAAAGAGAAGATTGATTTGAGGAAATCATGAATTCACTCACCAAGCCCGGCCCAATAAGAGGCGTCCTAGTGGTGGACGATCGGGAGTGGTGGACGGGGGGCCAGGCTTTTTCCACTCTGAAAGAAAAGATTGATTTAAGGAAATTCATGGATTCAATCACCAAGCCCGGCACAATAAAAGGCGTCCTAGTGGTGGACGATCGGGAGTGGTGGACGGGGGGCCAGGCTATTATCACTCTGAAAGAGAAGATTGATTTGAAGAAATCATGGATTCACTCACTAAGCCCGACCCAATAAGAGGCGTCCTAGTGGTGGACGATCGGTAGTGGTGGACGAAGGGCCAGGCTATTTCCACTCTGAAAGAGAAGATTGATTTGAGGAAATCATGGATTCACTCACTAAGCCCGGCCCATTAGCGGCGTCCTAGTGGTGGACGATCGGGAGTGGTGGACGGGGGGCCAGGCTATTATCACTCTGAAAGAGAAGATTGAATTGAGGAAATCATGGATTCACTCACTAAGCCCGGCCCAACAAAAGGCGTCCTAGTGGTGGACGATCAGGAGTGGTGGACGGGGGGCCAGGCTTTTTCCACTCTGAAAGAAAAGATTGATTTAAGGAAATTCATGGAGTCACTCACCAAGCCCGCCCCAATAAGAGGCGTCCTAGTGGTGGACGATGGGGAGTGGTGGACGGGGGGCCAGGCTAATCCCACTCTGAAAGAGAAGATTGATTTGAAGAAATCATGGATTCACTCACTAAGCCCGACCCAATAAGAGGCGTCCTAGTGGTGGACGATCGGGAGTGGTGGACGATTGGGAGTGGTGGACGGGTGGCCAGGCTATTATCACTCTGAAAGAGAAGATTGATTTGAGGAAATCATGGATTCACTCACTAAGCCCGACCCAATAAGAGGCGTCCTAGTGGTGGACGATCGGTAGTGGTGGACGAAGGGCCAGGCTATTTCCACTCTGAAAGAGAAGATTGATTTGAGGAAATCATGGATTCACTCACTAAGCCCGGCCCATTAGCGGCGTCCTAGTGGTGGACGATCGGGAGTGGTGGACGGGGGGCCAGGCTATTATCACTCTGAAAGAGAAGATTGAATTGAGGAAATCATGGATTCACTCACTAAGCCCGGCCCATTAGCGGCGTCCTAGTGGTGGACGATCAGGAGTGGTGGACGGGGGGCCAGGCTTTTTCCACTCTGAAAGAAAAGATTGATTTAAGGAAATTCATGGAGTCACTCACCAAGCCCGCCCCAATAAGAGGCGTCCTAGTGGTGGACGATGGGGAGTGGTGGACGGGGGCCAGGCTAATCCCACTCTGAAAGAGAAGATTGATTTGAAGAAATCATGGATTCACTCACTAAGCCCGACCCAATAAGAGGCGTCCTAGTGGTGGACGATCGGGAGTGGTGGACGATTGGGAGTGGTGGACGGGTGGCCAGGCTATTATCACTCTGAAAGAGAAGATTGATTTGAGGAAATCATGAATTCACTCACCAAGCCCGGCCCAATAAGAGGCGTCCTAGTGGTGGACGATCGGGAGTGGTGGACGGGGGGCCAGGCTATTATCACTCTGAAAGAGAAGATTGATTTGAGAAAATCATGGATTCACTCACTATGCCCGGCCCATTAGCGGCGTCCTAGTGGTGGACGATCGGGAGTGGTGGACGGGGGGCCAGGCTTTTTCCACTCTGAAAGAAAAGATTGATTTAAGGAAATTCATGGATTCACTCACCAAGCCCGGCACAATAAAAGGCGTCCTAGTGGTGGACGATCGGGAGTGGTGGACGGGGGGCCAGGCTATTATCACTCTGAAAGAGAAGATTGATTTGAAGAAATCATGGATTCACTCACTAAGCCCGACCCAATAAGAGGCGTCCTAGTGGTGGACGATCGGTAGTGGTGGACGAAGGGCCAGGCTATTTCCACTCTGAAAGAGAAAATTGATTTGAAGAAATTCATGGAGTCACTCACCAAGCCCGGCCCAATAAGAGGCGTCCTAGTGGTGGACGATCCGGAGTGGTGGACGGGGGGCCAGGCTATTTCCACTCTGAAAGAGAAAATTGATTTGAGGAAATTCATGGAGTCACTTACTAAGCCCGGCCCGATAAGGGGCTCCTAGTGGTGGACGAGGGGGAGTGGTGGACGATTGGGAGTGGTGGACAGGGGGGCCAGGCTATTTCCACTCTGAAAGAGAAGATTGATTTAAGGAAATTTATGGGTTCACTCACCAAGCCCGGCCCATTAGCGACGTCCTAGTGGTGGACGATCCGGAGTGGTGGACGGGGGGGGGGGGCAGGCTATTATCACTCTGAAAGAAAAGATTGATTTGAGGAAATTCATGGAGTCACTTACTAAGCCCGGCCCAATAAGAAGCGTCTTTGTGGTGTACGATGGGGAGTGGTGGACGGGGGGCCAGGCTATTATCACTCTGAAAGAGAAGATTGATTTGAGGAAATCATGGATTCACTCACTAAGCCCGGCCCATTAGCGGCGTCCTAGTGGTGGACGATCGGGAGTGGTGGACGGGGGGCCAGGCTATTATCACTCTGAAAGAAAAGATTGATTTAAGGAAACTCACGGAGTCACTTACTAAGCCCGGCCCAATAAGGGGCGTCCTAGTCGTGGTCGATGGGGAGTGGTGGACGGGGGGCCAGGCTATTATCACTCTGAAAGAGAAGATTGATTTGAGGAAATCATGGATTCACTCACCAAGCCCGGCCCAATAAGAGGCATCCTAGTGGTAGACGATCGGGAGTGGTGGACGGGGGGCCAGGCTATTATCACTCTGAAAGAGAAGATTGATTTGAGGAAATCATGGATTCACTCACCAAGCCCGGCCAGATAAGAGGCGTCCTAGTGGTGGACGATCGGGAGTGGTGGACGGGGGGCCAGGCTATTATCACTCTGAAAGAAAAGATTGATTTGAGGAAATCATGGATTCACTCACTAAGCCCGGCCCAATAAGAGGCGTCCTAGTGGTGGACGATCCGGAGTGGTGGACGGGGGGCCAGGCTATTTCCACTCTGAAAGAGAAAATTGATTTGAGGAAATTCATGGAGTCACTTACTAAGCCCGGCCCGATAAAGGGCTCCTAGTGGTGGACGATGGGGAGTGGTGGACGGGGGGCCAGGCTATTCCCACTCTGAAAGAGAAAATTGATTTGAAGAAATTCATGGAGTCACTCACCAAGCCCGGCCCAATAAAAGGCGTCCTAGTGGTGGACGATCCGGAGTGGTGGACGGGGGGGGGGGCAGGCTATTATCACTCTGAAAAAAAAGATTGATTTGAGGAAATTCATGGAGTCACTTACTAAGCCCGGCCCAATAAGAAGCGTCTTTGTGGTGTACGATGGGGAGTGGTGGACGGGGGGCCAGGCTATTATCACTCTGAAAGAGAAGATTGATTTGAGGAAATTATGGATTCACTCACCAAGCCCGGCCCAATAAGAGGCGTCCTAGTGGTGGACGGGGGGCCAGGCTATTATCACTCTGAAAGAGAAGATTGATTTGAGGAAATCATGGATTCACTCACCAAGCCCGCCCCAATAAGAGGCGTCCTAGTGGTGGACGATGGGGAGTGGTGGACGGGGGGCCAGGCTATTCCCACTCTGAAAGAGAAGATTGATTTGAAGAAATCATGGATTCACTCACTAAGCCCGACCCAATAAGAGGCGTCCTAGTAGTGGACGATCGGGAGTGGTGGACGATTGGGAGTGGTGGACAGGGGGGCCAGGCTATTTCCACTCTGAAAGAGAAGATTGATTTAAGGAAATTCATGGAGTCACTCACCAAGCCCGGCCCAATAAGAGGCGTCCTAGTGGTGGACGATCGGGAGTGGTGGACGGGGGCCAGGCTATTTCCACTCTGTAGAGAAGATTGATTTGAAGAAATTCATGGAGTCACTCACCAAGCCCGGCCCAATAAGAGGCGTCCTAGTGGTGGACGATCGGTAGTGGTGGACGGGGGGGCCAAGCTATTTCCACTCTGAAAGAGAAGATTGATTTGAGGAAATCATGGATTCACCCACTTTTCATCCACCGCTCCCATAGTTGTCGTCCACCGCTCCCATAGTTGTCGTCCACCGCTCCCATAGTTGTCGTCCACCGCTCCCATAGTTGTCGTCCACCGCTCCCATAGTTGTTGTCCACCGCTACCAGAGTTGTCGTCCACCGCTCCCATAGTTGTCGTCCACCGCTTCCATAGTTGTCGTCCACCGCTCCCAGAGTTTTCATCCACCGCTCCCAGAGTTGTCGTCCACCGCTGCCATAGTTGTCGTCCACCGCTCCAAGTTTTTGGTGTCCACCGCTCCCATAAAGAGGCGTCCTAGTGGTGGACGATTGGGAGTGGTGGACAGGAGGGCCAGGCTATTTCCACTCTGAAAGAGAAGATTGATTTGAGGAAATTCATGGATTCACTCACCAAGCCCGGCCCGATAAGAGGCTCCTAGTGGTGGACGGTGGGGAGTGGTGGACGGTGGGGAGTGGTGGACGGGGGGCCAGGCTATTCTCACTCTGAAAAAGAAGATTGATTTGAGGAAACATGGATTCACTCACTAAGCCCGGCCCAATAAGAGGCGTCCTAGTGGTTGACGATTGGGAGTGGTGGACAGGAGGGCCAGGCTATTTCCACTCTGAAAGAGAAGATTGATTTGAGGAAATTCATGGATTCACTCACCAAGCCCGGCCCGATAAGAGGCTCCTAGTGGTGGACGGTGAGGAGTGGTGGACAGGGGAGCCAGGCTTTTTCCACCCTAAAAGAGAATATTGATTTGAGGAAATTCATGGAGTCACTTACTAAGCCCGGCCCGATAAGAGGCTCCTAGTGGTGGACGGTGGGGAGTGGTGGACGGTGGGGAGTGGTGGACGGTGGGGAGTGGTGGACGATGGGGAGTGGTGGACGTGGGGCCAGGCTATTCTCACTCTGAAAAAGAAGATTGATTTGAGGAAATCATGGATTCACTCACCAAGCCCGGCCCAATAAGAGGCGTCCTAGTGGTGGACGATCGGGAGTGGTGGACGGGGGGCCAGGCTATTATCACTCTGAAAGAGAAGATTGATTTGAGGAAATCATGGATTCACTCACTAAGCCCGACCCATTAGCGACGTCCTAGTGGTGGACGATCGGGAGTGGTGGACGGGGGGCCAGGCTATTATCACTCTGATAGAGAAAACTGATTTGAGGAAATTCATGGAGTCACTTACTAAGCCCGGCCCGATGAGAGGGTCCTAGTGGTGGACGATGGGGAGTGGTGGACGGTGAGGAGTGGTGGACGATGGGGAGTGGTGGACGGGGGGCCAGGCTATTCTCACTCTGAAAAAGAAGATTGATTTGAGGAAATCATGGATTCACTCACCAAGCCCGGCCCAATAAGAGGCGTCCTAGTGGTGGACGATGGGGAGTGGTGGACAGGGGAGCCAGGTTTTTCCACTCTGAAAGAGAATATTGATTTGAGGAAATTCATGGAGTCACTTACTAAGCCCGGCCCGATAAGAGGCTCCTAGTGGTGGACGATGGGGAGTGGTGGACAGGGGAGCCAGGCTACTTTCACTCTGAAAGAGAAGATTGATTTGAGGAACTTCATGGAGTCACTCACCAAGCCCGGCCCAATAAGAGGCGTCCTAGTGGTGGACGATCGAGAGTGGTGGACGGGGGGCCAGGCTATTCTCCCATAGTTGTCGTCCACCGCTCCCATAGTTGTCGTCCACCGCTACCATAGTTGTCGTCCACCGCTCCCATTGTTGTCGTCCACCGCTCCCATAGTTGTCGTCCACCGCTCCCATAGTTGTCGTCCACCGCTCCCATAGTTGTCGTCCACCGCTCCAAGTTTTTGGTGTCCACCGCTCCCATAGTTGTCGTCCACCGCTCCCATAGTTGTCGTCCACCGCTCCCATAGTTGTCGTCCACCGCTCCCATAGTGGTCGTCCACCGCTCCCATAGTTGTCGTCCACCGCTCCCATAGTTGTCGTCCACGGCTCCCATAGTTGTCGTCCACCGCTCCCATAGTTGTCGTTCGTCCACCGCTCCCAGAGTTGTCGTCCACCGCTCCCAGAGTTGTCGTCCACCGCTCCCAGAGTTGTCGTCCACCGCTCCCATAGTTGTCGTTCGTCCACCGCTCCCAGAGTTGTCGTCCACCGCTCCCATAGTTGTCGTCCACCGCTCCCATAGTTGTCGTCCACCGCTCCCAGAGTTGTCGTCCACCGCTCCCAGAGTTGTCGTCCACCGCTCCCATAGTTGTCGTTCGTCCACCGCTCCCATAGTTGTCGTCCACCGCTCCCATAGTTGTCGTCCACCGCTCCCATAGTTGTCGTCCACCGCTCCTAGAGTTGTCGTCCACCGCTCCCATAGTTGTCGTTCGTCCACCGCTCCCATAGTTGTCGTTCGTCCACCGCTCCCAGAGTTGTCGTCCACCGCTCCCATAGTGGTCGTCCACCGCTCCCATAGTTGTCGTCCACCGCTCCCATAGTTGTCGTCCACCGCTCCCATAGTTGTCGTCCACCGCTCCCATAGTTGTCGTCTACCGCTCCCATAGTTGTCGTCCACCGCTCCCATAGTTGTCGTCCACCGCTTCCATAGTTGTCGTCCACCGCTCCCATAGTTGTCGTCCACCGCTCCCATAGTTGTCGTTCGTCCACCGCTCCCAGAGTTGTCGTCCACCGCTCCCATAGTTGTCGTTCGTCCACCGCTCCCATAGTTGTCGTTCGTCCACCGCTCCCAGAGTTGTCGTCCACCGCTCCCAGAGTTGTCGTCCACCGCTCCCATAGTGGTCGTCCACCGCTCCCATAGTTGTCGTCCACCGCTCCCATAGTTGTCGTCCACCGCTCCCATAGTTGTCGTCCACCGCTCCCATAGTTGTCGTTCGTCCACCGCTCCCAGAGTTGTCGTCCACCGCTCCCATAGTTGTCGTTCGTCCACCGCTCCCAGAGTTGTCGTCCACCGCTCCCATAGTGGTCGTCCACCGCTCCCATAGTTGTCGTCCACCGCTGCAAGTTTTTGGTGTCCACCGCTCCCATAGTTGTCGTCCACCGCTCCCATAGTGGTCGTCCACCGCTCCCATAGTTGTCGTCCACCGCTCCCATAGTTGTCGTCCACCGCTCCCATAGTTGTCGTCCACCGCTCCCATAGTTGTCGTCCACCGCTCCCATAGTTGTCGTCCACCGCTCCCATAGTGGTCGTCCACCGCTCCCATAGTTGTCGTCCACCGCTCCCATAGTTGTCGTCCACCGCTCCCATAGTTGTCGTCCACCGCTCCCAGAGTTGTCGTCCACCGCTCCCATAGTTGTCGTTCGTCTACCGCTCCCAGAGTTGTCGTCCACCGCTCCCATAGTGGTCGTCCACCGCTCCCATAGTTGTCGTCCACCGCTCCCATAGTTGTCGTCCACCGCTCCCATAGTTGTCGTCCACCGCTCCCATAGTTGTCGTCCACCGCTCCCAGAGTTGTCGTCCACCGCTCCCATAGTTGTCGTTCGTCCACCGCTCCCAGAGTTGTCGTCCACCGCTCCCATAGTGGTCGTCCACCGCTCCCATAGTTGTCGTCCACCGCTCCCATAGTTGTCGTCCACCGCTCCCATAGTTGTCGTCCACCGCTCCCATAGTTGTCGTCCACCGCTTCCATAGTTGTCGTCCACCGCTCCCATAGTTGTCGTCCACCGCTCCCATAGTTGTCGTCCACCGCTCCTATAGTTGCCGTCCACCGCTCCCAGAGTTGTCGTTCGTCCACCGCTCCCAGAGTTTTCATCCACCGCTTCCATTTTTTAGTGTCCACTACTCACACAGTACTCTGAAATTAGTGATTTGTTCTCTAATAAGTTAGGATTGGGAGTAGGGAAGAAAACACAGATTCAAGAAACGTATTCTAAACCATTCTTCCAGAAAGGTTTAGCGATGCAAAGAAAGACCGAAAAACGTGTCGAGAAACGTTGGATAGAGAGATGATCGGACAACCGACTCTTTCGGGCGAGGGAAGTGTGAAGAATGAATATGTTCTGGGGCCACCTGGCAGAAACAGTGGGAGGGAGGGTGGAGATAGGGGCTGGGGGAAGGGTGGAAAGAGGGGCTGGGGGGAGGGTGGAGATAGGGGCTGGGGGAAGGGGTCATGCGATTTCCCGCGCGCGGGTAGGTCAAAACAGTTGTCCGGCGGTTCTCAGGTCGCCTCTTGTTGACGGTCATGACAAGAGGGCGAAAAACATCTATTTGCACTAAAAGAAGTTTGTAGTGCAGGAGCAGAAATAAGTGCAAGGATAGAAAAAGAATACAAGAAGAATTCAAGGAAAACAAGGCTTGGATACAGAGTACAAAGATAGAAGAATACAAAGAAACAGTTCTCATTTTCTTTATGCCTTCTCATACGTCTGTATTCAAGTGTCTTTTTTTGAATAATAAATAGAGTTTGAAGCAAGTGGGAGGGATGGGTACCAATTTCAAAAAGCGTTCAGTTTGTTTTCCATGAACTTGTTCAGACCCATTATTCTTTGTTATTTCAGCTTCGAAACTGTTTTAATACGATCCGCGTCCTTTTTTTTTAGCAAAACAGCTATTTACAAGGCAAAAAAGCAGAAAAAAACAAAAAAGAGATAAATACGGCGGAAACAATATGCACATCGTACTCAACAAACTTTGAAGCCGGAACACTGGATTCTCGTTCGTCGTGAGACTCGAAAAGAAGGCGAGGCTGCGGTCTGCACGTTTCTCATGCGCCTATAATATATGTTTTTGTTAAAGACTTGGAAAATGCTATTTGTGTTCTGTTTGATGAAATGGGATATTCCCTGGTTCTTTTCTTACCAAAAACCCATTCTCCTTCGCTACGACACTTGCCTTTCATTTCTTGTATTGTATGGTAATCTTCGAAGTCTGTGTTCTGGATGAATTATGCTCTCCTGCGAATCATGGGAAAACAATGGTATCATCTGCAATTCGCTGTGGTGAAGAGTGTTTCGATTATCACGCAAGGTTTTCTGAAGGTGACTCTTCCTAGGTTATCAGTTTTTTTCCGTCTGAATAACGTTCAAATTCAGTTTGAAAATTTCATTTTAGGTCTGAATCATTGAATGTCTGATCTCAACATCTTCAGAAGGTCTTCTGCATTTTCGACGATTCTGTAATGACTTCTGATTCCGAAATGCTCATCAGAATTGAATTCGTCTCGGAATTCTGATCAGATTCATATAAATAACATCCCCGTTATCTTTCAAATGAAGATTGTAACCATGGTTACTCGGAGCATCTAAGTTTGCGGCCCCCCTCCATCTTATCATAGCCATAAAGTCCTATGAGCTTTTGAGGGCATGTGGTGTAGTGGTTAACACACTCCGAAGTCGAATTGTATTCCCCAAACAAGTAACGCTTTATATCGGCAACGGAGAACCGCGAGTTCGAATCCCGCCATGTCCAAAAATTTTTTATGGTCCCTGTGACCAGTTAACGCCCAAAAACCGTCGAAAAAAAAATTTCGCAAGTTCGATGACTGATGATTGTCTGTCTTTTTTTCGTGCCTTTTTATCTTGTTTTCCTCTGTCTTTGCCTATGCCACGGTCCACTGAAGTACATCCGAGCAACACCGACCACATTGAATCCCTGGAATGGTCAGAAATTGGTTTGTGGAAGAGGCTGTTCAGTACATCTTTAAAATAGTTTATTTGACATGGGGAAAAAATTAATCTGCAGTTGGGTAAATGCATAATTCGGGCCAATTGAGGCGTCCTAGTGTTACACAATCGGGAGTGGTTGACGGGGGGGGGGGGCCAGGCTTTTTCCACTCTGAAAGAAAAGATTGATTCGAGGAAATTCATGGAGTCACTTACTAAGCCCGGCCCATTAGCGGCGTCCTAGTGGTGGACGATTGGGAGTGGTGGACAGGGGGGCCAGGCTATTTCCTCTCTGAAAGAAAAGATTGATTTATGGAAATTCATGGAGTCACTTACTAAGCCCGGCCCGATAAGAGGCTCCTAGTGGTGGACGGTGGGGAGTGGTGGACGGTGGGGAGTGGTGGACGATGGGGAGTGGTGGACGATGGGGAGTGGTGGACGGGGGGCCAGGCTATTCTCACTCTGAAAAAGAAGATTGATTTGAGGAAATCATGGATTCACTCACCAAGCCCGGCCCAACAAGAGGCGTCCTAGTGGTGGACGATGGGGAGTGGTGGACAGGGCAGCCAGGCTTTTTCCACTCTGAGAGAGAATATTGATTTGAGGAAATTCATGGAGTCACTTACTAAGCCCGGCCCGATAAGAGGCTCCTAGTGGTGGACGGTGGGGAGTGGTGGACGGTGGGGAGTGGTGGACGATGGGGAGTGGTGGACGATGGGGAGTGGTGGACGGGGGGCCAGGCTATTCTCACTCTGAAAAAGAAGATTGATTTGAGGAAATCATGGAGTCACTCACCAAGCCCGGCCCAACAAGAGGCGTCCTAGTGGTGGACGATGGGGAGTGGTGGACAGGGGAGCCAGGCTTTTTCCACTCTGAAAGAGAATATTGATTTGAGGAAATTCATGGAGTCACTCACTAAGCCCGGCCCGATAAGAGGCTCCTAGTGGTGAACGGTGGGGAGTGGTGGACGGTGGGGAGTGGTGGACGATGGGGAGTGGTGGACGGGGGGCCAGGCTATTCTCACTCTGAAAAAGAAGATTGATTTGAGGAAATCATGGAGTCACTCACCAAGCCACGCCCAACAAGAGGCGTCCTAGTGGTGGACGATGGGGAGTGGTGGACAGGGGAGCCAGGCTTTTTCCACTCTGAAAGAGAATATTGATTTGAGGAAATTCAAGGAGTCACTTACTAAGCCCGGCCCGATAAGAGGCTCCTAGTGGTGAACGGTGGGGAGTGGTGGACGGTGGGGAGTGGTGGACGATGGGGAGTGGTGGACGGGGGGCCAGGCTATTCTCACTCTGAAAAAGAAGATTGATTTGAGGAAATCATGGAGTCACTCACCAAGCCACGCCCAACAAGAGGCGTCCTAGTGGTGGACGATGGGGAGTGGTGGACAGGGGAGCCAGGCTTTTTCCACTCTGAAAGAGAATATTGATTTGAGGAAATTCAAGGAGTCACTTACTAAGCCCGGCCCGATAAGAGGCTCCTAGTGGTGAACGGTGGGGAGTGGTGGACGGTGGGGAGTGGTGGACGATGGGGAGTGGTGGACGGGGGGCCAGGCTATTCTCACTCTGAAAAAGAAGATTGATTTGAGGAAATCATGGAGTCACTCACCAAGCCCGGCCCAACAAGAGGCGTCCTAGTGGTGGACGATGGGGAGTGGTGGACAGGGCAGCCAGGCTTTTTCCACTCTGAGAGAGAATATTGATTTGAAAAAATTCATGGAGTCACTTACTAAGCCCGGCCCGATAAGAGGCTCCTAGTGGTGGACGGTGGGGAGTGGTGGACGATGGGGAGTGGTGGACGATGGGGAGTGGTGGACGGGGGGCCAGGCTGTTCTCACTCTGAAAAAGAAGATTGATTTGAGGAAATCATGGAGTCACTCACCAAGCCCGGCCCAACAAGAGGCGTCCTAGTGGTGGACGATGGGGAGTGGTGGACAGGGGAGCCAGGCTTTTTCCACTCTGAAAGAGAATATTGATTTGAGGAAATTCATGGAGTCACTTACTAAGCCCGGCCCGATAAGAGGCTCCTAGTGGTGAACGGTGGGGAGTGGTGGACGGTGGGGAGTGGTGGACGATGGGGAGTGGTGGACAGGGGGGCCAGGCTATTCTCACTCTGAAAAAGAAGATTGATTTGAGGAAATCATGGATTCACTCACCAAGCCCGGCCCAATAAGAGGCGTCCTAGTGGTGGACGATGGGGAGTGGTGGACAGGGGAGCCAGGCTTTTTCCACTCTGAAAGAGAATATTGATTTGAGGAAATTCATGGAGTCACTTACTAAGCCCGGCCCGATAAGAGGCTCCTAGTGATGAACGGTGGGGAGTGGTGGACGGTGGGGAGTGGTGGACGATGGGGAGTGGTGGACGGGGGGCCAGGCTATTCTCACTCTGAAAAAGAAGATTGATTTGAGGAAATCATGGAGTCACTCACCAAGCCCGGCCCAACAAGAGGCGTCCTAGTGGTGGACGATGGGGAGTGGTGGACAGGGGAGCCAGGCTTTTTCCACTCTGAAAGAGAATATTGATTTGAGGAAATTCAAGGAGTCACTTACTAAGCCCGGCCCGATAAGAGGCTCCTAGTGGTGAACGGTGGGGAGTGGTGGACGGTGGGGAGTGGTGGACGATGGGGAGTGGTGGACGGGGGGGCAGGCTATTCTCACTCTGAAAAAGAAGATTGATTTGAGGAAATCATGGAGTCACTCACCAAGCCCGGCCCAACAAGAGGCGTCCTAGTGGTGGACGATGGGGAGTGGTGGACAGGGGAGCCAGGCTTTTTTCCACTCTGAAAGAAAATATTGACTTGAGGAAATTCATGGAGTCACTTACTAAGCCCGGCCCGATAAGAGGCTCCTAGTGGTGAACGGTGGGGAGTGGTGGACGGTGGGGAGTGGTGGACGATGGGGAGTGGTGGACGGGGGGCCAGGCTATTCTCACTCTGAAAAAGAAGATTGATTTGAGGAAATCATGGATTCACTCACCAAGCCCGGCCCAATAAGAGGCGTCCTAGTGGTGGACGATGGGGAGTGGTGGACAGGGGAGCCAGGCTTTTTCCACTCTGAAAGAGAATATTGATTTGAGAAAATTCATGGAGTCACTTACTAAGCCCGGCCCGATAAGAGGCTCCTAGTGGTAGACGGTGGGGAGTGGTGGACGGTGGGGAGTGGTGGACGATGAGGAGTGGTGGACGGGGGGCCAGGCTATTCTCACTCTGAAAAAGAAGATTGATTTGAGGAAATCATGGAGTCACTCACCAAGCCCGGCCCAACAAGAGGCGTCCTAGTGGTGGACGATGGGGAGTGGTGGACAGGGGAGCCAGGCTTTTTCCACTCTGAAAGAGAATATTGATTTGAGGAAATTCATGGAGTCACTTACTAAGCCCGGCCCGATAAGAGGCTCCTAGTGGTGAACGGTGGGGAGTGGTGGACGGTGGGGAGTGGTGGACGATGGGGAGTGGTGGACAGGGGGGCCAGGCTATTCTCACTCTGAAAAAGAAGATTGATTTGAGGAAATCATGGATTCACTCACCAAGCCCGGCCCAATAAGAGGCGTCCTAGTGGTGGACGATGGGGAGTGGTGGACAGGGGAGCCAGGCTTTTTCCACTCTGAAAGAGAATATTGATTTGAGGAAATTCATGGAGTCACTTACTAAGCCCGGCCCGATAAGAGGCTCCTAGTGATGAACGGTGGGGAGTGGTGGACGGTGGGGAGTGGTGGACGGTGGGGAGTGGTGGACGATGGGGAGTGGTGGACGGGGGGCCAGGCTATTCTCACTCTGAAAAAGAAGATTGATTTGAGGAAATCATGGAGTCACTCACCAAGCCCGGCCCAACAAGAGGCGTCCTAGTGGTGGACGATGGGGAGTGGTGGACAGGGGAGCCAGGCTTTTTTCCACTCTGAAAGAAAATATTGACTTGAGGAAATTCATGGAGTCACTTACTAAGCCCGGCCCGATAAGAGGCTCCTAGTGGTGAACGGTGGGGAGTGGTGGACGGTGGGGAGTGGTGGACGATGGGGAGTGGTGGACGGGGGGCCAGGCTATTCTCACTCTGAAAAAGAAGATTGATTTGAGGAAATCATGGATTCACTCACCAAGCCCGGCCCAATAAGAGGCGTCCTAGTGGTGGACGATGGGGAGTGGTGGACAGGGGAGCCAGGCTTTTTCCACTCTGAAAGAGAATATTGATTTGAGAAAATTCATGGAGTCACTTACTAAGCCCGGCCCGATAAGAGGCTCCTAGTGGTAGACGGTGGGGAGTGGTGGACGGTGGGGAGTGGTGGACGATGAGGAGTGGTGGACGGGGGGCCAGGCTATTCTCACTCTGAAAAAGAAGATTGATTTGAGGAAATCATGGAGTCACTCACCAAGCCCGGCCCAACAAGAGGCGTCCTAGTGGTGGACGATGGGGAGTGGTGGACAGGGGAGCCAGGCTTTTTCCACTCTGAAAGAGAATATTGATTTGAGGAAATTCATGGAGTCACTCACTAAGCCCGGCCCGATAAGAGGCTCCTAGTGATGAACGGTGGGGAGTGGTGGACGGTGGGGAGTGGTGGACGATGGGGAGTGGTGGACGGGGGGCCAGGCTATTCTCACTCTGAAAAAGAAGATTGATTTGAGGAAATCATGGAGTCACTCACCAAGCCCGGCCCAACAAGAGGCGTCCTAGTGGTGGACGATGGGGAGTGGTGGACAGGGGAGCCAGGCTTTTTCCACTCTGAAAGAGAATATTGGTTTGAGGAAATTCAAGGAGTCACTTACTAAGCCCGGCCCGATAAGAGGCTCCTAGTGGTGAACGGTGGGGAGTGGTGGACGGTGGGGAGTGGTGGACGATGGGGAGTGGTGGACGGGGGGCCAGGCTATTCTCACTCTGAAAAAGAAGATTGATTTGAGGAAATCATGGAGTCACTCACCAAGCCCGGCCCAACAAGAGGCGTCCTAGTGGTGGACGATGGGGAGTGGTGGACAGGGGAGCCAGGCTTTTTCCACTCTGAAAGAGAATATTGATTTGAGGAAATTCAAGGAGTCACTTACTAAGCCCGGCCCGATAAGAGGCTCCTAGTGGTGAACGGTGGGGAGTGGTGGACGGTGGGGAGTGGTGGACGATGGGGAGTGGTGGACGGGGGGCCAGACTATTCTCACTCTGAAAAAAAAGACTGATTTGAGGAAATCATGGAGTCACTCACCAAGCCCGGCCCAACAAGAGGCGTCCTAGTGGTGGACGATGGGGAGTGGTGGACAGGGGAGCCAGGCTTTTTCCACTCTGAAAGAGAATATTGATTTGAGGAAATTCATGGAGTCACTTACTAAGCCCGGCCCGATAAGAGGCTCCTAGTGGTGGACGGTGGGGAGTGGTGGACGGTGGGGAGTGGTGGACGATGGGGAGTGGTGGACGATGGGGAGTGGTGGACGGGGGGCCAGGCTATTCTCACTCTGAAAAAGAAGATTGATTTGAGGAAATCATGGAGTCACTCACCAAGCCCGGCCCAATAAGAGGCGTCCTAGTGGTGGACGATGGGGAGTGGTGGACAGGGGAGCCAGGCTTTTTCCACTCTGAAAGAAAATATTGATTTGAGGAAATTCATGAAGTCACTTACTAAGCCCGGCCCGATAAGAGGCTCCTAGTGGTAGACGGTGGGGAGTGGTGGACGGTGGGGAGTGGTGGACGGTGGGGAGTGGTGGACGATGGGGAGTGGTGGACGGGGGGCCAGGCTATTCTCACTCTGAAAAAGAAGATTGATTTGAGGAAATCATGGAGTCACTCACCAAGCCCGGCCCAACAAAAGGCGTCCTAGTGGTGGACGATGGGGAGTGGTGGACAGGGGAGCCAGGCTTTTTCCACTCTGAAAGAGAATATTGATTTGAGGAAATTCATGGAATCACTCACTAAGCCCGGCCCGATAAGAGGCTCCTAGTGATGAACGGTGGGGAGTGGTGGACGGTGGGGAGTGGTGGACGATGGGGAGTGGTGGACGGGGGGCCAGGCTATTCTCACTCTGAAAAAGAAGATTGATTTGAGGAAATGATGGAGTCACTCACCAAGCCCGGCCCAACAAGAGGCGTCCTAGTGGTGGACGATGGGGAGTGGTGGACAGGGGAGCCAGGCTTTTTCTACTCTGAAAGAGAATATTGATTTGGGGAAATTCAAGGAGTCACTTACTAAGCCCGGCCCGATAAGAGGCTCCTAGTGGTGAACGGTGGGGAGTGGTGGACGGTGGGGAGTGGTGGACGAAGTGGAGTGGTGGACGGGGGGCCAGGCTAATCTCACTCTGAAAAAGAAGATTGATTTGAGGAAATCATGGAGTCACTCACCAAGCCCGGCCCAACAAAAGGCGTCCTAGTGGTGGACGATGGGGAGTGGTGGACAGGGGAGCCAGGCTTTTTCCACTCTGAAAGAGAATATTGATTTGAGGAAATTCAAGGAGTCACTTACTAAGCCCGGCCCGATAAGAGGCTCCTAGTGGTGAACGGTGGGGAGTGGTGGACGGTGGGGAGTGGTGGACGATGTGGAGTGGTGGACGGGGGGCCAGGCTATTCTCACTCTGAAAAAGAAGATTGATTTGAGGAAATCATGGAGTCACTCACCAAGCCCGGCCCAACAAGAGCCGTCCTAGTGGTGGACGATGGGGAGTGGTGAACAGGGGAGCCAGGCTTTTTTCCACTCTGAAAGAAAATATTGACTTGAGGAAATTCATGGAGTCACTTACTAAGCCCGGCCCGATAAGAGGCTCCTAGTGGTGAACGGTGGGGAGTGGTGGACGGTGGGGAGTGGTGGACGATGGGGAGTGGTGGACGGGGGGCCAGGCTATTCTCACTCTGAAAAAGAAGATTGATTTGAGGAAATCATGGATTCACTCACCAAGCCCGGCCCAATAAGAGGCGTCCTAGTGGTGGACGATGGGGAGTGGTGGACAGGGGAGCCAGGCTTTTTCCACTCTGAAAGAGAATATTGATTTGAGGAAATTCATGGAGTCACTTACTAAGCCCGGCCCGATAAGAGGCTCCTAGTGGTAGACGGTGGGGAGTGGTGGACGGTGGGGAGTGGTGGACGATGAGGAGTGGTGGACGGGGGGCCAGGCTATTCTCACTCTGAAAAAGAAGATTGATTTGAGGAAATCATGGAGTCACTCACCAAGCCCGGCCCAACAAGAGGCGTCCTAGTGGTGGACGATGGGGAGTGGTGGACAGGGGAGCCAGGCTTTTTCCACTCTGAAAGAGAATATTGATTTGAGGAAATTCATGGAGTCACTTACTAAGCCCGGCCCGATAAGAGGCTCCTAGTGGTGAACGGTGGGGAGTGGTGGACGGTGGGGAGTGGTGGACGATGAGGAGTGGTGGACGGGGGGCCAGGCTAATCTCACTCTGAAAAAGAAGATTGATTTGAGGAAATCATGGAGTCACTCACCAAGCCCGGCCCAACAAGAGGCGTCCTAGTGGTGGACGATGGGGAGTGGTGGACAGGGGAGCCAGGCTTTTTCTACTCTGAAAGAGAATATTGATTTGAGGAAATTCATGGAGTCACTTACTAAGCCCGGCCCGATAAGAGGCTCCTAGTGGTGAACGGTGGGGAGTGGTGGACGGTGGGGAGTGGTGGACGATGAGGAGTGGTGGACGGGGGGCCAGGCTAATCTCACTCTGAAAAAGAAGATTGATTTGAGGAAATCATGGAGTCACTCACCAAGCCCGGCCCAACAAGAGGCGTCCTAGTGGTGGACGATGGGGAGTGGTGGACAGGGGAGCCAGGCTTTTTCTACTCTGAAAGAGAATATTGATTTGAGGAAATTCATGGAGTCACTTACTAAGCCCGGCCCGATAAGAGGCTCCTAGTGGTAGACGGTGGGGAGTGGTGGACGGTGGGGAGTGGTGGACGATGAGGAGTGGTGGACGGGGGGCCAGGCTATTCTCACTCTGAAAAAGAAGATTGATTTGAGGAAATCATGGAGTCACTCACCAAGCCCGGCCCAACAAGAGGCGTCCTAGTGGTGGACGATGGGGAGTGGTGGACAGGGGAGCCAGGCTTTTTCCACTCTGAAAGAGAATATTGATTTGAGGAAATTCATGGAGTCACTTACTAAGCCCGGCCCGATAAGAGGCTCCTAGTGGTGAACGGTGGGGAGTGGTGGACGGTGGGGAGTGGTGGACGATGGGGAGTGGTGGACGGGGGGCCAGGCTAATCTCACTCTGAAAAAGAAGATTGATTTGAGGAAATCATGGAGTCACTCACCAAGCCCGGCCCAACAAGAGGCGTCCTAGTGGTGGACGATGGGGAGTGGTGGACAGGGGAGCCAGGCTTTTTCTACTCTGAAAGAGAATATTGATTTGGGGAAATTCAAGGAGTCACTTACTAAGCCCGGCCCGATAAGAGGCTCCTAGTGGTGAACGGTGGGGAGTGGTGGACGGTGGGGAGTGGTGGACGATGTGGAGTGGTGGACGGGGGGCCAGGCTAATCTCACTCTGAAAAAGAAGATTGATTTGAGGAAATCATGGAGTCACTCACCAAGCCCGGCCCAACAAAAGGCGTCCTAGTGGTGGACGATGGGGAGTGGTGGACAGGGGAGCCAGGCTTTTTCCACTCTGAAAGAGAATATTGATTTGAGGAAATTCAAGGAGTCACTTACTAAGCCCGGCCCGATAAGAGGCTCCTAGTGGTGAACGGTGGGGAGTGGTGGACGGTGGGGAGTGGTGGACGATGTGGAGTGGTGGACGGGGGGCCAGGCTATTCTCACTCTGAAAAAGAAGATTGATTTGAGGAAATCATGGAGTCACTCACCAAGCCCGGCCCAACAAGAGCCGTCCTAGTGGTGGACGATGGGGAGTGGTGAACAGGGGAGCCAGGCTTTTTCCACTCTGAAAGAGAATATTGATTTGAGGAAATTCAAGGAGTCACTTACTAAGCCCGGCCCGATAAGAGGCTCCTAGTGGTGAACGGTGGGGAGTGGTGGACGGTGGGGAGTGGTGGACGATGGGGAGTGGTGGACGGGGGGCCAGGCTAATCTCACTCTGAAAAAGAAGATTGATTTGAGGAAATCATGGAGTCACTCACCAAGCCCGGCCCAACAAGAGGCGTCCTAGTGGTGGACGATGGGGAGTGGTGGACAGGGGAGCCAGGCTTTTTCTACTCTGAAAGAGAATATTGATTTGGGGAAATTCAAGGAGTCACTTACTAAGCCCGGCCCGATAAGAGGCTCCTAGTGGTGAACGGTGGGGAGTGGTGGACGGTGGGGAGTGGTGGACGATGTGGAGTGGTGGACGGGGGGCCAGGCTAATCTCACTCTGAAAAAGAAGATTGATTTGAGGAAATCATGGAGTCACTCACCAAGCCCGGCCCAACAAAAGGCGTCCTAGTGGTGGACGATGGGGAGTGGTGGACAGGGGAGCCAGGCTTTTTCCACTCTGAAAGAGAATATTGATTTGAGGAAATTCAAGGAGTCACTTACTAAGCCCGGCCCGATAAGAGGCTCCTAGTGGTGAACGGTGGGGAGTGGTGGACGGTGGGGAGTGGTGGACGATGTGGAGTGGTGGACGGGGGGCCAGGCTATTCTCACTCTGAAAAAGAAGATTGATTTGAGGAAATCATGGAGTCACTCACCAAGCCCGGCCCAACAAGAGCCGTCCTAGTGGTGGACGATGGGGAGTGGTGAACAGGGGAGCCAGGCTTTTTCCACTCTGAAAGAGAATATTGATTTGAGGAAATTCAAGGAGTCACTTACTAAGCCCGGCCCGATAAGAGGCTCCTAGTGGTGAACGGTGGGGAGTGGTGGACGGTGGGGAGTGGTGGACGATGGGGAGTGGTGGACGGGGGGGCAGGCTATTCTCACTCTGAAAAAGAAGATTGATTTGAGGAAATCATGGAGTCACTCACCAAGCCCGGCCCAACAAGAGCCGTCCTAGTGGTGGACGATGGGGAGTGGTGAACAGGGGAGCCAGGCTTTTTCCACTCTGAAAGAGAATATTGATTTGAGGAAATTCAAGGAGTCACTTACTAAGCCCGGCCCGATAAGAGGCTCCTAGTGGTGAACGGTGGGGAGTGGTGGACGGTGGGGAGTGGTGGACGATGGGGAGTGGTGGACGGGGGGCCAGGCTAATCTCACTCTGAAAAAGAAGATTGATTTGAGGAAATCATGGAGTCACTCACCAAGCCCGGCCCAACAAGAGGCGTCCTAGTGGTGGACGATGGGGAGTGGTGGACAGGGGAGCCAGGCTTTTTCTACTCTGAAAGAGAATATTGATTTGGGGAAATTCAAGGAGTCACTTACTAAGCCCGGCCCGATAAGAGGCTCCTAGTGGTGAACGGTGGGGAGTGGTGGACGGTGGGGAGTGGTGGACGATGTGGAGTGGTGGACGGGGGGCCAGGCTAATCTCACTCTGAAAAAGAAGATTGATTTGAGGAAATCATGGAGTCACTCACCAAGCCCGGCCCAACAAAAGGCGTCCTAGTGGTGGACGATGGGGAGTGGTGGACAGGGGAGCCAGGCTTTTTCCACTCTGAAAGAGAATATTGATTTGAGGAAATTCAAGGAGTCACTTACTAAGCCCGGCCCGATAAGAGGCTCCTAGTGGTGAACGGTGGGGAGTGGTGGACGGTGGGGAGTGGTGGACGATGTGGAGTGGTGGACGGGGGGCCAGGCTATTCTCACTCTGAAAAAGAAGATTGATTTGAGGAAATCATGGAGTCACTCACCAAGCCCGGCCCAACAAGAGCCGTCCTAGTGGTGGACGATGGGGAGTGGTGAACAGGGGAGCCAGGCTTTTTCCACTCTGAAAGAGAATATTGATTTGAGGAAATTCAAGGAGTCACTTACTAAGCCCGGCCCGATAAGAGGCTCCTAGTGGTGAACGGTGGGGAGTGGTGGACGGTGGGGAGTGGTGGACGATGGGGAGTGGTGGACGGGGGGGCAGGCTATTCTCACTCTGAAAAAGAAGATTGATTTGAGGAAATCATGGAGTCACTCACCAAGCCCGGCCCAACAAGAGGCGTCCTAGTGGTGGACGATGGGGAGTGGTGGACAGGGGAGCCAGGCTTTTTTCCACTCTGAAAGAAAATATTGACTTGAGGAAATTCATGGAGTCACTTACTAAGCCCGGCCCGATAAGAGGCTCCTAGTGGTGAACGGTGGGGAGTGGTGGACGGTGGGGAGTGGTGGACGATGGGGAGTGGTGGACGGGGGGCCAGGCTATTCTCACTCTGAAAAAGAAGATTGATTTGAGGAAATCATGGATTCACTCACCAAGCCCGGCCCAATAAGAGGCGTCCTAGTGGTGGACGATGGGGAGTGGTGGACAGGGGAGCCAGGCTTTTTCCACTCTGAAAGAGAATATTGATTTGAGGAAATTCATGGAGTCACTTACTAAGCCCGGCCCGATAAGAGGCTCCTAGTGGTGAACGGTGGGGAGTGGTGGACGGTGGGGAGTGGTGGACGATGGGGAGTGGTGGACGGGGGGCCAGGCTAATCTCACTCTGAAAAAGAAGATTGATTTGAGGAAATCATGGAGTCACTCACCAAGCCCGGCCCAACAAGAGGCGTCCTAGTGGTGGACGATGGGGAGTGGTGGACAGGGGAGCCAGGCTTTTTCTACTCTGAAAGAGAATATTGATTTGAGGAAATTCATGGAGTCACTTACTAAGCCCGGCCCGATAAGAGGCTCCTAGTGGTAGACGGTGGGGAGTGGTGGACGGTGGGGAGTGGTGGACGATGAGGAGTGGTGGACGGGGGGCCAGGCTATTCTCACTCTGAAAAAGAAGATTGATTTGAGGAAATCATGGAGTCACTCACCAAGCCCGGCCCAACAAGAGCCGTCCTAGTGGTGGACGATGGGGAGTGGTGAACAGGGGAGCCAGGCTTTTTCCACTCTGAAAGAGAATATTGATTTGAGGAAATTCAAGGAGTCACTTACTAAGCCCGGCCCGATAAGAGGCTCCTAGTGGTGAACGGTGGGGAGTGGTGGACGGTGGGGAGTGGTGGACGATGTGGAGTGGTGGACGGGGGGGCAGGCTATTCTCACTCTGAAAAAGAAGATTGATTTGAGGAAATCATGGAGTCACTCACCAAGCCCGGCCCAACAAGAGCCGTCCTAGTGGTGGACGATGGGGAGTGGTGAACAGGGGAGCCAGGCTTTTTCCACTCTGAAAGAGAATATTGATTTGAGGAAATTCAAGGAGTCACTTACTAAGCCCGGCCCGATAAGAGGCTCCTAGTGGTGAACGGTGGGGAGTGGTGGACGGTGGGGAGTGGTGGACGATGGGGAGTGGTGGACGGGGGGCCAGGCTAATCTCACTCTGAAAAAGAAGATTGATTTGAGGAAATCATGGAGTCACTCACCAAGCCCGGCCCAACAAGAGGCGTCCTAGTGGTGGACGATGGGGAGTGGTGGACAGGGGAGCCAGGCTTTTTCTACTCTGAAAGAGAATATTGATTTGGGGAAATTCAAGGAGTCACTTACTAAGCCCGGCCCGATAAGAGGCTCCTAGTGGTGAACGGTGGGGAGTGGTGGACGGTGGGGAGTGGTGGACGATGTGGAGTGGTGGACGGGGGGCCAGGCTAATCTCACTCTGAAAAAGAAGATTGATTTGAGGAAATCATGGAGTCACTCACCAAGCCCGGCCCAACAAAAGGCGTCCTAGTGGTGGACGATGGGGAGTGGTGGACAGGGGAGCCAGGCTTTTTCCACTCTGAAAGAGAATATTGATTTGAGGAAATTCAAGGAGTCACTTACTAAGCCCGGCCCGATAAGAGGCTCCTAGTGGTGAACGGTGGGGAGTGGTGGACGGTGGGGAGTGGTGGACGATGTGGAGTGGTGGACGGGGGGCCAGGCTATTCTCACTCTGAAAAAGAAGATTGATTTGAGGAAATCATGGAGTCACTCACCAAGCCCGGCCCAACAAGAGCCGTCCTAGTGGTGGACGATGGGGAGTGGTGAACAGGGGAGCCAGGCTTTTTCCACTCTGAAAGAGAATATTGATTTGAGGAAATTCAAGGAGTCACTTACTAAGCCCGGCCCGATAAGAGGCTCCTAGTGGTGAACGGTGGGGAGTGGTGGACGGTGGGGAGTGGTGGACGATGGGGAGTGGTGGACGGGGGGGCAGGCTATTCTCACTCTGAAAAAGAAGATTGATTTGAGGAAATCATGGAGTCACTCACCAAGCCCGGCCCAACAAGAGGCGTCCTAGTGGTGGACGATGGGGAGTGGTGGACAGGGGAGCCAGGCTTTTTTCCACTCTGAAAGAAAATATTGACTTGAGGAAATTCATGGAGTCACTTACTAAGCCCGGCCCGATAAGAGGCTCCTAGTGGTGAACGGTGGGGAGTGGTGGACGGTGGGGAGTGGTGGACGATGGGGAGTGGTGGACGGGGGGCCAGGCTATTCTCACTCTGAAAAAGAAGATTGATTTGAGGAAATCATGGATTCACTCACCAAGCCCGGCCCAATAAGAGGCGTCCTAGTGGTGGACGATGGGGAGTGGTGGACAGGGGAGCCAGGCTTTTTCCACTCTGAAAGAGAATATTGATTTGAGGAAATTCATGGAGTCACTTACTAAGCCCGGCCCGATAAGAGGCTCCTAGTGGTGAACGGTGGGGAGTGGTGGACGGTGGGGAGTGGTGGACGATGGGGAGTGGTGGACGGGGGGCCAGGCTAATCTCACTCTGAAAAAGAAGATTGATTTGAGGAAATCATGGAGTCACTCACCAAGCCCGGCCCAACAAGAGGCGTCCTAGTGGTGGACGATGGGGAGTGGTGGACAGGGGAGCCAGGCTTTTTCTACTCTGAAAGAGAATATTGATTTGAGGAAATTCATGGAGTCACTTACTAAGCCCGGCCCGATAAGAGGCTCCTAGTGGTAGACGGTGGGGAGTGGTGGACGGTGGGGAGTGGTGGACGATGAGGAGTGGTGGACGGGGGGCCAGGCTATTCTCACTCTGAAAAAGAAGATTGATTTGAGGAAATCATGGAGTCACTCACCAAGCCCGGCCCAACAAGAGGCGTCCTAGTGGTGGACGATGGGGAGTGGTGGACAGGGGAGCCAGGCTTTTTCCACTCTGAAAGAGAATATTGATTTGAGGAAATTCATGGAGTCACTTACTAAGCCCGGCCCGATAAGAGGCTCCTAGTGGTGAACGGTGGGGAGTGGTGGACGGTGGGGAGTGGTGGACGATGGGGAGTGGTGGACGGGGGGCCAGGCTAATCTCACTCTGAAAAAGAAGATTGATTTGAGGAAATCATGGAGTCACTCACCAAGCCCGGCCCAACAAGAGGCGTCCTAGTGGTGGACGATGGGGAGTGGTGGACAGGGGAGCCAGGCTTTTTCTACTCTGAAAGAGAATATTGATTTGGGGAAATTCAAGGAGTCACTTACTAAGCCCGGCCCGATAAGAGGCTCCTAGTGGTGAACGGTGGGGAGTGGTGGACGGTGGGGAGTGGTGGACGATGTGGAGTGGTGGACGGGGGGCCAGGCTAATCTCACTCTGAAAAAGAAGATTGATTTGAGGAAATCATGGAGTCACTCACCAAGCCCGGCCCAACAAAAGGCGTCCTAGTGGTGGACGATGGGGAGTGGTGGACAGGGGAGCCAGGCTTTTTCCACTCTGAAAGAGAATATTGATTTGAGGAAATTCAAGGAGTCACTTACTAAGCCCGGCCCGATAAGAGGCTCCTAGTGGTGAACGGTGGGGAGTGGTGGACGGTGGGGAGTGGTGGACGATGGGGAGTGGTGGACGGGGGGGCAGGCTATTCTTCTTCTGAAAAAGAAGATTGATTTGAGGAAATCATGGAGTCACTCACCAAGCCCGGCCCAACAAGAGGCGTCCTAGTGGTGGACGATGGGGAGTGGTGGACAGGGGAGCCAGGCTTTTTTCCACTCTGAAAGAAAATATTGACTTGAGGAAATTCATGGAGTCACTTACTAAGCCCGGCCCGATAAGAGGCTCCTAGTGGTGAACGGTGGGGAGTGGTGGACGGTGGGGAGTGGTGGACGATGGGGAGTGGTGGACGGGGGGCCAGGCTATTCTCACTCTGAAAAAGAAGATTGATTTGAGGAAATCATGGATTCACTCACCAAGCCCGGCCCAATAAGAGGCGTCCTAGTGGTGGACGATGGGGAGTGGTGGACAGGGGAGCCAGGCTTTTTCCACTCTGAAAGAGAATATTGATTTGAGGAAATTCATGGAGTCACTTACTAAGCCCGGCCCGATAAGAGGCTCCTAGTGGTAGACGGTGGGGAGTGGTGGACGGTGGGGAGTGGTGGACGATGAGGAGTGGTGGACGGGGGGCCAGGCTATTCTCACTCTGAAAAAGAAGATTGATTTGAGGAAATCATGGAGTCACTCACCAAGCCCGGCCCAACAAGAGGCGTCCTAGTGGTGGACGATGGGGAGTGGTGGACAGGGGAGCCAGGCTTTTTCCACTCTGAAAGAGAATATTGATTTGAGGAAATTCATGGAGTCACTTACTAAGCCCGGCCCGATAAGAGGCTCCTAGTGGTGAACGGTGGGGAGTGGTGGACGGTGGGGAGTGGTGGACGATGGGGAGTGGTGGACAGGGGGGCCAGGCTATTCTCACTCTGAAAAAGAAGATTGATTTGAGGAAATCATGGATTCACTCACCAAGCCCGGCCCAATAAGAGGCGTCCTAGTGGTGGACGATGGGGAGTGGTGGACAGGGGAGCCAGGCTTTTTCCACTCTGAAAGAGAATATTGATTTGAGGAAATTCATGGAGTCACTTACTAAGCCCGGCCCGATAAGAGGCTCCTAGTGGTGAACGGTGGGGAGTGGTGGACGGTGGGGAGTGGTGGACGATGGGGAGTGGTGGACAGGGGGGCCAGGCTATTCTCACTCTGAAAAAGAAGATTGATTTGAGGAAATCATGGATTCACTCACCAAGCCCGGCCCAACAAGAGGCGTCCTAGTGGTGGACGATGGGGAGTGGTGGACAGGGGAGCCAGGCTTTTTCCACTCTGAAAGAGAATATTGATTTGAGGAAATTCATGGAGTCACTTACTAAGCCCGGCCCGATAAGAGGCTCCTAGTGATGAACGGTGGGGAGTGGTGGACGGTGGGGAGTGGTGGACGGGGGGGCAGGCTATTCTCACTCTGAAAAAGAAGATTGATTTGAGGAAATCATGGAGTCACTCACCAAGCCCGGCCCAACAAGAGGCGTCCTAGTGGTGGACGATGGGGAGTGGTGGACAGGGGAGCCAGGCTTTTTTCCACTCTGAAAGAAAATATTGACTTGAGGAAATTCATGGAGTCACTTACTAAGCCCGGCCCGATAAGAGGCTCCTAGTGGTGAACGGTGGGGAGTGGTGGACAATGGGGAGTGGTGGACGATGGGGAGTGGTGGACGGGGGGCCAGGCTATTCTCACTCTGAAAAAGAAGATTGATTTGAGGAAATCATGGATTCACTCACCAAGCCCGGCCCAATAAGAGGCGTCCTAGTGGTGGACGATGGGGAGTGGTGGACAGGGGAGCCAGGCTTTTTCCACTCTGAAAGAGAATATTGATTTGAGGAAATTCATGGAGTCACTTACTAAGCCCGGCCCGATAAGAGGCTCCTAGTGGTAGACGGTGGGGAGTGGTGGACGGTGGGGAGTGGTGGACGATGAGGAGTGGTGGACGGGGGGCCAGGCTATTCTCACTCTGAAAAAGAAGATTGATTTGAGGAAATCATGGAGTCACTCACCAAGCCCGGCCCAACAAGAGGCGTCCTAGTGGTGGACGATGGGGAGTGGTGGACAGGGGAGCCAGGCTTTTTCCACTCTGAAAGAGAATATTGATTTGAGGAAATTCATGGAGTCACTTACTAAGCCCGGCCCGATAAGAGGCTCCTAGTGGTGAACGGTGGGGAGTGGTGGACGGTGGGGAGTGGTGGACGATGGGGAGTGGTGGACAGGGGGGCCAGGCTATTCTCACTCTGAAAAAGAAGATTGATTTGAGGAAATCATGGATTCACTCACCAAGCCCGGCCCAATAAGAGGCGTCCTAGTGGTGGACGATGGGGAGTGGTGGACAGGGGAGCCAGGCTTTTTCCACTCTGAAAGAGAATATTGATTTGAGGAAATTCATGGAGTCACTTACTAAGCCCGGCCCGATAAGAGGCTCCTAGTGGTGAACGGTGGGGAGTGGTGGACGGTGGGGAGTGGTGGACGATGGGGAGTGGTGGACAGGGGGGCCAGGCTATTCTCACTCTGAAGAAGAAGATTGATTTGAGGAAATCATGGATTCACTCACCAAGCCCGGCCCAATAAGAGGCGTCCTAGTGGTGGACGATGGGGAGTGGTGGACAGGGGAGCCAGGCTTTTTCCACTCTGAAAGAGAATATTGATTTGAGGAAATTCATGGAGTCACTTACTAAGCCCGGCCCGATAAGAGGCTCCTAGTGATGAACGGTGGGGAGTGGTGGACGGTGGGGAGTGGTGGACGATGGGGAGTGGTGGACGGGGGGCCAGGCTATTCTCACTCTGAAAAAGAAGATTGATTTGAGGAAATCATGGAGTCACTCACCAAGCCCGGCCCAATAAGAGGCGTCCTAGTGGTGGACGATGGGGAGTGGTGGACAGGGGAGCCAGGCTTTTTCCACTCTGAAAGAAAATATTGATTTGAGGAAATTCATGAAGTCACTTACTAAGCCCGGCCCGATAAGAGGCTCCTAGTGGTGAACGGTGGGGAGTGGTGGACGGTGGGGAGTGGTGGACGGTGGGGAGTGGTGGACGATGGGGAGTGGTGGACGGGGGGCCAGGCTATTCTCACTCTGAAAAAGAAGATTGATTTGAGGAAATCATGGAGTCACTCACCAAGCCCGGCCCAACAAAAGGCGTCCTAGTGGTGGACGATGGGGAGTGGTGGACAGGGGAGCCAGGCTTTTTCCACTCTGAAAGAAAATATTGATTTGAGGAAATTCATGAAGTCACTTACTAAGCCCGGCCCGATAAGAGGCTCCTAGTGGTGAACGGTGGGGAGTGGTGGACGGTGGGGAGTGGTGGACGATGGGGAGTGGTGGACAGGGGAGCCAGGCTTTTTCCACTCTGAAAGAGAATATTGATTTGAGGAAATTCATGGAGTCACTTACTAAGCCCGGCCCGATAAGAGGCTCCTAGTGGTGGACGGTGGGGAGTGGTGGACGGTGGGGAGTGGTGGACGATGGGGAGTGGTGGACGGGGGGCCAGGCTATTCTCACTCTGAAAAAGAAGATTGATTTGAGGAAATCATGGAGTCACTCACCAAGCCCGGCCCAATAAGTGGCGTCCTAGTGGTGGACGATGGGGAGTGGTGGACAGGGGAGCCAGGCTTTCTCCACTCTGAAAGAAAATATTGATTTGAGGAAATTCATGAAGTCACTTACTAAGCCCGGCCCGATAAGAGGCTCCTAGTGGTGGACGGTGGGGAGTGGTGGACGATGGGGAGTGGTGGACGGGGGGCCAGGCTATTCTCACTCTGAAAAAGAAGATTGATTTGAGGAAATCATGGAGTCACTCACCAAGCCCGGCCCAACAAGAGCCGTCCTAGTGGTGGACGATGGGGAGTGGTGAACAGGGGAGCCAGGCTTTTTCCACTCTGAAAGAGAATATTGATTTGAGGAAATTCAAGGAGTCACTTACTAAGCCCGGCCCGATAAGAGGCTCCTAGTGGTGAACGGTGGGGAGTGGTGGACGGTGGGGAGTGGTGGACGATGGGGAGTGGTGGACGGGGGGCCAGGCTATTCTCACTCTGAAAAAGAAGATTGATTTGAGGAAATCATGGAGTCACTCACCAAGCCCGGCCCAACAAGAGGCGTCCTAGTGGTGGACGATGGGGAGTGGTGAACAGGGGAGCCAGGCTTTTTCCACTCTGAAAGAGAATATTGATTTGAGGAAATTCATGGAGTCACTTACTAAGCCCGGCCCGATAAGAGGCTCCTAGTGGTGGACGGTGGGGAGTGGTGGACGATGGGGAGTGGTGGACGGGGGGCCAGGCTATTCTCACTCTGAAAAAGAAGATTGATTTGAGGAAATCATGGATTCACTCACTAAGCCCGGCCCAATAAGAGGCGTCCTAGTGGTGTACGATGGGGAGTGGTGGACAGGGGAGCCAGGCTACTTTCACTCTGAAAGAGAAGATTGATTTGAGGAACTTCATGGAGTCACTCACCAAGCCCGGCCCAATAAGAGGCGTCCTAGTGGTGGACGATCGAGAGTGGTGGACGGGGGGCCAGGCTATTCTCCCATAGTTGTCGTCCACCGCTCCCATAGTTGTCGTCCACCGCTACCATAGTTGTCGTTCGTCCACCGCTCCCATAGTTGTCGTCCACCGCTCCCATAGTTGCCGTCCACCGCTCCCATAGTTGCCGTCCACCGCTCCCAGAGTTGTCGTTCGTCCACCGCTTCCAGAGTTTTCATCCACCGCTCTCATAGTTGTCGTCCACCGCTCCAAGTTTTTGGTGTCCACCGCTCCCATAGTTGTCGTCCACCGCTCCCATAGTGGTCGTCCACCGCTCCCATAGTTGTCGTCCACCGCTCCCATAGTTGTCGTCCACCGCTCCCATAGTTGTCGTCCACCGCTCCCATAGTTGTCGTCCACCGCTCCCATAGTTGTCGTCCACCGCTCCCATAGTTGTCGTTCGCCCACCGCTCCCAGAGTTGTCGTCCACCGCTACCATAGTTGTTGTCCACCGCTACCATAGTTGTCGTCCACCGCTCCCATAGTTGTCGTCCACCGCTCACATAGTTGTCGTCCACCGCTCCCATAGTTGTCGTCCACCGCTACCATAGTTGTCGTCCACCGCTACCATAGTTGTTGTCCACCGCTACCATAGTTGTCGTCCACCGCTACCATAGTTGTCGTCCACCGCTCCCATGGTTGTCGTCCACCGCTCCCATAGTTGTCGTTCGTCCACCGCTGCCAGAGTTGTCGTCCACCGCTCCCAGAGTTGTCGTCCACCGCTACCATAGTTGTCGTCCACCGCTACCATAGTTGTCGTTCGTCCACCGCTCCCAGAGTTGTCGTCCACCGCTACCATAGTTGTCGTCCACCGCTCCCATAGTTGTCGTCCACCGCTACCATAGTTGTCGTCCACCGCTACCATAGTTGTTGTCCACCGCTACCATAGTTGTCGTCCACCGCTCCCATAGTTGTCGTCCACCGCTCCCAGAGTTGTCGTCCACCGATCCCAGAGTTGTCGTCCACCGCTCCCATAGTTGTCGTCCACCGCTACCATAGTTGTCGTCCACCGCTACCATAGTTGTTGTCCACCGCTACCATAGTTGTCGTCCACCGCTCCCATAGTTGTCGTCCACCGCTCCCATGGTTGTCGTCCACCGCTCCCATAGTTGTCGTTCGTCCACCGCTGCCAGAGTTGTCGTCCACCGCTCCCAGAGTTGTCGTCCACCGCTACCATAGTTGTCGTCCACCGCTCCCATAGTTGTCGTTCGTCCACCGCTCCCAGAGTTGTCGTCCACCGATCCCAGAGTTGTCGTCCACCGCTCCCATAGTTGTCGTCCACCGCTACCATAGTTGTCGTCCACCGCTACCATAGTTGTTGTCCACCGCTACCATAGTTGTCGTCCACCGCTCCCATAGTTGTCGTCCACCGCTCCCATGGTTGTCGTCCACCGCTCCCATAGTTGTCGTTCGTCCACCGCTGCCAGAGTTGTCGTCCACCGCTCCCAGAGTTGTCGTCCACCGCTACCATAGTTGTTGTCCACCGCTCCCATAGTTGTCGTCCACCGCTCCCAGAGTTGTCGTCCACCGATCCCAGAGTTGTCGTCCACCGCTCCCATAGTTGTCGTCCACCGCTCCCATAGTTGTCGTCCACCGCTCCCATAGTTGTCGTTCGTCCACCGCTCCCAGAGTTGTCGTCCACCGATCCCAGAGTTGTCGTCCACCGATCCCAGAGTTGTCGTCCACCGATCCCAGAGTTGTCGTCCACCGCTCCCATAGTTGTCGTCCACCGCTCCCATAGTTGTCGTCCACCGCTACCATAGTTGTCGCATACCGCTACCATAGTTGTCGTCCACCGCTCCCATAGTTGTCGTCCACCGCTCCCATAGTTGTCGTCCACCGCTCCCATAGTTGTCGTTCGTCCACCGCTGCCAGAGTTGTCGTCCACCGCTCCCATAGTTGTCGTCCACCGCTCCCATGGTTGTCGTCCACCGCTCCCATAGTTGTCGTTCGTCCACCGCTGCCAGAGTTGTCGTCCACCGCTCCCAGAGTTGTCGTCCACCGCTACCATAGTTGTTGTCCACCGCTCCCATAGTTGTCGTCCACCGCTCCCAGAGTTGTCGTCCACCGATCCCAGAGTTGTCGTCCACCGCTCCCATAGTTGTCGTCCACCGCTCCCATAGTTGTCGTCCACCGCTCCCATAGTTGTCGTTCGTCCACCGCTCCCAGAGTTGTCGTCCACCGATCCCAGAGTTGTCGTCCACCGATCCCAGAGTTGTCGTCCACCGATCCCAGAGTTGTCGTCCACCGCTCCCATAGTTGTCGTCCACCGCTCCCATAGTTGTCGTCCACCGCTACCATAGTTGTCGCATACCGCTACCATAGTTGTCGTCCACCGCTCCCATAGTTGTCGTCCACCGCTCCCATAGTTGTCGTCCACCGCTCCCATAGTTGTCGTTCGTCCACCGCTGCCAGAGTTGTCGTCCACCGCTCCCAGAGTTGTCGTCCACCGCTCCCAGAGTTGTCGTCCACCGCTCCCATAGTTGTCGTCCACCGCTCCCATAGTTGTCGTCCACTGCTCCCATAGTTGTCGTCCACCGCTCCCATAGTTGTCGTTCGTCCACCGCTCCCAGAGTTGTCGTCCACCGCTCCCATAGTTGTCGTCCACCGCTCCCATAGTTGTCGTCCACTGCTCCCATAGTTGTCGTCCACCGCTCCCATAGTTGTCGTTCGTCCACCGCTCCCAGAGTTGTCGTCCACCGCTCCCAGAGTTGTCGTCCACCGCTCCCAGAGTTGTCGTCCACCGCTACCATAGTTGTTGTCCACCGCTACCATAGTTGTCGTCCACCGCTCCCATAGTTGTCGTCCACCGCTCCCATAGTTGTCGTCCACCGCTCCCATAGTTGTCGTCCACCGCTCCCATAGTTGTCGTTCGTCCACCGCTCCCAGAGTTGTCGTCCACCGCTCCCAGAGTTGTCGTCCACCGCTCCCATAGTTGTCGTCCACCGCTCCCATAGTTGTCGTCCACCGCTCCCATAGTTGTCGTTCGTCCACCGCTCCCAGAGTTGTCGTCCACCGCTGCCAGAGTTGTCGTCCACCGCTCCCAGAATTGTCGTCCACCGCTCCCAGAGTTGTTGTCCACCGCTACCATAGTTGTCGTCCACCGCTCCCATAGTTGTCGTCCACTGCTCCCATAGTTGTCGTCCACCGCTCCCATAGTTGTCGTTCGTCCACCGCTCCCAGAGTTGTCGTCCACCGCTCCCAGAGTTGTCGTCCACCGCTCCCATAGTTGTCGTCCACCGCTCCCATAGTTGTCGTCCACCGCTCCCATAGTTGTCGTTCGTCCACCGCTGCCAGAGTTGTCGTCCACCGCTGCCAGAGTTGTCGTCCACCGCTCCCAGAGTTGTCGTCCACCGCTCCCAGAGTTGTTGTCCACCGCTCCCAGAGTTGTCGTCCACCGCTCCCAGAGTTGTCGTCCACCGCTCCCATAGTTGTCGTCCACCGCTCCCATAGTTGTCGTCCACCGCTCCCATAGTTGTCGTTCGTCCACCGCTCCCAGAGTTGTCGTCCACCGCTGCCAGAGTTGTCGTCCACCGCTCCCAGAGTTGTCGTCCACCGCTCCCAGAGTTGTTGTCCACCGCTACCATAGTTGTCGTCCACCGCTCCCAGAGTTGTCGTCCACTGCTCCCATAGTTGTCGTCCACCGCTCCCATAGTTGTCGTCCACCGCTCCCATAGTTGTCGTTCGTCCACCGCTCCCAGAGTTGTCGTCCACCGCTGCCAGAGTTGTCGTCCACCGCTCCCAGAGTTGTCGTCCACCGCTACCATAGTTGTTGTCCACCGCTACCATAGTTGTCGTCCACCGCTCCCATAGTTGTCGTCCACCGCTCCCAGAGTTGTCGTCCACCGCTCCCATAGTTGTCGTCCACTGCTCCCATAGTTGTCGTCCACCGCTCCCATAGTTGTCGTTCGTCCACCGCTCCCAGAGTTGTCGTCCACCGCTCCCAGAGTTGTCGTCCACCGCTCCCATAGTTGTCGTCCACCGCTCCCATAGTTGTCGTCCACCGCTCCCATAGTTGTCGTTCGTCCACCGCTCCCAGAGTTGTCGTCCACCGCTGCCAGAGTTGTCGTCCACCGCTCCCAGAGTTGTCGTCCACCGCTCCCAGAGTTGTCGTCCACTGCTCCCATAGTTGTCGTCCACCGCTCCCATAGTTGTCGTCCACCGCTCCCATAGTTGTCGTTCGTCCACCGCTCCCAGAGTTGTCGTCCACCGCTGCCAGAGTTGTCGTCCACCGCTCCCAGAGTTGTCGTCCACCGCTACCATAGTTGTTGTCCACCGCTACCATAGTTGTCGTCCACCGCTCCCATAGTTGTCGTCCACCGCTCCCAGAGTTGTCGTCCACCGCTCCCATAGTTGTCGTCCACTGCTCCCATAGTTGTCGTCCACCGCTCCCATAGTTGTCGTTCGTCCACCGCTCCCAGAGTTGTCGTCCACCGCTGCCAGAGTTGTCGTCCACCGCTCCCAGAGTTGTCGTCCACCGCTACCATAGTTGTTGTCCACCGCTACCATAGTTGTCGTCCACCGCTCCCATAGTTGTCGTCCACCGCTCCCAGAGTTGTCGTCCACCGCTCCCATAGTTGTCGTCCACCGCTCCCATAGTTGTCGTCCACCGCTACCATAGTTGTCGCATACCGCTACCATAGTTGTCGTCCACCGCTCCCATAGTTGTCGTCCACCGCTCCCATAGTTGTCGTCCACCGCTCCCATAGTTGTCGTTCGTCCACCGCTGCCAGAGTTGTCGTCCACCGCTCCCAGAGTTGTCGTCCACCGCTCCCAGAGTTGTCGTCCACCGCTCCCATAGTTGTCGTCCACCGCTCCCATAGTTGTCGTCCACTGCTCCCATAGTTGTCGTCCACCGCTCCCATAGTTGTCGTTCGTCCACCGCTCCCAGAGTTGTCGTCCACCGCTCCCATAGTTGTCGTCCACCGCTCCCATAGTTGTCGTCCACTGCTCCCATAGTTGTCGTCCACCGCTCCCATAGTTGTCGTTCGTCCACCGCTCCCAGAGTTGTCGTCCACCGCTCCCAGAGTTGTCGTCCACCGCTCCCAGAGTTGTCGTCCACCGCTACCATAGTTGTTGTCCACCGCTACCATAGTTGTCGTCCACCGCTCCCATAGTTGTCGTCCACCGCTCCCATAGTTGTCGTCCACCGCTCCCATAGTTGTCGTCCACCGCTCCCATAGTTGTCGTTCGTCCACCGCTCCCAGAGTTGTCGTCCACCGCTCCCAGAGTTGTCGTCCACCGCTCCCATAGTTGTCGTCCACCGCTCCCATAGTTGTCGTCCACCGCTCCCATAGTTGTCGTTCGTCCACCGCTCCCAGAGTTGTCGTCCACCGCTGCCAGAGTTGTCGTCCACCGCTCCCAGAATTGTCGTCCACCGCTCCCAGAGTTGTTGTCCACCGCTACCATAGTTGTCGTCCACCGCTCCCATAGTTGTCGTCCACTGCTCCCATAGTTGTCGTCCACCGCTCCCATAGTTGTCGTTCGTCCACCGCTCCCAGAGTTGTCGTCCACCGCTCCCAGAGTTGTCGTCCACCGCTCCCATAGTTGTCGTCCACCGCTCCCATAGTTGTCGTCCACCGCTCCCATAGTTGTCGTTCGTCCACCGCTGCCAGAGTTGTCGTCCACCGCTGCCAGAGTTGTCGTCCACCGCTCCCAGAGTTGTCGTCCACCGCTCCCAGAGTTGTTGTCCACCGCTCCCAGAGTTGTCGTCCACCGCTCCCAGAGTTGTCGTCCACCGCTCCCATAGTTGTCGTCCACCGCTCCCATAGTTGTCGTCCACCGCTCCCATAGTTGTCGTTCGTCCACCGCTCCCAGAGTTGTCGTCCACCGCTGCCAGAGTTGTCGTCCACCGCTCCCAGAGTTGTCGTCCACCGCTCCCAGAGTTGTTGTCCACCGCTACCATAGTTGTCGTCCACCGCTCCCAGAGTTGTCGTCCACTGCTCCCATAGTTGTCGTCCACCGCTCCCATAGTTGTCGTCCACCGCTCCCATAGTTGTCGTTCGTCCACCGCTCCCAGAGTTGTCGTCCACCGCTGCCAGAGTTGTCGTCCACCGCTCCCAGAGTTGTCGTCCACCGCTACCATAGTTGTTGTCCACCGCTACCATAGTTGTCGTCCACCGCTCCCATAGTTGTCGTCCACCGCTCCCAGAGTTGTCGTCCACCGCTCCCATAGTTGTCGTCCACTGCTCCCATAGTTGTCGTCCACCGCTCCCATAGTTGTCGTTCGTCCACCGCTCCCAGAGTTGTCGTCCACCGCTCCCAGAGTTGTCGTCCACCGCTCCCATAGTTGTCGTCCACCGCTCCCATAGTTGTCGTCCACCGCTCCCATAGTTGTCGTTCGTCCACCGCTCCCAGAGTTGTCGTCCACCGCTGCCAGAGTTGTCGTCCACCGCTCCCAGAGTTGTCGTCCACCGCTCCCAGAGTTGTCGTCCACTGCTCCCATAGTTGTCGTCCACCGCTCCCATAGTTGTCGTCCACCGCTCCCATAGTTGTCGTTCGTCCACCGCTCCCAGAGTTGTCGTCCACCGCTGCCAGAGTTGTCGTCCACCGCTCCCAGAGTTGTCGTCCACCGCTACCATAGTTGTTGTCCACCGCTACCATAGTTGTCGTCCACCGCTCCCATAGTTGTCGTCCACCGCTCCCAGAGTTGTCGTCCACCGCTCCCATAGTTGTCGTCCACTGCTCCCATAGTTGTCGTCCACCGCTCCCATAGTTGTCGTTCGTCCACCGCTCCCAGAGTTGTCGTCCACCGCTCCCAGAGTTGTCGTCCACCGCTCCCATAGTTGTCGTCCACCGCTCCCATAGTTGTCGTCCACCGCTCCCATAGTTGTCGTTCGTCCACCGCTCCCAGAGTTGTCGTCCACCGCTGCCAGAGTTGTCGTCCACCGCTCCCAGAGTTGTCGTCCACCGCTCCCAGAGTTGTTGTCCACCGCTACCATAGTTGTCGTCCACCGCTCCCATAGTTGTCGTCCACTGCTCCCATAGTTGTCGTCCACCGCTCCCATAGTTGTCGTTCGTCCACCGCTGCCAGAGTTGTCGTCCACCGCTCCCAGAGTTGTCGTCCACCGCTACCATAGTTGTTGTCCACCGCTACCATAGTTGTCGTCCACCGCTCCCATAGTTGTCGTCCACCGTTCCCATAGTTGTCGTCCACCGCTCCCATAGTTGTCGTCCACCGCTCCCATAGTTGTCGTCCACCGCTCCCATAGTTGTCGTCCACCGCTCCCATAGTTGTCGTCCACCGCTCCCATAGTTGTCGTCCACCGCTCCCATAGTTGTCGTCCACCGCTCCCATAGTTGTCGTTCGTCCACCGCTCCCAGAGTTGTCGTCCACCGATCCCAGAGTTGTCGTCCACCGCTCCCATAGTTGTCGTCCACCGCTCCCATAGTTGTCGTCCACCGCTACCATAGTTGTTGTCCACCGCTACCATAGTTGTCGTCCACCGCTCCCAGAGTTGTTGTCCACCGCTACCATAGTTGTCGTATACCGCTACCATAGTTGTCGTCCACCGCTACCATAGTTGTCGTCCACCGCTCCCATAGTTGTCGTCCACCGCTCCTATAGTTGCCGTCCACCGCTCCCAGAGTTGTTGTCCACCGCTACCATAGTTGTCGTATACCGCTCCCAGAGTTGTCGTATACCGCTCCCAGAGTTGTTGTCCACCGCTACCATAGTTGTCGTATACCGCTACCATAGTTGTCGTATACCGCTACCATAGTTGTCGTCCACCGCTCCCATAGCGTCGTCCACCGCTCCTATAGTTGCCGTTCACCGCTCCCAGAGTTGTCGTTCGTCCACCGCTCCCAGAGTTGTTGTCCACCGCTACCATAGTTGTCGTATACCGCTACCATAGTTGTCGTCCACCGCTCCCAGAGTTGTCGTCCACCGATCCCATAGTTGTCGTCCACCGCTCCCATAGTTGTCGTCCACCGCTCCAAGTTTTTGGTGTCCACCGCTCCCATAGTTGTCGTCCACCGCTCCTATAGTTGCCGTTCACCGCTCCCAGAGTTGTCGTTCGTCCACCGCTCCCAGAGTTGTCGTCCACCGCTACCATAGTTGTTGTCCACCGCTCCCATAGTTGTCGTCCACCGCTCCCAGAGTTGTCGTCCACCGATCCCAGAGTTGTCGTCCACCGCTCCCATAGTTGTCGTCCACCGCTCCCATAGTTGTCGTCCACCGCTACCATAGTTGTTGTCCACCGCTACCATAGTTGTCGTCCACCGCTCCCAGAGTTGTTGTCCACCGCTACCATAGTTGTCGTATACCGCTACCATAGTTGTCGTCCACCGCTACCATAGTTGTCGTCCACCGCTCCCATAGTTGTCGTCCACCGCTCCTATAGTTGCCGTCCACCGCTCCCAGAGTTGTTGTCCACCGCTACCATAGTTGTCGTATACCGCTCCCAGAGTTGTCGTATACCGCTCCCAGAGTTGTTGTCCACCGCTACCATAGTTGTCGTATACCGCTACCATAGTTGTCGTCCACCGCTCCCATAGTTGTCGTCCACCGCTCCTATAGTTGCCGTTCACCGCTCCCAGAGTTGTCGTTCGTCCACCGCTCCCAGAGTTGTTGTCCACCGCTACCATAGTTGTCGTATACCGCTACCATAGTTGTCGTCCACCGCTCCCAGAGTTGTCGTCCACCGATCCCATAGTTGTCGTCCACCGCTCCCATAGTTGTCGTCCACCGCTCCAAGTTTTTGGTGTCCACCGCTCCCATAGTTGTCGTCCACCGCTCCTATAGTTGCCGTTCACCGCTCCCAGAGTTGTCGTTCGTCCACCGCTCCCAGAGTTGTCGTCCACCGCTACCATAGTTGTTGTCCACCGCTCCCATAGTTGTCGTCCACCGCTCCCAGAGTTGTCGTCCACCGATCCCAGAGTTGTCGTCCACCGCTCCCATAGTTGTCGTCCACCGCTCCCATAGTTGTCGTCCACCGCTCCCATAGTTGTCGTTCGTCCACCGCTCCCAGAGTTGTCGTCCACCGATCCCAGAGTTGTCGTCCACCGATCCCAGAGTTGTCGTCCACCGATCCCAGAGTTGTCATCCACCGCTCCCATAGTTGTCGTCCACCGCTCCCATAGTTGTCGTCCACCGCTACCATAGTTGTCGCATACCGCTACCATAGTTGTCGTCCACCGCTCCCATAGTTGTCGTCCACCGCTCCCATAGTTGTCGTCCACCGCTCCCATAGTTGTCGTTCGTCCACCGCTGCCAGAGTTGTCGTCCACCGCTCCCAGAGTTGTCGTCCACCGCTCCCAGAGTTGTCGTCCACCGCTCCCATAGTTGTCGTCCACCGCTCCCATAGTTGTCGTCCACTGCTCCCATAGTTGTCGTCCACCGCTCCCATAGTTGTCGTTCGTCCACCGCTCCCAGAGTTGTCGTCCACCGCTCCCAGAGTTGTCGTCCACCGCTCCCAGAGTTGTCGTCCACCGCTACCATAGTTGTCGTCCACCGCTACCATAGTTGTTGTCCACCGCTACCATAGTTGTCGTCCACCGCTCCCATAGTTGTCGTCCACCGTTCCCATAGTTGTCGTCCACCGCTCCCATAGTTGTCGTCCACCGCTCCCATAGTTGTCGTCCACCGCTCCCATAGTTGTCGTCCACCGCTCCCATAGTTGTCGTCCACCGCTCCCATAGTTGTCGTCCACCGCTCCCATAGTTGTCGTTCGTCCACCGCTCCCAGAGTTGTCGTCCACCGCTCCCATAGTTGTCGTCCACCGCTCCCATAGTTGTCGTTCGTCCACCGCTGCCAGAGTTGTCGTCCACCGCTCCCAGAATTGTCGTCCACCGCTCCCAGAGTTGTTGTCCACCGCTACCATAGTTGTCGTCCACCGCTCCCATAGTTGTCGTCCACTGCTCCCATAGTTGTCGTCCACCGCTCCCATAGTTGTCGTTCGTCCACCGCTCCCAGAGTTGTCGTCCACCGCTCCCAGAGTTGTCGTCCACCGCTCCCATAGTTGTCGTCCACCGCTCCCATAGTTGTCGTCCACCGCTCCCATAGTTGTCGTTCGTCCACCGCTCCCAGAGTTGTCGTCCACCGCTGCCAGAGTTGTCGTCCACCGCTCCCAGAGTTGTCGTCCACCGCTCCCAGAGTTGTTGTCCACCGCTCCCAGAGTTGTCGTCCACCGCTCCCAGAGTTGTCGTCCACCGCTCCCATAGTTGTCGTCCACCGCTCCCATAGTTGTCGTCCACCGCTCCCATAGTTGTCGTTCGTCCACCGCTCCCAGAGTTGTCGTCCACCGCTGCCAGAGTTGTCGTCCACCGCTCCCAGAGTTGTCGTCCACCGCTCCCAGAGTTGTTGTCCACCGCTACCATAGTTGTCGTCCACCGCTCCCAGAGTTGTCGTCCACTGCTCCCATAGTTGTCGTCCACCGCTCCCATAGTTGTCGTCCACCGCTCCCATAGTTGTCGTTCGTCCACCGCTCCCAGAGTTGTCGTCCACCGCTGCCAGAGTTGTCGTCCACCGCTCCCAGAGTTGTCGTCCACCGCTACCATAGTTGTTGTCCACCGCTACCATAGTTGTCGTCCACCGCTCCCATAGTTGTCGTCCACCGCTCCCAGAGTTGTCGTCCACCGCTCCCATAGTTGTCGTCCACTGCTCCCATAGTTGTCGTCCACCGCTCCCATAGTTGTCGTTCGTCCACCGCTCCCAGAGTTGTCGTCCACCGCTCCCAGAGTTGTCGTCCACCGCTCCCATAGTTGTCGTCCACCGCTCCCATAGTTGTCGTCCACCGCTCCCATAGTTGTCGTTCGTCCACCGCTCCCAGAGTTGTCGTCCACCGCTGCCAGAGTTGTCGTCCACCGCTCCCAGAGTTGTCGTCCACCGCTCCCAGAGTTGTCGTCCACTGCTCCCATAGTTGTCGTCCACCGCTCCCATAGTTGTCGTCCACCGCTCCCATAGTTGTCGTTCGTCCACCGCTCCCAGAGTTGTCGTCCACCGCTGCCAGAGTTGTCGTCCACCGCTCCCAGAGTTGTCGTCCACCGCTACCATAGTTGTTGTCCACCGCTACCATAGTTGTCGTCCACCGCTCCCATAGTTGTCGTCCACCGCTCCCAGAGTTGTCGTCCACCGCTCCCATAGTTGTCGTCCACTGCTCCCATAGTTGTCGTCCACCGCTCCCATAGTTGTCGTTCGTCCACCGCTCCCAGAGTTGTCGTCCACCGCTCCCAGAGTTGTCGTCCACCGCTCCCATAGTTGTCGTCCACCGCTCCCATAGTTGTCGTCCACCGCTCCCATAGTTGTCGTTCGTCCACCGCTAGCAGAGTTGTCGTCCACCGCTGCCAGAGTTGTCGTCCACCGCTCCCAGAGTTGTCGTCCACCGCTCCCAGAGTTGTTGTCCACCGCTACCATAGTTGTCGTCCACCGCTCCCATAGTTGTCGTCCACTGCTTCCATAGTTGTCGTCCACCGCTCCCATAGTTGTCGTTCGTCCACCGCTGCCAGAGTTGTCGTCCACCGCTCCCAGAGTTGTCGTCCACCGCTACCATAGTTGTTGTCCACCGCTACCATAGTTGTCGTCCACCGCTCCCATAGTTGTCGTCCACCGTTCCCATAGTTGTCGTCCACCGCTCCCATAGTTGTCGTCCACCGCTCCCATAGTTGTCGTCCACCGCTCCCATAGTTGTCGTCCACCGCTCCCATAGTTGTCGTCCACCGCTCCCATAGTTGTCGTTCGTCCACCGCTCCCAGAGTTGTCGTCCACCGATCCCAGAGTTGTCGTCCACCGCTCCCATAGTTGTCGTCCACCGCTCCCATAGTTGTCGTCCACCGCTACCATAGTTGTTGTCCACCGCTACCATAGTTGTCGTCCACCGCTCCCAGAGTTGTTGTCCACCGCTACCATAGTTGTCGTATACCGCTACCATAGTTGTCGTCCACCGCTACCATAGTTGTCGTCCACCGCTCCCATAGTTGTCGTCCACCGCTCCTATAGTTGCCGTCCACCGCTCCCAGAGTTGTTGTCCACCGCTACCATAGTTGTCGTATACCGCTCCCAGAGTTGTCGTATACCGCTACCATAGTTGTCGTCCACCGCTACCATAGTTGTCGTCCACCGCTCCCAGAGTTGTTGTCCACCGCTACCATAGTTGTCGTATACCGCTACCATAGTTGTCGTATACCGCTACCATAGTTGTCGTCCACCGCTCCCATAGTTGTCGTCCACCGCTCCTATAGTTGCCGTTCACCGCTCCCAGAGTTGTCGTTCGTCCACCGCTCCCAGAGTTGTTGTCCACCGCTACCATAGTTGTCGTATACCGCTACCATAGTTGTCGTCCACCGCTCCCAGAGTTGTCGTCCACCGATCCCATAGTTGTCGTCCACCGCTCCCATAGTTGTCGTCCACCGCTCCAAGTTTTTGGTGTCCACCGCTCCCATAGTTGTCGTCCACCGCTCCCATAGTTGTCGTCCACCGCTCCCATAGTTGTCGTCCACCGCTCCCATAGTTGTTGTCCACCGCTACCATAGTTGTCGTATACCGCTCCCAGAGTTGTTGTCCACCGCTACCATAGTTGTCGTCCACCGCTCCCATAGTTGTCGTCCACCGCTCCAAGTTTTTGGTGTCCACCGCTCCCATAGTTGTCGTCCACCGCTCCCATAGTTGTTGTCCACCGCTACCATAGTTGTCGTATACCGCTCCCAGAGTTGTTGTCCACCGCTACCATAGTTGTCGTCCACCGCTCCCATAGTTGTCGTCCACCGCTCCAAGTTTTTGGTGTCCACCGCTACCATAGTTGTCGTCCACCGCTCCCATAGTTGTCGTCCACCGCTCCAAGTTTTTGGTGTCCACCGCTCCCATAGTTGTCGTCCACCGCTCCCATAGTTGTCGTCCACCGCTACCATAGTTGTCGTCCACCGCTCCCAGAGTTGTTGTCCACCGCTACCATAGTTGTCGTATACCGCTCCCAGAGTTGTTGTCCACCGCTACCATAGTTGTCGTATACCGCTACCATAGTTGTCGTCCACCGCTCCCATAGTTGTCGTCCACCGCTCCCATAGTTGTCGTCCACCGCTCCCATAGTTGTCGTCCACCGCTCCTATAGTTGCCGTCCACCGCTCCCAGAGTTGTCGTTCGTCCACCGCTCCCAGAGTTTTCATCCACCGCTCCCAAAGTTGTTGTCCACCGCTTCCATTTTTTAGTGTCCACTACTCACACAGTACTCTGAAATTAGTGATTTGTTCTCTAATAAGTTATGATTGGGAGTAGGGAAGAAAACACAGATTCAAGAAACGTATTCTAAACCATTCTTCCAGAAAGGTTTAGCGATGCAAACAAAGACCGAAAAACGTGTCGAGAAACGTTGGATAGAGAGATGATCGGACAACCGACTCTTTCGGGCGAGGGAAGTGTGAAGAATGAATGTGTTCTGGGGCCACCTGGCAGAAACAGTGGGAGGGAGGGTGGAGATAGGTGCTGGGGGAAGGGTGGAAAGAGGGGCTGGGGGGAGGGTGGAGATAGGGGCTGGGGGAAGGGGTCATGCGATTTCCCGCGTGCGGGTAGGTCAAAACAGTTGTCCGGCGGTTCTCAGGTCGCCTCTTGTTGACGGTCATGACAAGAGGGCGAAAAACATCTATTTGCACTAAAAGAAGTTTGTAGTGCAGGAGCAGAAATAAGTGCAAGGATAGAAAAAGAATACAAGAAGAATTCAAGGAAAACAAGGCTTGGATACAGAGTACAAAGATAGAAGAATACAAAGAAACAGTTCTCATTTTCTTTATGCCTTCTCATACGTCTGTATTCAAGTGTCTTTTTTTTGAATAATAAATAGAGTTTGAAGCAAGTGGGAGGGATGGGTAGCAATTTCAAAAAGCGTTCAGTTTGTTTTCCATGAACTTGTTCAGACCCATTATTCTTTGTTATTACAGCTTCGAAACTGTTTTAATACGGTCCGCGTCCTTTTTTTTTTAGCAAAACAGCTATTTACAAGGCAAAAAAGCAGAAAAAACAAAAAAGAGATAAATACGGCGGAAACAATATGCACATCGTACTCAACAAACTTTGAAGCCGGAACACTGGATTCTCGTTCGTCGTGAGACTCGAAAAGAAGACGAGGCTGCGGTCTGCACGTTTCTCATGCGCCTTTAATATATGTTTTTGTTAAAGACTTGGAAAATGCTATTTGTGTTCTGTTTGATGAAATGGGATATTCCCTGGTTCTTTTCTTACCAAAAACCCATTCTCCTTCGCTACGACACTTGCCTTTCATTTCTTGTATTGTATGGTAATCTTCGAAGTCTGTGTTCTGGATGAATTATGCTCTCCTGCGAATCATGGGAGAACAATGGTATCATCTGCAATTCGCTGTGGTGAAGAGTGTTTCGATTATCACGCAAGGTTTTCTGAAGGTGACTCTTCCTAAGTTATCAGTTTTTTCCGTCTGAATGACGTTCAAATTCAGTTTGAAAATTTCATTTTAGGTCTGAATCATTGAATGTCTGATCTCAACATCTTCAGAAGGTCTTCTGCATTTTCGACGATTCTGTAATGACTTCTGATTCCGAAATGCTCATCAGCATTGAATTCGTCTCGAAATTCTGATCAGATTCTTATAAATAACATCCCCGTTATCTTTCAAATGAAGATTGTAACCATGGTTACTCGGACCATCGAAGTTTGCGGCCCCCCTCCATCTTATCATAGCCATAAAGTCCTATGAGCTTTTGAGGGCATGTGGTGTAGTGGTTAACACACTCCGAAGTCGAATTGTATTCCCCAAACAAGTAACGCTTTTTATCGGCAACGGAGAACCGCGAGTTCGAATCCCGCCATGTCCAAAAATTTTTTATGGTCCCTGTGACCAGTCAACGCCCAAAAACCGTCGAAAAAAAATTTCGCAAGTTCGATGACTGATGATTGTCTGTCTTTTTTTCGTGCCTTTTTATCTTGTTTTCCTCTGTCTTTGCCTATGCCACGGTCCACTGAAGTACATCCGAGCAATACCGACCACATTGAATCCCTGGAATGGTCAGAAATTGGTTTGTGGAAGAGGCTGTTCAGTACATCTTTAAGATAGTTTATTTGACATGGGGAAAAAATTAATCTGCAGTTGGGTAAATTCATAACTCGGGCCAATTGAGGCGTCCTAGTGGTGGACGATCGGGAGTGGTGGACAGGGGAGGAAATTTATGGAGTCACTCACCAAGCCCGGCCCAATAAGAGGCGTCCTAGTGGTGGACGATGGGGAGTGGTGGACAGGGGAGCCAGGCTTTTTCCACTCTGAAAGAGAATATTGTTTTGAGGAAATTCATGGAGTCACTTACTAAGCCCGGCCCAATAAGAGGCGTCCTAGTGGTGGACGATCGGGAGTGGTGGACGGGGGGCCAGGCTATTTCCACTCTGAAAGAGAATATTGATTTGAGGAAATTCATGGAGTCACTCACCAAGCCCGGCCCAATAAGAGGCGTCCTAGTGGTGGACGATGGGGAGTGGTGGACAGGGGAGCCAGGCTATTTCCACTCTGAAAGAGAATATTGTTTTGAGGAAATTCATGGAGTCACTTACTAAGCCCGGCCCAATAAGAGGCGTCCTAGTGGTGGACGATGGGGAGTGGTGGACAGGGGAGCCAGGCTTTTTCCACTCTGAAAGAGAATATTGTTTTGAGGAAATTCATGGAGTCACTTACTAAGCCCGGCCCAATAAGAGGCGTCCTAGTGGTGGACGATCGGGAGTGGTGGACGGGGGGCCAGGCTATTTCCACTCTGAAAGAGAATATTGATTTGAGGAAATTCATGGAGTCACTCACCAAGCCCGGCCCAATAAGAGGCGTCCTAGTGGTGGACGATGGGGAGTGGTGGACAGGGGAGCCAGGCTATTTCCACTCTGAAAGAGAATATTGATTTGAGGAAATTCATGGAGTCACTTACTAAGCCCGGCCCGATAAGAGGCTCCTAGTGGTGGACGGTGGAGAGTGGTGGACGATGGGGAGTGGTGGATGGGGGGCCAGGCTATTCTCACTCTGAAAAAGAAGATTGATTTGAGGAAATCATGGAGTCACTCACCAAGCCCGGCCCAATAAGAGGCGTCCTAGTGGTGGACGATGGGGAGTGGTGGACAGGGGAGCCAGGCTTTTTCCACTCTGAAAGAGAATATTGATTTGAGGAAGTTCACGGAGTCACTTACTAAGCCCGGCCCGATAAGAGGCTCCTAGTGGTGGACGGTGGGGAGTGGTTTACGGTAGGGAGTGGTGGACGGGGGGCCAGGCTATTTCCACTCTGAAAGAGAATATTGATTTGAGGAAATTCATGGAGTCACTCACCAAGCCCGGCCCAATAAGAGGCGTCCTAGTGGTGGACGATGGGGAGTGGTGGACAGGGGAGCCAGGCTATTTCCACTCTGGAAGAGAATATTGTTTTGAGGAAATTCATGGAGTCACTCACCAAGCCCGGCCCAATAAGAGGCGTCCTAGTGGTGGACGATGGGGAGTGGTGGACAGGGGAGCCAGGCTTTTTCCACTCTGAAAGAGAGTATTGATTTGAGGAAATTCATGGAGTCACTTACTAAGCCCGGCCCGATAAGAGGCTCCTAGTGGTGGACGGTGGGGAGTGGTTTACGGTAGGGAGTGGTGGACGGGGGGCCAGGCTATTCTCACTCTGAAAAAGAAGATTGATTTGAGGAAATCATGGAGTCACTCACCAAGCCCGGTCCAATAAGAGGCGTCCTAGTGGTGGACGATGGGGAGTGGTGGACAGGGGAGCCAGGCTTTTTCCACTCTGAAAGAGAATATAGATTTGAGGAAATTCATGGAGTCACTCACCAAGCCCGGCCCAATAAGAGGCGTCCTATTGGTGGACGATGGGGAGTGGTGGATGGGGGGCCAGGCTATTCTCACTCTGAAAAAGAAGATTGATTTGAGGAAATCATGGATTCACTCACCAAGCCCGGCCCAATAAGAGGCGTCCTAGTGGTGGACGATGGGGAGTGGTGGACAGGGGAGCCAGGCTTTTTCCACTCTGAAAGAGAATATTGCTTGAGGAAATTCATGGAGTCACTTACTAAGCCCGGCCCGATAAGAGGCTCCTAGTGGTGGACGGTGGGGAGTGGTTTACGGTAGGGAGTGGTGGACGGGGGGCCAGGCTATTCTCACTCTGAAAAAAGAAGATTGATTTGAGGAAATCATGGATTCACTCACCAAGCCCGGCCCAATAAGAGGCGTCCTAGTGGTGGACGATGGGGAGTGGTGGACAGGGGAGCCAGGCTTTTTCCACTCTGAAAGAGAAAATTGATTTGAGGAAATTCATGGAGTCACTCACCAAGCCCGGCCCAATAAGAGGCGTCCTATTGGTGGACGATGGGGAGTGGTGGATGGGGGGCCAGGCTATTCTCACTCTGAAAAAGAAGATTGATTTGAGGAAATCATGGATTCACTCACCAAGCCCGGCCCAATAAGAGGCGTCCTAGTGGTGGACGATGGGGAGTGGTGGACAGGGGAGCCAGGCTTTTTCCACTCTGAAAGAGAATATTGCTTGAGGAAATTCATGGAGTCACTTACTAAGCCCGGCCCGATAAGAGGCTCCTAGTGGTGGACGGTGGGGAGTGGTTTACGGTAGGGAGTGGTGGACGGGGGGCCAGGCTATTCTCACTCTGAAAAAAGAAGATTGATTTGAGGAAATCATGGATTCACTCACCAAGCCCGGCCCAATAAGAGGCGTCCTAGTGGTGGACGATGGGGAGTGGTGGACAGGGGAGCCAGGCTTTTTCCACTCTGAAAGAGAAAATTGATTTGAGGAAATTCATGGAGTCACTTACTAAGCCCGGCGCGATAAGAGGCTCCTAGTGGTGGACGGTGGGGAGTGGTGGACGGTGGGGAGTGGTGGACGGTGGGGAGTGGTGGACGATGGGGAGTGGTGGACGATGGGGAGTGGTGGACGGGGGGCCAGGCTATTCTCACTCTGAAAAAAAAAGATTGATTTGAGAAAATCATGGAGTCACTCACCAAGCCCGGCCCAATAAGAGGCGTCCTAGTGGTGGACGATGGGGAGTGGTGGACAGGGGAGCCAGGCTTTTTCCACTCTGAAAGAGAATATTTATTTGAGGAAATTCATGGAGTCACTTACTAAGCCCGGCCCGAAAAGAGGCTCCTAGTGGTGGACGGTGGGGAGTGGTTTACGGTAGGGAGTGGTGGACGGGGGGCCAGGCTATTCTCACTCTGAAAAAGAAGATTGATTTGAGGAAATCATGGAGTCACTCACCAAGCCCGGCCCAATAAGAAGCGTCCTAGTGGTGGACGATGGGGAGTGGTGGACAGGGGAGCCAGGCTTTTTCCACTCTGAAAAAGAATATTGATTTGAGGAAGTTCACGGAGTCACTTACTAAGCCCGGCCCGATAAGAGGCTCCTAGTGGTGGACGGTGGGGAGTGGTTTACGGTAGGGAGTGGTGGACGGGGGGCCAGGCTATTCTCACTCTGAAAAAGAAGATTGATTTGAGGAAATCATGGATTCACTCACCAAGCCCGGCCCAATAAGAGGCGTCCTAGTGGTGGACGATGGGGAGTGGTGGACAGGGGAGCCAGGCTTTTTCCACTCTGAAAGAGAATATAGATTTGAGGAAATTCATGGAGTCACTCACCAAGCCCGGCCCAATAAGAGGCGTCCTATTGGTGGACGATGGGGAGTGGTGGACGGGGGGCCAGGCTATTCTCACTCTGAAAAAAAAAGATTGATTTGAGAAAATCATGGATTCACTCACCAAGCCCGGCCCAATAAGAGGCGTCCTAGTGGTGGACGATGGGGAGTGGTGGACAGGGGAGCCAGGCTTTTTCCACTCTGAAAGAGAATATTGATTTGAGGAAATTCATGGAGTCACTTACTAAGCCCGGCCCGATAAGAGGCTCCTAGTGGTGGACGGTGGGGAGTGGTTTACGGTAGGGAGTGGTGGACGGGGGGCCAGGCTATTCTCACTCTGAAAAAAGAAGATTGATTTGAGGAAATCATGGAGTCACTCACCAAGCCCGGCCCAATAAGAGGCGTCCTAGTGGTGGACGATGGGGAGTGGTGGACAGGGGAGCCAGGCTTTTTCCACTCTGAAAGAGAAAATTGATTTGAGGAAATTCATGGAGTCACTTACTAAGCCCGGCGCGATAAGAGGCTCCTAGTGGTGGACGGTGGGGAGTGGTGGACGGTGGGGAGTGGTGGACGGTGGGGAGTGGTGGACGATGGGGAGTGGTGGACGATGGGGAGTGGTGGACGGGGGGCCAGGCTATTCTCACTCTGAAAAAAAAAGATTGATTTGAGAAAATCATGGAGTCACTCACCAAGCCCGGCCCAATAAGAGGCGTCCTAGTGGTGGACGATGGGGAGTGGTGGACAGGGGAGCCAGGCTTTTTCCACTCTGAAAGAGAATATTTATTTGAGGAAATTCATGGAGTCACTTACTAAGCCCGGCCCGAAAAGAGGCTCCTAGTGGTGGACGGTGGGGAGTGGTTTACGGTAGGGAGTGGTGGACGGGGGGCCAGGCTATTCTCACTCTGAAAAAGAAGATTGATTTGAGGAAATCATGGAGTCACTCACCAAGCCCGGCCCAATAAGAAGCGTCCTAGTGGTGGACGATGGGGAGTGGTGGACAGGGGAGCCAGGCTTTTTCCACTCTGAAAAAGAATATTGATTTGAGGAAGTTCACGGAGTCACTTACTAAGCCCGGCCCGATAAGAGGCTCCTAGTGGTGGACGGTGGGGAGTGGTTTACGGTAGGGAGTGGTGGACGGGGGGCCAGGCTATTCTCACTCTGAAAAAGAAGATTGATTTGAGGAAATCATGGATTCACTCACCAAGCCCGGCCCAATAAGAGGCGTCCTAGTGGTGGACGATGGGGAGTGGTGGACAGGGGAGCCAGGCTTTTTCCACTCTGAAAGAGAATATAAATTTGAGGAAATTCATGGAGTCACTCACCAAGCCCGGCCCAATAAGAGGCGTCCTATTGGTGGACGATGGGGAGTGGTGGATGGGGGGCCAGGCTATTCTCACTCTGAAAAAGAAGATTGATTTGAGGAAATCATGGATTCACTCACCAAGCCCGGCCCAATAAGAGGCGTCCTAGTGGTGGACGATGGGGAGTGGTGGACAGGGGAGCCAGGCTTTTTCCACTCTGAAAGAGAATATTGTTTTGAGGAAATTCATGGAGTCACTTACTAAGCCCGGCCCAATAAGAGGCGTCCTAGTGGTGGACGATCGGGAGTGGTGGACGGGGGGCCAGGCTATTTCCACTCTGAAAGAGAATATTGTTTTGAGGAAATTCATGGAGTCACTTACTAAGCCCGGCCCGATAAGAGGCTCCTAGTGGTGGACGGTGGGGAGTGGTGGACGGTGGGGAGTGGTGGACGGTGGGGAGTGGTGGACGATGGGGACTGGTGGACGATGGGGAGTGGTGGACGGGGGGCCAGGCTATTCTCACTCTGAAAAAAAAGATTGATTTGAGAAAATCATGGAGTCACTCACCAAGCCCGGCCCAACAAGAGGCGTCCTAGTGGTGGACGATGGGGAGTGGTGGACAGGGGAGCCAGGCTTTTTCCACTCTGAAAGAGAATATAGATTTGAGGAACTTCATGGAGTCACTTACTAAGCCCGGCCCGATAAGAGGCTCCTAGTGGTGGACGGTGGGGAGTGGTGGACGATGGGGAGTGGTGGACGGGGGGCCAGGCTATTCTCACTCTGAAAAAGAAGATTGATTTGAGGAAATCATGGATTCACTCACCAAGCCCGGCCCGATAAGAGGCGTACTAGTGGTGGACGATGGGGAGTGGTGGACGGGGGGCCAGGCTATTCTCACTCTGAAAAAGAAGATTGATTTGAGGAAATCATGGATTCACTCACTAAGCCCGGCCCAATAAGAGGCGTCCTAGTGGTGGACGATGGGGAGTGGTGGACGGGGGGCCAGGCTATTCTCACTCTGAAAAAGAAGATTGATTTGAGGAAATCATGGATTCACTCACCAAGCCCGGCCCAATAAGAGGCGTCCTAGTGGTGGACGATGGGGAGTGGTGGACAGGGGAGCCAGGCTTTTTCCACTCTGAAAGAGAATCTAGATTTGAGGAAATTCATGGAGTCACTCACCAAGCCCGGCCCAATAAGAGGCGTCCTATTGGTGGACGATGGGGAGTGGTGGATGGGGGGCCAGGCTATTCTCACTCTGAAAAAGAAGATTGATTTGAGGAAATCATGGATTCACTCACCAAGCCCGGCCCAATAAGAGGCGTCCTAGTGGTGGACGATGGGGAGTGGTGGACAGGGGAGCCAGGTTTTTTCCACTCTGAAAGAGAATATTGTTTTGAGGAAATTCATGGAGTCACTTACTAAGCCCGGCCCAATAAGAGGCGTCCTAGTGGTGGACGATCGGGAGTGGTGGACGGGGGGCCAGGCTATTTCCACTCTGAAAGAGAATATTGATTTGAGGAAATTCATGGAGTCACTTACTAAGCCCGGCCCGATAAAAGGCTCCTAGTGGTGGACGGTGGGGAGTGGTTTACGGTAGGGAGTAGTGGACGGGGGGCCAGGCTATTCTCACTCTGAAAAAGAAGATTGATTTGAGGAAATCATGGATTCACTCACCAAGCCCGGCCCAATAAGAGGCGTCCTAGTGGTGGACGATGGGGAGTGGTGGACAGGGGAGCCAGGCTTTTTCCACTCTGAAAGAGAATATTGATTTGAGGAAATTCATGGAGTCACTTACTAAGCCCGGCCCGATAAGAGGCTCCTAGTGGTGGACGGTGGGGAGTGGTTTACGGTAGGGAGTGGTGGACGGGGGGCCAGGCTATTCTCACTCTGAAAAAAGAAGATTGATTTGAGGAAATCATGGAGTCACTCACCAAGCCCGGCCCAATAAGAGGCGTCCTAGTGGTGGACGATGGGGAGTGGTGGACAGGGGAGCCAGGCTTTTTCCACTCTGAAAGAGAAAATTGATTTGAGGAAATTCATGGAGTCACTTACTAAGCCCGGCGCGATAAGAGGCTCCTAGTGGTGGACGGTGGGGAGTGGTGGACGGTGGGGAGTGGTGGACGGTGGGGAGTGGTGGACGATGGGGAGTGGCGGACGATGGGGAGTGGTGGACGGGGGGCCAGGCTATTCTCACTCTGAAAAAAAAAAGATTGATTTGAGAAAATCATGGAGTCACTCACCAAGCCCGGCCCAATAAGAGGCGTCCTAGTGGTGGACGATGGGGAGTGGTGGACAGGGGAGCCAGGCTTTTTCCACTCTGAAAGAGAATATTGATTTGAGGAAATTCATGGAGTCACTTACTAAGCCCGGCCCGATAAGAGGCTCCTAGTGGTGGACGGTGGGGAGTGGTGGACGGTGGGGAGTGGTGGACGGTGGGGAGTGGTGGACGGTGGGGAGTGGTGGACGGTGGGGAGTGGTGGACGGGGGGCCAGGCTATTCTCACTCTGAAAAAGAAGATTGATTTGAGGACATCATGGATTCACTCACCAAGCCCGGCCCAATAAGAGGCGTCCTAGTGGTGGACGATGGGGAGTGGTGGACAGGGGAGCCAGGCTTTTTCCACTCTGAAAGAGAATATTGTTTTGAGGAAATTCATGGAGTCACTTACTAAGCCCGGCCCGATAAGAGGCTCCTAGTGGTGGACGGTGGGGAGTGGTGGACGGTGGGGAGTGGTGGACGGTGGGGAGTGGTGGACGGGGGGCCAGGCTATTCTCACTCTGAAAAAGAAGATTGATTTGAGGAAATCATGGATTCACTCACTAAGCCCGGCCCAATAACAGGCGTCCTTGTGGTGTACGATGGGGAGTGGTGGACAGGGGAGCCAGGCTACTTTCACTCTGAAAGAGAAGATTGATTTGAGGAACTTCATGGAGTCACTCACCAAGCCCGGCCCAATAAGTGGCGTCCTAGTGGTGGACGATCGAGAGTGGTGGACGGGGGGCCAGGCTATTCTCCCATAGTTGTCGTCCACCGCTACCATAGTTGTCGTCCACCGCTACCATAGTTGTCGTTCGTCCACCGCTCCCATAGTTGTCGTCCACCGCTCCTATAGTTGCCGTCCACCGCTCCCAGAGTTGTCGTTCGTCCACCGCTCCCAGAGTTTTCATCCACCGCTCCCAAAGTTGTTGTCCACCGCTCCCATTTTTTAGTGTCCACCGCTCCCATAGTTGTCGTCCACCGCTCCCATAGTTGTCGTCCACCGCTCCCATTGTTGTCGTCCACCGCTCCCATAGTTGTCGTCCACCGCTCCCATAGTTGTCGTCCACCGCTCCCATAGTTGTCGTCCACCGCTCCAAGTTTTTGGTGTCCACCGCTCCCATAGTTGTCGTCCACCGCTCCCATAGTTGTCATCCACCGCTCCCATAGTTGTCGTCCACCGCTCCCATAGTTGTCGTCCACCGCTCCCATAGTTGTCGTCCACCGCTCCCATAGTTGTCGTCCACCGCTCCCATAGTGGTCGTCCACCGCTCACATAGTTGTCGTCCACCGCTCCCATAGTTGTCGTCCACCGCTCCCATAGTTGTCGTCCACCGCTCCCATAGTTGTCGTCCACCGCTCACATAGTTGTCGTCCACCGCTCCCATAGTTGTCGTCCACCGCTCCCATAGTTGTCGTCCACCGCTCACATAGTTGTCGTCCACCGCTCCCATAGTTGTCGTCCACCGCTCCCATAGTTGTCGTCCACCGCTCCAAGTTTTTGGTGTCCACCGCTCCCATAGTTGTCGTCCACCGCTCCCATAGTTGTCGTCCACCGCTCCCATAGTTGTCGTCCACCGCTCCCATAGTGGTCGTCCACCGCTCCCATAGTTGTCGTCCACCGCTCCCATAGTTGTCGTCCAATTCATGGAGTCACTTACTAAGCCCGGCCCGATAAGAGGCTCCTAGTGGTGGACGGTGGGGAGTGGTTTACGGTAGGGAGTGGTGGACGGGGGGCCAGGCTATTCTCACTCTGAAAAAGAAGATTGATTTGAGGAAATCATGGAGTCACTCACCAAGCCCGGCCCAATAAGAGGCGTCCTAGTGGTGGACGATGGGGAGTGGTGGACAGGGGAGCCAGGCTTTTTCCACTCTGAAAAAGAATATTGATTTGAGGAAGTTCACGGAGTCACTTACTAAGCCCGGCCCGATAAGAGGCTCCTAGTGGTGGACGGTGGGGAGTGGTTTACGGTAGGGAGTGGTGGACGGGGGGCCAGGCTATTCTCACTCTGAAAAAGAAGATTGATTTGAGGAAATCATGGATTCACTCACCAAGCCCGGCCCAATAAGAGACACCTAGTGGTGGACGATGGGGAGTGGTGGACAGGGGAGCCAGGCTTTTTCCACTCTGAAAGAGAATATAGATTTGAGGAAATTCATGGAGTCACTCACCAAGCCCGGCCCAATAAGAGGCGTCCTATTGGTGGACGATGGGGAGTGGTGGATGGGGGGCCAGGCTATTCTCACTCTGAAAAAGAAGATTGATTTGAGGAAATCATGGATTCACTCACCAAGCCCGGCCCAATAAGAGGCGTCCTAGTGGTGGACGATGGGTAGTGGTGGACAGGGGAGCCAGGCTTTTTCCACTCTGAATGAGAATATTGTTTTGAGGAAAATCATGGAGTCACTTACTAAGCCCGGCCCAATAAGAGGCGTCCTAGTGGTGGACGGTGGGGAGTGGTTTACGGTAGGAAGTGGTGGACGGGGGGCCAGGCTATTCTCTCTCTGAAAGAGAATATTGATATGAGGAAATTCATGGAGTCACTTACTAAGCCCGGCTTGATAAGAGGCTCCTAGTGGTGGACGGTGGGGAGTGGTGGACGGTGGGGAGTGGTGGACGGTGGGGAGTGGTGGACGGTGGGGAGTGGTGGACGGTGGGGAGTGGTGGACGGTGGGGAGTGGTGGACGATGGGGAGTGGTGGACGATGGGGAGTGGTGGACGGGGGGCCAGGCTATTCTCACTCTGAAAAAAAAGATTGATTTGAGAAAATCATGGAGTCACTCACCAAGCCCGGCCCAACAAGAGGCGTCCTAGTGGTGGACGATGGGGAGTGGTGGACAGGGGAGCCAGGCTTTTTCCACTCTGAAAGAGAATATAGATTTGAGGAAATTCATGGAGTCACTTACTAAGCCCGGCCCGATAAGAGGCGTCCTAGTGGTGGACGATCGGGAGTGGTGGACGGGGGGCCAGGCTATTTCCACTCTGAAAGAGAATATTGATTTGAGGAAATTCATGGAGTCACTTATCAAGCCCGGCCCGATAAGAGGCTCCTAGTGGTGGACGGTGGGGAGTGGTTTACGGTAGGGAGTGGTGGACGATGGGGAGTGGTGGACGATGGGGAGTGGTGGACGGGGGGCCAGGCTATTCTCACTCTGAAAAAAAAGATTGATTTGAGAAAATCATGGAGTCACTCACCAAGCCCGGCCCAACAAGAGGCGTCCTAGTGGTGGACGATGGGGAGTGGTGGACAGGGGAGCCAGGCTTTTTCCACTCTGAAAGAGAATATAGATTTGAGGAAATTCATGGAGTCACTTACTAAGCCCGGCCCGATAAGAGGCGTCCTAGTGGTGGACGATCGGGAGTGGTTTACGGTAGGGAGTGGTGGACGGGGGGCCAGGCTATTCTCACTCTGAAAAAAGAAGATTGATTTGAGGAAATCATGGAGTCACTCACCAAGCCCGGCCCAATAAGAGGCTCCTAGTGGTGGACGGTGGGGAGTGGTGGACGGTGGGGAGTGGTGGACGGTGGGGAGTGGTGGACGATGGGGAGTGGTGGACGATGGGGAGTGGTGGACGGGGGGCCAGGCTATTCTCACTCTGAAAAAAAAAGATTGATTTGAGAAAATCATGGAGTCACTCACCAAGCCCGGCCCAATAAGAGGCGTCCTAGTGGTGGACGATGGGGAGTGGTGGACAGGGGAGCCAGGCTTTTTCCACTCTGAAAGCGAATATTGATTTGAGGAAATTCATGGAGTCACTTACTAAGCCCGGCCCGATAAGAGGCTCCTAGTGGTGGACGGTGGGGAGTGGTGGACGGTGGGGAGTGGTGGACGGTGGGGAGTGGTGGACGGTGGGGAGTGGTGGACGGTGGGGAGTGGTGGACGGTGGGGAGTGGTGGACGGGGGGCCAGGCTATTCTCACTCTGAAAAAGAAGATTGATTTGAGGACATCATGGATTCACTCACCAAGCCCGGCCCAATAAGAGGCGTCCTAGTGGTGGACGATGGGGAGTGGTGGACAGGGGAGCCAGGCTTTTTCCACTCTGAAAGAGAATATTGTTTTGAGGAAATTCATGGAGTCACTTACTAAGCCCGGCCCGATAAGAGGCTCCTAGTGGTGGACGGTGGGGAGTGGTGGACGGTGGGGAGTGGTGGACGGTGGGGAGTGGTGGACGGTGGGGAGTGGTGGACGGTGGGGAGTGGTGGACGGGGGGCCAGGCTATTCTCACTCTGAAAAAGAAGATTGATTTGAGGAAATCATGGATTCACTCACTAAGCCCGGCCCAATAAGAGGCGTCCTTGTGGTGTACGATGGGGAGTGGTGGACAGGGGAGCCAGGCTACTTTCACTCTGAAAGAGAAGATTGATTTGAGGAACTTCATGGAGTCACTCACCAAGCCCGGCCCAATAAGTGGCGTCCTAGTGGTGGACGATCGAGAGTGGTGGACGGGGGGCCAGGCTATTCTCCCATAGTTGTCGTCCACCGCTACCATAGTTGTCGTCCACCGCTACCATAGTTGTCGTTCGTCCACCGCTCCCATAGTTGTCGTCCACCGCTCCCATAGTTGCCGTCCACCGCTCCCAGAGTTGTCGTTCGTCCACCGCTCCCAGAGTTTTCATCCACCGCTCCCAAAGTTGTTGTCCACCGCTCCCATTTTTTAGTGTCCACCGCTCCCATAGTTGTCGTCCACCGCTCCCATAGTTGTCGTCCACCGCTCCCATTGTTGTCGTCCACCGCTCCCATAGCTGTCGTCCACCGCTCCCATAGTTGTCGTCCACCGCTCCCATAGTTGTCGTCCACCGCTCCAAGTTTTTGGTGTCCACCGCTCCCATAGTTGTCGTCCACCGCTCCCATAGTTGTCGTCCACCGCTCCCATAGTTGTCGTCCACCGCTCCCATAGTTGTCGTCCACCGCTCCCATAGTTGTCGTCCACCGCTCCCATAGTTGTCGTCCACCGCTCCCATAGTGGTCGTCCACCGCTCACATAGTTGTCGTCCACCGCTCCCATAGTTGTCGTCCACCGCTCCCATAGTTGTCGTCCACCGCTCCCATAGTTGTCGTCCACCGCTCACATAGTTGTCGTCCACCGCTCCCATAGTTGTCGTCCACCGCTCCCATAGTTGTCGTTCGTCCACCGCTCCCAGAGTTGTCGTCCACCGCTCCCATAGTGGTCGTCCACCGCTCCCATAGTTGTCGTCCACCGCTCCAAGTTTTTGGTGTCCACCGCTCCCATAGTTGTCGTCCACCGCTCCCATAGTTGTCGTCCACCGCTCCCATAGTTGTCGTCCACCGCTCCCATAGTGGTCGTCCACCGCTCCCATAGTTGTCGTCCACCGCTCCCATAGTTGTCGTCCAATTCATGGAGTCACTTACTAAGCCCGGCCCGATAAGAGGCTCCTAGTGGTGGACGGTGGGGAGTGGTTTACGGTAGGGAGTGGTGGACGGGGGGCCAGGCTATTCTCACTCTGAAAAAGAAGATTGATTTGAGGAAATCATGGAGTCACTCACCAAGCCCGGCCCAATAAGAGGCGTCCTAGTGGTGGACGATGGGGAGTGGTGGACAGGGGAGCCAGGCTTTTTCCACTCTGAAAAAGAATATTGATTTGAGGAAGTTCACGGAGTCACTTACTAAGCCCGGCCCGATAAGAGGCTCCTAGTGGTGGACGGTGGGGAGTGGTTTACGGTAGGGAGTGGTGGACGGGGGGCCAGGCTATTCTCACTCTGAAAAAGAAGATTGATTTGAGGAAATCATGGATTCACTCACCAAGCCCGGCCCAATAAGAGACACCTAGTGGTGGACGATGGGGAGTGGTGGACAGGGGAGCCAGGCTTTTTCCACTCTGAAAGAGAATATAGATTTGAGGAAATTCATGGAGTCACTCACCAAGCCCGGCCCAATAAGAGGCGTCCTATTGGTGGACGATGGGGAGTGGTGGATGGGGGGCCAGGCTATTCTCACTCTGAAAAAGAAGATTGATTTGAGGAAATCATGGATTCACTCACCAAGCCCGGCCCAATAAGAGGCGTCCTAGTGGTGGACGATGGGTAGTGGTGGACAGGGGAGCCAGGCTTTTTCCACTCTGAAAGAGAATATTGTTTTGAGGAAAATCATGGAGTCACTTACTAAGCCCGGCCCAATAAGAGGCGTCCTAGTGGTGGACTGTGGGGAGTGGTTTACGGTAGGAAGTGGTGGACGGGGGGCCAGGCTATTCTCTCTCTGAAAAAAGAAGATTGATTTGAGGAAATCATGGAGTCACTCACCAAGCCCGGCCCAATAAGAGGCGTCCTAGTGGTGGACGATGGGGAGTGGTGGACAGGGGAGCCAGGCTTTTTCCACTCTGAAAGAGAATATTGATATGAGGAAATTCATGGAGTCACTTACTAAGCCCGGCCCGATAAGAGGCTCCTAGTGGTGGACGGTGGGGAGTGGTGGACGGTGGGGAGTGGTGGACGGTGGGGAGTGGTGGACGGTGGGGAGTGGTGGACGGTGGGGAGTGGTGGACGATGGGGAGTGGTGGACGATGGGGAGTGGTGGACGGGGGGCCAGGCTATTCTCACTCTGAAAAAAAAGATTGATTTGAGAAAATCATGGAGTCACTCACCAAGCCCGGCCCAACAAGAGGCGTCCTAGTGGTGGACGATGGGGAGTGGTGGACAGGGGAGCCAGGCTTTTTCCACTCTGAAAGAGAATATAGATTTGAGGAAATTCATGGAGTCACTTACTAAGCCCGGCCCGATAAGAGGCGTCCTAGTGGTGGACGATCGGGAGTGGTGGACGGGGGGCCAGGCTATTTCCACTCTGAAAGAGAATATTGATTTGAGGAAATTCATGGAGTCACTTACTAAGCCCGGCCCGATAAGAGGCGTCCTAGTGGTGGACGATCGGGAGTGGTGGACGGGGGGCCAGGCTTTTTCCACTCTGAAAGAGAATATTGATTTGAGGAAATTCATGGAGTCACCTACTAAGCCCGGCCCGATAAGAGGCTCCTAGTGGTGGACGGTGGGGAGTGGTGGACGGTGGGGAGTGGTGGACGGTGGGGAGTGGTGGACGATGGGGAGTGGTGGACGGGGGGCCAGGCTATTCTCACTCTGAAAAAGAAGATTGATTTGAGGAAATCATGGATTCACTCACTAAGCCCGGCCCAATAAGAGGCGTCCTTGTGGTGTACGATGGGGAGTGGTGGACAGGGGAACCAGGCTTTTTCCACTCTGAAAGAGAATATTGATTTGAGGAAATTCATGGAGTCACTTACTAAGCCCGGCCCGATAAGAGGCTCCTAGTGGTGGACGGTGGGGAGTGGTGGACGGTGGGGAGTGGTGGACGATGGGGAGTGGTGGACGGGGGGCCAGGCTATTCTCACTCTGAAAAAGAAGATTGATTTGAGAAAATCATGGATTCACTCACCAAGCCCGGCCCAATAAGAGGCGTCCTAGTGGTGGACGATGGGGAGTGGTGGACAGAGGAGCCAGGCTTTTTCCACTCTGAAAAAGAATATTGATCTGAGGAAATTCATGGAGTCACTTACTAAGCCCGGCCCGATAAGAGGCTCCTAGTGGTGAACGGTGGGGAGTGGTGGACGATGGGGAGTGGTGGACGGGGGGCCAGGCTATTCTCACTCTGAAAAAGAAGATTGATTTGAGGAAATCATGGAGTCACTTACCAAGCCCGGCCCAACAAGAGGCGTCCTAGTGGTGAACGATGGGGAGTGGTGGACAGGGGAGCCAGGCTTTTTCCACTCTGAAAGAGAATATTGATTTGAGGAAATTCATGGAGTCACTTACTAACCCCGGCCCGATAAAAGGCTCCTAGTGGTGGACGGTGGGGAGTGGTGGACGATGGGGAGTGGTGGACGGGGGGCCAGGCCATTCTCACTCTGAAAAAGAAGATTGATTTGAGGAAATCATGGATTCACTCACCAAGCCCGGCCCAATAAGAGGCGTCCTAGTGGTGGACGATGGGGAGTGGTGGACAGGGGAGCCAGGCTTTTTCCACTCTGAAAGAGAATATTGATTTGAGGAAATTCATGGAGTCACTTACTAAGCCCGGCCCGATAAGAGGCTCCTAGTGGTGGACGGTGGGGAGTGGTGGACGGTGGGGAGTGGTGGACGGTGGGGAGTGGTGGACGATGGGGAGTGGTGGACGGGGGGCCAGGCTATTTCCACTCTGAAAAAGGAGATTGATTTGAGGAAATCATGGATTCACTCACTAAGCCCGGCCCAATAAGAGGCGTCCTAGTGGTGGACAATGGGGAGTAGTGGACAGGGGAGCCAGGCTTTTTCCACTCTGAAAGAGAATATTGATTTGAGGAAATTCATGGAGTCACTTACTAAGCCCGGCCCGATAAGAGGCTCCTAGTGGTGGACGGTGGGGAGTGGTGGACGGTGGGGAGTGGTGGACGGTGGGGAGTGGTGGACGGTGGGGAGTGGTGGACGGTGGGGAGTGGTGGACGGGGGGCCAGGCTATTTCCACTCTGAAAGAGAATATTGATTTAAGGAATTTCATGGAGTCACTCACCAAGCCCGGCCCAATAAGAGGCGTCCTAGTGGTAGACGATGGGGAGTGGTGAACAGGGGAACCAGGCTTTTTCCACTCTGAAAGAGAATATTGATTTGAGGAAATTCATGGAGTCACTTACTAAGCCCGGCCCGATAAGAGGCTCCTAGTGGTGGACGGTGGGGAGTGGTGGACGGTGGGGAGTGGTGGACGGTGGGGAGTGGTGGACGGTGGGGAGTGGTGGACGATGGGGAGTGGTGGACGGGGGGCCAGGCTATTTCCACTCTGAAAGAGAAGATTGATTTAAGGAATTTCATGGAGTCACTCACCAAGCCCGGCCCAATAAGAGGCGTCCTAGTGGTAGACGATAGGGAGTGGTGAACAGGGGAACCAGGCTTTTTCCACTCTGAAAGAGAATATTGATTTGAGGAAATTCATGGAGTCACTTACGAAGCCCGGCCCGATAAGAGGCTCCTAGTGGTGGACGATGGGGAGTGGTGGACGGGGGGCCAGGCTATTCTCACTCTGGAAAAGAAAATTGATTTAAGGAAATCAGGGATTCACTCACTAAGCCCGGCCCAATAAGAGGCGTCCTTGTGGTGTACGATGGGGAGTGGTGGACAGGGGAACCAGGCTTTTTCCACTCTGAAAGAGAATATTGATTTGAGGAAATTCATGGAGTCACTTACTAAGCCCGGCCCGATAAGAGGCTCCTAGTGGTGGACGGTGGGGAGTGGTGGACGGTGGGGAGTGGTGGACGATGGGGAGTGGTGGACGGGGGGCCAGGCTATTCTCACTCTGAAAAAGAAGATTGATTTGAGGAAATCATGGATTCACTCACCAAGCCCGGCCCAATAAGAGGCGTCCTAGTGGTGGACGATGGGGAGTGGTGGACAGGGGAACCAGGCTTTTTCCACTCTTAAAGAGAATATTGATTTGAGGAAATTCATAGAGTCACTTACTAAGCCCGGCCCGATAAGAGGCTCCTAGTGGTGGACGGTGGGGAGTGGTGGACGGTGGGGAGTGGTGGACGGTGGGGAGTGGTGGACGGTGGGGAGTGGTGGACGGTGGGGAGTGGTGGACGGTGGGGAGTGGTGGACGGGGGGCCAGGCTATTCTCACTCTGAAAAAGAAGATTGATTTGAGGAAATCATGGATTCACTCACTAAGCCCGGCCCAATAAGAGGCGTCCTTGTGGTGTACGATGGGGAGTGGTGGACAGGGGAACCAGGCTTTTTCCACTCTGAAAGAGAATATTGATTTGAGGAAATTCATGGAGTCACTTACTAAGCCCGGCCCGATAAGAGGCTCCTAGTGGTGGACGGTGGGGAGTGGTGGACGGTGGGGAGTGGTGGACGATGGGGAGTGGTGGACGGGGGGCCAGGCTTTTCTCACTCTGAAAAAGAAGATTGATTTGAGGAAATCATGGATTCACTCACCAAGCCCGGCCCAATAAGAGGCGTCCTAGTGGTGGACGATGGGGAGTGGTGGACGATGGGGAGTGGTGGACGGGGGGCCAGGCCATTCTCACTCTGAAAAAGAAGATTGATTTAAGGAAATCAGGGATTCACTCACTAAGCCCGGCCCAATAAGAGGCTCCTAGTGGTGGACGATGGGGAGTGGTGGACGGGGGGCCAGGCTATTCTCACTCTGGAAAAGAAAATTGATTTAAGGAAATCAGGGATTCACTCACTAAGCCCGGCCCGATAAGAGGCTCCTAGTGGTGGACGATGGGGAGTGGTGGACGGGGGGCCAGGCTATTCTCACTCTGGAAAAGAAAATTGATTTAAGGAAATCAGGGATTCACTCACTAAGCCCGGCCCAATAAGAGGCGTCCTTGTGGTGTACGATGGGGAGTGGTGGACAGGGGAACCAGGCTTTTTCCACTCTGAAAGAGAATATTGATTTGAGGAAATTCATGGAGTCACTTACTAAGCCCGGCCCGATAAGAGGCTCCTAGTGGTGGACGGTGGGGAGTGGTGGACGTTGGGGAGTGGTGGACGATGGGGAGTGGTGGACGGGGGGCCAGGCTATTCTCACTCTGAAAAAGAAGATTGATTTGAGGAAATCATTGATTCACTCACCAAGCCCGGCCCAATAAGAGGCGTCCTAGTGGTAGACGATAGGGAGTGGTGAACAGGGGAACCAGGCTTTTTCCACTCTGAAAGAGAATATTGATTTGAGGAAATTCATGGAGTCACTTACGAAGCCCGGCCCGATAAGAGGCTCCTAGTGGTGGACGATGGGGAGTGGTGGACGGGGGGCCAGGCTATTCTCACTCTGGAAAAGAAAATTGATTTAAGGAAATCAGGGATTCACTCACTAAGCCCGGCCCAATAAGAGGCGTCCTTGTGGTGTACGATGGGGAGTGGTGGACAGGGGAACCAGGCTTTTTCCACTCTGAAAGAGAATATTGATTTGAGGAAATTCATGGAGTCACTTACTAAGCCCGGCCCGATAAGAGGCTCCTAGTGGTGGACGGTGGGGAGTGGTGGACGGTGGGGAGTGGTGGACGATGGGGAGTGGTGGACGGGGGGCCAGGCTATTCTCACTCTGAAAAAGAAGATTGATTTGAGGAAATCATGGATTCACTCACCAAGCCCGGCCCAATAAGAGGCGTCCTAGTGGTGGACGATGGGGAGTGGTGGACAGGGGAACCAGGCTTTTTCCACTCTTAAAGAGAATATTGATTTGAGGAAATTCATAGAGTCACTTACTAAGCCCGGCCCGATAAGAGGCTCCTAGTGGTGGACGGTGGGGAGTGGTGGACGGTGGGGAGTGGTGGACGGTGGGGAGTGGTGGACGGTGGGGAGTGGTGGACGGTGGGGAGTGGTGGACGGTGGGGAGTGGTGGACGGGGGGCCACGCTATTCTCACTCTGAAAAAGAAGATTGATTTGAGGAAATCATGGATTCACTCACTAAGCCCGGCCCAATAAGAGGCGTCCTTGTGGTGTACGATGGGGAGTGGTGGACAGGGGAACCAGGCTTTTTCCACTCTGAAAGAGAATATTGATTTGAGGAAATTCATGGAGTCACTTACTAAGCCCGGCCCGATAAGAGGCTCCTAGTGGTGGACGGTGGGGAGTGGTGGACGGTGGGGAGTGGTGGACGATGGGGAGTGGTGGACGGGGGGCCAGGCTTTTCTCACTCTGAAAAAGAAGATTGATTTGAGGAAATCATGGATTCACTCACCAAGCCCGGCCCAATAAGAGGCGTCCTAGTGGTGGACGATGGGGAGTGGTGGACGATGGGGAGTGGTGGACGGGGGGCCAGGCCATTCTCACTCTGAAAAAGAAGATTGATTTAAGGAAATCAGGGATTCACTCACTAAGCCCGGCCCAATAAGAGGCTCCTAGTGGTGGACGATGGGGAGTGGTGGACGGGGGGCCAGGCTATTCTCACTCTGGAAAAGAAAATTGATTTAAGGAAATCAGGGATTCACTCACTAAGCCCGGCCCGATAAGAGGCTCCTAGTGGTGGACGATGGGGAGTGGTGGACGGGGGGCCAGGCTATTCTCACTCTGGAAAAGAAAATTGATTTAAGGAAATCAGGGATTCACTCACTAAGCCCGGCCCAATAAGAGGCGTCCTTGTGGTGTACGATGGGGAGTGGTGGACAGGGGAACCAGGCTTTTTCCACTCTGAAAGAGAATATTGATTTGAGGAAATTCATGGAGTCACTTACTAAGCCCGGCCCGATAAGAGGCTCCTAGTGGTGGACGGTGGGGAGTGGTGGACGTTGGGGAGTGGTGGACGATGGGGAGTGGTGGACGGGGGGCCAGGCTATTCTCACTCTGAAAAAGAAGATTGATTTGAGGAAATCATTGATTCACTCACCAAGCCCGGCCCAATAAGAGGCGTCCTAGTGGTGGACGATGGGGAGTGGTGGACAGGGGAACCAGGCTTTTTCCACTCTTAAAGAGAATATTGATTTGAGGAAATTCATAGAGTCACTTACTAAGCCCGGCCCGATAAGAGGCTCCTAGTGGTGGACGGTGGGGAGTGGTGGACGGTGGGGAGTGGTGGACGATGGGGAGTGGTGGACGGGGGGCCAGGCTATTCTCACTCTGAAAAAGAAGATTGATTTGAGGAAATCATGGATTCACTCACCAAGCCCGGCCCAATAAGAGGCGTCCTAGTGGTGGACGATGGGGAGTGGTGGACAGGGGAGCCAGGCTTTTTCCACTCTGAAAGAGAATATTGATCTGAGGAAATTCATGGAGTCACTTACTAAGCCCGGCCCGATAAGAGGCGTCCTTGTGGTGTACGATGGGGAGTGGTGGACAGGGGAACCAGGCTTTTTCCACTCTGAAAGAGAATATTGATTTGAGGAAATTCATGGAGTCACTTACTAAGCCCGGCCCGATAAGAGGCTCCTAGTGGTGGACGGTGGGGAGTGGTGGACGGTGGGGAGTGGTGGACGATGGGGAGTGGTGGACGGGGGGCCAGGCTATTCTCACTCTGAAAAAGAAGATTGATTTGAGGAAATCATGGATTCACTCACCAAGCCCGGCCCAATAAGAGGCGTCCTAGTGGTGGACGATGGGGAGTGGTGGACAGGGGAGCCAGGCTTTTTCCACTCTGAAAAAGAATATTGATTTGAGGAAATTCATGGAGTCACTTACTAAGCCCGGCCCGATAAGAGGCTCCTAGTGGTGGACGGTGGGGAGTGGTTTACGGTAGGGAGTGGTGGACGGGGGGCCAGGCTATTCTCACTCTGAAAAAAGAAGATTGATTTGAGGAAATCATGGAGTCACTCACCAAGCCCGGCCCAATAAGAGGCGTCCTAGTGGTGGACGATGGGGAGTGGTGGACAGGGGAGCCAGGCTTTTTCCACTCTGAAAGAGAATATTGATTTGAGGAAATTCATGGAGTCACTTACTAAGCCCGGCCCGATAAGAGGCTCCTAGTGGTGGACGGTGGGGAGTGGTGGACGGTGGGGAGTGGTGGACGGGGGGCCAGGCTATTCTCACTCTGAAAAAGAAGATTGATTTGAGGAAATCATGGATTCACTCACCAAGCCCGGCCCAATAAGAGGCGTCCTAGTGGTGGACGATGGGGAGTGGTGGACAGGGGAGCCGGGCTACTTTCACTCTGAAAGAGAATATTGATTTGAGGAAATTCATGGAGTCACTTACTAAGCCCGGCCCGATAAAAGGCTCCTAGTGGTGGACTGTGGGGAGTGGTTTACGGTAGGGAGTAGTGGACGGGGGGCCAGGCTATTCTCACTCTGAAAAAGAAGATTGATCTGAGGAAATCATGGATTCACTCACCAAGCCCGGCCCAATAAGAGGCGTCCTAGTGGTGGACGATGGGGAGTGGTGGACGGGGGGCCAGGCTATTCTCACTCTGAAAAAGAAGATTGATTTGAGGAAATCATGGATTCACTCACCAAGCCCGGCCCAATAAGAGGCGTCCTAGTGGTGGACGATGGGGAGTGGTGGACAGGGGAGCCAGGCTACTTTCACTCTGAAAGAGAATATTGATTTGAGGAAATTCATGGAGTCACTTACTAAGCCCGGCCCGATAAAAGGCTCCTAGTGGTGGACTGTGGGGAGTGGTTTACGGTAGGGAGTAGTGGACGGGGGGCCAGGCTATTCTCACTCTGAAAAAGAAGATTGATCTGAGGAAATCATGGATTCACTCACCAAGCCCGGCCCAATAAGAGGCGTCCTAGTGGTGGACGATGGGGAGTGGTGGACAGGGGAGCCAGGCTTTTTCCACTCTGAAAGAGAATATTGATTTGAGGAAATTCATGGAGTCACTTACTAAGCCCGGCCCGATAAGAGGCTCCTAGTGGTGGACGGTGGGGAGTGGTTTACGGTAGGGAGTGGTGGACGGGGGGCCAGGCTATTCTCACTCTGAAAAAAGAAGATTGATTTGAGGAAATCATGGAGTCACTCACCAAGCCCGGCCCAATAAGAGGCGTCCTAATGGTGGACGATGGGGAGTGGTGGACAGGGGAGCCAGGCTTTTTCCACTCTGAAAGAGAATATTGATTTGTGGAAATTCATGGAGTCACTTACTAAGCCCGGCCCGATAAGAGGCTCCTAGTGGTGGACGGTGGGGAGTGGTGGACGGTGGGGAGTGGTGGACGGTGGGGAGTGGTGGACGATGGGGAGTGGTGGACGGGGGGCCAGGCTATTCTCACTCTGAAAAAGAAGATTGATTTGAGGAAATCATGGATTCACTCACCAAGCCCGGCCCGATAAGAGGCGTCCTAGTGGTGGACGATGGGGAGTGGTGGACGGGGGGCCAGGCTATTCTCACTCTGAAAAAGAAGATTGATTTGAGGAAATCATGGATTCACTCACTAAGCCCGGCCCAATAAGAGGCGTCCTAGTGGTGGACGATGGGGAGTGGTGGACGGTGAGGAGTGGTGGACGATGGGGAGTGGTGGACGGGGGGCCAGGCTATTCTCACTCTGAAAAAGAAGATTGATTTGAGGAAATCATGGATTCACTCACCAAGCCCGGCCCAATAAGAGGCGTCCTAGTGGTGGACGATGGGGAGTGGTGGACAGGGGAGCCAGGCTACTTTCACTCTGAAAGAGAATATTGATTTGAGGAAATTCATGGAGTCACTTACTAAGCCCGGCCCGATAAGAGGCTCCTAGTGGTGGACTGTGGGGAGTGGTTTACGGTAGGGAGTAGTGGACGGGGGGCCAGGCTATTCTCACTCTGAAAAAGAAGATTGATCTGAGGAAATCATGGATTCACTCACCAAGCCCGGCCCAATAAGAGGCGTCCTAGTGGTGGACGATGGGGAGTGGTGGACAGGGGAGCCAGGCTTTTTCCACTCTGAAAGAGAATATTGATTTGAGGAAATTCATGGAGTCACTTACTAAGCCCGGCCCGATAAGAGGCTCCTAGTGGTGGACGGTGGGGAGTGGTTTACGGTAGGGAGTGGTGGACGGGGGGCCAGGCTATTCTCACTCTGAAAAAAGAAGATTGATTTGAGGAAATCATGGAGTCACTCACCAAGCCCGGCCCAATAAGAGGCGTCCTAGTGGTGGACGATGGGGAGTGGTGGACAGGGGAGCCAGGCTTTTTCCACTCTGAAAGAGAATATTGATTTGTGGAAATTCATGGAGTCACTTACTAAGCCCGGCCCGATAAGAGGCTCCTAGTGGTGGACGGTGGGGAGTGGTGGACGGTGGGGAGTGGTGGACGGTGGGGAGTGGTGGACGATGGGGAGTGGTGGACGATGGGGAGTGGTGGACGGGGGGCCAGGCTATTCTCACTCTGAAAAAAAAGATTGATTTGAGAAAATCATGGAGTCACTCACCAAGCCCTGCCCAACAAGAGGCGTCCTAGTGGTGGACGATGGGGAGTGGTGGACAGGGGAGCCAGGCTTTTTCCACTCTGAAAGAGAATATAGATTTGAGGAAATTCATGGAGTCACTTACTAAGCCCGGCCCGATAAGAGGCTCCTAGTGGTGGACGGTGGGGAGTGGTGGACGATGGGGAGTGGTGGACGGGGGGCCAGGCTATTCTCACTCTGAAAAAGAAGATTGATTTGAGGAAATCATGGATTCACTCACCAAGCCCGGCCCGATAAGAGGCGTCCTAGTGGTGGACGATGGGGAGTGGTGGACGGGGGGCCAGGCTATTCTCACTCTGAAAAAGAAGATTGATTTGAGGAAATCATGGATTCACTCACCAAGCCCGGCCCAATAAGAGGCTCCTAGTGGTGTACGATGGGGAGTGGTGGACAGGGGAGCCAGGCTACTTTCACTCTGAAAGAGAAGATTGATTTGAGGAACTTCATGGAGTCACTCACCAAGCCCGGCCCAATAAGAGGCGTCCTAGTGGTGGACGATCGAGAGTGGTGGACGGGGGGCCAGGCTATTCTCCCATAGTTGTCGTCCACCGCTCCCATAGTTGTCGTCCACCGCTACCATAGTTGTCGTCCACCGCTCCCATAGTTGTCGTCCACCGCTACCATAGTTGTCGTCCACCGCTTCCATAGTTGTCGTCCACCGCTACCATAGTTGTCGTCCACCGCTACCATAGTTGTCGTCCACCGCTACCATAGTTGTCGTCCACCGCTACCATAGTTGTCGTCCACCGCTACCATAGTTGTCGTCCACCGCTCCCATAGTTGTCGTCCACCGCTCCCATTGTTGTCGTCCACCGCTCCCATAGCTGTCGTCCACCGCTCCCATAGTTGTCGTCCACCGCTCCCATAGTTGTCGTCCACCGCTCCCATAGTTGTCGTCCACCGCTCCCATAGTGGTCGTCCACCGCTCCCATAGTTGTCGTCCACCGCTCCCATAGTTGTCGTCCACCGCTCCCATAGTTGTCGTCCACCGCTCACATAGTTGTCGTCCACCGCTCCCATAGTTGTCGTCCACCGCTCCCATAGTTGTCGTTCGTCCACCGCTCCCAGAGTTGTCGTCCACCGCTCCCAGAGTTGTCGTCCACCGCTCCCAGAGTTGTCGTCCACCGCTCCCAGAGTTGTCGTCCACCGCTACCATAGTTGTCGTCCACCGCTCCCATAGTTGTCGTCCACCGCTCCCATAGTTGTCGTCCACCGCTCCCATAGTGGTCGTCCACCGCTCCCATAGTTGTCGTCCACCGCTCCCATAGTTGTCGTCCACCGCTCCCATAGTTGTCGTCCACCGCTCCCATAGTTGTCGTCCACCGCTCCCATAGTTGTCGTCCACCGCTCCCATAGTTGTCGTCCACCGCTCCCATAGTTGTCGTCCACCGCTCCCATAGTGGTCGTCCACCGCTCCCATAGTTGTCGTCCACCGCTCCCATAGTTGTCGTCCACCGCTTCCATAGTTGTCGTCCACCGCTCCCATAGTTGTCGTCCACCGCTCCCATAGTTGTCGTTCGTCCACCGCTCCCAGAGTTGTCGTCCACCGCTCCCAGAGTTGTCGTCCACCGCTCCCAGAGTTGTCGTCCACCGCTCCCAGAGTTGTCGTCCACCGCTCCCAGAGTTGTCGTCCACCGCTCCAAGTTTTTGGTGTCCACCGCTCCCATAGTTGTCGTCCACCGCTCCTATAGTTGTCGTCCACCGCTCCTATAGTTGCCGTCCACCGCTCCCAGAGTTGTCGTTCGTCCACCGCTCCCAGAGTTTTCATCCACCGCTCCCAAAGTTGTTGTCCACCGCTTCCATTTTTTAGTGTCCACTACTCACACAGTACTCTGAAATTAGTGATTTGTTCTCTAATAAGTTATGATTGGGAGTAGGGAAGAAAACACAGATTCAAGAAACGTATTCTAAACCATTCTTCCAGAAAGGTTTAGCGATGCAAAGAAAGACCGAAAAACGTGTCGAGAAACGTTGGATAGAGAGATGATCGGACAACCGACTCTTTCGGGCGAGGGAAGTGTGAAGAATGAATATGTTCTGGGGCCACCTGGCAGAAACAGTGGGAGGGAGGGTGGAGATAGGGGCTGGGGGAAGAGTGGAAAGAGGGGCTGGGGGGAGGGTGGAGATAGGGGCTGGGGGAAGGGGTCATGCGATTTCCCGCGCGCGGGTAGGTCAAAACAGTTGTCCGGCGGTTCTCAGGTCGCCTCTTGTTGACGGTCATGACAAGAGGGCGAAAAACATCTATTTGCACTAAAAGAAGTTTGTAGTGCAGGAGCAGAAATAAGTGCAAGGATAGAAAAAGAATACAAGAAGAATTCAAGGAAAACAAGGCTTGGATACAGAGTACAAAGATAGAAGAATACAAAGAAACAGTTCTCATTTTCTTTATGCCTTCTCATACGTCTGTATTCAAGTGTCTTTTTTTTTGAATAATAAATAGAGTTTGAAGCAAGTGGGAGGGATGGGTACCAATTTCAAAAAGCGTTCAGTTTGTTTTCCATGAACTTGTTCAGACCCATTATTCTTCGTTATTTCAGCTTCGAAACTGTTTTAATACGGTCCGCGTCCTTTTTTTTTTAGCAAAACAGCTATTTACAAGGCAAAAAAGCAGAAAAAAACAAAAAAGAGATAAATACGGCGGAAACAATATGCACATCGTACTCAACAAACTTTGAAGCCGGAACACTGGATTCTCGTTCGTCGTGAGACTCGAAAAGAAGGCGAGGCTGCGGTCTGCACGTTTCTCATGCGCCTATAATATATGTTTTTGTTAAAGACTTGGAAAATGCTATTTGTGTTCTGTTTGATGAAATGGGATATTCCCTGGTTCTTTTCTTACCAAAAACCCATTCTCCTTCGCTACGACACTTGCCTTTCATTTCTTGTATTGTATGGTAATCTTCGAAGTCTGTGTTCTGGATGAATTATGCTCTCCTGCGAATCATGGGAAAACAATGGTATCATCTGCAATTCGCTGTGGTGAAGAGTGTTTCGATTATCACGCAAGGTTTTCTGAAGGTGACTCTTCCTAGGTTATCAGTTTTTTTTCCGTCTGAATAACGTTCAAATTCAGTTTGAAAATTTCATTTTAGGTCTGAATCATTGAATGTCTGATCTCAACATCTTCAGAAGGTCTTCTGCATTTTCGACGATTCTGTAATGACTTCTGATTCCGAAATGCTCATCAGCATTGAATTCGTATCGAAATTCTGATCAGATTCATATAAATAACATCCCCGTTATCTTTCAAATGAAGATTGTAACCATGGTTACTCGGACCATCGAAGTTTGCGGCCCCCTCCATCTTATCATAGCCATAAAGTCCTATGAGCTTTTGAGGGCATGTGGTGTAGTGGTTAACACACTCCGAAGTCGAATTGTATTCCCCAAACAAGTAACGCTTTATATCGGCAACGGAGAACCGCGAGTTCGAATCCCGCCATGTCCAAAAATTTTTTATGGTCCCTGTGACCAGTTAACGCCCAAAAACCGTCGAAAAAAAAATTTCGCAAGTTCGATGACTGATGATTGTCTGTCTTTTTTTCGTGCCTTTTTATCTTGTTTTCCTCTGTCTTTGCCTATGCTACGGTCCACTGAAGTACATCCGAGCAATACCGACCACATTGAATCCCTGGAATGGTCAGAAATTGGTTTGTGGAAGAGGCTGTTCAGTACATCTCTAAAATAGTTTATTTGACATGGGGGAAAAAATTAATCTGCAGTTGGGTAAATTCATAATTCGGGCCAATTGAGGCGTCCTAGTGGTGGACGATCGCGAGTGGTGGACAGGGGAGCCAGGCTTCTTCCACTCTGAAAGAGAATATTGTTTTGAGGAAATTCATGGAGTCACTCACCAAGCCCTGCCCATTAGCGACGTCCTAGTGGTGGACGATCGGGAGTGGTGGACGATTGGGAGTGGTTGACAGAGGGGCCAGGCTATCATCACTCTGAAAAAGAAGATTGATTTGAGGAAATCATGGATTCACTCACTAAGCCCGGCCCATTAGCGGCGTCCTAGTGGTGGACGATCGGGAGTGGTGGACAGGGGAGCCAGGCTTCTTCCACTCTGAAAGAGAAGATTGATTTGAGGAAATTCATGGATTCACTCACCAAGCCCGGCCCGATAAGAGGCTCCTAGTGGTGGACGGTGGGGAGTGGTGGACGGTGGGGAGTGGTGGACGATGGGGAGTGGTGGACGGGGGGCCAGGCTATTATCACCCTGAAAGAGAAGATTGACTTGAGGAAATCATGGATTCACTCACCAAGCCCGGCCCAATAAGAGGCGTCCTAGTGGTGGACGATCGGTAGTGGTGGACGGGGGGCCAGGCTATTATCACTCTGAAAGAGTGATAATAGCCTGGCTAACCACCCTCTCTTCTGTTCTCTAACCACCCTCTCTTCTGTTAACCACCCTCTCTTCTGTTCTCTGAATTTATGGACGCTTCGCCAAGTGCGTCTCCTGGACCCTCTCCCGCTTCTTCGCCTCCGAGGAAAAGAATGCCAGGCCGCAAAAGCACTTTTGGATCCGGCGGTTCGAAGGTGCCCACCGCTACCCAGGCCCAACTGACGTCGAAACTGGCCAACCTTGAGAAGGCCTTCCTCGAACTGTCGAAAACTGTCGCGGACCAGAAGGACATCATAGAAATGCAGTCGATGCAGATCGAGGAACTTAGAAAGCTGGTTGCCTCTCCTCCGCCAATGGATAGTTCGCTGTCTGGACCCCGCTCTTCTCCGTCCACCTTCTCGCCCCCCTCGAAGCCCGGCTGCATGCTCTACTCGGAAATTGTCAAATCCAACCCGATCATCTCAGAAGTCACGTACCGGCGGTCCCTCGCTACTTCAATCCGCTCCCTGGAACGGAAAGCCAACCTAGCTGTGCTGGAGAACTTGCCGGACGCTAAGTCCCCGGATCAAGCGGCCATTGACAAGGAGCTTGTCGACAAGTTTTGCGTGGAGTCTGCGCTACCACTTCCCACGGAGGTCTTCCGGGTCACCTGTCGGACCCCGGATGTCGTCTCCCGCCCGACGAAGGTTCGCTTCACTAACCAAGAAGACCGTGACCGATTCATCAGAGGTTTCTCTACTGCGTGGAAGCGCTTCCCGGGTCGTCTTCTTGGCCCTCGCCCGATCCGAGCACGACGCGACATGACGATGGAGGAGCTCACGATCCTGCGTAAGCTGCGAAAGGAGGTCTACGACGCCAACCAAGTCGCCGGAATGATCAAATTCGTCGTGAGTGATCTAACGATTATTGAATTGAAAACCCCATTTCCCCTTCCTTCTCCCAACGGCTGCTCGGTCAAGGGTAACGCGAAAGCGTAGGATACTGCTAGCCGCCGCTTCTCTCTCAGTAAATCTTTCAATTCACTCTTAGGCCACCCTATCCACCCAGATAACAGACTCGTCTTAGGTTCCCACTCGTCCCCTAAATCGGCGGCTAAGCTTTCTCCCTCATTCTCGCTAGTGCCTCCCACCTGTACGTTCACCCAGCCTATCCATTCACTCCCACTTCATTCGCGCGTTATCGACCCTCCTCCCTCATTTTCCTGTCTGCTGGCTAACGCTAGATCCATAGCCTCGCTAGAAAAGCTTCATTACACCAGAGACTTCCTTATTGCCAACGACATTGACATCCTCTTCATAACGGAATCATTTCTATCCCCCTCTATACCCGCCCATCTTTCGTCCTTCAAAGAGTACGATTGTTTCCGCACCGATAGGGGCCCTCCTCATCCCAAATCTAGGGGCGGTGGAGTGGCCGTCTTCTCAAAGAAAAGCTTCTCACTGGTACCGATCGCTCTCTCGCCGTCCGACTATTCTTCACATCTCTGCGAAATTGTCGTCGTCGACCACGTTCTCTCCCGCTCTCGCTTTGTCCTAGTCTATCGGCCCCCAGATACATCCACCCCCAGAACAATCGCGCTTTTTAATCACATTTCTTCCGTCTTGTCAAATACTATTTACAACTGTTTTATCCTGGGTGACTTCAATCTCCCTTCCATCACCTGGTCCCCGGACTCCCCCCCTTCCAACTGTCCCTCTTATCTTCTCAACTTCCTTTCCACTTCTTCCCTCATTCAACTAGTTTCGTTCCCGACCCGCTCTATTCATCTTGGACCCAGTAATATTTTAGACCTTGTGTTCACCAACTCTCCCCATACTGTTACATCCATCAAGCTAGGCCTGCCCTTTATTCTTTCCGACCACAACTCCGTCAGTTTCTCCATTGTTGCTCCCCGCGCTTCGCCTCCTACGAGAGGTGGCTCCTCCCTGCGCCGCTTGAATTATCGGAGAACTAACTTCGAAGATCTGAATCGTGATTTAGGATCTTATAATTGGTCTCGCCAGCTGTCAAACTTTGCTTCAGTTGATTCAAAGCTCTTCCACTTCCTTAAGATTTTCAACGAACTCGTCGAGACCCACACGCCTGTCATAAACTCCCCTCTCGTGCAGCCTAACTTTACCTCTGGAAGACCCCGCTGTCGTTCGCTTCGGCGCCGCGCTCTCCACTCCCACGGCCCAGGTAGCGTTCGACAGCTGCGTCTCCACCTCAAGTCCCTTCGTAAACGTGCCACCAGAGTCGAAAATGGCATCATTGCCTCGCGTAATTCTAAGGCCCTTTATCGCTTTATAAACGCCCGCCTAGCTCCTAGGAAGACCATATCCCATCTCAGAATAGCCAATGTTATCTCTGATTCATCGTCCAGTATGGCAGATGAATTCTGTCGCGTCTTCGAACTAAACTTTTCCCCTCCTCCCCCTTCTTTTGCCGCGCTTCCCTCCAACCGTCCCTACTCTGCCCCCATAGACTTCTCCCCTTTTAATCTTGCCAAAATCATCAGTAAACTCAAGCCGAAAATAGGCTTCTCCACGGACCATATCAACTTCCTGGTCATAAAGCGCTGCACCGATTCCATAACTATCCCCCTTTCTTTAATTTTCCTCGAATCCTACTATAGCAGTTTTTTCCCCACGGCATGGAAAACGTCGATAGTTATCCCGGTTCACAAGAAAGGCGACCCAACGAACCCTGTTAACTATAGGCCTATTGCGCTTACGCACCCACTGTCCCGACTCTTCGAGCGCGTAGTCCTAGGTAGCATCAAAAATAAGTTCGATAAGCTCCTATCCGATTGCCAATTCGGCTTCCTGAACCGTCGCTCTTGCGTCCTAGCTCTTCTAGATGCCTCCACGTCGTTCCACGCCGCACTAAATTCTCCGCGCTCGTTTGTAGACATAATTTTATTTGACTTCTCCAAAGCCTTTGATTCGGTACCCCACAATCTTTTGGTCCTCAAGTTACTAAATTTTGGCCTCCCTGTTAAATTAGTCGATTGGTTCCAATCCTTTATTTCTTCCCGTTCCTCTTATGTGAAAGTTAATGACTCCTTTTCCTCACTCCCCTTCCCCAACCCGTCCGGAGTCCTTCAGGGCACTGTGTCGGGTCCCTTCCTTTTCTTGTTGTATATCAATGATCTTTTGACCTCTTTCCCATCCGACGTCAAAGCAGTTGCTTTCGCGGACGATCTTAAGTTAGTCAGCTCCAATCCCTCTAGTCTCCGCATAGCGATCTCCATCATCGAAAACTGGTGTTCTGTCTGGAAACTCAATCTGGCTGCTCACAAAACTGTAGTGCTCCACCTAGGCAAGGCGAACCCCAAAACACTCTATTACGTCGATGGAGTCCTACTCAAACCTAAATCCGGTGCCAGAGACTTGGGCGTCTGGCTCGATGACAAACTCACCTTCCAAGATCACATAAACATTGTGGTCGGCGCTGCCACCTTCAAATGCAAGAGAATTCTTAAAGTCTTCCGTTCGTCTAATCCTAACTTTTACTTCCGCTTATTCAATGTATATGTTCGCCCCTCCCTCGAGTATGGATGCGAGTTGTTCTCACCATCTTCCCTCACCCTTACATCTCGCCTTGAATTCCCCCTTAGATTCTTCTCCAGAAAAGTTCTACAGCGCTGCAATGTCCCTTTCTCCTCTTACTCCCATCGTCTTTCCCTGTTTGATCAATCCACCCTTCACCACAGACGCCTTTCCTTGATTCTTCGCACGTTTTATAACATTTTAACCGGTTTCTACCACTTCCCGCCCCTCTTAGATAACATCAGGCCTGCCCGCTCCCCTCGCTTTCCTTATCTTTGCGTACGCTCCTGCAACACCAACGCTGGGTTCTTGCACACCTACTTGCCTCTCTGGAATAGAATAGCAAAGCTTTTTCCCAAAATAGTTTCACTGCCGGTATTCTCAGCTCGCGTCGATGCCCTTGACCTGGTATCCCTCTCCTCTCCCCTTGGTCTGTGAGCTCTTGCGGGCTCACAACCATTGTATACTATTGTTCACCCCCTTCCCTCACACACCCTGATCTCACTCTTCTTGTGTCATATTAAATTACGGTGATCAATAAATTAAAAATTGTGAAAAGAGAAGATTGATTTGAGGAAATTCACGGAGTCACTTACTAAGCCCGGCCCGATAAGAGGCGTCATAGTGGTGGACGATCGGGAGTGGTGGACAGGGGGGCCAGGCAATTTCCATTCTGATAGAGAAAACTGATTTGAGGAAATTCATGGAGTCACTTACTAAGCCCGGCCCGATAAGAGGCTCCTAGTGGTGGACGATGGGGAGTGGTGGACAGGGGAGCCAGGCTTCTTCCACTCTGAAAGAGAATATTGATTTGAGGAAATTCATGGAGTCACTTACTAAGCCCGGCCCGATAAGAGGCTCCTAGTGGTGGACGATGGGGAGTTGTGGACGGGGGGCCAGGCTATTCTCACTCTGAAAAATAAGATTGATTTGTGGAAATCATGGATTCACTCACTAAGCCCGGCCCAATAAGAGGCGTCCTAGTGGTGGACGATTGGGAGTGGTGGACAGGAGGGCCAGGCTATTTCCACTCTGAAAGAGAAAACTGATTTGAGGAAATTCATGAAGTCACTCACTAAGCCCGGCCCATCAGCGGTGTCTTAGTGGTGGACGATCGGGAGTGGTGGACGGGGGCCAGGCTATTTCCACTCTGAAAGAGAAGATTGATTTAAGGAAATTCATGGAGTCACTCACCGAGCCCGGCCCAATAAGAGGCGTCCTAGTGGTGGACGATGGGGAGTGGTGGACAGGGGAGCCAGGCTTTTTCCACTCTGAAAGAGAAGATTGATTTGAGGAAATTCATGGATTCACTCACCAAGCCCGGCCCGATAAGAGGCGTCATAGTGGTGGACGGTGGGGAGTGGTGGACGGTGGGGCCAGGCAATTTCCATTCTGATAGAGAAAACTGATTTGAGGAAATTCATGGAGTCACTTACTAAGCCCGGGCCGATAAGAGGCGTCATAGTGGTGGACGATCGGGAGTGGTGGACAGGGGGGCCAGGCAATTTCCATTCTGATAGAGAAAACTGATTTGAGGAAATTCATGGAGTCACTTACTAAGCCCGGCCCGATAAGAGGCTCCAAGTGGTGGACGATGGGGAGTGGTGGACGATGGGGAGTGGTGGACGGGGGGCCAGGCTATTCTCACTCTGAAAAAGAAGATTGATTTGAGGAAATCATGGATTCACTCACCAAGCCCGGCCCAATAAGAGGCGTCCTAGTGGTGGACGATGGGGAGTGGTGGACAGGGGAGCCAGGCTTTTTCCACTCTAAAAGAGAATATTGATTTGAGGAAATTCATGGAGTCACTTACTAAGCCCGGCCCGATAAGAGGCTCCTAGTGGTGGACGATGGGGAGTGGTGGACGATGGGGAGTGGTGGACGGGGGGCCAGGCTATTCTCACTCTGAAAAAGAAGATTGATTTGAGGAAATCATGGATTCACTCACCAAGCCCGGCCCAATAAGAGGCGTCCTAGTGGTGGACGATGGGGAGTGGTGGACAGGGGAGCCAGGCTTTTTCCACTCTGAAAGAGAATATTGATTTGAGGAAATTCATGGAGTCACTTACTAAGCCCGGCCCGATAAGAGGCTCCAAGTGGTGGACGATGGGGAGTGGTGGACGGGGGGCCAGGCTATTCTCACTCTGAAAAAGAAGATTGATTTGTGGAAATCATGGATTCACTCACTAAGCCCGGCCCAATAAGAGGCGTCCTAGTGGTGGACGATTGGGAGTGGTGGACAGGAGGGCCAGGCTATTTCCACTCTGAAAGAGAAGATTGATTTGTGGAAATCATGGATTCACTCACTAAGCCCGGCCCAATAAGAGGCGTCCTAGTGGTGGACGATTGGGAGTGGTGGACAGGAGGGCCAGGCTATTTCCACTCTGAAAGAGAAAACTGATTTGAGGAAATTCATGAAGTCATTCACTAAGCCCGGCCCATCAGCGGTGTCCTAGTGGTGGACGATGGGGAGTGGTGGACAGGGGAGCCAGGCTTTTTCCACTCTGAAAGAGAAGGTTGATTTGAGGAAATTCATGGATTCACTCACCAAGCCCGGCCCGATAAGAGGCTCCTAGTGGTGGACGGTGGGGAGTGGTGGACGGTGGGGAGTGGTGGACGATGGGGAGTGGTGGACGGGGGGCCAGGCTATTATCACTCTGAAAGAGAAGATTGACTTGAGGAAATCATGGATTCACTCACCAAGCCCGGCCCAATAAGAGGCGTCCTACTGGTGGACGATCGGTAGTGGTGGACGGGGGGCCAGGCTATTATCACTCTGAAAGAGAAGATTGATTTGAGGAAATTCACGGAGTCACTTACTAAGCCCGGCCCGATAAGAGGCGTCATAGTGGTGGACGATCGGGAGTGGTGGACAGGGGGGCCAGGCAATTTCCATTCTGATAGAGAAAACTGATATGAGGAAATTCATGGAGTCACTTACTAAGCCCGGCCCGATAAGAGGCTCCTAGTGGTGGACGATGGGGAGTGGTGGACGATTGGGAGTGGTTGACAGAGGGGCCAGGCTATCATCACTCTGAAAAAGAAGATTGATTTGAGGAAATCATGGATTCACTCACTAAGCCCGGCCCATTAGCGGCGTCCTAGTGGTGGACGATCGGGAGTGGTGGACAGGGGAGCTAGGCTTCTTCCACTCTGAAAGAGAATATTGATTTGAGGAAATTCATGGAGTCACTTACTAAGCCCGGCCCGATAAGAGGCGTCCTAGTGGTGGACGATTGGGAGTGGTGGACAGGAGGGCCAGGCTATTTCCACTCTGAAAGAGAAGATTGATTTGAGGAAATTCATGGATTCACTCACCAAGCCCGGCCCGATAAGAGGCGTCATAGTGGTGGACGATCGGGAGTGGTGGACAGGGGGGCCAGGCTATTTCCACTCTGAAAGAGAAAACTGATTTGAGGAAATTCATGAAGTCACTCACTAAGCCCGGCCCATCAGCGGTGTCCTAGTGGTGGACAATCGGGAGTGGTCGACGGGGGCCAGGCTATTTCCACTCTGAAAGAGAAGATTGATTCAAGGAAATTCATGGAGTCACTCACCGAGCCCGGCCCAATAAGAGGCGTCCTAGTGGTGGACGATGGGGAGTGGTGGACGAGAGGCCAGGCTATTATCACTCTGAAAGAGAAGATTGACTTGAGGAAATCATGGATTCACTCACCAAGCCCGGCCCAATAAGAGGCGTCCTAGTGGTGGACGATCGGTAGTGGTGGACGGGGGGCCAGGCTATTATCACTCTGAAAGAGAAGATTGATTTGAGGAAATTCACGGAGTCACTTACTAAGCCCGGCCCGATAAGAGGCGTCATAGTGGTGGACGATGGGGAGTGGTGGACAGGGGAGCCAGGCTTTTTCCACTCTGAAAGAGAATATTGATTTGAGGAAATTCATGGAGTCACTTACTAAGCCCGGCCCGATAAGAGGCTCCTAGTGGTGGACGATGGGGAGTGGTGGACGGGGGGCCAGGCTATTCTCACTCTGAAAAAGAAGATTGATTTGTGGAAATCATGGATTCACTCACTAAGCCCGGCCCAATAAGAGGCGTCCTAGTGGTGGACGATGGGGAGTGGTGGACAGGGGAGCCAGGCTTTTTCCACTCTGAAAAAGAATATTGATTTGAGGAAATTCATGGAGTCACTTACTAAGCCCGGCCCGATAAGAGGCTCCAAGTGGTGGACGATGGGGAGTGGTGGACGATGGGGAGTGGTGGACGGGGGGCCAGGCTATTCTCACTCTGAAAAAGAAGATTGATTTGAGGAAATCATGGATTCACTCACCAAGCCCGGCCCAATAAGAGGCGTCCTAGTGGTGGACGATGGGGAGTGGTGGACAGGGGAGCGAGGCTTTTTCCACTCTGAAAGAGAATATTGATTTGAGGAAATTCATGGAGTCACTTACTAAGCCCGGCCCGATAAGAGGCTCCAAGTGGTGGACGATGGGGAGTGGTGGACGGGGGGCCAGGCTATTCTCACTCTGAAAAAGAAGATTGATTTGTGGAAATCATGGATTCACTCACTAAGCCCGGCCCAATAAGAGGCGTCCTAGTGGTGGACGATTGGGAGGGGTGGACAGGAGGGCCAGGCTATTTCCACTCTGAAAGAGAAAACTGATTTGAGGAAATTCATGAAGTCACTCACTAAGCCCGGCCCATCAGCGGTGTCCTAGTGGTGGACAATCGGGAGTGGTCGACGGGGGCCAGGCTATTTCCACTCTGAAAGAGAAGATTGATTCAAGGAAATTCATGGAGTCACTCACCGAGCCCGGCCCAATAAGAGGCGTCCTAGTGGTGGACGATGGGGAGTGGTGGACGAGAGGCCAGGCTATTATCACTCTGAAAGAGAAGATTGACTTGAGGAAATCATGGATTCACTCACCAAGCCCGGCCCAATAAGAGGCGTCCTAGTGGTGGACGATCAGTAGTGGTGGACGGGGGGCCAGGCTATTATCACTCTGAAAGAGAAGATTGATTTGAGGAAATTCACGGAGTCACTTACTAAGCCCGGCCCGATAAGAGGCGTCATAGTGGTGGACGATGGGGAGTGGTGGACAGGGGAGCCAGGCTTTTTCCACTCTGAAAGAGAATATTGATTTGAGGAAATTCATGGAGTCACTTACTAAGCCCGGCCCGATAAGAGGCTCCTAGTGGTGGACGATGGGGAGTGGTGGACGGGGGGCCAGGCTATTCTCACTCTGAAAAAGAAGATTGATTTGTGGAAATCATGGATTCACTCACTAAGCCCGGCCCAATAAGAGGCGTCCTAGTGGTGGACGATGGGGAGTGGTGGACAGGGGAGCCAGGCTTTTTCCACTCTGAAAAAGAATATTGATTTGAGGAAACTCATGGAGTCACTTACTAAGCCCGGCCCGATAAGAGGCTCCAAGTGGTGGACGATGGGGAGTGGTGGACGATGGGGAGTGGTGGACGGGGGGCCAGGCTATTCTCACTCTGAAAAAGAAGATTGATTTGAGGAAATCATGGATTCACTCACCAAGCCCGGCCCAATAAGAGGCGTCCTAGTGGTGGACGATGGGGAGTGGTGGACAGGGGAGCGAGGCTTTTTCCACTCTGAAAGAGAATATTGATTTGAGGAAATTCATGGAGTCACTTACTAAGCCCGGCCCGATAAGAGGCTCCAAGTGGTGGACGATGGGGAGTGGTGGACGGGGGGCCAGGCTATTCTCACTCTGAAAAAGAAGATTGATTTGTGGAAATCATGGATTCACTCACTAAGCCCGGCCCAATAAGAGGCGTCCTAGTGGTGGACGATTGGGAGGGGTGGACAGGAGGGCCAGGCTATTTCCACTCTGAAAGAGAAAACTGATTTGAGGAAATTCATGAAGTCACTCACTAAGCCCGGCCCATCAGCGGTGTCCTAGTGGTGGACGATGGGGAGTGGTGGACAGGGGAGCCAGGCTTTTTCCACTCTGAAAGAGAAGGTTGAATTGAGGAAATTCATGGATTCACTCACCAAGCCCGGCCCGATAAGAGGCTCCTAGTGGTGGACGGTGGGGAGTGGTGGACGGTGGGGAGTGGTGGACGATGGGGAGTGGTGGACGGGGGGCCAGGCTATTATCACTCTGAAAGAGAAGATTGACTTGAGGAAATCATGGATTCACTCACCAAGCCCGGCCCATTAGCGGCGTCCTAGTGGTGGACGATCGGGAGTGGTGGACAGGGGAGCTAGGCTTCTTCCACTCTGAAAGAGAATATTGATTTGAGGAAATTCATGGAGTCACTTACTAAGCCCGGCCCGATAAGAGGCTCCTAGTGGTGGACGATGGGGAGTGGTGGACGGGGGGCCAGGCTATTCTCACTCTGAAAAAGAAGATTGATTTGAGGAAATCATGGATTCACTCACCAAGCCCGGCCCAATAAGAGGCGTCCTAGTGGTGGACGATGGGGAGTGGTGGACAGGGGAGCCAGGCTTTTTCCACTCGAAAAGAGAATATTGATTTGAGGAAATTCATGGAGTCACTTACTAAGCCCGGCCCGATAAGAGGCTCCTAGTGGTGGACGATGGGGAGTGGTGGACGATGGGGAGTGGTGGACGGGGGGCCAGGCTATTCTCACTCTGAAAAAGAAGATTGATTTGAGGAAATCATGGATTCACTCACCAAGCCCGGCCCAATAAGAGGCGTCCTAGTGGTGGACGATGGGGAGTGGTGGACAGGGGAGCCAGGCTTTTTCACTCTGAAAGAGAATATTGATTTGAGGAAATTCATGGAGTCACTTACTAAGCCCGGCCCGATAAGAGGCTCCAAGTGGTGGACGATGGGGAGTGGTGGACGATGGGGAGTGGTGGACGATGGGGAGTGGTGGACGGGGGGCCAGGCTATTCTCACTCTGAAAAAGAAGATTGATTTGAGGAAATCATGGATTCACTCACCAAGCCCGGCCCAATAAGAGGCGTCCTAGTGGTGGACGATGGGGAGTGGTGGACAGGGGAGCCAGGCTTTTTCCACTCTGAAAGAGAATATTGATTTGAGGAAATTCATGGAGTCACTTACTAAGCCCGGCCCGATAAGAGGCTCCAAGTGGTGGACGATGGGGAGTGGTGGACGGGGGGCCAGGCTATTCTCACTCTGAAAAAGAAGATTGATTTGTGGAAATCATGGATTCACTCACTAAGCCCGGCCCAATAAGAGGCGTCCTAGTGGTGGACGATTGGGAGTGGTGGACAGGAGGGCCAGGCTATTTCCACTCTGAAAGAGAAAACTGATTTGAGGAAATTCATGAAGTCACTCACTAAGCCCGGCCCATCAGCGGTGTCCTAGTGGTGGACGATGGGGAGTGGTGGACAGGGGAGCCAGGCTTTTTCCACTCTGAAAGAGAAGGTTGATTTGAGGAAATTCATGGATTCACTCACCAAGCCCGGCCCGATAAGAGGCTCCTAGTGGTGGACGGTGGGGAGTGGTGGACGGTGGGGAGTGGTGGACGATGGGGAGTGGTGGACGGGGGGCCAGGCTATTATCACTCTGAAAGAGAAGATTGACTTGAGGAAATCATGGATTCACTCACCAAGCCCGGCCCAATAAGAGGCGTCCTACTGGTGGACGATCGGTAGTGGTGGACGGGGGGCCAGGCTATTATCACTCTGAAAGAGAAGATTGATTTGAGGAAATTCACGGAGTCACTTACTAAGCCCGGCCCGATAAGAGGCGTCATAGTGGTGGACGATCGGGAGTGGTGGACAGGGGGGCCAGGCAATTTCCATTCTGATAGAGAAAACTGATATGAGGAAATTCATGGAGTCACTTACTAAGCCCGGCCCGATAAGAGGCTCCTAGTGGTGGACGATGGGGAGTGGTGGACGATTGGGAGTGGTTGACAGAGGGGCCAGGCTATCATCACTCTGAAAAAGAAGATTGATTTGAGGAAATCATGGATTCACTCACTAAGCCCGGCCCATTAGCGGCGTCCTAGTGGTGGACGATCGGGAGTGGTGGACAGGGGAGCTAGGCTTCTTCCACTCTGAAAGAGAATATTGATTTGAGGAAATTCATGGAGTCACTTACTAAGCCCGGCCCGATAAGAGGCGTCCTAGTGGTGGACGATTGGGAGTGGTGGACAGGAGGGCCAGGCTATTTCCACTCTGAAAGAGAAGATTGATTTGAGGAAATTCATGGATTCACTCACCAAGCCCGGCCCGATAAGAGGCGTCATAGTGGTGGACGATCGGGAGTGGTGGACAGGGGGGCCAGGCTATTTCCACTCTGAAAGAGAAAACTGATTTGAGGAAATTCATGAAGTCACTCACTAAGCCCGGCCCATCAGCGGTGTCCTAGTGGTGGACAATCGGGAGTGGTCGACGGGGGCCAGGCTATTTCCACTCTGAAAGAGAAGATTGATTCAAGGAAATTCATGGAGTCACTCACCGAGCCCGGCCCAATAAGAGGCGTCCTAGTGGTGGACGATGGGGAGTGGTGGACAGGGGAGCCAGGCTTTTTCCACTCTGAAAGAGAAGATTGATTTGAGGAAATTCATGGATTCACTCACCAAGCCCGGCCCGATAAGAGGCTCCTAGTGGTGGACGGTGGGGAGTGGTGGACGGTGGGGAGTGGTGGACGATGGGGAGTGGTGGACGAGAGGCCAGGCTATTATCACTCTGAAAGAGAAGATTGACTTGAGGAAATCATGGATTCACTCACCAAGCCCGGCCCAATAAGAGGCGTCCTAGTGGTGGACGATCGGTAGTGGTGGACGGGGGGCCAGGCTATTATCACTCTGAAAGAGAAGATTGATTTGAGGAAATTCACGGAGTCACTTACTAAGCCCGGCCCGATAAGAGGCGTCATAGTGGTGGACGATGGGGAGTGGTGGACAGGGGAGCCAGGCTTTTTCCACTCTGAAAGAGAATATTGATTTGAGGAAATTCATGGAGTCACTTACTAAGCCCGGCCCGATAAGAGGCTCCTAGTGGTGGACGATGGGGAGTGGTGGACGGGGGGCCAGGCTATTCTCACTCTGAAAAAGAAGATTGATTTGTGGAAATCATGGATTCACTCACTAAGCCCGGCCCAATAAGAGGCGTCCTAGTGGTGGACGATGGGGAGTGGTGGACAGGGGAGCCAGGCTTTTTCCACTCTGAAAAAGAATATTGATTTGAGGAAATTCATGGAGTCACTTACTAAGCCCGGCCCGATAAGAGGCTCCAAGTGGTGGACGATGGGGAGTGGTGGACGGGGGGCCAGGCTATTCTCACTCTGAAAAAGAAGATTGATTTGAGGAAATCATGGATTCACTCACCAAGCCCGGCCCAATAAGAGGCGTCCTAGTGGTGGACGATGGGGAGTGGTGGACAGGGGAGCCAGGCTTTTTCCACTCTGAAAGAGAATATTGATTTGAGGAAATTCATGGAGTCACTTACTAAGCCCGGCCCGATAAGAGGCTCCAAGTGGTGGACGATGGGGAGTGGTGGACGGGGGGCCAGGCTATTCTCACTCTGAAAAAGAAGATTGATTTGTGGAAATCATGGATTCACTCACTAAGCCCGGCCCAATAAGAGGCGTCCTAGTGGTGGACGATTGGGAGGGGTGGACAGGAGGGCCAGGCTATTTCCACTCTGAAAGAGAAAACTGATTTGAGGAAATTCATGAAGTCACTCACTAAGCCCGGCCCATCAGCGGTGTCCTAGTGGTGGACGATGGGGAGTGGTGGACAGGGGAGCCAGGCTTTTTCCACTCTGAAAGAGAAGGTTGAATTGAGGAAATTCATGGATTCACTCACCAAGCCCGGCCCGATAAGAGGCTCCTAGTGGTGGACGGTGGGGAGTGGTGGACGGTGGGGAGTGGTGGACGATGGGGAGTGGTGGACGGGGGGCCAGGCTATTATCACTCTGAAAGAGAAGATTGACTTGAGGAAATCATGGATTCACTCACCAAGCCCGGCCCAATAAGAGGCGTCCTAGTGGTGGACGATCGGTAGTGGTGGACGGGGGGCCAGGCTATTATCACTCTGAAAGAGAAGATTGATTTGAGGAAATTCACGGAGTCACTTACTAAGCCCGGCCCGATAAGAGGCGTCCTAGTGGTGGACGATCGGTAGTGGTGGACAGGGGGGCCAGGCAATTTCCATTCTGATAGAGAAAACTGATTTGAGGAAATTCATGGAGTCACTTACTAAGCCCGGCCCGATAAGAGGCTCCTAGTGGTGGACGATGGGGAGTGGTGGACGATTGGGAGTGGTTGACAGAGGGGCCAGGCTTTTTCCACTCTGAAAGAGAATATTGATTTGAGGAAATCATGGATTCACTCACTAAGCCCGGCCCATTAGCGGCGTCCTAGTGGTGGACGATCGGGAGTGGTGGACAGGGGAGCTAGGCTTCTTCCACTCTGAAAGAGAATATTGATTTGAGGAAATTCATGGAGTCACTTACTAAGCCCGGCCCGATAAGAGGCTCCCAGTGGTGGACGATGGGGAGTGGTGGACGGGGGGCCAGGCTATTCTCACTCTGAAAAAGAAGATTGATTTGTGGAAATCATGGATTCACTCACTAAGCCCGGCCCGATAAGAGGCGTCATAGTGGTGGACGATCGGGAGTGGTGGACAGGGGGGCCAGGCTATTTCCACTCTGAAAGAGAAAACTGATTTGAGGAAATTCATGAAGTCACTCACTAAGCCCGGCCCATCAGCGGTGTCCTAGTGGTGGACAATCGGGAGTGGTGGACGGGGGAGCCAGGCTTTTTCCACTCTGAAAGAGAAGGTTGATTTGAGGAAATTCATGGATTCACTCACCAAGCCCGGCCCGATAAGAGGCGTCATAGTGGTGGACGATCGGGAGTGGTGGACGGCTGCCAGGCTATTTCCACTCTGAAAGAGAAGATTGATTCAAGGAAATTCATGGAGTCACTCACCGAGCCCGGCCCAATAAGAGGCGTCCTAGTGGTGGACGATGGGGAGTGGTGGACAGGGGAGCCAGGCTTTTTCCACTCTGAAAGAGAAGATTGATTTGAGGAAATTCATGGATTCACTCACCAAGCCCGGCCCGATAAGAGGCTCCTAGTGGTGGACGGTGGGGAGTGGTGGACGGTGGGGAGTGGTGGACGATGGGGAGTGGTGGACGGGGGGCCAGGCTATTATCACTCTGAAAGAGAAGATTGACTTGAGGAAATCATGGATTCACTCACCAAGCCCGGCCCAATAAGAGGCGTCCTAGTGGTGGACGATCGGTAGTGGTGGACAGGAGGGCCAGGCTATTTCCACTCTGAAAGAGAAGATTGACTTGAGGAAATCATGGATTCACTCACCAAGCCCGGCCCGATAAGAGGCGTCATAGTGGTGGACGATGGGGAGTGGTGGACAGGGGAGCCAGGCTTTTTCCACTCTGAAAGAGAATATTGATTTGAGGAAATTCATGGAGTCACTTACTAAGCCCGGCCCGATAAGAGGCTCCTAGTGGTGGACGATGGGGAGTGGTGGACGGGGGGCCAGGCTATTTCCACTCTGAAAGAGAAGCTTGATTTGAGGAAATTCATGGATTCACTCACTAAGCCCGGCCCATCAGCGGTGTCCTAGTGGTGGACGATCGGGAGTGGTGGACGGGGGCCAGGCTATTTCCACTCTGAAAGAGAAGATTGATTCAAGGAAGTTCATGGAGTCACTCACCAAGCCCGGCCCAATAAGAGGCGTCCTAGTGGTGGACGATGGGGAGTGGTGGACAGGGGAGCCAGGCTTTTTCCACTCTGAAAGAGAAGATTGATTTCATTCATTCATTCATTTATTTACACTGTTAGAACACGGTTAGTACAACTGAAGACCCGGTGAAGGTCCCTCACGAGACGACACCAGGTAAAGTGGGAGGGATGAGTAAGTGAGTAGAGCTAGAAACGGGCGATATTATTGACTAGGAATTCCGTAAAGGTAGAGGGGGGAAGAAAGGAAGGGGTATGACAGAACATCGCATTCCAAATAGGTATGGTACAAGAAAAGAAGTCAGATGTACTAGGATTGATACAGATAAGAGTCATAGGCCGGCGGGAGGAGGAAGAAAGCCTGACATACTCATCAAGATTTGGAAAGTGAATGCCGCCACATGGTAGGTTATAAAGGAAAGTGAGTTGAGCTGAGAGACGGCGATGCCGGATGGAGTAAATGTTAAGAATTTCTAAGCGGTGCTGATAGGAACGGAAGGGGGTGTTGGTTCTTTCGAGAATTCTTTTAGAATAAAACCTCAACGGGGATTCTAATTTAAGGCTAAGTTTCGAGTTAGGAGGGGGAGAGTATACGATAGAGCAGTATTCAAGAGCCGGGAGCACATAAGAATTAAAAAGGAAGACAAGAAACTGGAGGTTTGAAGATTTAAACGATTTCAAAAGTTGTTTGGCTCTGAGAAGGGCGGAGGCTGTTACTTTGTTGATGTGGACCGGGAATTTGAGAGAAGGTTCCATTAGAAGACCCAGATCCCGGACAACCGGGGAGTCAGAAATAGGTACATGATTGATTGTGTAGGGGAAGGACAAATTTTTTGATCCAAATCGGATAAGGGAGGTTTTAGCGTGAGCAAGGGGTAGCGAGTTAGAGTAAGACCAAGAGTTAACCAGGTCAATGCCCTTTTGAAGGGAAGCTGGAGAGTGGGAGAAAATTTTGATGTCGTCAGCAAACGTGGCTAGGTAAAGGGAAGGAATGGAGGCTAATTCAAGAAGGAGATCATTAATAAAGATGATGAACAGGAGAGGGCCACACACTGAACCCTGGGGTACGCCAGAAGGTATGGGACATGAAGTGGGATCTAAGAAGTTATCAATTTTAACTGAGAAGGTGCGGTTAGAGAGAAAGGAGGAAAACCAACTAGTAAGGGGCTTGGGTAAACCGAAACGCTCAAGCTTGCGAATAAGAAGGTGATGGTCGACCATGTCGAACGCTTTGCGAAAGTCAAAAAAGATGATATAAGAGAATGATGTCTACTGAGTATACGTTTATATTGAGAATAGGAGTGGAGAAGGGAAGAGGTACAGGATCTATTGGAAAGGAAACCATGTTGGTAAGGACTAAAGAGATGACCGAAGTCGATTCGAATTCTATGACAGATTATTTTCTCGAATGCCCGCGAAAATGGGTCCGTAAGGGAAATGGGGCGATAGTTATCCGGATTGGAGGGGTTACCTTTTTTGAAAACGGGAACCACATGGGCTTTTTTCCAAGCACGAGGGGTGACAGATTGAGCAAACGTTTCATTAAAGATTAGAGACAAAGGGTAGGCTAGAGAGGTGGAACAGTGTTTCATGACGAAGTAGTTAACAGTATGCGGAGAGAATCCACATTTGGGAGGGAGAGATTTCAGAACTTTTTCTATAACCCATGGGGGGAAGAGGTCCGACATGGATGACTGGGATTGTGACGTATGAAGGAGAGAGGACGAGGAGGAAGCGGGCGCGGGGGACTGGAAATTGGCAGCAAAGGAAGACAAGAATAAAGTGGCCTTTTCGGAGTCGAGAGAAATCAGCCTAGAGTTGTGTACAAGAGCGGGGATCCGAGAGCTAACTTTGAGACGCGATTTGACAAGACTGAAGGCTTTTTTAGAGTGAGGGAAGGCGAGAATTTGATTTTCATATTTACGAAACGATGACTTGAGGCTCTTAGATACTCTAGCTAAGCGATCCTTAACAGTGGCGATCTCAGAAGAAGATGCGTAGGGAGACTTGTAAAGCTTTTCTAGGCGAAGGCGGAGACGACGCATGATTCTGACGGGATTTGATGGAGGCTTAGAAGAGGGTAGGAGTGGAGGAGTAAAATGTCTGAGGAGCTTATCAAGTGTCTCAACAAAGCAGTCGAACTTATCTGACGGGGACGAGAAAGAGGAAAAGAGACGAGCCCAATCTAAGCAGGCAATCTCAGCGTTCAAGGACTTAAAGTCACATTTGCGGTAGTTTAGCTTGGTAGAAGAGGGAATAGGTACGGGGAATAGCTGAACGGGAGGGGGAGAGAACTGGAGAGAGAACTCGACTCCAAAGTGGTCTGAGTTCAGAAGAGGGGGGACTTTTGATAAGCAGGGGACAGAGACGTTGGGGGAGGTAAAAACCAGATCCAGAATGTTGCTGGACAATGCCGAGGACCGAGTTGGAAAGGTTACACGTTGAGAAAGACCTTTGGAGAGGGCGAAGCTAACGAAAGGGTTGGAGGAAGCAAGAGGGGAGTCCCACCTAACCGAAGGAAGATTGAAATCCCCCATAAGTATGGCGGACGAGAGAGGAACAATGAATTCAAGGTGATCAAGAAGGGAAGACGAGTGGAATGACGAGGAGTCGGGAGGACGGTATACTATAAGTAGAGAAAAGGGAGGGAAGGGCTGTTGAGGGGAGGAGGAAGACGGAGAGACCTGGCATGCAAGGAGTTCACATTGGTGGAGGGGATAGTGGTGCTGCATGTTTATGTCAAGAGGACTAAGGGAGACGGAACACTTGGAGAGAAGAGCGACGCCACCACCGCAGGACTTGCGGTGTATAGAAGGATCACGATCGAAACGAAGAAAGGAGGTGTCGTGAGAAGAAAACAAAGAGGAGGGAATTGAGGTATCTAGGAAGGTTTCGGTGAGCGCGAGAATTTTAAGAGAAGAGGACCGAAAAAGTTCGAGAATAAGGAGAATTTTGTCAATAGAGGCTACTCCACGGATGTTGGCCAGAAGTATCTGAATGAGTATGTCAGGCTTATGTTTGGGAGGAGGTGTGGGGGATGATAGGTATTTAACAGGAGATGAATTAGATACGTGTGACTTAGGGGATAAACTAAACGAAGACTTATGATATAAACATTTACAGTTAGGAGTAAAAATAGAAGATTCACAAGACCGGGGAGAAGAAGAAGAGATAGAGAGGTCGGGGAGTGAGGGACTAGCGCTGGAAATTTGACAGTTAACTAGTGAAAAGGGCGGGGGTTGGAGTTGAGTTTAATATTAATGTCATTCAAGATATATTTAGAAGTTCCCGCCTTACGGTTCTCTTCGTACACTTGTTTCCTAGAGACCCGTAGAGTTTCCAACTCGGGGGCAGTGAGATCTCGACGTGCTCTGGGGGCTGGTTGGATTCCATTCAACTTATCTGACGATCGGCGAGCCGTGCTGAATCCCTTGAGAAATCCATCGCGATCCATGGAGTTGGCAAACTGGAGCTTCAGAGGACGGTACTTCGAGGAGCAGGGATGGCGGTGCGCTCTGAGCGGAGCTGGAAGATTGAATTTAGAAGCAAGGTCGACAAAGGTAGCCAAGTCAGCCTGGTCCTGATCCGGGTCGTCTTTGTTGTCCGGCATACGCTCGAAGAGGCCCCTAGTGGTGGACGGTGGGGAGTGGTGGACAGGGGAGCCAGGCTTTTTCCACTCTGAAAGAGAATATTGATTTGAGGAAATTCATGGAGTCACTTACTAAGCCCGGCCCGATAAGAGGCTCCTAGTGGTGGACGATGGGGAGTGGTGGACGGGGGGCCAGGCTATTCTCACTCTGAAAAAGAAGATTGATTTGTGGAAATCATGGATTCACTTACTAAGCCCGGCCCAATAAGAGGCGTCCTAGTGGTGGACGATTGGGAGTGGTGGACAGGAGGGCCAGGCTATTTCCACTCTGAAAGAGAAGATTGATTTGAGGAAATTCATGGATTCACTCACCAAGCCCGGCCCGATAAGAGGCGTCCTAGTGGTGGACGATGGGGAGTGGTGGACAGGGGAGCCAGGCTTTTTCCACTCTGAAAGAGAATACTGATTTGAGGAAATTCATGGAGTCACTTACTAAGCCCGGCCCGATAAGAGGCTCCTAGTGGTGGACGGTAGGGAGTGGTGGACGGGGGGCCAGGCTATTCTCACTCTGAAAAAGAAGATTGATTTGAGGAAATCATGGAGTCACTCACCAAGCCCGGCCCAATAAGAGGCGTCCTAGTGGTGGACGATTGGGAGTGGTGGACAGGGGGGCCAGGCTATTTCCACTCTGAAAGAGAAAACTGATTTGAGGAAATTCATGAAGTCACTCACTAAGCCCGGCCCATCAGCGGTGTCCTAGTGGTGGACGATCGGGAGTGGTGGACGGGGGCCAGGCTATTTCCACTCTGAAAGAGAAGATTGATTCAAGGAAGTTCATGGAGTCACTCACCAAGCCCGGCCCAATAAGAGGCGTCCTAGTGGTGGACGATGGGGAGTGGTGGACAGGGGAGCCAGGCTTTTTCCACTCTGAAAGAGAAGACTGATTTGAGGAAATTCATGGATTCACTCACCAAGCCCGGCCCGATAAGAGGCTCCTAGTGGTGGACGGTGGGGAGTGGTGGACGGTGGGGAGTGGTGGACGATGGGGAGTGGTGGACGGGGGGCCAGGCTATTCTCACTCTGAAAAAGAAGATTGATTTGAGGAAATCATGGAGTCACTCACCAAGCCCGGCCCAACAAGAGGCGTCCTAGTGGTGGACGATGGGGAGTGGTGGACGGGGGCCAGGCTATTTCCACTCTGAAAGAGAAGATTGATTTGAGGAAATTCATGGATTCACTCACCAAGCCCGGCCCGATAAGAGGCTCCTAGTGGTGGACGGTGGGGAGTGGTGGACGGTGGGGAGTGGTGGACGGGGGGCCAGGCTTTTTCCACTCTGAAAGAGAAGATAGATTTGAGGAAATTCATGGAGTCACTTACTAAGCCCGGCCCGATAAGGGGCGTCTTAGTGGTGGACGATGGGAAGTGGTGGACGGGGGGCCAGGCTATTATCACTCTGAAAAAGAAGATTGATTTTAGGAAATCATGGAGTCACTCACCAAGCCCGGCCCAATAAGAGGCGTCCTAGTGGTGGACGATGGGGAAGGCTATTTCCACTCTGAAAGAGAAGATTGATTTATGGAAATTCATGGAGTCACTTACTAAGCCCGGCCCGATAAGGGGCGTCCTAGTGGTGGACGATGGGGAGTGGTGGACGGGGGCCAGGCTATTATCACTCTGAAAGAGAACATGTGAAGGTGCAGAAAAAGTCCAACGGTGCAAGGGGAGAGGGGTTGCACCTTCACAAGGAGCATGTTCCCGAAGAACATGTGAAGGTGCAAAAAAAGTCCAACGGTGCAAGGAGGGAAAGGGATTGCACCTTCACAAGTAGCATGTTTCCGAAGAACATGTGAAGGAGCAGAAAAAGTCCAATGGTGGAAAGGGGGAGCACCTTTATAAATGACATGTTGAATAAGAAATGAGGTTGTTTATATAGCAGGGAGCAGGGGAGGAGATGGAGAAAGGTCAACATGCCCCGCCCCGCCCCTTAATCTCCACGCGCGTGCGCGCAGAGATCAACGCCGTGTGCGGTGGAGCACGATTGCATTCATCCTGTCTGCGTCTGTCATTAGTGTGCGCTCTCTCGCTTTGCCGGATATCGATCGATTTTTTCAGATTCTCTTTACTGCATTTTTTTCTCAAAACTGAAACCCTTCTCATTGTCATCCTCATTAACTAACTTTTTCCGTGCGAACCTAGGTCATACTTGCAAGAGAAGATGGCCGAACGTTTTCGATGAAAATCCTAGGCCATTTACGAAGACTCTCCAGCTGAAAAAACAAAAAAAAAACGACAGTAAGTCAAAAAAGTGAAAAACGATTTATTGCAGAGTTCAACTCCGCCATTTTCATTCATTCTCCCTTTTCGTTTCCATTATTTATTATACGACGGATTGCTGAAATTCCAACCAGTTTCCTCATTTTCCATTCTTGATAAATTCACGAGCTTCCTCATCTTTCTTCAATTCCGTTTATTTCTCCGTTTAAAAACATTCGACTTGCCTGTCAAAAGTTCTTCAAAGACGAACACCTCTGAAAATCCGACATGATTTGATTATCGATTGATTTCTTTCCGGAGATTGACTCACTCATCTCTGCATCCGTTGATTGTGGTCGGCAAGCCCAGAAGGATGAGAGGATCCGAAACTAATTTCAACTAGTTTTTTCGCTCACTTTCAAGGCACTTTCCACGTGGATGACATTCGGATTAGGGTGCCACGTGGAACTGATAACGGGAACTGATTTCAGAAAAAAACGGACGGGTCACACGAGAAACAGTAAGAAGGACAGGTGCAATTGCATCTTACACAACTTTCCGGTGAACTTCGATAGAGCGCAGTTGCACCGTAGATATGGTTCTCTTCTTGTCCAATGTTCAAAAGAGCGCATCTGCATAACAAATTCCTTTCTGGGTTCATGTTCCATACTTCCATAGAGCGCTTTTGCGTTCACATTTCCACGTGGCTGGCGCAAAACGTTTTTATTACACAATGAATAGTTGAGCATGAGTTTGACAATAGACCCTCTTAAAGTCAATTCCATTGGATAGCTCGTGTCGATAGGTCAAATTGCTCACATAGTGCCGTTCCGGTGGTTGCTTCAAAAACGGCTTTATCCAACTGCAAAACAAGAACAAATCTTTGGTTTGTGGCAAAGGCGCTCCACCGGCACTCACCGAAAACTGCCCTTGTTCTTCTGTCCGGATCTCACTTCGAACCGTATTACGTCACGTCCGGATTTTGCGATATCTGAGAATGTGGGGTAGGATTGCTTGACACACACGCGGATCGTCCGCGTACATCGGTCCGAGGTTGCAGTCGCCGCGCGGATAGACGATCGCCTGTCCGATGCCGATGACTCGTCCGCGCGCATCCACGGCAACTTTGCCGAATCCGGAAGGATCTACGACGGATCAACTTTGTCGAATCCGGACGGTTCAACGTCTTCGGAATGATGACGTCGTCTTTGGAGTAGTAGCTGATGTATTCGACTTCTGAGCATTCGGAGCCGACGTCGTCGAGCTCCGGCTTCTTGAACATGGTGTGGAAAAACCTTCGGGAGGCGTGATTCAGATGCGAGATCACGTTGGACTCGCGGCTCTCGACCTCCATTTCAATGAGCTCACTCGCAAACGGCGTTGCTCCGAGAGCTTTGTACTTGTCGTTGAGCCATCCGAGGCCCATGAACAAAAACGGTCTATTGATTTTCGGATCGTTGGGCGGCGTTTTCAGTGTGTGCCCGCTGCAGAAGACGTTCGTTTTGCCCTTCACAGGGAACGAACCCATATCCTCCAGAACGCCATCCAAACCTACAACCCCTCGACCACTCGACCGCTGTTTTCAACAGCAGACCATTAAAGTAGACTATTTGGCGGGTGTCAGAAGGGTTTCACGCATGATGGTACACAGCTAGATTTTCAGACGAAGATTTCCAGACTTTGAAAAAGTTTTGCAGGTTGAGACCTAGCTAGATCGATAGGGAATTTTCGAAACTATACACGATCAAATTTTCAGGCGATTCCCAAATGGGGGGGGGGGTTAAATGACCTCTCTTGTCAGACACACAAAACTTCAGAATGTAGTCGTCGCCGAAACTGCGCTTCCACATCTCCGGATCGTTTCGCTTGAACACCGGACGTGTCGCACCGTGCTGAAAGGGTGTTCAGAAGACGTCGGCCAGGAGTTTCAGACCAGCTTCATAAATTCGTCCATGTACTCGTCACTCGGATTTGCGATAATGTCTACGTCATCACGTGTCAGACGTCTTCTGGGAGTCGACCGCTGTTTTCAACAGCAGACCATTAAAGTAGACTATTTGGTGGGTGTCAGAAGGGTTTCACGCATGATGGTCCACAGCTAGATTTTCAGACGAAGATTTCCAGACTTTGAAAAAGTTTTGCAGGTTGAGACCTAGCTAGATCGATAGGGAATTTTCGAAACTACATTTATATGATCAAATTTTCAGGCAATTCCCAAACGGGGGGTTAAATGACCTCCCTTGTTAGGTAGTGCCCGAGTATTTCTACCCGTTGGCAACCCTGAGTCACACTTTCGATTATTTCCAGACAAGATGGTTGAACGGTGCCGTCGACTGGGCGCTCGATCAAGTGTTACCGTCGCCACCCGCGCCGCCGGTGCCGACGACACCGACACCGCCGACGACGTTGAAGGACAGTCCGGCGCCGCCGACGACGACCACGACGACACTGGCGCCGACGACCGCCGATTGGTCGGCGTTCTATATAGCGGCGCTCGTGATCTTCATTCTGATCATCGTCTCGTGCGTCGCCTGCAGAAAAACCACAAAAGTACGTTGTTCATAGGTTCTTTGAGTTAATACAGATCAAAAAACCCTCAATTGATCGAGTCTGACAAATCATCGCGATTCCGAACAGTTTCGGATAGTTTGTTGGATTGCACAGTTCCACTGAACACTCCGCCTGCAGAAAAACCACTTGAATACGATGTTCATAGTTTCGTTCAGTTAATACAGATAAAAAAAAACGCTCAATTGATCGAGTCTGACAAATCATCGTGATTCCTCTTTAGAATCTTACGTCGTTTTTTTTTAAGGTATTTTGAATCTTACGCCGTTTTTTCTTATTTTGAAACGGTTATCATTATTGAGTTCGTTTTGAAATCATGAAAAGATTTATGAAATAAGTCTCCGAGGTACCTTTTAAATTAGGCATTCTGTGAATGTCACCAGGACCATTGAAAGGGTGAAGTCTTTTCATTTTTCAAAACTATTAGTCCCGATCAGTTTTCGAGAGCATGTGGTGTGGTGTTCAGATTCGGATGGGATTTTTGTTTCAAATTGTTTTTATTTCAACATCGGATTTGAATTTTCAGTGAAAAAACAATTTTACAGAACTTTGAGAACAAAATGAGAAAGATCTTGAGGTTTGATTGGTTCTGTTTTTGACATTGTAGCCGGTGTTAGTTGTTCCCGGTTTTATTTTGAATCACCAACGTTTGACGAATCTTATTAATCGAACACCGACATTAACATTTTCTTCGCATCACCCGCATTCATTAGCCTGTAAAATGTGAAAAATCAAAACCAAAAAAATTATCCTGCTCGAACTCACTTCATCTCAGGCTCTTCCTGCTCTTGTTCGCGTTCCTCTTCACCTTCATCTGACATCGAAATCTTGATAGGAGAAACAGTAGGGACGTCACGAAGAATGTGACGCTGGTCCCTTTTTGTTGGTGTAGAAGTGGTGAATGAGCGACCATCAGATCTGAAAGTGGATCTATCAAAAAAAGTCAATTCACTCAAAGTGCTCACCTTCTGGCATTTTTTGTGACTTTCGGAGTCTCGAAGTACTCGTCGTCAAACGCTTGCTTTTCCAGCGGAATTCCCTCATCAAAGTTCTCGATTCCACGTCTCCGATCTCTTCTGCGTCGTTTCTCGCGATCTTTGGCCATTTCTGTCTTCTGTGTCGGTAGTTTCCACGGCTCCGGATGATCGAAATGATAATCGTAGGGTTTTATCTTCTGGCAAGACGACGATGCGCTTTGTTCAGTGTCTTTTTCAGTGGAGCGGCTTGTGAGTTTCAGTTTTTTGTACCTGAAAACGAGCACACACTTTCGGCGACAAACTGAGTGAAATTTACAGGCACACAGAGCAAAACACTTACCAGCTCCCTTCAGAGTCGAATTCCCCAAGATCAGTGTCGGCCTGTCGAGAACGCATGCGCTGTGGCTGAGACTTTTTTGGTCTATTGTTCTTTTCTTCAATATGGTCCTGCTCTTTTTGGCGCTTGGCAGCCAGACGAGTCACACGACGTCCAACCTCCTCACTACTGTGAGCGGCGTTCGAATCGACAACAGAGTCAGATTTTAGGCCAGATTGCCGTTTGTGTGACTCTGCTTTCCGCCGGCACGGTCGCATTATGCGAAAAACCTGAAAAGAACCGAATTATCTCTAAAAAACTGAAGTCATTCAAAAAAAATGTATGAAAAAAGGAGAAATTCCGAGAAACAACGAAAAATTAGGTAGCTGTTGCAACGCAACATGTTGCGTTGAATGAAACAAAAGTGCGGTAGAGCACGTTTGCACTACTTTACACAGGTAGTGCGAAGGTAAACGTTTTTCGAGAGAATTAGAGAAACAGTGAGAGAGAAGAGACAGCAGTCGGCATGCCAGAGGCAATGAGCGATCGGAGTGAGGTAGTGGGCAGCCGGCCCAGTGCGACCGATCATGCTGCCCGCTTGCGAGAGGAAGAAGAGGCGAGAGACTGTGTTGAGTGAAGAGGGTTTGACAGCAAAAAAGTTGCAACAGCATGAAACACAGACAAAGAAGAAGAGCTGCTGGCAACTTGCCAACTTTCACACTGAGTCAAATGAACAAGTGCGCTTCCATGATTCCTGTTGTTTATTACGGGTGCATCAACATCAAGGGTTTTCAAACAGTCAGTAGAATCAGTTCTCGCTTGCAATTCACTATGAAATTTTTTCAATTGAATTAATGATGGAAATTCGAGCAAATAAGTAATGTTTGAGCGAATAATTGGAAACATTAACTCTTTTCTTGCTTTTTGCACTAATGATTCACTTAACAACTTGCAGAGGTATGCGTACAAGTCTGAAGCTACAGATAAGATCATATTGTAGGAAGTGTTACTCCCTTGAGTGATGAATGAAAAAGGATTTTGTTTTTCAGAATTCATTAGGTTCAATAGAAAATGTTAACGTACACAAAACGTGAAATTGTATGGAAAAAGTAGTACTCAAAAAAAGTTGCGAAAACAATTGAATAATTCGAATTTCGGTCAAAAAGAGAGTGTAGTTTTTGAATTTCAACTCAGAAAAGGCTGTTGTAGAGCTCATCCCACGGGCAGTCCTGGTAGAATGGCAGACTTTTCACAGACGGAGTAATGTCCGAGAACTCGTCGAAAAGGAACTCAGACGAAACTGGCGAAGAGTCGGCACTAGTCGTCGATGAGGTTGTCTGATTATTGATTGAAGCATCACATTGGCCATAACCGAAAGATCCAGCGTGAGGTTGAAGTTCGACCTGTTTGTAGGCAGTGGAAGAAATAGAAGAGTTGAATTGGTGCCAGACGGGAAGTGAGGCAAGTGGTGCTTGAGGTGGCGAAAGGTTTGCCATCTGAAAGACATTTAAGATACCTGAGGTTGAATGTAACACGCCGAAAAATGAGTAGATTCTTAAAATACTTACCTGATTGATTGTTTCTGGATACGGTTGATAGTGGAATGTATGATTGAAACCGGTGGTCCCCTCATTGTAACTTGGCATCTGTTGATGCATGGGTTCCGTTAACGGCTGACATCTTCCGGCGTAATAAGTCTGCTGTGGCGTGAACTGAGGTACGTGTTGGAAACCTTCCATGGGCTGGACGAATGGACTCATCGTGTATGCCATTCCTACAGGAACGCTCATGTTTGGGACGTTTGCCAAATGGTTGGAGGTTGAACTTGTGGGCAAAGATGGTGAAACAGCTTCCTGAGCAATCGAAGCAGACTGGTCATGACTTTTCATGGGTTTTCTCTTGTTCTTCTTTTCTGGCTTGTATTTGTACTCGGGATGCATCATCATGTGCACCTCTTTGAGTCGTTTTGCCTCCGCTTTGAATGGCGCCTGCTCCTCCGGGCTCAGATTCCTCCACTTTTCGCCGAGCTGCGTACTGATGGCGGGGTTGCTCATTTCCGGGTGCATTTGGAGTATGTTCCGTCTTTCGATTTTCGACCATACCATGAACGAGTTCATTGGTCGCTTGATATGATTTTCCTTGTTCATCTGGAAATTTCAATTTTCGGATATGGAAAATTTTTGGACAACGTTTTTGCAGCATTAATAGCCGCCAATCTACAAATCCTCAGGATCTACAAACGATTTCAGACAAAGAGATGAATGAGATATGTCAAAAAATAAATATTTGCATGGATACGGGGTGTTGGCTAAATGAAATTGATGTTATGAGTCTTTTTACTCAGAAGCAAAACGATTCTCTGTAAGGAAAAATATTAGAAATTGAGGAGGAAAGATGCGGTAGCGCAATAATGAGAAGGAATGAATTATGCTAACAGAAAAATGAGCTGACTGTAACAAGAGGGCGGGGTCATCACAAGACACGCCCTTCTCTCCGCTAGTCACCTCCCTTTCCCTCTTTTACAGGGGGCCCACCATTTGTCCGCCAAAGGAATTTGGCACGTGTCCGGCGGCAAGATAAAGAGGAACAAAGGAGGGTGGACTGCCATGGGATGGGAATGTCTGGATTTCCAGTGAGGCGTCGTCAATTAACTGAATTCCCAGGCCCAACCTGAATAGACGGTAGCCTTAATTTTTCTGAACAAAGAATACAGTTTGAAGATAAAATACATTTCATCAATCTACAAAAAAAGAACAACTCAACGATTTTTTTTGAATGTTGATCACTGGAGCGTGGTCCGGATCTAGGGCCAAAGCGAGCAGTTGGCAAACGACATCGGAAGGCGACTGTTTACTACTAAGTTTCAAATGAAAATTTATTTTTTTAAGACACTGAGATAAATGCGCTGCCGACACTAGGGAACAAGAATAGTTGTTTTAGGGGCGACAGCTAGGTACATGGTCAGAAGGACGGTTTCCACCTCGCCATCAAGGGTAAAATTCCATCGTGCGCCCACACAATTTCGCCTTTTTTTTACTATCATTTCAAGTAGGAGAATTTCGAGTTTCAATAGTGGGCATCGATCAATCAATGGACATACAATTTATAAAAACTGTGTTCTAGCAACAGAAGTTTACAAGGGTTTTATCCATACTTTAAAATGGCCGGGCCATTTTCGGAAATTCTCGGCCCAGGTTGTCAGAAAATAAAGTTTTGAACCTTGATCAGGCGTGTTATTTTTCTTCGGAGAAAAAAACCAAAAAAGGTAGTGCAGTAGGGCATTTGCACTTCTATTTGAAATCGGGAGACACAAATTTGGATCAGCGGTAGTCGGCACTACTAACCTGAAATCGGAGGGCACCGATATAGCAACCGGGCCGACAGGGCCGGGCCGGGCTGAGAATTTCAAAAAACGGCCCGGCCCGGCACTGCCATTTTTCCATCGGGCCGGGCCGGGCTTTTTTCCGGGCCGGTGCTGAATTTTTAAAGTATGGTTTTATCGAAAGTTGGTTGAAATTATATACAAATATTTTTATAAAAAAATGTGAACACCTTAACATTTGAAACTCATGGAGTTAACGTTTGAAACTCCTGTCTTACCACTTTTTCAGTACTCGTTCAGCTATCATACTTGTATCGAAAAAATAAGACAAGACAAAATTATCGGTCATTCGAATATCCCACATGTTTTGAAAATGCAGTTTTTCCGCATTTGTTGAGGAGTCTGTTAAAAGCAGATTGCCGTCGACTTTCTGTTCCAAATTGAATGAAATAACAAAGGAAGAAGTAACTCCCTAGTTCGATTTGTCGCACCAAGCCTATCATCGATCCAAACGTTTACGGTGGGAACTTGGCACACTGGGTATATGGCTCTGAAAATCCGCGCGTTCCCATCGCATAGCATGCCGCCTCCCTTTGACCCTTTTTAACCTGCCGCCCGACATGTGCCAAGTCTCTTTTGCGCACCGATGGTACACCGTCTGGAAAAGGGAGAAGAGGGGTAACACACGCGTAAAAGGGGGTGAGACGAGAGCGGACCCCGCCCTCCTTCTTTTAGTCGGATCTAGATTCTCATTCTTCTCACTCATTTCCTTTCACATTCGTATTTCCCAATTGTTCTCCGAATGGCAGGCCTGCCTCAAAAACTGTTCCGTTTTCATTCAAACATATTCATTATCTTTATTCAAGCGACCCAAGGCGCGCATCCAATATATTATTTCAATATAACTTTCAAAAGTCATATTCCTTTTAAATTCGCAGATCCCGCTTTTTGAAAAATAAACCTTCCAATGCAAATCGAGGCCGATCATGGGGTCAGAAGAATTGCTTCAGACCATCATTCTCAAATTTATATTCCGTGATAATGTTTTTTTCTACTCTTTGATAGTCATCATCTCTCAACAATGTTTTTTGCAGATGGATCGTGTTAATCACATCAAACGTCCAATGAACTCCTTCATGGTTTGGTCTCGGCAAGAGCGACGAAGAATTTATGAGACGCGCCCCGATCAGCCGAATTCTGACATTAGCACGGAGCTCGGTGCTAGATGGAGAAGTCTTAGCAAGGAAGAGAAGGCGCCGTACGAAGCTGAAGCCGAACGCTTGAAAGAGGAGCATAAGCGGAATTACCCGGGATACAAGTACAAACCGGTAAAGAAGGCAAAGAAAAACGCAGCCAACGAAGTGAGCCAACCTGCGCAACCTGTCGGAACAACTTCTTGCTTGATGACTACCTATCAGAACCATTTGGATCAGCATTATCATCAGAACTCAAATGGAACGCATTATATCATGGGTACAGCCGTTCAACACATGAATGGCAAAATTCATGGACAGCAATTGGCACCGCAGCAGAACTATTTTGCCGGTGGATTCGAGCCATTGAGAATGGTAGAGTGGATCAAAATCAGATCAATTCCGATAAGTATATAGAAATGTTTTTTTTTTCAGATTGGAAGTGTACCTCAAGTGAACATGATGGAAACAACGCATCAACCAATGCCAGCTTATCACGAAGGATTGGGAGCCACCACTCAGTACCATTTTCAGCCATTCCCAAATACAGTCGATCAGGTGAATATTTTCAATTTTTCCGCATTTGTTTTCATTCCTCCATTTTCTGTCAGTATGAATGTATTTTTACTCTCGTTTTCAGATGTTCCATGCACCTCCAGCTCGCACTCCACTGACTGAGTTCTCTGTCTCGCGACAACCCAGTTCGTCCTTCACAACTATCCAGAAACCATCGGAGAGGCAATTCATTCCATCTTCATCGACTGGACATTCTGCTATCGATGCACCAATGAGATCGACATCGTCGACGACTACTTCCGTAACGTCGGCTTCGTTGTCAGGGCTGTTGGTCGACGAGTTCTCAGATATCTTTCCGACCGTCAAGTCTCTTCCATTTTATGACGACTACCCATGGGACGATTTGTACAAAAGTATTATCTGAATTTTTCCACTGAACATTTCTAAAGTCCCTTTCACTTCACCTCTCCGTTGCCTCCAAATTTTCCAAAGCAACATGATTTCCTCTCATCCCTCTCCAATTTCTGAAGTTGATCTAACTGTTCCTATATCCGGAATCTTTCATGTCTACCTCAATGTCATTCTTCCTCTTTTTTTTTGGAAATTTACCGTCTCAATTTAACTGTTCTCGATGGATTATGCATCAGCCCATCAAAATTGTCTAATCAAGTACACATGTATTGCTTTGAATTTTTTGAAAATAAAGTGATAACCTCTGATTTTCACCTAGAATTTTTACGCCAAGCGACAGAAAACACAACAATTTTCAAAAAATGAACAGAGAATTGTGATTATGTTTCAGTATAACACAAAATTGAAAAAAAAAACTTAATACTACCTCTGTTTTCCAATTCATTTCGAATGATCACATTGATTTTTAACACGGAGGGAGTGTAGCGGTGGCGCGGTTTTTCCGGAGTGGTTCCTTGGTTCCATGACATTGGTGGCAATCAGTGTTGCACGGAATTCCGTTCCCGCCTTCCGTGTCAAAAAATAGTAGTTCCATTTCTATTTCCGACTCCCGCTTTATGATATTTTCATTTCCTTGCAACACTGATTCCAATGTACCATTCGTGTTCTTTTTCCCAGAGTTGCTAATCACATGATGCCATACTTTATTCGCTTCGCCTTTTCAATAAGCTCAGCCAATCTATTGTTTTTTGGTATCCGCGGGTCAATTCGTCTTGTTCTCGACCGGAGGTTTTTTTCTTTTCGATTCAGAAATCGTTGCTGTTCTAAGATTTGATCGCTTCGTTAAGCTTGGTTTTATCTCTGCCAAAACTGGAACCGCCCGGTCGTATTGATTATGAAATACTACCTCAAACCTGCGGAAGACTGTGTGCTTCTCTGCCAACTTGTTTACTCCCGATGTGTCAATCTCATCAGGTTTGAAAAAGTGGGCCATTTGTTGCCCAGGGTTCGGCGACTAGAAGTTTCGGTACAGAAACCTTCTCTTTCTTCAACTCATCAGAAAAACTATTCGAAAATTAGGAAATTCGAAAAAAAGTGCCCGCCGAGAGTGGAAAACACATTTTTCAAGCCAAAATATTTTTGATGAATTATCACTTTGTCATATTTTATAATTTACATCAATTCCTGTCGCTTTCAGTCGTTTCTCTCGAATTTTTCGCCTCTTCAAGGCGAATGCCACATAAAACGCGCCAGCACGCAAAACGCGCCATCAATCACACTCTTGCGCGTATGGTGGTGTGCGTCTCGCTCAATTTCCATTCCTACTGCGAAAGTCGATAATTGCAACTAAAAAGCGATAAATGTCGATTTTCATGACTTTTTCTCAGCCAGTTTGGCCCAATTTAATCGAGTTGAAGTCCTCGTAGGCATTTAAACATTTCTCCCCCTTGTTTCTGCAGTATTTTCGCGATTTTCACAGGTTTCGCACGACAAACCTTATTTTTTCGTGTTTTTGAGTGTTCGCAAACCTACATCGACGATTGAGCCGAACTTGAATGAAATTGCCCTGTTTTTTACTTAATTTTCTTCATATTTTCCGATTCTTTTCATCGACTTTTACGATTTCTTCAATTTTTTATCGATTTTCTCGATTTTTTCATTTTTCATCGATTTTTTCGCATTGCAGATGGACATTTTGAAGATCCCCATATATAAACAACTGGAATACATAAATGAGTACGATGACGTGGAGCGGAAAGACATCAGTTTAGCCGAATTCATGATGTAAAGCTGGTTGTTCCCTCCGCGTCTCTGATTTTCCGCCAATTTCAGAAAGAAAACCGAGGAGAGCAAAGCGCATCTTCACTCGATGGTGAACTACAAGCTGAGTATCGGAATCGGATCCGAACAGTTTTCGAGATTCTATGTAACGGTGAGTTTTTACCGACTATTTTGACCAGAGTTGCTATCGAGGTTTTTCGGGCATGACAATTTTCAAAAAGAATTTTTTCGAGTCAATCTACTTGTTTTTGTGAGTATTTTGATAGTATGTAGTTCCAGAGGAAATTGTAGAAACCGATCAGATTTTTCTGAGCTTCAAAAATCACCAGCTCGGAAAATCGAAACACGTGCCAACGATTTTTAAGAAGATCTCAGAAAACGTTTGCACTCTGATTTTCACAGGGATTTTGGTGTTTCAGAAACCAGATGACATGGCCCGTTGGGTTCCGAGAACTATCTTCATCGACGGACCGAACATCATGCACAGTGGATCTACTTACCGCGACACGCGCAAAGGAACTGTTCAAAGTACGTCCAATATTTCTCGAGATTTTCAAAACTTTTAAAAGAATTGCCCCAGTCCACGGATTCTCGGGAATAAAGAAAGATGAAATTTCAATAATAAATTTACAGTATCAGAGAATTGGAATTTACCAATTTCAAAAAAAAAAAAAATTTCTCACAATCAAATTGTTGCAGAAAAGATACCGGACGTGGCGGCGCTTCTGGCTCTGATGCGCTTCTTCATCTCGGAAAACTTTGACGTTGTCGTAGTGATATCACGGAAGTACTTGACGGCAGACGCGACGAACAATAAGGCAGCTCTCGAGGAGCTCGTGAAACACAATTTGTGCGTAATCACCTCGCAGTCGAATCTCGACGATACGATCGCTGTCGACATGGCCGCCCAGGTCAACGGAATCGTGTTATCCTCCGACGAATACATGTGAGCTCTTCTTTTCTCTGGTATTTCTACTTTTTCCATCACCGAATCTTGTCAGTTCGCAGGCAACAACAACTGTGGGTAACAACAAATAACGGATCAGGCATGCGCTTTTGGGCGCTGTAGGCTGCTGTTAAAACAACAGTTCATCAATGCAAACCGTAGCTCAAAGAGTTGAGAAGCGCATGTCCTAATAATATTTTTTTGTTGCGGGACCCACAGCCGATGTTTTCTGTGAACTGGCACAGTTTTGCGCGCTTGTAATAGGCCTGCTGTCAGACCTGTGCAAAATAATTTCCGGAACTCTTACTCAAAACTCGCCCCAACTTTTTCGTTTTTGAGTCTGAAAAGTTGGCGCATTACAAAAAAACTATGAAGCTATTTGATTCCTTTCGAAGTGTGCAACAGAATATTGAAAACGTCTTTTTGGAGTGGGTTATGCAGCTTTGAACAGCATTTATTTCGTAAAAAGTCACGGAACACAGAAAAACACCACTTAAACCTGCAAAACTGCATAATTTTTAAGAACCTGGGGAAGAAAAAAAATGGGATGACTTCCGTAAAAAATCTGGAGAATTAATTCCTATTCGAATGTGTTTCCTGCCGGCACATAACCAAATTATGTCAGGAACTGAATTAGAAATGTTCTGCTCGCACCGCTTGAATGAAAAATTGCTGAAAATTTTAAAGACTGATCGGTTTTCAAAAAAATCAAGACCTTTTCCGCGCTGATGCCCAGGTTTTTATTCGGATGTTATTAAGACGCATTCACACGCGACGATTTTCAAAAATTCATAGACGCCTACAACAATATTTCAGCGACCCCGCGATGAAAGACAAAAAGCAGAGGCAAGTGGTGGGTCCTAACCGGATCAACATCGAGTGGCTCAACATTTCGGCGTTGGGGCGCAACAAGAGGTCGCGGAAAACCGACGACTTCATTGCCAACAAACGAATCCTTTTCAAGGGTGAAAAGGATCGCATTTTTTCTAACAAAGGTCGGCCATTTTATTTTTTTGAGAAATTGCATCGGCTTGCATCGGACAAGAAAATTTCCGGTAGAGTACAATGGTTGAGAGCAGGCCTGAGGAGGCAGGCCTGATGTTTGCTAAAAAAGAGAGGAAGTGGTAATACCCAGTTAAATGGTTATAAAACGTGTTAAAGGGGGGGGGGGTGCCAACTTGAAATGAGTTTGCTCAAAAATAAACTAGAGGGGTGGGAAAATGCAGCGCACAAGGTGCGACGCTTTAAAAATGAGTGCAAGTATTTTTAATTATCGATTTTAGGCCAAAATTAATATTCCTGTGGCCGTGGCCTAACTGCTGCTTTTCGCCGGAATTCTTCGCGCGGCCTCGGTGCATTTTCGAGACTTCTTCGCGAAAAGACGTGTCTGTAAGCGGAGCATCGAGCGGCCGAAAAATATCGCAAATCAGTCGATATCGCGCATAGGCGCGCAACGAAATTTGGATTTCTAGGTCACGGCCACAGGAATATCAATTTTGGCCTAAAATCGATAATTAAAAATACTTGCACTTATTTTTAAAGCGTCGCACCTTGTGCGCTGCATTTTCCCACCCCTCTAGTTTATTTTTGAGCAAACTCATTTCAAGTTGGCACCCCCCCCCTCCTTTAAGAGTCGAAGAGAGGCGTCTATGGTGGAGGCGGATCATTCAAAAACGATATAGAGTGTTTTGGGATTCGCCTTGCCTAAGGTTCATCTGAAAACATTTTCGTATTGAATGTTTAAAAATAATTCAAAAATGTAAAAAATTAATCAGAAATCAAAGGAAAAAGCACATTTATTTCACCGAATGCGTTTGCAGATATGCTGAAAAAAATTAATGTTTCACCGGAAGACATTTTATACGAATTGACGAAAGAACGATACGATCTGGCGAGACCGGAGGCAAATAAAGAGAAGGTTCGAAAAATATTTTTTTCTAAAACAATCTTCACTCTTTGCGTAGTTTTTTTTTGATTGATAATTAATGGAAAGGGAACTGGAGCTTCAATCATCAAAAATTATCGATCGATTTTAATTGCGGTAGGAATTGAGATACGGCATCTCTCACTTCTCATCTATTTAAGAATCTTTGAAAAACAAAAAAAGTTCCAATAATTTCTCGCGTCAAATTATTTTCCTTAAATGTTTCTCAAAAATGTTTTAAAAGCGTCTAATTTCCAAGAAACTCACAGCAAAACCACATTATATTTCCAATATTGAGTCGAAAAACACAGGGTTGTCAAATTCCGGGCCGGGCCGGGCCGAGCCGGGCCGGGCCGGGCCGGAGGGCAAAGTCTCCGGCCCGGCCCGGCGGCCCGGAAGAAAAAAAATTAATTTTTTTCGAAATTTTTTTTTTCGTTTTTTCGGAAATTTCAACTTTAAAATGCGTATAAAAATCATAGTTTGCAGTAAAAAAATCATATTGCTGCAAATTGAGCGTTTTCGTGGTTTTTTTTGTGTTTCTTTTTTCTCTTTTAACAGTAAAAGGGTTTCTCGAAGTATTTTTTTCGCTTCGAAGTACAACTAGCCTCAGTTTCTATAATTTTTGATACGAAAACATGAATTTCAGTGATAAAATGAGCACTTTGAAAATTTCACTGAGATTCCGGGCGGGCCGGCCGGGCCGAGCCGGGCCGAGCCGGGCCGGGCCGGGCCGGGCCGGGCCGGGCCGGGCCGGTGGGGTCATATGGTCGGCCCGGCCCGGCCCGTGACAACCCTGGAAAAACAACTTATTTTTTCCAATTTCATGGACTCAAACTAAGTCTCAAACTGAATAACTTTTCAGAGAATCATCCTTCTGAACCGACTCATTGTGGACGGAATTTCGCAGTGTCCGCAAAATGTCAAACGAATTATTAATACTCCCGTGTAAGTATATTCATATTACTGAAAAATAGATTTGAAAAAAATGCACTTTATTTTAAATTCATGATTTTATTCAACTTCTAGAATCTGCCGAAATTGGAAAATTGAAATCTGAAGATATTTAAAAAAAAACGAATTTCTTTCTGAATTGAAAAAGTTCCATTTGAAGTTGCTCATTCTGAATATCAGAAATTTTAACAAAAAAATTACTGAAAAATACATTACTGTATTACTGAGAAGTTGTATTTCATTCGGAATCGATCAAGCGAATATTGTGAATTTTTTCTTTTTGACTCACAAAAGCGATCAGTACTGACCTTTCGAGAATTTTCTTAACAAGTTCTCGAAAATTTCCTATCGATTGTTCAACAACTTCAAAAAGACCTGGAAAAAAGTTTTCTGAAACTCCGAAGTCCCACGCCACCGAATACACTAGTCTCTTCCAGACTTTTTGGAACTGTTGCAGGTCGTCCCCTAGACTAATTGATATGAACTTTTAAAAAAGAGCTTGTAAACTGACCTACCTTTTCGAGAACATCAAACTTATAATAAAAAAATTTTTCCTGTTTTAGATCGGGTCCAACACGCGGGAAGACCAACAAGACCGGCGGGGCAAAGCCGTGTAAAGACGAGGATTTCATCGATCGATACGAAGACGACTACAACGAGTGGTAGACGTGAAAACGAAAATACCGAACAATTTTGTCTCTGTATTTATGAATTTTGTTTGAACTGGTCACATTTTCATGAAACGTGTATGTTTATAGAAAAAAAAAATCACGTTTCTACCAATTTTCAAAGTTAATTTTTCAAACTGTTTCACATTTTTCCTGGTGAAAAAGACAAAAAATACGGTTCAACGGGACACAAGATTTGCGGATCTCAAAAACCGGTGCTTCATGCAATCCGATTGTCTGCAATCTCCGTGCAGTGCCCCCCCCCCCCAAAAAGCCGAATTCTCAGGCTGAATCCGAATAGACGGTAGACTTTGTCTTGCTGAACGAAAATTACGGCAGTGCCACATGTTCTGCTGGTATTTCCGCTAAGCAGTCAGACATACCAGATTGCTGAACCTTTTGAGAATCGAAGCAGTGCCAAATGTTTCGCAAAGTGTTCTCGCGTTTAGATCTTCAAGTACAAGATTTTCTATATAGATAGGTTTATTCTGTTTGCAACATCAGGAACAAAAATTTGTTTACAAAAAATTTCAATTTTCAAAAATCAATAAATAGAGCCGCAAGAGTGTTTCAGAAAGAAGGAAGAGGTGGGGACAACATCAGAATTCTATGAGTATTATAGGGCGGATGGAAAGTTATGGGAACGTCTTGGGAACGTAAGAATTGTTGTTTGTTATATTGAACAAAAGTATTAGGGGTTAAGGTCGCGGTTAAGGAGAACAGACGATTCGTAAAATCAAAAAAGGAAAAAAGCAAGTGAGGAGACTGGAGAGAAGGACGTGAACAGAAATATTCTCCACATGGAGCCATTTGTCACTGTACTTCGGAAAATCAAAAGAGGAACCTTTTTGTCTCTTTTTTGTTAATGTATTTTGCACTTTCAAATTATGAATTTCTGGTGCAGTGATCGAAAGCATAAAAAAAAGCTTCTAGGGTCATCACAAGAGTTCAGAAGACCTTCAAGAAACGTTATAAAAATTTTCCGTGTATTTTTTTTGTCCAAAACTTTAAAACGACTTCAATAATAAAAGAAAGTTTCAAATAAATAGTAGGTCGTGAGAAAATCAGAAAACCTAGACGAACTTTGTGAAAATGCTACCAATCATGCCAGCTTTTCAGAGTCCGTAGAGATATTGAGTTATTATCTGTTTTGACATGTGAAATTTTGAAAATGAAAATGGAAATATAGAAGTTTTGACTGAATGAACCGGCGTGGTTCGGAACAATTTCAGAATTTGTCATAAATTAAACAAGGCCACTCGGCTAGTTTGAACTTTGGTCTTTTTTTGAATAATTAGTGGAAAAAGGCTCTCGGAGTTCGGCCAAGAAATTTGACGCCTCAGATAAACGCCACTGATTTTTCTTTTCGATTTTCGGAGCTTCGTAGATGAACCTTGTTCAGCAAACAGAAAACAATTAACCAAAATGTGAAAAAAAGGAAAAGAAACTGGAAGTCGGCAGAACTCGGGGCAAAGAGAGGAAGTACGAGTTCCGGTACTCGATGAAAGTTTTCAAGTTTCGTTAATCACTGAAAGTAGTTTTGCCTTTATATTTTGTTTTTGTGCACCGCGAACGCTGTCGACTTCCGCAGTGGTTTTTCGCTTCAGCCGAACTCGTGCAAACTTATTTGGTTTTCCGAACAACGCGCACTTACAACTCCAAAAGTCGACATAGTGGCAAAAAACGGTCAAAGAAAAAAAAACGGTGGATGAGTTGTTGTTAGTTTGGCTCTGTTTGTTGATTTTCACTACGAGCTTCTCTGAGCCTACGATGGATCTCCTGTTGAGTAGCCAACACTGAAATATTCGAAACTGTTTGAAAATTGTGGAAATTCATCCTCACGTCGGGCATATTGGTCTTGCACTGATTGCGGTTGCATTCGCATGAGGGCTTCTCTCTCCTGATCACTAAGTCTAACTGAAACGACGCGAACAGTCAGAAAGTTGTAGAGATTCATCCTTACTTCGGGCAACTGCTTCTTCCAATGTACGTAGTGTCCATAGACGTTGTTCGGTTGGATAAGCTCTCGGAGGGTCTTGGGCTAATTTTTTTTTGTAAAGAGATTGCAGCTTGAAAGGAGCCCTGCACATTGCACAACTCGGGCCTGTTATGGTTGATTGGTTCGTCTTAGCCCACTCTGAAATTGATGACAAATATTAATGGAGAATAAAAAATTGGTAACTTACGTCGAATGCATTTGATACAGAATATATGACCACATGCCAGTGTCTTAGGGTCTTTTACGATATTTAGGCAAATCGAGCAAGTTGTTTTTGCGTCTGGCTTTTGACTTGGCGGCTCGTTGTCGTTTTCTTTGCCTTCCCTTTCTTCGCGTTCGCGGCGCATCGATCTAGTTTCCATACTGTTCTGCAAACTTTAATAAATGATTTGGAAAATGTTTTGAAACAAAAACATGATTCAAGTTGAAAGAATACGAGAACACAGAAAGAAAAAGGTACGAAATTGTGAATCCAATCGAAAATAGGAATAAGAGCACAAGAATGGGACTGATGATGAGAAAAAACTGTATGGAGATGCGGGAGGGTTGCGGTGGGCGGGCTAAGTGCGATTCTACTACCCCACGAGGAAACATCTGTTGCATTTTTGAGAACAAACCACAACTAGCACAGTGAAACCCCACAAAGTAGTATACTTGACCCAGTCACCTACACGATCGATAACCATTGGATCGTTTCTGTTGCCCGTTCATAGCAATTCGAATTTCTCCCTGCAGACCAAAAACAAAAAATTGGAGAACATCTGAGTTGCTGCCAACATGGAATACGTTTTATTTCGAGATCCAACTTGAAATAAGTTTGCTTGGAAAGGAAACAACGAGAAAGGGGTAAAATGAGTCGCCTAAAGTCCGACAGCTCTGAAGTCAGTGCTGTACTTTACCGCGCCTCTAGTTTGTTCTAAAGTATTGAAAGCACATATAGTCTTTACTATGTGCAGTACCTCTATTCCAGACGATAAAACTGAATCAAGGAGTTCAGGAAAACAGAGAGAAAACGGGGCACAGTTTTCAATCCATTCGCAAAGAGGTATTAAACTCAAAAATGGTTAAAAAAAATTAAAAAGGAGATAACAGTGTGGTGTTGCGGTGAATGTGCGCGAGGCTCGCGGTGGGTGGGCTGAGTGCGATTTTACTACCCCACGAGGAAACATCTGTTGCATTTTCGAGAGCAAACAACAACTACCTTATACACAGTGTAACTCCAAAAAGTAGCATACTTGACCCAATTACCTATGCGATCGATAACTTGAGGATTGTTTCTGTTGCCCGCACGCGCCAGTGTATTTTGCTTTTTGAAAAACGAAAAGTGCGCCAACAAACCGTTGGCGCGATTCTCGAATTTTTGCGAATCTGACAGTTTTTTTTTCAAGTTTTTCACCCACAATACAGAATATATTGTCGGTGAAACCGCCAATTTAAAGAAAAAACGATTGCGAACATTTTGGTGTGAAAAACGTCAAAAATAATGCATGACCCAGTGCTTCGAAACCATTTTAGTGAACTTTTCACAATTTCAAATGTTTTTTACAAAAGTTTTTACAATCTCTGTTTTTTTAAAAGATGCGAGTCGCGATCGGCATTTGCGCCACCCATTTTCAATGAAAAACATGAGAACCGGACGTTTTCTCAACCAACCAAAATCATTATTGCTAATTTGGTTTGTGGGAGAAGCTTTCTGGTTCACTCCGAGGTAAATAATTTTTGATACTGGGAAAAAAGACGAGAAAAAGAGTTGATTGTGGTTCAGAATGCTTCGAAAAAGAAAGACAAAAAGAGAGAATAAAAAAAGGCGATTGCGGAAAGAGAAAGACGGCGAAACCCAACTTCTTTTCTGAACTTAATGTTGTCTGTATTCATCGGATGTGATTCAGTGGACCGTGGCATAAGTAAATATGAAAAAAACGAGACGAAAAGACACAAAAAAAAGGCAGACAATCATCAGTCATCGAACTTGTGAAATTTTTTTTTCGACGGTTTTTGGGCATTAACTGGTCACAGGGACCATAAAAATTTTTGGACATGGCGGGATTCGAACTCGCGGTTCTCCGTTGCCGATATAAAGCGTTACTTGTTTGGGGAATACAATTCGACTTCGGAGTGTGTTAACCACTACACCACATGCCCTCAAAAGCTCATAGGACTTTATGGCTATGATAAGATGGAGGGGGGCCGCAAACTTCGATGGTCCGAGTAACCATGGTTACAATCTTCATTTGAAAGATAACGGGGATGTTATTTATATGAATCTGATCAGAATTTTGAGACAAATTCAATGGTGATAAGAATTTTCAAATCAGAAGTCATTACAGAATCGTTGAAAATGCAGAAGACCTTCTGAAGATGTTGAGGTTGAACCTACCATAATCCAGACCCAAAATAAGTGTTTCTGAACATAACTTTAATGTCATTCTAACGAGAACGAGATTGTTGCAGTCATTAACCAAGGTATAGCCGTCGAAAAATCCAGTTATGCAACTTTGAGGTTTGTTCGCCGTTCACGCGAATGCGTCTGCTGAGCTCACAGATTGTTTGAAGAAAATTCGAGTTTTCAAACAACCTCCGCGCGTTTTTCAATGTGCTTTTGAAATTTTTTAGAGTCCAATTATCTCGTTTCTTCATCCGACAAAAAACAGTCAACAGTTAATTTCCATTGGACATTTTAAAGTATTCCGAAAAGCCAAAAAAAAACAGTGGAATGTTTTCCTGAAATGTTTGCCTCGATTGGTTTTTCTGCAAAATGAACGGAACGTGTACGTCAAAATCAGATGGTTCGGGGAGAACAACTGGAAAGTACCATGAATATGCATACCGATCGCGATCCAAGAGAATCTGGACACGTTCTCCAGGATCGCGAAAACGACAATGACGACGGCCTTTGAAAAGTGAGCCTGAAGACATGGATTTCATCTTCCTTTTTTTTTCGTTTCAGTTTTTTTTCGTCCCTCAACGAGTTTTTTTAGGTCGAGAGACTCCAGAAAAAGTGCAGGGTCGAATGCAACGAACTCGACGTGCACGCCGAGCTGAAGACAGGCCGCGCATTTTTCGAAACGGCCTTCCAGCTGCTCTCGGAGCCCACCGAGCCAATCGCCGACGAGCCCACCGAGCCGAGCCCGGAGCTCCACTCGCTCGACGAGTTCCAGAGCGAGCGGCTCCCAAAGTTCGAGAAGATCTCGAACGAGACGATCGTTCAGTCAATCTTCATTGCGATCCAAGAGAATTGCGAAACTTTTTCCAGGATCGCGAGGACAACGACGACGGCCATTGAAGAGTGAGCCTGAAAACGTGGATTTCATCTCCCTTTTTTTTCGTTTCAGCAAACCTCGCTCATCGCGGACCACCACGCCGAGTGCGTCAAGAACCAACACACATCAACCACCGTCTACAGTCGATGGCTCCGCACCCGCCAGTTAATATGCAAAACCTGCCGCAGCCACCCATCTACATACCGCGGCACGAATACGCCAGACCGATGATCCGATGATGCCTAACGGATTCGCCCTGCAGTATGGTCCTCAGTATGGTTTTTCCAAACATATAAATGCGATTTTTCCACACATATGAATGCGACTTTTCCAAACATATAAATGCGATTTTTCCAATTTTTTATTTGCTGTCGAGATCGAATTCTTCGAAAAATTGTAATTTTATTTATCTTTCGGGCGAGTTCTAATCGATTACATGTGCTTTTCTTGTATTTTCTGGCTGGCCTGTACTTTTTTCGGTGTTTTTGGAATCGCTAAAATGCTGAAAACCTCCATTAATTCTCCAACTGTAGCAGCGACACTTACTAGCAGTTTCCAGATTTGTCTTCGTTTGGCAATGTGGCAGGTTCCTGTGTTTGGCTAGTGGTTTTCTTAGTCGTTCTATGCTTACTCAGAGTGTATGGCGCCTGGATCCAAGCAGCAATGTTGTCGTTTTCATCGTCTCTGACCGTGGATCGGTTCGCGAGTGGTCCTTCACCAACGAATGCCGCGAGATGGTTGAACAGGATCAAATCGCGGTCTCGATCATCCGAACCATTTGTTTCCGGAGCGGAATCGGACTCCTGGTTTGATGGAATCACGTTGACGACCTCGATGCGAGCCCATTTCAGCATTAACTTTTGTTTGGAAGCTGTAAAGTCGTCGAGCCGTTTCTTCCGAGGCTCCGATATTTGGGAAGGTCGATCGGATTCGCAGACCATTCTTTTGATAATCTCGCTGAAAGCTTTGCAACTCGGTAAAAGGCCGCAAAGTCGAGCTACGAGAACCGGTGAGCGAATGCTCCACTTCGGCATTGAATTCGTAACGTGAATTTCTACAGGAGAGTCATCGGGACTTTATTCAAGTCGATATGATGAGGGTACCCACCACATGCGAAATGACGAAAATTTTTCGATGTTCTCACCTCAGGTCTGTGAATCAAGTGGGAGAAGGTCGGAGAGGTTCGAACAGCCATGCGGGACAGCGGAAACGCTAATTGGGAGCAAGTTTCCGACGAAATCGGATGTGCCATTCAATTAACTCGTTATCGTTTTTTTTTCAATTTTTCAATTTCTTTTTGTTTTCTTACGTTGTCTGTTTTTTACGAAATAAATTTTATATTGAATCGATTGGTTTTCGTTTTGCGGGGAATGCTTTGAAGAAAGAAGAAACTTTGACGCCGCCTTTGCGCAAAGTTTGCGCCGAGATTGCGCAACTTTTAAGCAACTTCTAACTAAAGATTGCTTAAAGACGGCGCAAAAGTTGCGTAAACCCGGCGCAAAAGTTGCGGCCTTTCACCGAGAATGTTCAAGACCTGTCTGAATTGTGGTAGCACCAAATCTCGACAGTCTAACTGTCAAAGTTCAATTTGAGAGAATGGGCGTGTAGAAAAATACCTTTTTCAAATTTGACGGCAGCCCGGGTCTATCAATGATGTCCGCTGAAAAAAGATTGAGAAAAACATGAGGAAAAAAAAGAAATTCGTAAACTGTTTTCATTTAGCTGTAGGAAACTGAATGACTCAATGAAAACAAGAATCAATAATGGAACATAAACGGCAATTGTAGTGTCGATGACGAAACGTATCGACCACTCGAGAAGTGAGATATTTAGAGTGATACAGGCTTGTATTCAAAACTCAATACAATAAAATTACTCAGACCTCTATAAAAAAAACTGTGGAAAAATCGACAAAACCAGAAGAACAACCTAAGCGCAATGAAACTCGTGGCATTTCGAATAAGGAAGAAATAACTATGAGAGTGAGAAACAGAAAAAAAAGCAAACTAGGCTGAAAGTAACCAAGGGAACCCGTGGAAAACCAATAAATAACACACGAGAACGACAAGAATACCAAATGAGCATCGATTGAACTCTGTTCCGCGCCGCACAGCACGACTATTGCGCCAATCACTCTCTTGACGCGTTTCTTGATCGCGTGTCCATCTCGCGGCATTCGTTGATGAAAGACCGCTCGCAAACCGATCCACGTTATTTATGCAGTTATCGAGGTTCGGCTTTCAGATGCCATCATCATGGTCGACTTGCCCACTGCCCGGAAAATCACAGCTTGCCAAACTGTGTTCCCGAGGTCACCTCGATTGGAAACTTGTGGGAAATCGCTTGGGAAGAGGGGAGTTGGGGTGCGAGCGGCACTGACGGCAATGTAAACACAGAAGAAGAACAATACTTTAGATCCTGAAATGTTTGCGGCGGACGAATGGTCCACTTGCTCACCAAGTTTCAAAACCTGAACTATAATATGTATTTGGAAGTTTTGCAGATTGAGGTATGGGGTGGTACTCTATCAAGTGGCACTGTCGAGGGCAAAAAATTAATCGAAAAAAAAAAAATGACAAAATGCGGATCACATGTTGTGAGTTCAGCACTGATCATCCAAAGAGTCTGATGGCTATCATCGAGACAAAGCATCGAGACAAGGTTGAGCAGAAGTAACTGAAACACTTTTTGAATGGACAGTAAAGTTAATGTTAGTGTTTCTCAAGTAATGTTTCTCTAAATTATACCCGGTGATCACGTGTCAACCTGTGTTCACTTCTGTGTCATTTTGATTCCAACCAGAGCGCACTATTTTTTTTTCTGCCACTGATTTCAGTGAGGAGCGTTTTTTCTTGAAACTCGAGTTTCCGCCAGCTATTATTTTTTGAAAAAGGTAACAATATCAGAGTGAAATTTTTTTATTTTTTTTTAAATCAATAATAAAGTCGACAGTTTGATTAATTGTTGGTCTGACATTGCTTGCTCAATCCCGAGGCCGGTTCAAAGAGTCTCTGATTCTTTGGATATTCGCCACACATTCTTCTTTCAATTCGTTAGGTATTCTCAATTGACGAAAATCCTCTTGGTTTTGAGCCAGTGCTGAAATGCGTTGAAAAGTTAGAGTGGTGAAGGCTTCTTCTCACCTCGGTCTAACTCTGCAACCTGCTCACGATTTCTTCTTTGGCGTTCTTCGTGCTGATCAACAAAAGCCTGCTTTCGAACCATAACCATGTGGAAATACGAGAAGATATCAAAAGGAGCTCTACACAACGCACAAATTGTGTTTCTTCTGGATTGTTGCAGTATACGGACCCATTCTGAAATTGATTATGATTATCGACGTAGAATAGTTTCTGAAAACTTACGGCGAAGGCATTTGAAACAAAACGTATGTCCACATGACAATGTCTCAGGATCTTCTGCGATACCCAAACAAATCGAGCATTCAGTTTGCGTGTCGGTTTGTGGACTTGTTGGCGGATTTTCGTTTCTTTTTTCGCCATCCCCCGATTCACGTTCATGACGCACCAATGTGGGTTCCATTTGTTCTGGAAACTTACAAAGTTGAATTTGAAAACTTAACAAGAAAAATTTTGAAAACTGAAAATTGGTAACGAATGCTTAAAATAGAGATAGGTACATAGTTCAGTTTTTGTTACTTCTGTTATTTTTCAAACGCAGTTCAGTATTTCATTTAGAGATCCAACTTGGAATAAGATTGCTTAAAATCAAATGGGGAAATGCATTGCCTAAAGTCCGACGGTTCTGAAGTCCGTGCTCTATTTTACAGCGCTTCTACAGTGCTCCACAAAATTATACGGCCACCTCAAGTAAGCCGTGAGAAAAGTTCTATGTTTGATGGCTGGAAACATGTTTGGGAGAGCGAACGAGGACAGATTAATGAAAAATCGGCTCTGAGACCTGTTTATAGGCAAATTAAGAATGCTTGCCAGATTTGATCATCAGAATTGATAGGAAACTGTGTGATCAAAGTCTGGAACAGTAAAGAAAACATTTACGTTTTTAAATCGAAGGTACGAGCGGACAATTCCGTGCTGAGCTCTCAATTCAGCTGTGTCGTGCTCGAACATTAGAAAAAATCAGAAGCAAACCAAATCTCCACGTCTCACAGCGTGTTCTTTTTTGTTTCCTAGTGTCACCCCCATTTGGGAGTTTTTTTCACATCGAAAAGAGAAAACCGCGCAGAACATTGAGAAAATAATCAAAACTGTGCGCCAGAAGACTACAAACAGGCTGGATAATGAAAATAGAACAGTAGCATGTGGGAAAAACGGTTTAAAAACCAAAACCGTTGAAGGAATGAGAAAGAAAAACGAACGATGTTCGAGGGCCCTGATTCTTCCTCTTCGACTAGATTAATTTTTTCATGCCTATTCACAATCCATTCGAATGAACTATTTTTCGAAAATTGATTCTTAAAGTTGCTGAATAATATCTTCACGATAATTTCACTTTTAACTAAGTTATTTTTAAAGATTAGAACGAAAAAGCCGGCTAGTTTTCGGGTATTTCGGGTATTACCCGGAGAAACGGGAGCTAAATATTTTGGTAGCATCTGGAGAGAACCGAACTTCGAAAAAAAAAAAACTAGAACTTAGCAGAGACTAACAATCAGAAAAGTGGTAGAATCAAAGAGAAAGAAGAGAAAAAATACACGACCAGCCAGGACGAGGGCTGCGCGCCGAACGAATTGACTCTTGTGACATCAGGTCTGAATGAACGCGCCGCAACCGCGACGCATTAGAAGAGGGTGTGGAGATGGATCTAATTGTCTTGGGTGGGAATTGTAGCACTATGTAGATACCGAGACTGGAGATGTGACTTTGCTTTTGGGAAGTGCCCCATCGATGAGTATTGAAAAAAAGATGGAAACACAAAAGTCCGAAAATTAACAAAAATCATCAGTGTCCTCATCAGCGATTACTTTGCACGTTTAGATCCGCCACGTCCCGGTCAGCCAAGGTATTCGCCAAGGAGATCCAATATCTTCCAGCCTTTTCACTGCTGTCTTTACTCACTTCAAACAAGTATTGAAAGCTGTCTTGTAGAACCAGTTCGAAAGAGAAACAAAAAAACTGGACCACATTCCGGGAGCGAGAATAGATTGGAAGAAATTAGCTCATCTGCACTTGGCAGACAACATCTTCCTGTATCAGGTCTGAATGAACGCGCCGCAACCGCACAGAACAGATGCGCCTGGAAAGCTGCGATCCGCGCCGTGAAAAACGGATCGACACAGTAGTGAAAACTAGAAATGTTTCAGAATCGAAAGGAAATGAGAAAACAACACGACCAGCCAGGGCGAGAGCTGCGCGTCGAATGGATTGACTCTTGTGACATTTGGTCTGAATGAACGCGCCGCAACCGCGACGCATCAGAAGAGGGTGCGATGTGACTTTGCCTCTGGGAAGTGACTAATCGATGCCAACAAAAATCTATTGATAGAAACAGAAAATAGTGTCATGCTACGACATTCCGCCACTGATAAGCCCGCCTATATAAACCCTCAAATCACCCTTCACGGGAGCTCTACTCACTTTCTATCGGAACCGACGTAGAACTATCGAAAAAAGTCATGAACATGCACGGGAAACCTTTCGAAAGAAAATTAATGTGTACACATGCGGCAACATTTGATAAGTACGCACAGGACAGAAGAAATTAGCTCATCTGCACCTGGCAGACAACATCTTCCTGTTTCAGGTCTGAATGAACGCGCCGCAACCGCACAGAACAGAAACGCCTGGAAAGCTGCGATCCGCGCCGTGAAAAACGGATCGACAAAGTAGTGAAAACTGGAAATGTTTTAAAATCAAAAAGAAATAAGAAAACAACACGACCAGCCAGGACGAGCGTTGCGAGCCGAATGAATTGACCCTTGTGACATTTCGTCTAAATGAACGCGCCGCAACCGCGACGCATCAGAAGAGGGTGTGGAGATGGCAGTGACTTTGCCCCTGGGAAGTGACTAATCGATGCCAACAAAAACCCATCGATAGAAACAGAAACTAGTGTCATGCCACGGCATTCCGCCACTGATAAGCCCGCCTATATAAAACCTCGACTCATCTTTCACGGGAGCTCTGATCAATTTTCTATCGAAAATGACGTTGAAATATCGAAAAAAAAGTCATGAACATGCACGGGAAACCTATCGAAAAAAAATTAATGAGTACACACGCGGCAACATTTGATAAGTACGCACAGGACAGAAGCGCCTGGAAAGATGCGATCTGCGCCGCGAAAAACGGATCGACACAGTAGTGAGAACTAGAAATGTTTCAGAATCAAAAGGAAATTAGAAAACAACACGACCAGCCAGGGCGAGAGCTGCGCGTCGAATGGATTGACCCTTGTGACATTTCGTCTAAATGAACGCGCCGCAACCGCGACGCATCAGAAGATGGTGTGGAGATGGCAGTGACTTTGCCCCTGGAAAGTGACTAATCGATGCCAACAAAACCCATCGATAGAAACAGAAACTAGTGTCATGCTACGGCATTCCGCCACTGATAAGCCCGCCTATATAAACTCTCAAAACACCCTTCACGGGAGCTCTGATCAATTTTCTATCGAGAATGACGTTGAAATATCGAAAAAAAAGTCATGAACATGCATGGGAAACCTGTCGAAAAAAATTAATGAGTACACACGCGGCAACATTTGATAAGTACGCACAAAACAGAAGCGCCTGGAAAGCTGCAATCCGCGCCGTGAAAAACGGATCGACAAAGTAGTGAAAACTAGAAATGTTTCAGAATCAAAAGGAAATGAGAAAACAACACGACCAGCCAGGGCGAGAGCTGCGCGTCGAATGGATTGACCCTTGTGACATTTCGTCTAAATGAACGCGCCGCAACCGCGACGCATCAGAAGAGGGTATGGAGATGGCAGTGACTTTGCCTCTGGGAAGTGACTAATCGATGCCAACAAAAACCCATCGATAGAAACAGAAACTAATGTCATGTCACAGCATTCCGCAACTGATAAGCCCGCCTATATAAAACCTCGACTCATCCTTCACGGGAGCTCTGATTAATTTTTTATCGAAAAAATTTCATGATCATGAATGGAAAACCTATCGAAAAAATTAATGTGTACACACGCGGCAACATTCGATAAGTACTTGAAGAAAATCGAATGATAAATTGATATACCGTAGGTATTTGAAAAGAAATGAAATGAACATGAATGATCATTGACGAGTCGGGCTACACTCTTAATCTTGAACCCCAGCGTAAATCATCTGCGGATCACGCTTTCTATTGATCGGCCGCGATGAATATCAAAACTAGAAAAATACCAAAGGAGGATACCGACAGAAACCGACCTTCTCTGCTAGAGCACCCAACAGGACCCATCCGCTAATATGAGCTGAATTAACTGAACAATGGGGTTAGATAAAATGGCTTAATTGAGATGCAATCCCTTTCGCCTGCTATGTCTGGGGCTTGAAAATTCCGAGAATTGGACTTAATTTTTATAGGAGCTCAGAAGCAAAGCAGCGCAATAATCTCTGGGAAGAGACCAAGAAGTAGCTTTTATTGAGAACAAAATTCAAAATCATGACGTTTGTAGGCAACACAAATCACAACGTTTCTGCAAAACTGTGCAATAATATTTGCGAATGATTCTTTGAATTATTCGAAAATACATGAATACTGCTTACGCAATCAGAGCGGAGATAAGAAACGAAAAGACGGGGAAGCACACCCGAAAGAGCCTTCAGTAAAGTCAGAAGCAATAAAGAAGAGTGATACATTGGAAGAAGAGAAGAAACACAAAGTCTCCATAGAAATCGTGAATTATCGTTATTCACCCCACTACGTCAGCAATTACGCCGAGCACACAACTAATAGGTTGTAAAATTCCGACTGTGACGTAAAAAGATCATGCAAAGTGCAAAAAAGAAGAATTCCGCGAACAAAAGCTTCAAATCAACGGAACAATAAAAAAACGACTCTCCACCGCCTAGTCCCAGTACACTAAACAAAATAAACATTTATCTGAGCAGAAAAACGCCTCGACGAATAAATCTACAAAACGTGGGACGCAATAACACAAAGCAATTGCTGATAAGAGTAAGAGTACATAAAACACTCCAAAAGCTACACTAGGCACTGCCGCAACAGTTGATAAACTAATTGCCATAGCCGGGAAAACTGATAAGAACGGTTTAACACTACACTAAGCATACCACCTCATATGGTGTGAAACCAAATCAGATCAAATGCCAGTTCAAATTATAACCTTCGTGATATATATCTTCTGGAAAGCCAGGTGTCTCTTCTAAGTAACCAGGTCAACGACCCAAGGTTAAAACAATAGAAACAAGTCACCGAGTGTCGTTTCAGATGGTTCCATGGCATCTGACTGGAACCGGCCTCCAGCGCCGCTACGGAAATCTTACAGCTACCAAACAAGAACCAAATAAAGTCCACATGGACAACGGCAACAAACAGGGCCCCTATAAATTTTCTGGCGGGGCACCGAAAACATTTAAATTAGAAAGGCTCTTAAGACCGGTGCACTGAGATAAAAGAACCATTAAAATAACAGTCTTTCACATTTCACAATTCTTTCATTACTTGAGAAATGTCCGAATCTCTCATGCTGATTCTCTCGGTTTCTTTTTCACCAGCATTACAATGAAGCCCACTGTCTCGGACGGAGTTTTCAGGAGACATTAACGATTGATACGTTTATTTTTTTTTGATACGTTTTTTTTTTTCAACAAGAAACATCAAAAGTATTGTTGGTAAGTTATTTGTTGATCTGACACGGTTTGTTCAATCACCACGCTAGTTTCGCCACATTATCACCGTTCTGCGTGTACCCACTAATCTTGGATTGTAGCTGCGACGTTCTAGGAATGCTTGGATTCTCTCATTGTTACGAGCCACTACTGTAATGATTTGAAAAGTTAGAGTGGTGAAAGTTTCTCCTCACATTGCTCAAAGCTGTCAGCGTTCGCATTGGATCTTCTTCGGCTTCCTCCGTCCAAATCAGCAATTGTCGGTTGTTCAGGTAACTTTCTTTTGTAAAGCGATTGCAGCTCGAATGGAGTTCTGCACATCGCACAAGTTGGGCCTCTTCCGGACTCTGCTTGTGTTTTGGCCCATTCTGAAATTAATTAATATCGTTGTAAAATAGTTCCTGGAAACTTACTTCGAATACATTTAGTACAGAATGTATGACCGCACGTCATGGTTTTTGGTTCTTTCGCGATATGTAAACAGATTGAGCATTCAGTTTGCGTTTCGGGCTGTGGACTTCGCGGTTCTTCGTTGCCTTCGTTGCCTTCGGCGCCTTCTCTCGCTTCACGCTCACGTCGCATTGATCTTGTCTCCATACTGTTCTGCGAACCTAAATAACCGATTTTATGATCTTAAAAAATTGAGGAGAAAAAATGAGAAAAGACTCGGTTCGGTAGCGAAAATTGCAAAAAAGAGGGTAATTCACACTGGTTTCAGTCCGTTTTCAGTCCGTCCTCGTCAGTTCAATATTTTACTTATGAATCGAATTTTACAAAAGTTGGTATTCTCTAAACAGAATTGTTAAGTAGTGAAAATGCACGACTCGAAAATGAATTTTTCAATCCCGCACACATATAGAAGATCAAACGGAATGTGAGTGTTGAAACTACACACAGTCTCTACTAACTGCATTTTAACAGAAACAACCAAACAAGGGATATCGAGAGAAAAAAGAAAGAACAAAGTACACAACTGGTGAGCCGATTGCAAGGCAGAGAAAATGGAAAGAAGATGATTATATGGAACAGCGTGGGAGATACGGGAGACTCGCGGTGGGTAGGTGGAGACAACCCCACGAGAAAACATCTGTTCACGGCACCCCACCTGGCCAACTGATGATGCGAGCGCGCCCCACTGACAATTTCTCCTCTCCTCCCCGCGCCGCACGGTCTCTTGCATGAGGAATGCGCCAGCGTATTTTTCCTTCTGAGAAACAGAAAGTACGCCAGCAAAACGCTAGCGCGATTTTCGATTATTTGGAAAAATTTTTTTTTTTTGTTGAAATTTTTGCGCTTTCAGCCTAAAAAAATATTTGGAAAACCCGCAACTTCAAAGAAAAAAAGATTACAAAAATTTTGGAAAAAAAAAATCCGAAATTGTGAAAAATGAACTAAAATGGTATTGGAGCACTGGGTGATGCATCATTTTTGACGTTTTTTCTTCAAATCTGCGGTTGAATCGACAATATAATCTGGCTTTGTGGCCTAAAAATTCAGAAAAAAACTGGCAAATTGTCAAAAAATTTCGAATCGCGCCAACGGTTTGCTGACGCACTTTCCGTTCTTCAGAAATTGAAATACGCTGGCGCATTTCTCGCGCAGGAGTCCGTGCGATGTGTTTTATCATTGGAACTGACCGTTTTATCATTGGAACTGTTTTATCATTGGAACTGATGTGTTTTATCATTGGAAGTGTGTTTTCGGCATGAAAAAAAAAGTATTTTTGTTTTCAAATTTCTGTCAGCAGGAATTTGGAGAGGAGTAAGCTGTCTACAAAATATGCACAAACGAAACGTATGAAATGCAGAAATGGCTGAGTTTATTCGCTCGAAAAGAGCTATAAATAACCTTCTTGCTGGGCGGAGTCGGATCAGACTACTCCACGGGGAAACATCTGTTGCTCTGTCGAAAAGAGACAACAACTATTGATAGCGGATATCGAGGTAGAGTTCGAGGCGGGAGGCATGGCGTGGTTGGGAGATCTGAGCGAGAAACCGCGAGTCGGCTTCGAGGGAGATCAACCAAAGAAGACGACACCGGGGCCGGATGAATTTCGAAAGACCGTTGAATCGGACTCGCAGGGACTTCAACCAGAGGGGATCGTCGGCAAAGAAACGCATGCGGAAAGAGCCGCGCTTTTTGGGAACTCTGCATACGTCTCGATAAGTGAAAATGAAGACTGGAGCCCTTGCAGACTTCAAGGACCAGTCTCGATAGCGGGAGTTTGTCATGAACCCGCTACGGACGATGAAGTGAAGACGTCGAAAGCTGACGGCTGGCGTGAAAACACTGATGACCGTCTCAAGGATAGGTCGGGAAGCGACGGTCGACTGGAGACTCTACAGGGACAATTCGTTTCCCGGAAAGGATTCGATGACGGCGCCGAGAAGATGGTCCGAAACTGCGACGGTCATCGGTCGAACGCAAAGACGCCTCGGCTGGCGCCACCGGAATCGTAACCGGGGCCATGGGAGGTCCGGAGCCATGGGGGGGGGGTCTGTTCACGGGTACCCAGATGTTCTTGTTGCTCGCAACGAGATGCTACTAACGAGTAAGCGGGTTCGTGATTTGGGCAAGCGCTGCGTTTTTGAACAGGCGACGTCGGCGATTGACCAACCTCAATCGAACGGAGCCGCAGAGAAAACAGCGATACGCTGGAGCGAGACGTGAGCACGATGGGAAGATGTGGGGCGGTAACGGAACTCAACTTGTCGGTGACGCCATATTGAACTACACCTCACGTGAAACTGAATGTCCGGATGCTTGGACATCTTATTCAAACGAAAAAGATGCGTTTCAAACCGAGAAAGACGTCAAGATACGTGCAGTGGACGTCGTGGAAGCGGAAAGCAAAGCAACGCCACGACAAGTACAACGGAGCCAAGGCTTGAAGATTCGCGAACGGACGGCAGATTCATGCCCGACGCGCGAGAAAGGAAGTGTCCAATCGATAAATTTTTAGGATAACCAAGTCAACCGACGAAAACACAAAGATCCGAAAAGTCACAAAAAAATCAACTCAGCACTTCTCCTGCGCGTTTGCAAAAAATAATTAGGGTAATTGACTACCTGCAATGCGGATCACACCTTATTAAGTGCTCTCTCTAAATCTCCGCATCCGATATAGTTTTTAAAAAATCTGGTCTATCATAAAACGTTCATACAATAAATCCCAAAAAGAAGTGAGCAATTAGATCAAAAGATGAGAACTGGAAAGTTGATGACGGTATGAATACAAAACTTTGATATAGTTTCACAAGAAATGATCAGCGACGAGAGCGGGAACGAGATGGGCTGCGGCTGGGCGAGCGCGACGGCGAGCGAGAAGCCGAGCGAGAAGTCGAACGAGAACGGCTGCGAGAACGGGACGCCGAACGACGTGGCGAGTACTTCGGAGACGAACGACGGCCAGAACGAGGAGTGCGCGAGCGGCTGCGGTCACGGCTTCTCCTACCGCCGGATCCGGAAGAGGTATCCTCGCTGACGCGAATGTACGACGTGTCGCCCTGCAATGCATGCTTTGTATGAATACAGTGAAGTAATCTTCCGAACCTTATGAGATTTGAACTTAGTGTCGTCCAGCTTGCGCACAGCATACTCCGCCGCTTCACGGCGGGAGAACTCGACGATACCGGTTCCGTCACGGGCCACGTCGGAGAAGCAAATGTCTCCGGCCTCGCGCATGTGGTCTTTCAAATCTTGCCAGGAACCAGTCGATGGAAGCCCATCGACCAACACGCGGAATCCAGAGCGTTTCGGCGCACCACCACGTCCACCGCGAAAGTCACCGTGTCTCTCGTTGAGCGGACGACCACCGGGTCCGCGAGGTCCCACTCCACGGGTGAACTCGACACGGATGCGGCGTCCCTCGAAGTCGTATCCGTCGCGGCCACGGACAGCATCTTCAGCGTCTCTGAGAACAAATTGCATGCATTCGGAAGATGCTTAAGAGCTATTCACCTATAGTCCTCAAACTCGACGAAGGCGTAAGCAGGTCCTCGAACAGACTTCAGATCGATGCACTTGATGGGTCCATACTTGTAGAACAGGTCCTGCACTTCCTTCTCGCGCACATCCGAAGGTAAGTTACCGACGTAAACTTTTTGATCCTCACGTGGCATATTAAGTCTGAAAAGAAGGTGTAAACATATGTAGAGGATGGGGAAAAACCAATTAATTAACAGAGGGAAAAGTGGTATGAACTTAAAAAACTGAATGAAAAAAATAGAGTGGAGGAGGCTCACCATCTCCCACGATCCAACAAGGGTCGAATGAGGAGTGAGGAGACACGACTGGCGGGTAAATGACGACAGATGGTCAGTAACCGACCTCCGTCGAGATAATATGCGATCCGAGGAGACGGTGTGCGCGAGAGAGAGAGAGAGAGAGGGAGACCTGCCCTCGACGGCCATTGTTCTGGGGCAGCGCGCTCCGATGATTGAAGGTGGAAAAACGAAAAATCAATGAGAAGACAAATGCGAGTAAAAGGACGAGAATTGGGTTAGTAATTTGAACATTGTCCTTCTGGAAGCAATATAGCATAAAAAAAGATTTCACACAGAGTCTTGAAAAGCTTACAGACCGGATATCTGGAAAAATTCTTGCGGATGGCCTGCGAAGGCAGAGTTTTTACGTGGATTTTTGAAAAAAAAACGATTTTCAATCGAGTTACTACTTCAAAACTTAATTTTTCGAAAAAACGTTTTTTCGATATCCCAAAAACTATCAAAAATACCGCGAATCTGTTCATTTTTGAAAGCAAATTTCGAAAAATCACAAATTTGCTCAAGAATATGTGCGTTGTCAGTTATCACTGCAGCAGGTAAGAAGAAAAAGAGGGCGCGATTCAAAAAAAAAAGGCGCGATTCGAATGAATTTCGAAATGAACGAGAGAGAGGGAGAGAGAGATGTGAGAAAAAAGGGAAGGGAGGCGAGGTCACCTAGCGAGATGGTGCGCGTTGTCACGTCTGCTAGTCGACGAGAGTGACGACGAGAGAGCGTTAAATCGAGGATACGGTGTGAGCGCGCGAAAAATGGACAGAACGGTGATGCAAGTACGCTCCACCGCTAATACTTTTCTGGCGCGGCGCCGACGTTCGTTTGAAAAAAATGACGTTCCCATTTTCGTACCTATTTCATGTGTTTTCAGGAAGAAAATGTAGTTTTTCGTGATTTTTTTCTGCATGTAAATTGAAAATAAGAATCTATCTATGAAAACTGGACAAAACATGTGCAAAAAATTCAGAAATGACTGGGTTAACGTGCCCGAAACGCACAAAAAAGTGAAAACAGTAGTTTTTTGCGATTACCGTAGGTTTTGTTGTTGTAACTGAGTTTTCCCGAACAGAAAAGGTTCAGGGTTTTAATGTAAATTATTCCAATAAGCTAATAGAGAAAATTTTCAAAAATAATTTGGTTGAAGGAGTTTCTGGGCACTATTTCTGAGCAATTTTGACCGAGAACAGGAATTTATGAGCAATTGAAATGTAAAACTTGTTCGAAAACTGAATAGACAGAACAAATGGAAGATTGATGATGAAAGTTGGTGAGAAATTGCAAGTTTTGAGTTTCTCATGTTATAATCATCATATTTTTCAAGTTTTTACTCCAAAATCATTTTTTTACTTTTGCAACTCGTTGCTTTGATAAAAATTTGAAGAATTTATATTTGTCAGAATTCCAAACTCTGGTTTTTTAAAAAGCCCGGGTGTATAAGATGCGGAAGAACTGGAAGACTGATACAGTAGACGATTAACTAGACGATCAGGTTTTAGAGAACGGGTAAAATCACTGTGGGACAGTCAGTCCATCCTCTGGTGGGAAGAGCAGGGGTGTCATCGACAAAAAAGGCAAAATTTAAAAACAAGAGAGCCGGTTGTTCCGATGGCAGGACTGCCTGGCAGAGGAAGTCTTCCCGTTTTTCCGCCTTTTAGTCATCCGGGGTGTCCCCAACCAAAATTTTCGGAAATATGCGACCGTTGAGAAGGCAGGAGACACTTTTCCCATTTTTATATATGTTGTGAAGTCAAGTCGATTCATTAGAGAAGGTGAGAGAGAGGGAGAAGAAAAGAAAGGAATCATTGGAGACAGTTCACTTCTCCTCGAGACGTGCACTTGTCCTCCAGACGTGAACCGGGCGGTTCACGTCGCTGGTCAGTGGCTTCATCCACTCGGGGCGTCCACGCGCCCCAACAATATACCCTCTCTTTCCGTGTGTGTTTGTTTTGCATGTGACAGTACATAGCTCTAAACATCAGTTATAGAGACTGATTATCTTAGAATTGAAAAACGGGGGATAAGAAATTTTGAGATTTTTCGCGGGTGAATGAGTCTCAATACCACATATACCTCTTCTTCTCATTGTCTACTGGTTTTCTTCCTCCATTCTCATATTTTTTCAGCTTGGAGATGCCACGTGAAGATCAAAAAGTTTACGTGGGTAACCTACCTTCGAACGTAGGCAGAATGGAAGTTCTGGAGATCTTTCGCAAGTACGGTCCTATCAAGTACATTGATCTGAAATTTCCCCGAGGATCCGCTTACGCATTCGTTGTCTTCAAATACCAGAAGTGATAAGCCTTAAAACAGCTCCCAAATGTTATCGATTTGTTTGCAGAGACGCCGAAAGTGCTGTTCGTGGCCGCGACAACTACAGTTTCGACGGACGTCACATCCGTGTCGAGACCATCCATGGAGCCGGACCTCGCGGACCCGGCGGACATCCGCTGTACGAGAGAGGAAGAGACAATTACGGTGGAGCGCCGAGACGCTCTGGGTTTCGTGTGTTCGTCGATGGACTCCCATCGACTGCTTGGTGGCCAGACCTGAAGGAGCATATGCGCAAGGCCGGAGCTATCTCTTACGCGAACGTGACTCGTGGCGGAACCGGTTTTGTCGACTTCTTCCGCCGCGAAGACGCGAAGTATGCTATTCGCAAGCTGGACGACACTAAGCTCAGATCTCGCCAGGTTTTAGAAGATGTTTTGAAGTTCTTATACAAACTAGCATTTCAGGGAGATTCGGCTTACATTCGCGTCCGCGAAAATCCGTCGTCGAGATTTGGTGCTGGAAGAAGCCATGACCGCAGTCGCTCTCGTTCTGGTCGTCGTCCGTCGAAGAAGCACTCGTCGCGTCGTTCGCCGTCTCGTTCTCGCAGCCGTTCTCGTTCGACTTCTCGCTCTTCGTCGAGTTCGCCGTCGCGTTCGTCTTCTCGCTCGTCGTCGCAATCGCCGTCGCGTTCGCCTCGCCGCTCCCCATCTCGTTCGCCACGTCGTCGTCGTTAACTTTCAAACCTTACATAACCTGTTATACTCAAACTTTCTCCAATAACCCGTCACCTCCGTTGAAGACATTGTTTGAACTTTCACATGTTTTGTTTGTATGGTTTGTGAAATCGTTATCTTATTATACTTGTTTTCTCTGTTTCGCACGGAAACTGGAATAATTTCCCAGTCTGTGGCCCGATTAATTTGGAATGTTGCTTAGACTTATGGGTCTTGCGTTCACCGTCGCGTTCACCATGGCGTTCGCCGTCGCGTTCGTCGTCACGTTCGCCTTCACGTTCGCGTTCGCCGTCGTGTTCGCTGTAGCCTTCGCGTTCACCGTCGCGTAGGGTTGGCAAATGGGGCGGCGGGGCGGCCCCGCCGCCCCCGCGATCGGGGCGGGGGCCGCCCCGCCGCCCCGGAAAGGGGGCGCCCCGAGCGGGGCGCCCCCTCGCCCCGCTGCTCTGTTGGGTGGAATCGTCGAACAATAAATTATTTGGCTAAAAAAGGTTCTTTTGGGTCCTTAAAAGTTTGATTAGATTGAATGAAAAAGATTTGGAAGCTAGGTGAAGCCAGGGGGTTGAGGCCGGACTCGAACTCGTGACCTCTCGGTTACCAGCGGCCACCACTACCGACTGAGCTACCGACCCCCAGTACAGACAATCCCACCGAACGGGGTGGGCCCTCTCGAGGCGGGGCGCCCCCTTGCCAACCCTACCGTCGCGTTTGCCGTCGCTTCATTGATTGACATGAACTTCTTGTTCCGCCCTTGTCGTCGAACTATCAATCTTCTCATTCTGGGCAAGTTTTCAGAAAAAAAACTTTGAGAACTAAAACTTTTTTTTTCATAGAGAATTGTGAAAAAAAACTTCAAAAAGAAATAAAACAATGAGTCATATGGAAAGCCTCTTCAGCCCTCCTACGCGGCAATTCAAAATTTGCATAATGTGGTTTTGACGCCTCGAGAAAGTATAAAAAGAGCAGGAGAAACTGGAAAATGTACAGACGGATTGTCATGTCTTCCGCTTCTCTTCTACTCTTGGTCAGCCTTCTTGGCGTCGTCGGATGTCGCGTCGCTCTGCCACAGGGTCGACGTGGTCTGCAAGAGGAATCCCGTTCGTCCGACTATTCTTCGATCGAGGTCGACGTCTTCTTGGCTGAATTGCAGCGTTCTATTGCTGCTTCTGATGAACAAGCGGTCAGCGGACTGATTGTGCAAGATTTCACTTATTTCGGATGCAAGGAGGAACACACAAGAGGTGGAAAAACACTCTATTGGAATTTATAGACCATTTTTTACAGCCCAAACCATCCGCCTTCTGCTCTCCCTTTCTGAATCTGATGTGCTCTCTTTCAAACCCCTGTCATCTCATTTCATCGACGGAGGCAATGGACTCGACTTTGCCATGACCTCTACTACAAACGGACGCACGACAACCAGTTTGTTCCGTCTGAAAAAACAAGGAGAAACATTCAAATTAGACGTCGGAAGAAGTCTGAACTGTGCCAGAAACTTCATCCCGGTCGGATCTGAACACCGTAAACTCGCTGTACCAAAGCCTGTCAAAAACGTCGTCGACGGTCTGATCGCTTCGTTGACCACTGCCATCAACAATCAGAATCTCGCCGGTATTGGAGCTGTCTTCTCGAACGATTTCCGTCTTCACATGTGCGACTCTTTCTTCAAGAAAGGTACAGTAAACATTTGAACGTAAGAATTCAATATGAATTTTCAGAGACAATCGTCAAGTTCCTCGGTCGAATTCCGAAGGGAACCAACTTCTCCTTCAAGGTCATCAAATCCGTTGTCCCGCACACCGACAACGACTCCATTCGCGTCGTGCTGACTTCTCCCGGTCTGACTCTGGATGCAGACTATCGTGTGAAACGGGAGGAGGGTGTGTTCAAGATTGCTGAGGGAAAAGTCCATGATTGTGCATGAATTACTTTTTATTAATAAAAAATTGAGCATTCAACTTTTTTTATTTGAATTCCAATTGTTTTTGGTCGTCTTTGTTCGAGCCTCACAGCTGCTTGAAAATACTCAACGACACACAGAGCAGATGCACTGTTACTCCCGATCATTTTCATTTGTAGCGCAAGCCGTTTTTAGTCTGCATTCATAGTCCAATGTATCATTCTTTCGTTTTTCTGAACGTTAGATCGAAAGCGTGACGTGTGTATCGAAAACAGTTGGCGCAGTCAGCAGAACTATCGGAAACTTCAAAAAATGGTTCATGTTGCTACATGGCAGGCATCATGTCCTATAGAATTGGAACTGTTGTAAACTCAGTCAGTCTTTATTGGAGAATGTATACGAGACAGAAAAGGATAGAATACAGAGAATGCTTGGGACAGTTCACTTGTCCTTTCGACGTGACCCGGGCGGTTCACGTCGCTAGCCTGCGGCTAAGTCTTCCACTTGGGGCGTCCACGCGCCCCAACACCTCCCCCCCTCAACAGAAGCTGCTCGGATGGGGTAGATCGTCCGCGGGCGGCATGAAGGCGGCCCCCTTCCCGTGTCGCGGCTTGATCGGTTGGTGTGTTCGATCCACGGGCCCGACCGGCGGAGAGTGGCGGCTCTTCCGATAGACCAAAGCGGTCGGGTGGGCGACGACTCCGTTGGCTCCTGCGGAGAGAATGGCGTAGGGGGGTGTCGGGTTGCGCTTCGGCGTGCGATGTGGGCGGATGGCGGGCGTTCTTCTTCGGATGAGGTGATGAGCGTTGGATTCCGGTAGTTGGAGATGTCTGGTCCTTTCCGACGGTCTTTTGACTGAGTAGTTCACTTTGTTGACTTTCTTTCCCGAACGTTCCTCGTCCTCTGCGGGCGGCTCCTCCCCCGTCCGTCGTTGGCTGTCCAGTGCTCGTTTCCGCTGGGTCCTGGCGACCCTGCAGCTCATCACTATTAGGCCCCCCGCACCCGTAACTGCGTCCCCGAAGAAAAGTGGGAAAAGGGAACTTTCAAACTCCTCTTCTGGACTCACCGGACCGTATCGTACTCTCAGATGATTCGCGTGCGTCCTCTGTAGGCGCATCCCGGTCTGCACAATGTAGAGTACCTTCCCCATCCGGTTTCGCACAACACCAAAGTCCCACGTCCACTTGTTTCCGTTCGCTACTCGGACATACACTTTCTGCCCGACCGCGAACTCCCGAGCCTTCGCTCCATTGTGCTTGTCGTACTGCTGTTTCATTCCCTTTTTGTACGACGTCCATTTGGGATCTTCTGACGCTGTCTTCGGTTTGAGCAGCGCCATTTTCGTCCGGATCCGCCGTCCGAAGTGACACTCGGCTGGGGTGCGACCATTCAGTCCTCGGTGCGGCGTGTTCCGGTAGTGCGTCAGGAACGAGGCGAGCACTTGTTTTGTCACCGCCCCCTTCCCGCGGATCTTTGCCAGTCCTCTCTTCAGCGTGTCGATGAACCGCTCGGCGGCTCCGTTTGCTCGTTGCTGGTGGACTGGTGACGTTACATGCTCGATTCCGTATCGATGGCACATTTCGCGGAACAGCTGACTCTTCAGCTGTGTTCCATTGTCAGACACTAGCGTCTCCGGGTAACCATGCACGCTGAAAATTTCGTCTAGCAGGTCTACCGTGTGGACCGCCGTAATGCTGCGTGTCAACTTGACCTCCACGTATTTCGACTTCGCATCTACGACGACGAGCAAGTACACGCCGTCCGGAGGTCCCGCAAAATCCACGTGAATTTGCTTCCAGACGCCGGATGGCTCCGGCCATGGCTCCAGTGGCACGACGCGAGGCATCTTCGCGTTCCTTTGGCAGTTGTCACAGAGCCGAACCATTTTCTCGATGTCCTCGTCGATCCTTCGCCAGAAAACGAAAGTGCGAGCCATCTGCTTGGTCTTGACGACTCCACTGTGACCTTCGTGCAGTTGCTGGAGCACCTTGCTCTGTAGCTTCTGAGGCACGACAACGCGATCATCCAGCAGTAGACAACCCTTCAGCGTCTTCAGCCGATCTTTCATCCGTGCCCAGTACTTCATGTCGTCCGAAGTGGTCTTCGCCCAGCTGTCCGTTTCCAATGTTCTCATGATAGCGCTCACCTCGTCGTCCTCCGCGGATTCCCGGGCGATGTCTTCTTCCGAAACTGGTCCTTCCAGTCGATATGGCTTCCAGTCCCAGTCTTCGTTGTCATCAATTGAGGCTATCACCATGTCTCCCTCGTCGTGCGGATAGTCCGCGATCACTCTCGAGAGCCAGTCCGCATGTCCGAATTTCGCAGTCGGCACATATTCGATCTGGAAGTCATATTGGATGAGGTGCATCGCCTAACGTACGAGACGGTTCTGCGAGTGGACGGGAAGATCCTTCTTGTCGCCGAAAATTGCGAACAAGGGACGATGGTCCGTTTGAAGGGTGAACCTTCTTCCGAAAACAAACTTGTGGACCTTCGCTAGCGTGTACACCAGCGCGAGACCTTCTTTCTCAATTTGTCCGTACTTCTGCTCTGTGTCTGTGAGCGCTCGCGAGAAATGCGCGATTGGTACGAGGTCTCCGGCTTCTGTTCTCTGTAGCAGTACGCCACCAATTCCGTACGAACTCGCGTCGGCAGCGACGATGATCTCTCGGTCCGGGTCGAAGTGGCTGAGCTGCGTGCTCTCCACCACGGCAGCTTTGAGCCGTTCGAATGCCTCCTGCTGCTCGTGTTCCCAGACCCACGATGCTTCTTTTTTTAGCAGTTTGTCAAGCGGTCCACGCATTTCCGAGAGGCGTGGCAAAAACCGCGCGTAAAACGTGATTCCACCGAGGAAAGCCAGCAATGTCTTCTGGTTCGTCGGCGGTTTCATCGCTTTGATGGCCGCGGTCTTCTGGGGGTCCGCTTTCCTCCCGTCCTTGCTCACAATGAAGCCCAAGAATGTGATCTGATTTTGTGCGAACTTGCATTTTTCTGGGCTGACTCGGAACCCGTATTCAGCCAGTCGTTCGAACAGTGTTCGCAACGTCTTCCGGTGCTCCTCGAGCGTGTCTGACGCGAGGATCACGTCGTCCAGGTACGCACAAACCCCGTGGAGCCCGGCTGTCAACGTATCCATGACTTTCTGGAATATTGCCGGGGCCGTCTTTATCCCAAACGGCAGTCGCGTATACTGGAATAATCCGCAATGTGTGTTGATCGTGGACAACTTCTTCGCCTCGTTGTCCAGCTTTATCTGCAGATAATAGGGTTGGCAAGGGGGCGCCCCGCCTCGAGAGGGCTCACCCCGTTCGGTGGGATTGTCTGTACTGGGGGTCGGTAGCTCAGTCGGTAGTGGTGGCCGCTGGTAACCGAGAGGTCACGAGTTCGAGTCCGGCCTCAACCCCCTGGCTTCACCTAGCTTCCAAATCTTTTTCATTCAATCTAATCGAACTTTTAAGGACCCAAAAGAACCTTTTTTAGCCAAATAATTCATTGTTCGACGATTCCACCCAACGGAGCAGCGGGGCGAGGGGGCGCCCCGCTCGGGGCGCCCCCTTTCCGGGGCGGCGGGGCAGCCCCGCCCCGGTCGCGGGGGCGGCGGGGCCGCCCCGCCGCCCCATTTGCCAACCCTAGCAGATAAGCATCTCGCAGATCGATTTGCGAGAAGAATTTCCCTCGCAATCGGCCAAAACGTCGTCCATCGCCGGCAGTGGGTGCGACTCGTTGATCAGAGCTTCATGGACGTGCCTCTGGCGCCGTCCGGAGCCTTGCTTCGTCTTTCGTGCACGTTCCGAGTCCATCCGCGAACACCGTCGGGAACTCTCTGATTAGAAGTTCCTTGATTTGATCTGCTTCTCGCGGCTCTCCGAACGCGTTCACCATCAGAGCAAGACCCTCGCGCATCTGCGGGGACTTGTGAATCCACGCCAGTCCGAGCAGATTCCGTCCCTGCTCCTGGACGTAGACGAACTCTTGGTACGAGCTGCCTTTCAGTCTGAACTCCACGTGTGCGCGTCCGAGTACCTTCATCGCCGATCCATTCGCGCACGTTATCCCATGACTAACCGGCTGCAACGCAGGCTTCCCGATCCTTGTTCACGACTTCTTGTCGATCAACGTGATCTGAGCCCCGGTGTCGAGCTCAAACGGAATCACTACTCCTTCAATCTCCACATCGAGCGTCTCCTTCGCGCTTGCGACGCCATTGACCTGCAACGAGTCTACCTCCTCCAGCGCCCGTGGACTCTTTGTCTTGTCTTTGCGCTTCTTCTGCGGACATTTTGTCGAGATGTGACCGGGCTCGCCACACGTGTAGCACGTGAGCTTCTTCTTCGTCAGCTTCGCCGTTGCTCCCTGCGCCTTCTCCGGCCTCGAGTCGGACGTTGCTGCTCCTGGCGCGTTCTTCTTCTGACCTGCATCTTTTTTGACTGCACTAACCTGCGCCCTACCCGTTTCCGTCGTTGCCACACATTTGGCCTGCTGCTTCAACTGTGTGAAACGGAGGTACTCGTCGTACATGTCCGTCAACGAGACCTTTTCCTTTCGTCTTTCCATCTGTTCGCAGTGTGTCATCAGATACTGCTTCACAGCTTGGTCACCGGGACCGTCGAGTCCTCTCAGGGAGGCGAACACTCCCCAGTCGTCCTGCGTCATGCTCTCCATCTCCGCGTCGCGACACATCTCACCAATCTGATTGGTGTAGTCCAAAATGTCCGCGAACCCGCCGGACGACTTCGACACTTGCAGAACTCTCTGTCTCCGTACCATCAACGACCTTTTGCTCCCGAACAGTTTCAACAGTAAGGTCTTTGTCTGTTCGTAGCTGACAGCGTTGATATCCGGGACTTCCCGTCCGCATACCGTTGATACGTCACGGTGTCTAGACAACCGAGAAGCAAGCGTGTACGCTCGCGGTCGCTCAGATCTTTTCCGTCTTCGGTGAAGATCAGCTCGTGACGCGCGAACCATCTTCGCAGAGCGTCGTTGTCGTCTACCGCGAACTTGAATGTCGGCACTCTCTTCGCGAGTTCGCCCATCAATCGTACGTTAGATCGACCTCCGTCGCCTGCTTCTCTTCCAGCCAACGCTCGTCCTTCCATGACTCTCTCCTGGAGCTCCTCGTTTCGCTCCATCAGCTGCGCGACGAGCTCCGTCTGGTCCGCCATACGCTTCTCCATCGCTTCCAAAGTTCTCACCAGGCGTTCCTGAGCAGAGCTCATTACTGTTCTTGCTTACCTTCTTGTGAGTTCGAGATCTGATCGCCAGTCTCTGACTTGTTGTAAACTCAGTCAGTCTTTATTGGAGAATGTATACGAGACAGAAAAGGATAGAATACAGAGAATGCATAAGGACAGTTCACTTGTCTTTTCGACGTGACCCGGGCGGTTCACGTCGCTAGCCTGCGGCTAAGTCTTCCACTTGGGACGTCCACGCGCCCCAACAGGAACTAGTCTTAGTCTCGTTTGATTCTTGTACAAAACATTCTTTGAATGTTGTTTTTTATATAAAGTAACTTTATCAAAGATACTTGCAATACATACTATTTCAAGGTTCACAAAAGCAGATCAAACGTTGAGAGAAAATGGTTGCTCTGTTTGACTGTTTTTTTAGTCAATGCAATCAAAAGGATGCTACTTCAAACAACTCCGACGTGTTTATATGATTGCAGACAGCTTCGGATCTTCTGTGTAGTCGTACAGTCAGCCTGAACATTGCGCCGGCACATTGAACATGGAATTGCTCTGTTTGACTGTTTTTTTAATCAATGAAATCAAAAGGATGCTACTTCGAACAACTCTGACGTGTTTATATGATTGCAGACAGCTTCGGATCTTCCGTGTAGTCGTACAGTCAGCCTGAACATTGCGCCGGCACTTTCCACATGGAATTGCTTTTTTTGACTGTTTTTTCAGATAATGCAATCAAAAGGATGCTACTTCGAACAACTCTGACGTGTTTATATGATTGCAGACAGCTTCGGATCTTCCGTGTAGTCGTACAGTCAGCCTGAACATTGCGCCGGCACTTTCAACATGGAATTGCTTTTTTTGACTGTTTTTTCAGATAATGCAATCAAAAGGATGCTACTTCGAACAACTCTGACGTGTTTATATGATTGCAGACAGCTTCGGATCTTCCGTGTAGTCGTACAGTCAGCCTGAACATTGCGCCGGCACTTTCAACATGGAATTGCTCTGTTTGACTGTTTTTTCAGATGATGCAATCGAAAAAACGCTACTGCAAGCAACTCTGACGTTGTAATATGATTGCAGACAGCTTCGGATCTTCCGTGTAGTCGTACAGTCAGCCTGAACATTGCGCCGGCACTTTCAACATGGAATTGCTTTTTTTGACTGTTTTTTTCAGATAATGCAATCAAAAGGATGCTACTTCGAACAACTCTGACGTGTTTATATGATTGCAGACAGCTTCGGATATTCTGTGTAGTCGTACAGTCAGCCTGAACATTGCGCCGGCACTTTCAACATGGAATTGCTTTTTTTGACTGTTTTTTTCAGATAATGCAATCAAAAGGATGCTACTTCGAACAACTCTGACGTGTTTATATGATTGCAGACAGCTTCGGATCTTCCGTGTAGTCGTACAGTCAGCCTGAACATTGCGCCGGCACTTTCAACATGGAATTGCTCTGTTTGACTGTTTTTTCAGATAATGCAATCAAAAGGATGCTACTTCGAACAACTCTGACGTGTTTATATGATTGCAGACAGCTTCGGATATTCTGTGTAGTCGTACAGTCAGCCTGAACATTGCGCCGGCACTTTCAACATGGAATTGCTTTTTTTGACTGTTTTTTCAGATAATGCAATCAAAAGGATGCTACTTCGAACAACTCTGACGTGTTTATATGATTGCAGACAGCTTCGGATCTTCCGTATAGTCGTACAGTCAGCCTGAACATTGCGCCGGCACTTTCAACATGGAATTGCTCTGTTTGACTGTTTTTCAGATGATGCAATCGAAAAAACGCTACTGCAAGCAACTCTGACGTTGTAATATGATTGCAGACAGCTTCGGATCTTCCGTGTAGTCGTACAGTCAGCCTGAACATTGCGCCGGCACTTTCAACATGGAATTGCTTTTTTTGACTGTTTTTTCAGATAATGCAATCAAAAGGATGCTACTTCGAACAACTCTGACGTGTTTATATGATTGCAGACAGCTTCGGATCTTCCGTGTAGTCGTACAGTCAGCCTGAACATTGCGCCGGCACTTTCAACATGGAATTGCTCTGTTTGACTGTTTTTTCAGATGATGCAATCGAGAAAACGCTACTGCAAGCAACTCTGACGTTGTAATATGATCGCAGACAGTTTCGGATCTTCTGTGAAGTCGTACAGTCAGCCTGAACATTGCGCCTGCAGTTTCAATATTCAAATGCGCAGTTTTTTTGTTATTTCAGTTGATGCAATCGAAAAAACGCTACTGCAAGCAACTCTGACGTGTTTATATAATTGCAGACAGCTTCGGATCTTCTGCGAAGTCGTACAGTCAGCCTGAACCTTGCGCCAACAGTCTTCTCCCGACCCATCCTACTTTGCTACGACACTTGTCTTTCATTTTTTGTATTGTATGGGATTCTTTGAAATCGGTGTTCTGGATGAACTATGCTCTCTTCCGAATCATGGGAAAACAATGGTATCATCTGCAATTTGTTGTAGTGAAGAGTGTTTGGCGCAGGGTTTTCTTAAGGTATTCTGAATTCTATGACGATTCGAATTTTTCTCAATTTTTTGACGACTCTTCCTAGGTTAACAGTCTTTTTTCCTGTCAGAATGACGTCAAAATTATCTCGAGAACGATTAATTTCAGGTCTGGATTATCGAAGGTTGAATGTCAACGTCTTCTGAAGACCATCTGAATTTTCGACGATTCTGTAATGATTTCTGATCTGAAAATGCTTATCACCACTGCATTCGTCTCAAAATTCTGATCAGATGCATATAAATAACACCCCAGTTATCTTTCAAATGAAGATTGTAACCATGGTTACTCGAACCATCGAAGTTTGCGGCTCCCCTCCATCTTATCATAGCCATAAAGTCCTATGAGCTTTTGAGGGCATGTGGTGTAGTGGTTAACACACTCCGAAGTCGAATTGTATTCCCCAAAGTAATGTCGCTTTATATCGGCAACGGAGAACCGCGAGTTCGAATCCCGCCATGTCCAAAAATTTTTTATGGTCCCTGTGACCAGTTAACGCCCAAAAACCGTCGAAAAAAAAAATTTCGCAAGTTCGATGACTGATGACTGTCTGTCTTTTTTTCGTGTCTTTTTATCTTGTTTTCCTCTGTATTTGCCTATTCCACGGTCCAATGAAATACATCCGAGCAATTCCGACCACATTGAGTCCCTGGAACGGTCAGATATTGGTTCGTGGAAGAAGCTGTTTGGATTATAACTAGACTAGTTTTTTTGACATGGGAAAAAAGATTAACTGCAGTTGATTGTGATTTGAAGCTCCCAAAATCAGACAAGCTTTGGAAAAAAGATCCGGGAAAATGTTTATAAATTTTCTCGAAAAGCCAATTTTTTTTTCTCAAATTAGATGCTGTTGCAATTCCTTAGCATAGTTATTATAACAGAGGGATGTTGCCGCAATCCAATGGAGGCGTCGTAAACAACTCAGAAAATCGAATGGAGAACGAAGTATAGACATTTTCTTACGGTATATGTTCACTTTAAAATGAGTAATAAGTTTTGAAAAAAAACTCACTTCAGACAACGCGAAGATGCACGTCGGGATGATTCCGTTTATACCTTAAAAAAAACCACAAATCATCTACTACCGTAAAAAAGCCCGTAACGAAACGCAAACTTCTGAAAAGCATGGAACAGGGAGCTCAGTTAGGTAAATCCTAATTAATGAAAAATAACCAAATCGATTCCAACTCCAGTAAATTCTTCAATCTTCTATTCGCTCTAGTCAGTCAACTTATCCACGAATTCATTAATCGTCTTAACAGAATACCGCATGCATGGGACAAAGCTAATTCTTTGACTTCGAATCACTTCATAAGTTTCTTCTGAATCTATCATTTATCAACTTTTTATCTTTAACTTACACGTTTCTTTCTCTCAGAGATTTGGAATAAAAAAGAAAAGTCCAAACAAAGTTGACTTAGACGGTTCTTTGTTGAATGGAGAAACGAGAAATTTGGAGTGTAAACACACTCGAAAAACAAATTGAAAAGCGCTCGGAGGTATTTTGAAAACTCGAATTATCTATGAACAATATATGAGCTCAGCAGACGCATTCACGTGAACGGCGAACAAACCTCAAAGTTGTCTAACTGAGTTTCTCGACGACTCTGCCTAGGTTAATGACTTCACCAATCTCGTTCTCGTTAAAATGACGTTAAAATTATGTTGAGAAACATTTGTTTCAGGTCTGGATTATCGAAGGTTCAACCTCAACGTCTTCTGAAGACCTTCTGAAATTTCGATGGTCCTGTAATGACTTCTGATCTGAAAGTGCTTACCACCATTGAATTCGTCTCAAAATTCCGATCAGATTCATATGAATAACATCCCAGTTATCTTTCAAATTAAGATTATAACCATGGTTACTCGGACCATCGAAGTTTGCGGCCCCCCTCCATCTTATCATAGCCATAAAGTCCTAAAAGTTTGTTTTTCTTGCTGAGAATTTTTCGAAACAAAAACAGAAGCGCGGGGTATTTCAGGTTCATAAACTAAACACTAATATGAGTGCGCGTTAGTGCTAACTTTTTTGTCACCGCGTCGGCGTGTGACGGCTTCACATGTTGAACCTATTACTTTTGTTCTCGTTTTTGCTTCTAACAGGAGTAGAAGATAGCCAGTGGAATCGCGTGAAACTCTCAGAATCAGCCATACTGTAAAAAACTACACACTTTTGACTAGGTCGTAATTTCTGTCTTTGACGCTGGTGTTGTTCCCTGGATTTTTGGTAGAAGTGAATGTTAAGTGTCATAATGCGAACATTTTCGGATATGGATAACAGGAGGAGTCTTGGGAATAATTGAGTTGGAGATGCTTTCGCTTGGTTTTTCCCGTATGCCAGATGAAATTTGCAAAAACTTGGATTAGAGAGAGTAGATCCTTAAAAAGAGGTTTTTTCAAACAGTATTTTTTTCATTTTCTTGCTTTTTCTGAAGCGCTCAAAAGGAACTTCGACTCGAACGGGGAGGAAACATGTTTCTATTGACGTTGTTTTTGAACATTTTGCTAGACATTTCTAAACCTTTCATCACAATTTCATAATTTCTCACAATGTTCTTCTCTCTTGTTTTGATCACGCAGTTCGCGCAAGCACGTGAAACGCGTCATCAACCATTCGTTAATGCGCATATCTCGACGCCCCCAGATGGAGATCAAGTGAGCGCGCGTGTCTTTGTGTGGTGAGTATGAGTGTGAGTGTGAGTGAGTCTCTCCCGCGTGCCACATCTTCACACGTGCAGGTTCTTCTCTCTCTCCAAAACTTTTCTTTCTTGAGTTCATACCACTCGTTTCTAACTTTTCATTGGTTTTTTCTTCACTTGTCTCTTTTTTTTCAGTGAAAATGCCGCGTGAGGTTCAAATATGTTATGTGGGAAACTTACGTTCTGATGTTTGCGAAAAGGATATCCGAGACCTTTTCTACAAATACGGACCCATCAAGAACATTAATCTGAAATCGTCTCGTGAACCATCGTACGCTTTCGTCGAGTTTGAGAACTCCCGGTGATCTTTTTTTTGTGTTTGTCTAACATTATTGATTCGTTCTCAGAGACACCAAAAATGCTGTTCGTGGCCGCAACGAATACCAATTTCAAGGACGTCGTATCCGTGTCGAGAAGATTCGTGGAGTGGGACGTCGTGGACCTGGTGGACATCCGCTCAACGGCGACTACAGACGTGGACGTGGTGAAACGCCGAGACGTTCTGGATTCCGTGTGCACGTCGATGGACTTCCATCGACCTCTTCCTGGCGAGAGTTGAAGAAGCACATGCGCAAGGCCGGAGATATCTCTTACGCGAACGTGAAACGTGATGGAACCGGTTTCGTCGATTTCTTCCGCCGCGAAGACGCGAAGTATGCCGCTCGCAAGCTGGACAACACCAAGTTCAGATCTCGCAAGGTTTTGAAAGAAGTTTCGGAGTTTGTGTACAAAACTAGCATTTCAGGGAGATACGGCTTACATTCGCGTCCGCGAGGGTTCGTCGTCGAATTCCGGTGCGGGAAGAAGCCATGACCGCAGCCGCTCTCGTTCTGGTCGTCGTCCGTCGAAGAAGCACACGTCGCGTCGTTCGCCGTCTCGTTCTCGCAGCCGTTCCCGCAGCCGTTCTCGCTCGTCTTCTCGCTCGTCGTCGCAATCGTCGTCGCGTTCATCGTCGCGTTCGTCGTCGCGTTCATCGTCGCGTGCGTCGTCGCATTCATCGTCGCGTGCGCCATCACGTTCGCAGTCGCGTTCGCCGTCGCGTTCGCAGTCGCGTTCGCCGTAATTTGCCTTTTTTCAATTTGTAATCATATTATGTTATACAAAAATTGTCATCCAACCTTCCGGTAATCACTTAAAAGAATTGTATACGCTTAACCAATTCATATAAGCATTTCGAGATAAATGAAAGTTTTACTGAATACCCAAATTCGGAGAGTTCCCCAGTATAAAATACGAGTCCTATTCGAGATTTTCCAGGGAGCCTCCAAACAAACGAATGATTGTAAATTCAGAGCTGCCGCCACCACGTGAAAAAGGCCAGTCAGTGTATTCAAGCGAAACCATCATTTCTCATTTATCGAGCACCGTCCTCTTCGTTTAGAACTCAAAAAACTTAACTACCGTTCCGAGTCACGTCGTTACAGATCTTCCAATCTCGTTTTAAAACCCTACCGCGACCTTTCCAAAACCCTACCGCGACCTTTCCAAAACCCTACCGCGACTTTTCCAAAACCCTACCGCGACCTTTCCAAAACCCTACCGCTACTTTTCCAAAACCCTACCGCGACCTTTCCAAAACCCTACCGCGATCTTTCCAAAACCCTACCGCGACCTTTCCAAAACCCTACCGCGACTTTTCCAAAACCCTACCGCGACCTTTCCAAAACCCTACCGCGATCTTTCCAAAACCCTACCGCGACCTTTCCAAAACCCTACCGCGACCTTTCCAAAACTCTACCGCGACTTTTCCAAAACCCTACCGCGACTTTTTCAAAACCCTACCGCGACTTTTCCAAAACCCTACCGCGACTTTTCCAAAACCCTACCGCGACCTTTCCAAAACCCTACCGCTACTTTTCCAAAACCCTACCGCGACCTTTCCAAAACCCTACCGCGACCTTTCCAAAACCCTACCGCGACCTTTCCAAAACCCTACCGCGACTTTTCCAAAACCCTACCGCGACCTTTCCAAAACCCTACCGCGATCTTTCCAAAACCCTACCGCGACCTTTCCAAAACCCTACCGCGACCTTTCCAAAACCCTACCGCTACTTTTCCAAAACCCTACCGCGACCTTTCCAAAACTCTACCGCGACTTTTCCAAAACCCTACCGCGACTTTTTCAAAACCCTACCGCGACTTTTCCAAAACCCTACCGCGACTTTTCCAAAACCCTACCGCGACCTTTCCAAAACCCTACCGCTACTTTTCCAAAACCCTACCGCGACCTTTCCAAAACCCTACCGCGACCTTTCCAAAACCCTACCGCGACTTTTTCAAAACCCTACCGCGACCTTTCCAAAACCCTACCGCGACTTTTTCAAAACCCTACCGCGACTTTTCCAAAACCCTACCGCGACTTTTCCAAAACCCTACCGCGACCTTTCCAAAACCCTACCGCTACTTTTCCAAAACCCTACCGCGACTTTTCCAAAACCCTACCGCGACTTTTCCAAAACCCTACCGCGACTTTTTCAAAACCCTACCGCGACTTTTCCAAAACCCTACCGCGACTTTTCCAAAACCCTACCGCGACCTTTCCAAAACCCTACCGCTACTTTTCCAAAACCCTACCGCGACTTTTCCAAAACCCTACCGCGACCTTTCCAAAACCCTACCGCTACTTTTCCAAAACCCTACCGCGACTTTTCCAAAACCCTACCGCGACTTTTCCAAAACCCTACCGCGACTTTTTCAAAACCCTACCGCGACTTTTCCAAAACCCTACCGCGACTTTTCCAAAACCCTACCGCGACCTTTCCAAAACCCTACCGCGACCTTTCCAAAACCCTTTCGCGACTTTTCCAAAACCCTACCGCGACTTTTCCAAAACCCTACCGCGACCTTTCCAAAACCCTGCCGCGACCTTTCCAAAACCCTACCGCGACCTTTCCAAAACCCTGCCGCGACCTTTCCAAAACTCTACCGCGACTTTTCCAAAAACCTACCGCGACTTTTCCAAAACCCTACCGCGACTTTTCCAAAAACCTACCGCGACTTTTCCAGAACCCTACCGCGACCTTTCCAAAACCCTGCCGCGACCTTTCCAAAACCCTACCGCGACCTTTCCAAAACCCTGCCGCGACCTTTCCAAAACCCTACCGCGACTTTTCCAAAACCCTACCGCGACCTTTCCAAAACCCTACCGCTACTTTTCCAAAACCCTACCGCGACTTTTCCAAAACCCTACCGCGACTTTTCCAAAACCCTACCGCGACTTTTCCAAAACCCTACCGCGACCTTTCCAAAACCCTACCGCGACCTTTCCAAAACCCTTTCGCGACTTTTCCAAAACCCTACCGCGACTTTTCCAAAACCCTTTCGCGACTTTTCCAAAACCCTACCGCGACCTTTCCAAAACCCTACCGCTACTTTTCCAAAACCCTACCGCGACTTTTCCAAAACCCTACCGCGACTTTTCCAAAACTCTACCGCGACTTTTCCAAAACCCTACCGCGACTTTTCCAAAACCCTACCGCGACTTTTCCAAAACCCTACCGCGACCTTTCCAAAACCCTACCGCGACCTTTCCAAAACCCTTTCGCGACTTTTCCAAAACCCTACCGCGACTTTTCCAAAACCCTACCGCGACCTTTCCAAAACCCTGCCGCGACCTTTCCAAAACCCTACCGCGACCTTTCCAAAACCCTGCCGCGACCTTTCCAAAACTCTACCGCGACTTTTCCAAAAACCTACCGCGACTTTTCCAAAACCCTACCGCGACTTTTCCAAAAACCTACCGCGACCTTTCCAAAACCCTACCGCGACCTTTCCAAAACCCTGCCGCGACCTTTCCAAAACTCTACCGCGACTTTTCCAAAAACCTACCGCGACTTTTCCAAAACCCTACCGCGACTTTTCCAAAAACCTACCGCGACTTTTCCAAAACCCTACCGCGACCTTTCCAAAACCCTGCCGCGACCTTTCCAAAACCCTACCGCGACCTTTCCAAAACCCTGCCGCGACCTTTCCAAAACCCTGCCGCGACCTTTCCAAAACCCTACCGCGACTTTTCCAAAACCCTACCGCGACCTTTCCAAAACCCTGCCGCGACCTTTCCAAAACCGTACCGCTACATGTATCTTTCCACATTACTTGTTCCACGACGCCTATTCGCATATCCTTCATTGCAGATGGCGATAACCACTACCATCGCTAACATTGTCAACATGAGATTGACGAACATGCAACGACGCGCGAAGGAGAATAATTGCGACGAACGAGTTGCTTCGACTGTTCCTCATCACTTAAGAAAGAAAGCAGTGCGCTCCAGCTGATTTCCACTTGGACCCAGGAAATCGACGTTGTCTTGTCTAAACGGGAACCAATGCAGTTACCAACGCCCCAGAGAGCGTTTCCATCATCATCGCTGGGCGAGAGACACCGAAAACACATCCAAACGGAAGCGGGAGCGATCATGTCACAACTCGCGTAAGCCAAAAATGGTCTCACTCTCGAAACTACCCCCCGGATCAACTGGAAGAGGCAGCAAGCTGCTCATCGACCGATCCACACAATGCCGCGGAGTACAATAACTCTAAAGGTGTCCCTCGCCGGGACAGTTTTGTCCTGGAAGGCAAAGTTTCGGCTGTCCTCGCAACAAAAGATGCACACTTTGGTTGTTTGAGCAGCCCAAAGACCAGACCACCGAAGAAAAAACCACCACTAGGAGCAGCAAAACAACTGTTCCGGCAAAGTGAATCTTCTGCTCCGGAGGCTACTTCTCAGACTCCCGCCCAAAGATCCCAACTATGCCGGAACGGGACGCATATTTAAAGCAGAAAAGATTATAAAGAGAAAAAATTATTATAATAAAAAGGATCAATTTTAAATGAAGATTTCTTGAAGTAAAGCGGGTAAGGAAGGCAGACCGGAACTGAGGGTAAATGTCAACTGATAAAGTGGTGAAGAAACATTTGCGAAACATCCAAACATAAAAAAGCTTAACAAACCTATAAAAAACTAAAAACCCATTGTTTCGAAAACATTAACAAAATTAAGTGATAATAATGAGGTGGTGAAGTGAGGGGGGGGGGGGTGAGATATCGAAACGGTTCCGTATTATAACCGGTAGCACTTAAATTGAAATCAGAAATTAAGGGTTTTTCCACTCACAACTCGAGATTCTTGATCATGTCTGTGGCGAGCTCATCAAGTTGAGCGAAGAGAACTTCATCGCTGTGAGTTGACAAAGTAGTCTGGTGATGACAGGGAAGAACACCAAGACCTGGAGAAGCACTGGAGACGCGCGAACTGGCATCTGTCATCGATGATTCGGTACATTGATATGGACTAGAGGCACCAGAAGCGTGGCCGGAGACGTTCCCAGTAAGGTAATGATACCCTGTCGTCAAAGGCGGCAGCACACCGCTTTGGACGGGTTTTCCGAAACCGTTTTGCATGTAGGTACTCTCCGACGGGATGAAACCAGTACGTGGAGGGTGAACCGCACGAGGTACCTTAAATAAGCATAGCTACTCAGCTCACTCAATCAGAACAACCACCGCCCGAGAATTTTCTCAGAAAAACCTCAAAAATACTTTGAAAAGTGAGTTATCAGTTGATCTAGGTTTCCTCGGCGAAAATTACAAAAGTCGGAAAATTATCTTTACTATACTATTTGCGTAGTTCTGTCCACCCCCACACTTCAGCTGGAATAACTTCCCAGCCTTTGACCCGATTGATTTGATTTTTTGCATAGGCCCATGGGTCTCGGAGCGCTTCACCTTTATAACATTTTTGGTCAGGTATACGGTAGGATTACGGTACCTACAGTACAAACCGTGATTTTCGACCCCCCTTCAAACTGAACCGATCGACTTCAAACTTTGACGGTAGCATGTTTTGGATGGGGGAAGGTTACTGTATGAATATCTAAAGGGTAGCATCAGGATTACGGTAGATACGGTAGTCGAAAATTCGAGACGTCACTTTTTCGAAGGGATATTACTGCCGTCGTGGGGATGGGAGGACATGGGAAAGTGGTTAATAGTGAAGAGTACTAAGGGTACTACAGCTACAGTAACCGGGAATTATCGATTGATTCGGATTACGGTAGAAACAGAGACACGAAATATTGTCTGCGTCTCTCACTTTTACGCACTCTCTCGCCTCATTATTTGGAGAAAGGAGTTTGAACGTGCTAGAAAGGGTCAGAAAGTTCCAGAAACATTTTGGCGGGAATTCAAAAAGCTGAGGGAAGGACCGTTTCGGCGGGAATTCAAAAAAGCTGAGGGGAGGACCGTTTCGGCGGGAATTCAAAAAGCTGAGGGAAGGACCGTTTTGGCGGGAATTCAAAAAGCTGAGGGGAGGACCGTTTTGGCGGGAATTCAAAAAGCTGAGGGAAGGACCGTTTCGGCGGGAATTCAAAAAGCTGAGGGAAGGACCGTTTTGGCGGGAATTCAAAAAGCTGAGGGGAGGACCGTTTCGGCGGGAATTCAAAAAGCTGAGGGGAGGACCGTTTCGGCGGGAATTCAAAAAGCTGAGGGGAGGACCGTTTCGGCGGGAATTCAAAAAGCTGAGGGGAGGACCGTTTTGGCGGGAATTCAAAAAGCTGAGGGAAGGACCGTTTTGGCGGGAATTCAAAACAGCTGAGGGGAGGACCGTTTCGGCGGGAATTCAAAAAGCTGAGGGGAGGACCGTTTCGGCGGGAATTCAAAAAGCTGAGGGGAGGACCGTTTCGGCGGGAATTCAAAAAGCTGAGGGGAGGACCGTTTTGGCGGGAATTCAAAAAGCTGAGGGGAGGACCGTTTTGGCGGGAATTCAAAAAGCTGAGGGAAGGACCGTTTTGGCGGGAATTCAAAAAGCTGAGGGAAGGACCGTTTCGGCGGGAATTCAAAAAGCTGAGGGGAGGACCGTTTTGGCGGGAATTCAAAAAGCTGAGGGGAGGACCGTTTCGGCGGGAATTCAAAAAGCTGAGGGAAGGACCGTTTCGGCGGGAATTCAAAAAGCTGAGGGAAGGACCGTTTCGGCGGGAATTCAAAAAGCTGAGGGAAGGACCGTTTCGGCGGGAATTCAAAACAGCTGAGGGGAGGACCGTTTCGGCGGGAATTCAAAAAGCTGAGGGGAGGACCGTTTCGGCGGGAATTCAAAAAGCTGAGGGGAGGACCGTTTCGGCGGGAATTCAAAAAGCTGAGGGGAGGACCGTTTTGGCGGGAATTCAAAAAGCTGAGGGAAGGACCGTTTTGGCGAGAATTCAAAAAGCTGAGGGAAGGACCGTTTCGGCGGGAATTCAAAAAGCTGAGGGGAGGACCGTTTCGGCGGGAATTCAAAAAGCTGAGGGGAGGACCGTTTTGGCGGGAATTCAAAAAGCTGAGGGAAGGACCGTTTCGGCGGGAATTCAAAAAGCTGAGGGAAGGACCGTTTTGGCGGGAATTCAAAAAGCTGAGGGGAGGACCGTTTCGGCGGGAATTCAAAACAGCTGAGGGGAGGACCGTTTCGGCGGGAATTCAAAACAGCTGAGGGGAGGACCGTTTTGGCGGGAATTCAAAAAGCTGAGGGAAGGACCGTTTCGGCGGGAATTCAAAAAGCTGAGGGGAGGACCGTTTCGGCGGGAATTCAAAAAGCTGAGGGGAGGACCGTTTCGGCGGGAATTCAAAAAGCTGAGGGAAGGACCGTTTCGGCGGGAATTCAAAAAGCTGAGGGAAGGACCGTTTCGGCGGGAATTCAAAACAGCTGAGGGAAGGACCGTTTCGGCGGGAATTCAAAAAGCTGAGGGGAGGACCGTTTCGGCGGGAATTCAAAAAGCTGAGGGAAGGACCGTTTTGGCGGGAATTCAAAAAGCTGAGGGGAGGACCGTTTCGGCGGGAATTCAAAAAGCTGAGGGGAGGACCGTTTTGGCGGGAATTCAAAAAGCTGAGGGAAGGACCGTTTCGGCGGGAATTCAAAAAGCTGAGGGGAGGACCGTTTCGGCGGGAATTCGAAAAGCTGAGGGAAGGACCGTTTCGGCGGGAATTCAAAAAGCTGAGGGAAGGACCGTTTTGGCGGGAATTCAAAAAGCTGAGGGAAGGACCGTTTCGGCGGGAATTCAAAAAGCTAAGGGAAGGACCGTTTCGGCGGGAATTCAAAAAGCTGAGGGAAGGACCGTTTCGGCGGGAATTCAAAAAGCTGAGGGGAGGACCGTTTCGGCGGGAATTCGAAAAGCTGAGGGAAGGACCGTTTCGGCGGGAATTCAAAAAGCTGAGGGAAGGACCGTTTTGGCGGGAATTCGAAAAGCTGAGGGAAGGACCGTTTCGGCGGGAATTCAAAAAGCTGAGGGAAGGACCGTTTCGGCGGGAATTCAAAAAGCTGAGGGAAGGACCGTTTCGGCGGGAATTCAAAAAACTGAGGGAAGGACCGTTTTGGCGGGAATTCAAAAAGCTGAGGGAAGGACCGTTTCGGCGGGAATTCAAAAAGCTGAGGGAAGGACCGTTTCGGCGGGAATTCAAAAAACTGAGGGAATGACCGTTTCGGCGGGAATTCAAAAAGCTGAGGGGAGTACCGTTTCGGCGGGAATTCAAAAAGCTGAGGGAAGGACCGTTTCGGCGGGAATTCAAAAAGCTGAGGGGAGGACCGTTTCGGCGGGAATTCAAAAAGCTGAGGGGAGGACCGTTTCGGCGGGAATTCAAAAAGCTGAGGGAAGGACCGTTTCGGCGGGAATTCAAAAAGCTGAGGGGAGGACCGTTTCGGCGGGAATTCAAAAAGCTGAGGGGAGGACCGTTTCGGCGGGAATTCAAAAAGCTGAGGGGAGGACCGTTTCGGCGGGAATTCAAAAAGCTGAGGGGAGGACCGTTTTGGCGGGAATTCAAAAAGCTGAGGGGAGGACCGTTTTGGCGGGAATTCAAAAAGCTGAGGGAAGGACCGTTTCGGCGGGAATTCAAAAAGCTGAGGGAAGGACCGTTTTGGCGGGAATTCAAAAAGCTGAGGGGAGGACCGTTTCGGCGGGAATTCAAAAAGCTGAGGGAAGGACCGTTTCGGCGGGAATTCAAAAAGCTGAGGGAAGGACCGTTTTGGCGGGAATTCAAAAAGCTGAGGGGAGGACCGTTTCGGCGGGAATTCAAAACAGCTGAGGGGAGGACCGTTTCGGCGGGAATTCAAAAAGCTGAGGGAAGGACCGTTTCGGCGGGAATTCAAAAAGCTGAGGGAAGGACCGTTTCGGCGGGAATTCAAAAAGCTGAGGGAAGGACCGTTTTGGCGGGAATTCAAAAAGCTGAGGGAAGGACCGTTTCGGCGGGAATTCAAAAAGCTGAGGGGAGGACCGTTTTGGCGGGAATTCAAAAAGCTGAGGGGAGGACCGTTTCGGCGGGAATTCAAAAAGCTGAGGGGAGGACCGTTTTGGCGGGAATTCAAAAAGCTGAGGGGAGGACCGTTTCGGCGGGAATTCAAAAAGCTGAGGGGAGGACCGTTTTGGCGGGAATTCAAAAAGCTGAGGGGAGGACCGTTTCGGCGGGAATTCAAAAAGCTGAGGGGAGGACCGTTTTGGCGGGAATTCAAAAAGCTGAGGGGAGGACCGTTTCGGCGGGAATTCAAAAAGCTGAGGGGAGGACCGTTTTGGCGGGAATTCAAAAAGCTGAGGGGAGGGCCGTTTCGGCGGGAATTCAAAAAGCTGAGGGAAGGACCGTTTCGGCGGGAATTCAAAAAGCTGAGGGAAGGACCGTTTTGGCGGGAATTCAAAAAGCTGAGGGAAGGACCGTTTCGGCGGGAATTCAAAAAGCTGAGGGGAGGACCGTTTCGGCGGGAATTCAAAAAGCTGAGGGAAGGACCGTTTCGGCGGGAATTCAAAAAACTGAGGGAATGACCGTTTCGGCGGGAATTCAAAAAGCTGAGGGGAGGACCGTTTTGGCGGGAATTCAAAAAGCTGAGGGGAGGACCGTTTTGGCGGGAATTCAAAAAGCTGAGGGGAGGACCGTTTCGGCGGGAATTCAAAAAGCTGAGGGAAGGACCGTTTCGGCGGGAATTCAAAAAGCTGAGGGGAGGACCGTTTTGGCGGGAATTCAAAAAGCTGAGGGGAGGACCGTTTCGGCGGGAATTCAAAAAGCTGAGGGGAGGACCGTTTTGGCGGGAATTCAAAAAGCTGAGGGGAGGACCGTTTTGGCGGGAATTCAAAAAGCTGAGGGGAGGACCGTTTCGGCGGGAATTCAAAAAGCTGAGGGGAGGACCGTTTTGGCGGGAATTCAAAAAGCTGAGGGGAGGACCGTTTCGGCGGGAATTCAAAAAGCTGAGGGGAGGACCGTTTTGGCGGGAATTCAAAAAGCTGAGGGGAGGACCGTTTTGGCGGGAATTCAAAAAGCTGAGGGGAGGACCGTTTTGGCGGGAATTCAAAAAGCTGAGGGGAGGACCGTTTTGGCGGGAATTCAAAAAGCTGAGGGGAGGACCGTTTTGGCGGGAATTCAAAAAGCTGAGGGGAGGACCGTTTCGGCGGGAATTCAAAAAGCTGAGGGAAGGACCGTTTCGGCGGGAATTCAAAAAGCTGAGGGGAGGACCGTTTTGGCGGGAATTCAAAAAGCTGAGGGGAGGACCGTTTTGGCGGGAATTCAAAAAGCTGAGGGGAGGACCGTTTTGGCGGGAATTCAAAAAGCTGAGGGGAGGACCGTTTCGGCGGGAATTCAAAAAGCTGAGGGGAGGACCGTTTTGGCGGGAATTCAAAAAGCTGAGGGGAGGACCGTTTTGGCGGGAATTCAAAAAGCTGAGGGGAGGACCGTTTTGGCGGGAATTCAAAAAGCTGAGGGGAGGACCGTTTCGGCGGGAATTCAAAAAGCTGAGGGGAGTACCGTTTCGGCGGGAATTCAAAAAGCTGAGGGAAGGACCGTTTCGGCGGGAATTCAAAAAGCTGAGGGGAGGACCGTTTCGGCGGGAATTCAAAAAGCTGAGGGGAGGACCGTTTCTGCGGGAATTCGAAAAGCTGAGGGGAGGACCGTTTTGGCGGGAATTCAAAAAGCTGAGGGAAGGACCGTTTTGGCGGGAATTCAAAAAGCTGAGGGAAGGACCGTTTCGGCGGGAATTCAAAAAGCTGAGAGAAGGACCGTTTCGGCGGGAATTCAAAAAGCTGAGGGGAGGACCGTTTTGGCGGGAATTCAAAAAGCTGAGGGAATGACCGTTTCGGCGGGAATTCAAAAAGCTGAGAGAAGGACCGTTTCGGCGGGAATTCAAAAAGCTGAGGGGAGGACCGTTTTGGCGGGAATTCAAAAAGCTGAGGGAAGGACCGTTTCGGCTGGAATTCAAAAAGCTGAGGGGAGGACCGTTTTGGCGGGAATTCAAAAAGCTGAGGGAATGACCGTTTCGGCGGGAATTCAAAAAGCTGAGAGAAGGACCGTTTCGGCGGGAATTCAAAAAGCTGAGGGGAGGACCGTTTTGGCGGGAATTCAAAAAGCTGAGGGAAGGACCGTTTCGGCTGGAATTCAAAAAGCTGAGGGGAGGACCGTTTTGGCGGGAATTCAAAAAGCTGAGGGAAGGACTGTTTTGGCGGGAATTCAAAAAGCTGAGGGAAGGACCGTTTTGGCGGGAATTCAAAAAGCTGAGGGAAGGACCGTTTCGGCGGGAATTCAAAAAGCTGAGAGAAGGACCGTTTTGGCGGGAATTCAAAAAGCTGAGGGAATGACCGTTTCGGCGGGAATTCAAAAAGCTGAGGGAAGGACCGTTTTGGCGGGAATTCAAAAAGCTGAGGGAAGGACCGTTTCGGCGGGAATTCAAAAAGCTGAGGGGAGGACCGTTTTGGCGGGAATTCAAAAAGCTGAGGGGAGGACCGTTTCGGCGGGAATTCAAAAAGCTGAGGGGAGGACCGTTTTGGCGGGAATTCAAAAAGCTGAGGGGAGGACCGTTTCGGCGGGAATTCAAAAAGCTGAGGGGAGGACCGTTTTGGCGGGAATTCAAAAAGCTGAGGGGAGGACCGTTTCGGCGGGAATTCAAAAAGCTGAGGGGAGGACCGTTTTGGCGGGAATTCAAAAAGCTGAGGGGAGGACCGTTTCGGCGGGAATTCAAAAAGCTGAGGGGAGGACCGTTTTGGCGGGAATTCAAAAAGCTGAGGGGAGGGCCGTTTCGGCGGGAATTCAAAAAGCTGAGGGAAGGACCGTTTCGGCGGGAATTCAAAAAGCTGAGGGAAGGACCGTTTTGGCGGGAATTCAAAAAGCTGAGGGAAGGACCGTTTCGGCGGGAATTCAAAAAGCTGAGGGGAGGACCGTTTCGGCGGGAATTCAAAAAGCTGAGGGAAGGACCGTTTCGGCGGGAATTCAAAAAACTGAGGGAATGACCGTTTCGGCGGGAATTCAAAAAGCTGAGGGGAGGACCGTTTTGGCGGGAATTCAAAAAGCTGAGGGGAGGACCGTTTTGGCGGGAATTCAAAAAGCTGAGGGGAGGACCGTTTCGGCGGGAATTCAAAAAGCTGAGGGAAGGACCGTTTCGGCGGGAATTCAAAAAGCTGAGGGGAGGACCGTTTTGGCGGGAATTCAAAAAGCTGAGGGGAGGACCGTTTCGGCGGGAATTCAAAAAGCTGAGGGGAGGACCGTTTTGGCGGGAATTCAAAAAGCTGAGGGGAGGACCGTTTTGGCGGGAATTCAAAAAGCTGAGGGGAGGACCGTTTCGGCGGGAATTCAAAAAGCTGAGGGGAGGACCGTTTTGGCGGGAATTCAAAAAGCTGAGGGGAGGACCGTTTCGGCGGGAATTCAAAAAGCTGAGGGGAGGACCGTTTTGGCGGGAATTCAAAAAGCTGAGGGGAGGACCGTTTTGGCGGGAATTCAAAAAGCTGAGGGGAGGACCGTTTTGGCGGGAATTCAAAAAGCTGAGGGGAGGACCGTTTTGGCGGGAATTCAAAAAGCTGAGGGGAGGACCGTTTTGGCGGGAATTCAAAAAGCTGAGGGGAGGACCGTTTCGGCGGGAATTCAAAAAGCTGAGGGAAGGACCGTTTCGGCGGGAATTCAAAAAGCTGAGGGGAGGACCGTTTTGGCGGGAATTCAAAAAGCTGAGGGGAGGACCGTTTTGGCGGGAATTCAAAAAGCTGAGGGGAGGACCGTTTTGGCGGGAATTCAAAAAGCTGAGGGGAGGACCGTTTCGGCGGGAATTCAAAAAGCTGAGGGGAGGACCGTTTTGGCGGGAATTCAAAAAGCTGAGGGGAGGACCGTTTTGGCGGGAATTCAAAAAGCTGAGGGGAGGACCGTTTTGGCGGGAATTCAAAAAGCTGAGGGGAGGACCGTTTCGGCGGGAATTCAAAAAGCTGAGGGGAGTACCGTTTCGGCGGGAATTCAAAAAGCTGAGGGAAGGACCGTTTCGGCGGGAATTCAAAAAGCTGAGGGGAGGACCGTTTCGGCGGGAATTCAAAAAGCTGAGGGGAGGACCGTTTCTGCGGGAATTCGAAAAGCTGAGGGGAGGACCGTTTTGGCGGGAATTCAAAAAGCTGAGGGAAGGACCGTTTTGGCGGGAATTCAAAAAGCTGAGGGAAGGACCGTTTCGGCGGGAATTCAAAAAGCTGAGAGAAGGACCGTTTCGGCGGGAATTCAAAAAGCTGAGGGGAGGACCGTTTTGGCGGGAATTCAAAAAGCTGAGGGAATGACCGTTTCGGCGGGAATTCAAAAAGCTGAGAGAAGGACCGTTTCGGCGGGAATTCAAAAAGCTGAGGGGAGGACCGTTTTGGCGGGAATTCAAAAAGCTGAGGGAAGGACCGTTTCGGCTGGAATTCAAAAAGCTGAGGGGAGGACCGTTTTGGCGGGAATTCAAAAAGCTGAGGGAATGACCGTTTCGGCGGGAATTCAAAAAGCTGAGAGAAGGACCGTTTCGGCGGGAATTCAAAAAGCTGAGGGGAGGACCGTTTTGGCGGGAATTCAAAAAGCTGAGGGAAGGACCGTTTCGGCTGGAATTCAAAAAGCTGAGGGGAGGACCGTTTTGGCGGGAATTCAAAAAGCTGAGGGAAGGACTGTTTTGGCGGGAATTCAAAAAGCTGAGGGAAGGACCGTTTTGGCGGGAATTCAAAAAGCTGAGGGAAGGACCGTTTCGGCGGGAATTCAAAAAGCTGAGAGAAGGACCGTTTTGGCGGGAATTCAAAAAGCTGAGGGAATGACCGTTTCGGCGGGAATTCAAAAAGCTGAGAGAAGGACCGTTTCGGCGGGAATTCAAAAAGCTGAGGGGAGGACCGTTTCGGCGGGAATTCAAAAAGCTGAGGGAAGGACTGTTTCGGCTGGAATTCAAAAAGCTGAGGGGAGGACCGTTTTGGCGGGAATTCAAAAAGCTGAGGGAAGGACCGTTTCGGCGGGAATTCAAAAAGCTGAGGGGAGGACCGTTTTGGCGGGAATTCAAAAAGCTGAGGGAAGGACCGTTTCGGCGGGAATTCAAAAAGCTGAGGGAAGGACCGTTTTGGCGGGAATTCAAAAAGCTGAGGGGAGGACCGTTTCGGCGGGAATTCAAAAAGCTGAGGGGAGGACCGTTTTGGCGTGAATTCAAAAAGCTGAGGGGAGGACCGTTTTGGCGGGAATTCAAAAAGCTGAGGGAAGGACCGTTTTGGCGGGAATTCAAAAAGCTGAGGGAAGGACCGTTTTGGCGGGAATTCAAAAAGCTGAGGGAAGGACTGTTTCGGCGGGAATTCAAAAAGCTGAGGGGAGGACCGTTTTGGCGGGAATTCAAAAAGCTGAGGGAAGGACCGTTTTGGCGGGAATTCAAAAAGCTGAGGGGAGGACCGTTTTGGCGGGAATTCAAAAAGCTGAGGGGAGGACCGTTTTGGCGGGAATTCAAAAAGCTGAGGGAAGGACTGTTTCGGCGGGAATTCAAAAAGCTGAGGGGAGGACCGTTTTGGCGGGAATTCAAAAAGCTGAGGGAAGGACCGTTTTGGCGGGAATTCAAAAAGCTGAGGGGAGGACCGTTTTGGCGGGAATTCAAAAAGCTGAGGGAAGGACCGTTTTGGCGGGAATTCAAAAAGCTGAGGGAAGGACTGTTTCGGCGGGAATTCAAAAAGCTGAGGGAAGGACCGTTTCGGCGGGAATTCAAAAAGCTGAGGGAAGGACCGTTTCGGCGGGAATTCAAAAAGCTGAGGGAAGGACCGTTTCGGCGGGAATTCAAAAAGCTGAGGGAAGGACCGTTTCGGCGGGAATTCAAAAAGCTGAGAGAAGGACCGTTTCGGCGGGAATTCAAAAAGCTGAGGGGAGGACCGTTTTGGCGGGAATTCAAAAAGCTGAGGGAATGACCGTTTCGGCGGGAATTCAAAAAGCTGAGAGAAGGACCGTTTCGGCGGGAATTCAAAAAGCTGAGGGGAGGACCGTTTTGGCGGGAATTCAAAAAGCTGAGGGAAGGACCGTTTCGGCTGGAATTCAAAAAGCTGAGGGGAGGACCGTTTTGGCGGGAATTCAAAAAGCTGAGGGAATGACCGTTTCGGCGGGAATTCAAAAAGCTGAGAGAAGGACCGTTTCGGCGGGAATTCAAAAAGCTGAGGGGAGGACCGTTTTGGCGGGAATTCAAAAAGCTGAGGGAATGACCGTTTCGGCGGGAATTCAAAAAGCTGAGAGAAGGACCGTTTCGGCGGGAATTCAAAAAGCTGAGGGGAGGACCGTTTTGGCGGGAATTCAAAAAGCTGAGGGAAGGACCGTTTCGGCTGGAATTCAAAAAGCTGAGGGGAGGACCGTTTTGGCGGGAATTCAAAAAGCTGAGGGAATGACCGTTTCGGCGGGAATTCAAAAAGCTGAGAGAAGGACCGTTTCGGCGGGAATTCAAAAAGCTGAGGGGAGGACCGTTTTGGCGGGAATTCAAAAAGCTGAGGGAAGGACCGTTTCGGCTGGAATTCAAAAAGCTGAGGGGAGGACCGTTTTGGCGGGAATTCAAAAAGCTGAGGGAAGGACTGTTTTGGCGGGAATTCAAAAAGCTGAGGGAAGGACCGTTTTGGCGGGAATTCAAAAAGCTGAGGGAAGGACCGTTTCGGCGGGAATTCAAAAAGCTGAGAGAAGGACCGTTTTGGCGGGAATTCAAAAAGCTGAGGGAATGACCGTTTCGGCGGGAATTCAAAAAGCTGAGAGAAGGACCGTTTCGGCGGGAATTCAAAAAGCTGAGGGGAGGACCGTTTCGGCGGGAATTCAAAAAGCTGAGGGAAGGACTGTTTCGGCTGGAATTCAAAAAGCTGAGGGGAGGACCGTTTTGGCGGGAATTCAAAAAGCTGAGGGAAGGACCGTTTCGGCGGGAATTCAAAAAGCTGAGGGGAGGACCGTTTTGGCGGGAATTCAAAAAGCTGAGGGAAGGACCGTTTCGGCGGGAATTCAAAAAGCTGAGGGAAGGACCGTTTTGGCGGGAATTCAAAAAGCTGAGGGGAGGACCGTTTCGGCGGGAATTCAAAAAGCTGAGGGGAGGACCGTTTTGGCGTGAATTCAAAAAGCTGAGGGGAGGACCGTTTTGGCGGGAATTCAAAAAGCTGAGGGAAGGACCGTTTTGGCGGGAATTCAAAAAGCTGAGGGAAGGACCGTTTTGGCGGGAATTCAAAAAGCTGAGGGAAGGACTGTTTCGGCGGGAATTCAAAAAGCTGAGGGGAGGACCGTTTTGGCGGGAATTCAAAAAGCTGAGGGAAGGACCGTTTTGGCGGGAATTCAAAAAGCTGAGGGGAGGACCGTTTTGGCGGGAATTCAAAAAGCTGAGGGGAGGACCGTTTTGGCGGGAATTCAAAAAGCTGAGGGAAGGACTGTTTCGGCGGGAATTCAAAAAGCTGAGGGGAGGACCGTTTTGGCGGGAATTCAAAAAGCTGAGGGAAGGACCGTTTTGGCGGGAATTCAAAAAGCTGAGGGGAGGACCGTTTTGGCGGGAATTCAAAAAGCTGAGGGAAGGACCGTTTTGGCGGGAATTCAAAAAGCTGAGGGAAGGACTGTTTCGGCGGGAATTCAAAAAGCTGAGGGAAGGACCGTTTCGGCGGGAATTCAAAAAGCTGAGGGAAGGACCGTTTCGGCGGGAATTCAAAAAGCTGAGGGAAGGACCGTTTCGGCGGGAATTCAAAAAGCTGAGGGAAGGACCGTTTCGGCGGGAATTCAAAAGCCGAAAAGTTCCCTCCATCGTTTTTCACATCAAAAAGTTACTCCATTCGGAAAGACCTGCACCCGTCCAAGCGAAAGCCAGCGGGGTGGTCGCGGCGATAGCCGCGACCATCCCGCTGGTACTAAGAATAGGGGGTTTTTCAAAGTATTTTTTTGAATTTTCTCAGACAATTTTCAGACTTTCTTGATATTTTGACAAAGTTCACTTACCTCCATCAACTTTTTGGTTCGGAAGTACTGGCTTGGCTCATTTCTCGGATGAATGAATGCGCATCGATTACCGTATTGGCAGAATCCTTTGAGCAACATGTTATGACAAAACGTTGTCTTCTTTTCGTTTGGCACCGGCTCCATCCTGAAAAAGGTGAGCCTCTGACGTTTATAGTCACGATTTTTCGCATTAAAATGGAACTTACCCCGACGGACGCAGCTCACGCTCTCCATGAGCGAAGCGGCATGCTTCTCCAAGTGGGCAAGCTCCCCTCTTCAGCCATGAAACACACATTACTGTTTTGTAACATTTTTCCCTGATATTGCGCTGCTTCGCTTCATTGAAGTGCTTCAAGACATTGTTCGACAATAGAACGTTGTTCCTTATTCTCATTTCAATCATATCTAGCAGTCTGGAGAATGACTTTGATAAAAAGACGAGCATTCAAAAAACGAACTTCGCATCTTGACTGTTGTGAGCCAAAAGATTATTCCGAGCGAGGCTCAATGCGTTCTGATTGCTCTGGCGAGCAGGACCATTGACCATATTGACTGGAGGCTGATTCGAAAAAAAGCACGGAAGCATGCTGCTTCCGCTGAAAATTCGAAAGAAATCACGAAAAGCGGTCAAAAATGAGGAAAATTTCGAAAATGTACGTAGATTTGATTTTTCTGAACGAGAAAACTAAGGAGTATTCTATGAAAATAAGAAGTTTTAACCAATAATTAGGCTGTAAAAAAATACTGGACAAAGGTGACAATAGGTGTTCGTTGGAGCGCGAATGCAACTTTCCTCTTTCTCTACCACCCTCTCACCACTCAAGCGTCACTAATTTTTCTGTTTCTCTGCATTCTCTATGAAAACCAAAAAGAAGCTGGATACAGAAAATCGATAACTTTCCAATTCACAGGCTTCAAAATACAGAGAAATTGTTATGATATCATTCGACGGTGCGGAAAAGCAGTTGAACGAGTTTTCTGTTTACATTTATGTATTCAATATAAGATAGTTTTCGGTTATCAAATGTTCATTATTTTCAAAAAAAATTTTGAGAGCGGTCGAAATACAATCATTCATAGGCCACTTATAAAAAACAGTGCGGCGGTGACACAATTAAATATAGGGATTATCTGATAAGTTGAAAATCTGCATGTCACATGGAGGTTGCGTTCGAATGAAATTGGATGAAAAACGTTTCGAAGAGGGATATAATGAACACGTGACATAGAATGATTAATCAGAGATGGGTTCGGCTTTCATGAGTTGGTTGAGTTGTTTGAAAAAGTCGGTCGGAGAAACTCCCGCAGATGAGTCGAGTTCGCTCAGATTGATTTTCATCATCTTCTCGTTGAACGCCTCGGTTTCCTGAGCCTTGGAGTGACGAGGACGCTTGCGCAGTGGCTTGTTGTGCAACTGCACAGGGCGGTTCATCTGAAAATCACAAAAATGAAGTCCATAGAAATAATTTTTGTCATTAAAATTGATATTCCCGAAGAAAAATGAGCAAAAACTAACCTTATGTTTTTTGCGATACACTCCGCACGAGTTGCACAAACGGTTGCCATTTTCATCGCGGCGCCACGTCGAACTATTCGGAGTGAGGCAGTTGGTGCAGCACCCGTTATTCTTGGTGACGATAGGAGTGCTCGGTGTGGAGACATTTGGCTGAAAGTTTGAAAAACATGAAACTGGCAAAAGAAACCATTATCCAACTTACCGATTGGATCCCAGCATCAAACTGAGCAGAGATGATAGCGAGCAGCTTCTGTGTCTCGTCTTCTTTCAAACTCTCATGGACAGCATCATCCTCCGCCTCTGATTTGATGGTTTTCAAGCTAAAAGACTCTACCACCGGCGGAATGTTCTCGACCGAATTGAGAACGCTGGTCAGAGTCTTCTTTTTGAGAGTACAGATAGCTGATTTCTGACGAGGAGCTTTGATGGTGTTCACAGAATTGTTGCTCATTTGCGAGAGTTCTTGAATTTGTTTCTCAAATTCATCGATTTTGGCTGCCATGTCGGCGGTCACCTGCAAATAAGATTTAAAGGCTAGTCTGAAAATATAGAAATGTTTACCTTCTCGAAATGAGCTTTGAGGTCATTGCATCCCGTGCAAGAATCCGCGTGTTGAGTCTGTTGACTGGACATGATGATGATGTTTCCTGCAAAAAAGAGATACATTTAACAGAACAGCATCAGAGAATCTAAATACAACACGACGCAAGACGGGAAAGTGAGAAATGAGGACTGAGAGCGGTGTCGAGTCGAGGTGAGGACACTGAATGAGCGGAAGAGGAGGTCCTCGATACGAGGGGGCGGAGAAAGGAGGAGGAGGGAGTGTGGAGATGGACCATCTCCAGCTCTGTTCCCAGAGGCAAAGTCTAATGCATGTGACCCATACCGGATGATTACCAACAACCCGTCAAGTATCGTAAAAGTCGTTTGACTGGTGACATCACGAAAAACACCATCGATTTGAAAAAGTGGTTTTCGAAAACTGATGCGAAAAGTACGGTTGATTGCAGAGTTTCATGATGACAAGTTACAACAGAATAGATTTCTCAGAAAAGTATACATACTTTTTGGTAGGAACGACGTCTACGACCTGTATTTAAGGTTGTGACACTTGGTTTCAAGTCAAGTGTCATGCTAATACTAGGAGAAAAAAATTTTCTAGAGCGCAAATAGATTTTGAAACTATCTATCACATGAAAGCCTCGAAAATTAAACTCGAAAGTAAAAAACTTTGTTTGTATCGTATTCAATACAAGTTGGAATAGCTGAAGAGAAGATAAACTGCCGAGAGACTCCAAGAACGTAAAAATGCCACGGATAAGCAGGTAGATGGATAAAATATTAATATTCACACAAAAGCAAGACGGGTGACTGTGAGATGCGCAGTGGAGAAAGACAATGAGGTGACAAATGTGGACCTCACCTAGGCGTCACCTCTGCGCGCAGTGTGGAGACAAGCGGCCGCACAGAATGAGAGGAAGTATTCCCAGGAGCAAGTATACACGTTTGCTTGTATTGTTGTGGTGATTTTTTTCCCGGCGTCCTAATGGTCACGGGTCCGAGAGAGTGCGAGCCGCAGACAACAACTGGAGATGGGACAATAGATAATGTACGGTTGTAGAGACGCATACACAAAAGTGAGAAAAATGTGTTTTTGAGAAACTTCAGGAAAAGCGTTTCACCTAAGTGCTGATGTAAAATGAAAATGGAACTTGGTTATGAAGAACACTTTTTTGAGAGTACCAATTTCAATCTCAACAGAAAACCGTTGAGTATAACCAAAAACTGAAAAAAAAACGCCTCTCTCTTTTTGGAACTGCAACATTTTGGCTCGGCCGGGCTTGCGTATGCTCCGAGTTTTTCAGTGTGACATTTTCAAACGTTTCCAGTTGTTCTCCAACTCGATACTCACAATGTTTCAATGAAAAGCAATGTTGCGGAAGCCGCTTCACCATTGACGGATAACTCCACCGTAGCCAAGTTCTTCCTTCTCCTGACCTATTCTAGCTAATCACTTGTGTCTGATGGCCCACCACAAACTCTGATCCTCGAACCGCCGACAGCTAGCGGTCCTCCCACGAAGAAGCCAAACCGGCACCGCTCCAGGCTTCTCTCAGAACAATCGAAATTTTGCCAAAACTGTTAAAAAGACGGCGATGCTTTACAGTTTTGTTGTGAAATCACGGACCGGCGAGATTTCCTCATCGGGCCGGTTTGTTACAGTGGCGGCCAATCTAATATCAACATTTTGTTTTCTGTCTGTAATTTTTTTGAGAAGAGGTAGAAGTTCTTGTTCTTTTGAAAAAACATGTCAAAATAGTCCAGAAAAATGTTCCCGGTCAGATCTCATCAATTGGGGAACTGACTTTCAAAAAAAAATTAATTTTTTTGTGAAATCTTAGTTTTCAACGAGCGGTTATTGTTGAATAGCCAAAAAAGTGACCGAGAACCACACGATTTGGGGTTCAAAGATTTTAAAAGGTATCATTACTTTGTTGCAAAGCCTCGTAAGTCCGTGGCATAGAGAGTAGAAGGCGGTCAAAAGCCGTCTATAAAATCTGAGACTAAACAGCATGCGATTGAGCAAATTGCTCATCGACATTTCGTGCAAGGACAACGTAAAGCGAGTGTTTGGGTACAAGGGTATTGGTACTCGGGGCCTCACCTGGGTTCAACAGGATGTTTCGCAACTTCAAACCAGTCATTTCTGAGTGAATTTATTTCTGATTCATTACTCTAGACGTGGTTTGCTTCCTTCCGAAGTCTCCAACTCAATTAAACTGGTTGACAAAACGTCGTTCCCTCTGAACGTCTTCCAGGCAATCCATTCAACTCCAGACGTCTTGGGATAGTTTTCCTGGCAAGTTTGGGTTTGTTTCGAAAAGTCACGATAATTTGGGGACCGTTGAAAGACGTCTTGAGACCTCTTCAGCTGGGCTAACAGTGTTTCGACCGCCGTTCCCAGTCGGGCTATTCGGGACGACAAACTGATTCCGAATGTCAAAAACAGTTTCAAAAGGAAGTGAGACGTGTTTCCGTTGTCAGTGCACAAAACGCCGATGATCAGTTTGCTCAATTGCAGGCTGCTTGGTCTCAGATCCCATAGACGATTTTTCACCACCTTCTACTCTCTATGCCACGGTTATATCAAGATGTTATTGACTTCCGAGACATTGCAACAAAGTAATGATACTTTAAGAAATCTTTGAACCCCAAATCGTTTGGCAATTCAACAATAAACCGGTGATTGTTGAAAATCAAGAATAGATACAATCTGAGCGGGATCATTTTTGTGGATGGACTATTTTGGCATGGTTTCACAGAAGAACTCGAGCCTATATCTCTTTGTGATAGACGGAAAACCAAGTTTTGATATTTGATTGGCCGCTACTGTACAACTGTGCTCGAATGCTAATTTGTCCCGCCTTACTTTCAAGTTTAATAATTTCATATCCTGTTTCTAAGCAATATTTCTCTGGCGACGCCAGAAACCAGTGCTTTCCCAGTTTGAGAAACACGCCTTTTTTTCACACTTCTCCAATGTCCCTGTTTTCGCTCACAGCACTGAAATCAACCGTACTTTTTCGCATCAGTTTTCGAAAACTACTTTTTCAAATCGATGGTGTTTTTTGTGATGTCACCAGTCAAACGACTTTTACGATACTTGACGGGTTATTGATGATCATCCGGTCAAATACATTGGACTTTGCCTCTGGGAACAGAGAGCTGGAGATGGTCCATCTCCACACCCCCTTCTTCTCCTTTCTCCGCCCCCTCGTATCGAGGACCTCCTCTTCCGCTCATTCAGTGTCCTCACCTCGACACGACACCGCTCTCAGTCCTCATTTCTCACTTTCCCCTCTTGCATCATGTCGTTTTTAGTTTCTCTGATGCTGTTCTGTTACATCTATTCATTTTTGCAGGAAACTCAGCATCAGCCTGATGTCCAGTCAACAGGAGCAAGCCGAGGATACTTGCAAGGGATGCCACGAACTTAAAACTCATTTTGAGAAGGTATGTATTCTAGACTATTTGATCCAGCCGAAAGTTTTCATTTTAAGGTGACCACTGTCATGAAAGCCAAGATCGATATGTTTGAAAAACAGATCAGAAAACTCATGAAACAGAAAGCCCAGTCTCAGAGCAGTACTAAAGCTTCTCGTCAGACTACAACTCACAGTGCTTTCGACGAACAGAGTTTGAGCAGCGTTCTCGACTCTGTCGAAAACATCCCACCAGTGGAGTCTTCTAACCTGATGGTCATGAAATCGGAGGTGGAAGATACCTATGTCGACGAGACATTAAAGGAAGACGATACCCAGAAGCTACTCGCTATCATTTCTGCCCAGTTTGACGGTGTGGATCGGACGGTGAGTATTACATAAATGCTCCAGTAATTTAATAATTTTTGCAGCCGAATGTATCCAAATCGAGCCCACCCGCCGTCTATAAGGATGACGAAATGAAATGTTGCAGCAACTGCTTCACTTCAAACTCGACTGCGTGGCGACGTGATGAGAATGGACACAGATTGTGTAATCCATGCGGTGTTTACCTGAAGAGGAACAAGGTTTTTTTTCGCCTCTCAATCGAAATTAACTAAAAATGTTTCAGGCCAAACGTCCGTTGAAGTTACATCAGAACCCAATGCGCAAACGTCCTCGCTCTGCGAAGATTGTCGAGCAGGAAACTAAGCCGAGCACCGAGATGCCACAGTTTGCTCTAGACGAATTCGATTCGCTGGCGCAAACCTCCCCATCCGACTTTCTGGCACAGCTGAACCAACTCATGGAAGCTGAATAGACCGAAACCATTTCCCACCATCACGAGCAATCAAATATCAAAATTTTGCTTTCGTTAAGAACTTTTGCTCAATTGATGTATGTGAAGCAAAATCTCTGTATTTATGTTGATTTCGAAATTTCAAATGATTTGATCATCTTCAATTTATTTTGACTGAATTTTCAGAAAAATTCAATTTTTGTGACTTGATATTGATTGTACTTGAAAATTGATGTTTGAAATAAACAATCGTTTGACGACACCGTTTAAGAATTGCGCAAAACATTGAAAATTGAAAAGAACATTGAGTCAGCAGGAAATCGATTCACCTCCTACGCGGCAATTCAAAATTTGCATAATGTGATTTTGACGCTTTGAGAAAGTATAAAAGGAGCAGGAGAAACTGGAAAATGTACAGACAGATTGTCATGTCTTCCGCTTCTCTTCTTCTCTTGGTCAGCCTTCTTGGCGTCGTCGGATGTCGCGTCGCTCTGCCACAGGGTCGACGTGGTCTGCAAGAGGATTCCCGTTCGTCCGACTATTCTTCGATCAAGGTCGACGTCTTCTTGGCTGAATTGCAGCGTTCTATTGCTGCTTCTGATGAACAAGCGGTCAGCGGACTGATTGTGCAAGATTTCACTTATTTCGGATGCAAGGAGGAACACACAAGAGGTGGAAAAACACTCTATTGGAATTTATAGACCATTTTTTACAGCCCAAACCATCCGCCTTCTGCTCTCCCTTTCTGAATCTGATGTGCTCTCTTTCAAACCCCTGTCATCTCATTTCATCGATGGAGGCAATGGACTCGACTTTGCCATGACCTCTACTAAAAATGGACGCCCGACAACCAGCTTGTTCCGTCTGAAAAAACAAGGAGAAACATTCAAATTAGATGTCGGAAGAAGTCTGAACTGTGCCAGAAACTTTAGCCCGGTCGGATCTGAATACCGTAAACTCGCTGTACCAAAGCCTGTCAAAAACGTCGTCGACGGTCTGATCGCTTCGTTGACCACTGCCATCAACAATCAGAATCTCGCCGGTATTGGAGCTGTCTTCTCGAACGATTTCCGTCTTCACATGTGCGACTCTTTCTTCAAGAAAGGTACAGTAAACATTTGAACGTAAGAATTCAATATGAATTTTCAGAGACAATCGTCAAGTTCCTCGGTCGAATTCCGAAGGGAACCAACTTCTCCTTCAAGGTCATCAAATCCGTTGTCCCGCACACCGACAACGACTCCATTCGCGTCGTGCTGACTTCTCCCGGTCTGACTCTGGATGCAGACTATCGTGTGAAACGGGAGGAGGGTGTGTTCAAGATCGCTGAGGGAAAAGTCCATGATTGTGCATGAATTACTTTTTATTAATAAAAAATTGAGCATTCAACTTTTTTTATTTGAATTCCAATTGTTTTTGGTCGTCTTTGTTCGAGCCTCACAGCTGCTTGAAAATACTCAACGACACACAGAGCAGATGCACTGTTACTCCCAATAATTTTCATTTGTAGCGCAAGCCGTTTTTAGTCTGCATTCATAGTCCAATGTATCATTCTTTCGTTTTTCTGAACGTTAGATCGAAAGCGTGACGTGTGTATCGAAAACAGTTGGCGCAGTCAGCAGAACTATCGGAAACTTTAAAAAATGGTTCATGTTGCTACATGCACAAGACATCATGGCGGACATCTTGTCTCATGGAATTGGAACTAGTCTTAGTCTCGTTTGATTCTTGTACAAAACATTCTTTGAATGTTCTTTTTTTAAATATAAAGTAACTTCATTAAAGATACTTTCAATACATACTATTTCAAGGTTCACAAAAGCTCGAACGTTGAGAGAAAATCGTGATACAATTCAACACTGTGTAATAATAGAACCAGAAGGGTTGCGGCGATCCGCGCGCGACGATGAAGGCGACGACGAACCAGAAGACGAACCAGAAGACATACCAGAAGATGAAGGCGACGACGAGCGAGAAGACGAGCGGGAAGGCGAGCGAGAAGACGAGCGGGAAGGCGAGCGAGAAGACGAGCGAGAAGACGAGCGGGAAGGCGAGCGAGAAGACGAGCGAGAACGGCTGCGAGAACGGCTGCGAGAACGAGACGGCGAACGACGCGAGGAGTGCTTCTTCGACGGACGACGACCAGAACGAGAGCGGCTGCGGTCATGGCTTTTCAACGACGAACCCTCGCGGACGCGAATGTAAGCCGTATCTCCCTGAAATGCTAGTTTTGTACACAAACTCCGAAACTTCTTCTAAAACCTTGCGAGATCTGAACTTAGTGTCGTCCAGCTTGCGAGCGGCATACTTCGCGTCTTCGCGGCGGAAGAAATCGACAAAACCGGTTCCGTCACGTTTAACGTTCGCGTAAGAGATATCTCCGGCCTTGCGCATGTGCTTCTTCAACTCTCGCCAGGAAGAGGTCGATGGAAGTCCATCGACGTGGACACGGAATCCAGAACGTCTCGGCGTTTCACCACGTCCACGTCTGTAGTCGCCGTTGAGCGGATGTCCACCAGGTCCACGACGTCCCACTCCACGAATCTTCTCGACACGGATACGACGTCCTTGAAATTGGTGTTCGTTGCGGCCACGAACAGCATCTTTGGCGTCTCTGAGAACGAATCGATAATATTAGACAAACACAAAAAAAGATCACCGGGAGTTCTCAAACTCGACGAAAGCGTACGATGGTTCACGAGACGATTTCAGATTGATGTTCTTGATGGGTCCGTATTTGTAGAAAAGGTCTCGGATATCTTTTTCGCAAACATCAGAACGTAAGTTTCCCACATAACATTTTTGAACCTCACGCGGCATTTTCACTGAAAAAAAGAGACAAGTGGAGAAAAAACCAATGAAAAGTTAGAAACGAGTGGTATGAACTGAAGAAAGAAAAGTTTTGGAGAGAGAGAAGAACCTGCACGTGTGAAGATGTGGCACGCGGGAGAGACTCACTCACACTCACACTCATACTCACCACACAAAGACACGCGCGCTCACTTGATCTCCATCTGGGGGCGTCGAGATATGCGCATTAACGAATGGTTGATGACGCGTTTCACGTGCTTGCGCGAACTGCGTGATCAAAACAAGAGAGAAGAACATTGTGAGAAACAATGAAATTGTGATGAAATGTTTAAAAATGGCTAGCAAAATGTTCAAAAACAACATCAATAGAAACATGTTTCCTCCCCGCTCGAGTCGAAGTTCTTTTGAGAGTTTCTGAAAAAGCAAGACAATGAAAAGACTGTAATCAAAATTACCGCTACTCTCATCTGAAAATAGTGAACAGAAGCACTCAAAACTCAATTAGTCTCAAGAAATCTCTTGCTGACCATATCCGAAAATGTTCGCGTTTTAAAATTTGACGTTCACTCTTTGCATATTCCAGAGAATAAACCAGCGGCGAGAACAGAAATTACGGTTGTGTAGTTTTTGTGTAGTTTTTGTGTAGCTTTTTACAGTGGAGCACTTTACTCCAAATCATTTATAGCTGTGTTCAAGCTATGTTCACTTGATTCGTTTATTTATTCTTAAGTTAAATTTTCTATGGCATGACCACTAACAAGTAGCTTGAGTGTTCGAGCCTTCTTTTAATGGATAGCGGTGGGTTATTTGACAGTAGCTTTGGGTTTGTTACAGTTTTTGACGTGTGTGATTGCAATGAGTCACACTGAGTTCGTACTGTCGCGCATTCTTTGAAATTTTGAATAACTGGAGCAAAAACACCGATCTTGCGACTTTTTTCTAAAAATCTTACAGAACGTTTTCAAACAACAAGTGCCAAAATGGCTTCAACAGAATTATACCACCCTTTTGAGTGAAACACTCCAAGGACTTCATTAAGTTTCCGCCAAAACCTTTTGGGTCACAAATCACCAACACCGAGAAAAGTTTCCAATTCGAGTTTGAATAAGGCTACTCGGCAGTCGTGATGAAGTCAGGGTAATGAGTTGTGACCACTGTTGAGCTTCATTTCCTGTACTCAAATGATCTCTTTCATTTCTTAATGTAAGCTTTGTTCTATATGTTTTTCATCGTTTTTTCTCTTCCCTCCGCAAAAATGCGAAGCTTTGTCGGCATGGAAAAGACGGTCACCAGCCGCCGGTCTCCGCCCACATTACAACGGCTGCCCACGCACCAGACGGCCTTACTTAAGGCTTCCCCCGCAATACTTTAACATTTATTTGATATTGTTGTTGTCTTACTTTTATTCTTTCCCCTTTCTTCGTTTTCTCTGTCGTTCGAAAACATGGTTTAATCATCCAAAATTAAGATCCCACCAACACCATCATCATAAAAACACAGCACTGAGTCCTGAAAGTGTTCTATTTATGGTGCTCCGGCAACTTCACGAAAATCAAGCAAAATTACACAAGGCAACCTATACAACGAAACGACACTAAGGAAACCAAGTGAGTACGCCTCTCTAACCGGACGAGTGCAATTGAACCAATCAAACACCACGCACATGATTGTTCACTTTTCACTACATACACACTAACGTAACGGAAGATGCTGAGACTTTTGTATTTAAAAAAGCAAACAAATGTGCTTAAATAGAACTTTAACGATGCCAGCGATGTTGCCTTTAATCTCTCTTTTTTTGAACGTTAGCGTCATCGATTTTATTGGCTTCTCCATCCGCGGTTAAATGCGAATTGTCGACATACAGATTTGACAAAATTAATCTTGCTAGTTCTATTGTTGATGCTCTCGTTTGTCTGGTACAGTGGGATCGCTTAGAGGAGACGCGCGTTCCGTTGATAGATGATTTCGCAATCTTTCTTTCCCCCCGTAGTGTACCTCAGGGCAGTGTCCAATAGAAATTGTCTCGTTGGTAGTACAATCATCGTTTCTTTCCAGATCTTCTTGATAATGTCCGTTCCTAACATCGTCTGAAGTATAAAGCTCGTTCTCATAGTTTTTTTTTCCCAGCAGTATCTTTTCCTTGATGAAACTTGAATCCTCTGTCAACAGTGGTATTTTTTCTTCGGAGCTCTCAAGCATTATCTTTCTGATCAGAATCCTCGATCCTGAGTGTGACAAGGTTGGAGGCATCGTCGTTCGTTTGGGCTTTTTCTCGGTCTTCTGTTCGTTCTAACTCCTACGCTCTCGTTCTTTCATGGTCATTCGTGTTGCCCTCGGTGCTATGATTCATTATTACGTTGGCGTTCGCATGCGTCCTTGCGCTGTTTGTCTTCTTGCCACCTTCTTCTCTCGGCACAGTGTAAAGTTAAGCGCCTTCCAACTTTTGTAGCTTTGCTGGTTGCAAAGGGATGTGCCTTTACACTTTATCAGGCTCTCATTCGTACAGGATATTCAGCAGTTTGTTGATGTCAGTAACATATTGACAGCACTCCTATAGATGTAGTTCGTCGCAGAAAGTACATCAAAGTGGAGGTCAATCTTCATTATTTTAACTGGGTTCTTCTCAATGCGTCGTTTTTGTCGGCTTTGTTCTTGGAGTGAGGAATCTTCATGTTTCTCGATTCTCGAATCGACTGAGTTCAATAGAATCTTCAATCATGGAATCTTTACACGAGCGAGCGCAACAAACAACAATATAAAGCCAATCCTCACGTAGCGATGTTGAAGCTGTTCAACGGACACAGTATCGAAGAAATCTAGCAAACAGCCTGTGATGCGATAGAATGCACAATTTGCCTTGAAACATGAAAACCCAAAATGCTCACCACTGCTTCGGCACAACTTTTGACTCAACCGAATTCATAAACGATTTCATTCAGATAGAACAATGAACGACGTCCTGCGAAACCGAGTCGAAGCCATCTGCAAGGTCACGCAATCTTTGAGCGAAATTAAAAGAAGGATTAACGAGAAAGAGCGAGAAATTAACCAGTTAATGGAAGAACGACACCTCCGCCTCGCAGGATTCTACACGGACCGAAACCAAGACCGAACCATGCTTCTGACCGAGACACTCAAAGTGTCGATGAAGATTGATTCTCAAGTGGAATCCTACAAAGACACACGAAAAGAATGGACAGAGCTTATAGCGAAACTCAACGATTTCGTGTCTTTCGGAATAGCGAAAAAAGAATTGCTGGACGAAATGCTCCGCAATATGAACATCGTCGTCGCAGCGATCGAAACCCAAATGAACGATTTTTTAAATGAAACGAGACGCCGACACGACCAAGCTGGAAACGTCTTCCGATCCTTGGTCGCCGAAATCGAACAAGAACGAGAACTTCGAAGGGAGAACGAGAGAGCTTTGATACACCAAGTTCAGATGGAATTCAAGCTTCTCTGGAAGAAAATCGAATCTCTGGAGCCGAGAGCCCAAGCGAAAAAAGAGAGCGATGGAATTGAAGAAATCGAGAGGAATATTGCTGGTCTCTCGGGACCTGAAGAAAACGGAGACGAAAAACCGGATGACGAACCCGGATCGGACTCTGGAGCCGACCGATCGCCCTCACCGCAGCGAAAAAAGAGAAGAATAGACAAGTCTCCCAGCGTTTCAGCCACCAGTCGTTCCCGCTCAATTGCGAACGAGAGGAAACAGACGAGGAAAGGTAGCCCCTCTCGCTGTACCGATGTGGTCCGACGGATTCTTCGTCGAGGAACCGACTCCAACGAGACAGTCTACACCCGGTGTGCCTTCTGCAAAAAGTCACACCACTCGAACGAATGCGGCGAAGTGCCGTTTATCGAGGATCGTGAGCGAATAATCGAAAGGGCACACAAGTGCCGGCGGTGCCTGAACAGGCACCGCGAACGTTGCCGCCGGATTGGCCCACCATGCTCGTTCTGTCGGAAGATGGGGAGAGACTCGTCGCATCATGCCGCGCTTTGTCCCATTCCGCGGAACCGCTACTACGACTGAGCGACTACGAAGCCTCTGAGATCGATCAACAACGACAAACGACACACTTTTTATGTTTTCGGCCATTTTTGGTTTCGATGATTTATATAAAGTTAGTAAAATCACATATTTACCTTGAAAAAAAACCTTGCAACTGGAATGTATTAGCGTTCGTTTGGTGTTTTAGAGGTAATTGCCGAGTGTATTCTCGGAAGAGTATTCAAACACATGTCATTCTGTTCGATTTATGAACGGTCCGGTTTACATTGAACCGGCTTTGAAAATACATTAATCACAAATCAGAGGACATAATGATACAATGATTGGAGTTTGTACTTGATGTGGGAACAGTCCGACAGCCTTGTCTTCATCGTTGGTGTTTATTCGATACAGTTCGCGAAGCATCTTTTGAAATGTGTAGAAATTCTGAAACTTTATGGATTTGATAGTTCTAGTCTCCTAAACAATCTTCATGTAACCAATTTTCCAAAAATTGACATCACAGAGGGGTTTACTCTAAAACTTTTCTCGACGTCTTCTGGAAGTCTTCTGACTTCTATCAAACCTATCGCAAAACGTCCGATAAAAAAAAACATCAGCGTCATCAGATTTGTAATGAAATTCTGTGAGAAAAAACCTGGGTCGAGTGAGGAATTGTGAAAGTTACGTTCCGACGTCTTCTGAAGGTCATTTGAATTAACTTACGACGTTGCCGTCACTTCTAATATCGAAATGAGCATTTGTCTCAAAATTATGATTAGACTCATGAAATAAACTTCCGAGATATCTCCTAATTCAAGTAATTTGTGACTGTCACTTGGACCATTGAAAGCAGCGATCTTATCATAACCATTGGAGCCGATGAGTTTTCGATGGCATGTTGTGTAGTGGAAAATGACTCTCATTTTGACAACTATCAGAAACCTTATCAATAACTTCGAAAACGACCGAAGTGCTGTGATCCCAACTGGTGAAATAGGCGCTTTCTCTCTGAAGAAAGTCACCGATTTTATACCACGCCTTTGTCGTATTTCTTCATTAGTCCGAGGTTCCAACAAATTTCATTTGGAAGATATCCAGGATGTTATTTATACATATATCAGAATTTCGAAATAAGTATTTTCAGATCAGAAATGATTAGATTATTCTAACTAAAGATTTCTACTTCTAACTAAAGATTTCCAAGAAGGCGCGAAAGTTGTGTGAACCCGGCACAAAAATTGCGGCCTCTTACCGAGGTATATTGACGAGATTCTCAAAAATTCGTATGGAACTGTTGGCCGTGTCTTAACACTGAAGAAATGGAATTCGAATCACTATGTAGCAGAGTTTCACGGAATTCCATTACCCTTTTTCCAATACCCTTTTTCCGCGTTTTTTGGCGTTCCATTACCCGTTTTCCGTTACCCGAAAAATTTCAGAATTTCCATTACCCGATTTCCGTTACCCGAAAACTTAGAAAAAATTCCATTACCCGATTTCCGAAACCCTAAAAAAAAAGGTTAATTTCCACGGAAAAAAGCACAATTATTTCCAAGAAGAAATAGTAAAAAGTGAAGAAGTTAAACACTACGATTCTCCAGCATAGCGCATGCGCACGGTTTAGCCCGTAAATCGACACGAGCAACATTTTTTAAAAACTTCTTTGAAAATATGTTTCCATTACCCTTTTTCCAATACCCTTTTTCCGCGTTTTTTGGCGTTCCGTTACCCGTTTTCCATTACCCGAAAAAATTCAGAGTTTCCATTACCCTTTTTCCGTTACCCGAAAAAGTTTCGAAATTTCCATTACCCTTTTTCCGAAACCCTAAAAAAAAAGGGTTCCGTTACCCGTTTTTCGAAACCCTAAAATGAAAATTCCTTTTCCGTGAAACTCTGCTATGTAGACAGCAAGTGCTTTTGTTTTGTAGCGTGCTAAAAAACCTGGTGGAAGTTGGAAGTCCGTTCGTGAAAAGATCGGAAGAACGGCGCAAAATAGATTCACCGAATACGGGAATAGCTACTGCAAATTTGTTTTGCACAGTTTTTTTTCTTATAAATACAGCGCCTCCCCTCCTCAAAATGTTTCGCAGTTCTTTAATTTTTGACCGTTCCAGGGACTTAATGTTGTCTGTATTGCTCGAATAGGCTTTATTATACCGTGGAATAAGCGAAAATGAAGGAAAACAAGATAAAAAGACACGAAAAAAAGACAGATAGTCATCAGTAATCGAACTTGCGAAATTTTTTTTTCAACGGTTTTTGGGCGTCAACTGGTCACAGGGACCAGAAAAAATTTTTGGACATGGCGGGATTCGAACTCGCGGTTCTCCGTTGCCGATATAAAGCGTTACTTGTTCGGGGAATACAATTCGACTTCGGAGTGTGTTAACCACTACACCACAAGCCCTCAAAAGCTCATAGGACTTTATGGCTATGATAAGATGGAGGGTGGCCGCAAACTTCGATGGTCCGAGTAACCATGGTTACAATCTTCATTTGAAAGATAACTGGGATGTTATTTATATGAATTTGATCAGAATTTCGAGACAAATTCAATGATAATATGCATTTTTTGATCAGAAGTCATTACAGAATCGTCGATAATGCAGGAGACCTTCTGAAGACGTTGAGATTGAACAGTCAGAAATCCAGACCCGAAATAAATGTTTCTCAACACAATTTTATCGTCAATTTAACAAGAACAAGAATTAAATCACTTTCTATTTCACTCCCCCAAACTTTATTTTCAACTGGCCGATCTTTTTTCGAACAGGATCCTAAATGATTTCCCAAATCGATACGGGGCTATCCGATTTCACTCGAGTCGCAAAAAGTCAATAAGTAGCACGTAAAAACAGCATATCGACTTCGACTCCGTCCGTGGCACAGACTAGTGTTGCACGGAAATGGAAGTGGGACTACTATTCTTTTCGCCACCCGCCCGAGTATGAGCACCTAAAGATAATTCATATCAACCACGCAGCAAGTTGGAAACGTGAATGGCATGGTGGCCCGAAAGTGCACTTGCACGTAAACTTCCTCTCCTGTTAATTTGCCAAAATCTTATCTTCTGTATTCAAGGTCCCCTGTTCCGATTTTCCATCCACCCAATCACTTTTGTTGGGTGATCTTTTTTTCTTACGTTTTTGTGTTAAAATAAAGAACTATAGAGATGAAACGATAGATCTATTGATGATTGAAAAAACCGAAAGCTTGATTCACCGATTTCTAACATCCTTTTTGTAGATTTTCAAAAATGACTGTCAAAAATACAAATTAAAGAATTTAATATTAAGTTGTTCAGTACCGGCTCACATTACACTTCTTATTTCTTCTTGGCAAAACAGAACAAAAGATTCAGTATTTGTTTTGCTTTTTCTGAAAACTTTCAGTACCGGCTCACATTACTAGGTTATATATACGAAAAATTGAATGATTCCACTTGGCTTGACAAAGCCTTCCAAAGTTGTAAGGCTCGAACAACAAAAATCAAAATTATCCCTTGCTATCACGAAAAGAACAATTTGGCCCATTTGACAATTTATTCGAGATTGAGGTTCATAATTTTCAGACAGTTGATTGGTTAGTAGTTTACAAATTCAAGCATGGGTCACTTGATGTTGACAAATAAACATTTGTTTCTATACAAATCGAGAAACAATCGAAGGTACCAATATAATCAAAAAATAAGTCAGAATTTAATTCTTAAGCCCAGTAGACTCTTCTGGTCATAGTGCAAGTGTCTGCTTTCAAATCCATTCTTCCGATTTGTGTGTCACTCAACTCCTTCTTGTCAGCTTCCGTGACGACATCAGAATGCTTAGCAGTAAGACGATCGGTAACACGGTTGATTTCTCCAAGATGGCTGAAAAACAGGAAGGATCGAAAATCGATATGATAACGTTTGAACACTTACTTGTAAGTTTTGTAGTTGTTGTGACCACGTTTCGACAAGTTTTTGGCAGCATACAAAACGGACGGAAGAGATGTTTGCTGATAGCATACTTGATGTCCGAATGCCAAGTGATACGTGACATTGAGTATCTCGTTCTTCGACCAGTTAGCCTCATTGGCGATAATCACATACTTTGTTGGACGAGATGTTCCCTGCAGTTGTTGAAAATGAGTTGCCCAATAAACCACAATGCAACTCACCATTAATGGAATTTGAGAGCACAGAATGAACTCTTCGAAACCAGGCACTGAGGGTGTCATACTGTCGATACAGGTTCCAGAACGAACGTTCTGCACAGACGACCTTTTATCCTTCGGGATTTCCTTAGGGTAAACACGAATGTGAGAATGACGCAGCGCGCTGATCATTACAATTTTCGGATGATAACCGGGTCTATTTTGACGACACGAAGCACGAATGTCTTCGACTTCTTCGAGAATCTTGTCATAATCACCTTCACCAGCACCGCATCGATAGATCACAACAGTTTCAGGGAGCTCTTCAGTGTCATACATTTTTATGCAAGAAAAGAATTTATCTTGCAAATGCCTGTAAACAAACCGTATTTTGTCGCTTTAAAATGAGAACTCACATTAATCGATGCTCGCGTTTCTCCTGATAATACGAGAAGCCTCCGAGTTTTGTAGTTTTTTTCAAAGTGTACGACACTCCAACCGTCGTCGGATCTCCTTCCATGTTTCCTGTCGCAATATCGAAGGTGGTACGAGCGCCAGTATGCGACAAGTCGAACCCGATGAATTGCGTTTTGTTGTAGAGTTTTTCTCTCAACCTGCAAAGTATTGATTTGAGCGAGAACCTTTCATTTTCGAGTCTCATAGAAACTAACCGATCAGCTTCAACGCCATCAACTTCCGGTATGTCAATGTCAAAGTTTGTTCCACCACACTTTGCATTGAACTTTCTGATGACATTATCTTTAGTGCTTTTCTGTCCATTTGCAATTTTTCTGGCAGTATCAGTAGTGATTTGCATTGTCACTAGTTTCATCTCATGCTCGTAGTATTTCATGACGTCTGCAATAGGTTAGATAATGTTATGTTGCTACTGAGACCACAAACCGTGAATGGCGGGAAATTTATCTTTACAGATCCCAATCACAATTGTACACTTTTTAGCAGAACATTCGCTCATGATTTGTTTGACACGAACTATGTCTTCCACCTGAGTATTATAAACTTTCCAATCTTTATGTTCCTTTGTGAAAACGATTCCTTCATCTTTGCATTCTTTCTCAAAGTTTTCACAAAAATCTCTGAAAAAAATTCATCTCATCATTCTGATTCACCCGCTCACCGTGGATTAAAATCAGCGTCGAAGTTTATAACAGCCACAGTTTGACCGCTCGCAGGTTTGAGAAACTTTCCGAAGTTGCTTAGCCTTGCGGTGTGATTAGATTTCATAGCAAGAGTCCAATTTGAAGCGAACTTCATCTTAGGCGGTGCAAGGATTTTCGCCATCGCATGGACTGGAACTGCTGAGTATAACTTGATTTTGAATGACTCCGTGTGTTTGTTTGAAGCATTCCGTCCCAGTTTCAAATCTTCGGTGAGAATCTTCTCTGTTTCCACTGTACGAGTAAGAGGCAGTTTCGCGCTTTCCTTCGTCAAGATTGTTTGCTGCAAACTCCGAAAGTTAGATAAAAAAAAATGATAATGACACTCACAAGGTTCCGTGAAAGGTTCACTGCTTTCACTCGTTGACCCGCGGGAATCATAAGCACTTCCGCTGGGAAATACAAAGAGTGATTCTTATGTTTCGAGGTAATCAGTGGCATATGAGGATACGTGACGCCATAACTGTGCTTATTTTTGAAGTATTCTTTCACTGTGACATGCTGAACATCTTCACCGTTCTTCCAATCAAAAGAAAAACTGAAATGAAAACACTGAGTAGTTGGGACTTGTGTTTCACTCACTTTTCAGCTGTTTCTTTGGAAATATCAGAAATGATGATAGCTCGATTCATTTCAGTTTTCTCTAAGTGTTTCGGTTCGCATACAAGTCTTTTCAGAGCCTGAGCCAGCTCATTCATGACTGTTCTTGGGACTCTTCTGTCACGTATATCTCTCTCCAATTGTTTAGCATTCGAACTGAAGTCGCTGTTTCTTCCGTGCGTTCGAGAACTATCTCGTCGATCATCACGGCGCGTTGTGAACGTGTCCTCCATGTACTTCGACGCCATGAATTCGAGAACTGACTGCTCACGATGAAATACGGAGCTGGTCAAGTCCAGTGTCATCAGCACTTTTGGCGTTCCATCAGAGTTCTCAATAACGCGTGTTTGCTTGTGAAATCCCGTTTTGATCAGTGTCGTTCCATCGTTCGAGTTCCGGGCGTTCTTATCACTAACAGGATAGGTTCCACTTTTGTAAAGATAGAAGTTGCCATTGTGTAAAACTTGGTTAGTGACCGTCTCAATACATCTTGCAAGTTCTGGACGGTTTTCCGGTTGAAGCGCATGCTCACCGCGTGTGTAGACCTGAAACAAAGCAGTTTGAGATGCAATGCCTTTCAAGAAGAGACTTACATGTCCATTAGCTTTTGTCTTGATTGAAAACGACTTGATTTTACGACGGGAGAGTTTAGAAACAATTGACCACTCATCATCAGTGAAATGTTCAGATGTAAGCTCGCAAGCATTTTCAGTGTAATCATCCGAGATATTCGACGACGCAACAAAAATCGTGTCTGCACAATCATACGCAGCCACCGAAGAATCTGTTTTTCCGCGAAACAGAGCCTTGTTTTGTTTGAACCATAATTGAAACAGTTGCCACTGAGCTCTACGACGAATTTGTCGGTTGCGGCTGAAAATATCACTACATGTGTGTAAAAAAACTTGAACTCACTCTCCACCAACAAGCGCAAGACCCATATTCAATACGAATTCTGCTTTATCTTGCTTCAATGTGACTCGAAAGTCTATTTTAATCATCTTTTCATCCATTCCACTTATGTCCAGCGTCCACATATTAAGCTGAACCTCCTCAGTAGCGGACTTGAATAAATTTCCTCCGGTCGATTGAGAGCCACTGTCTGAAAAAAATGAATCAACACGAAAAGTTGGATAAACCAAACCATATGTTTTCTTTTTGATCAGTGGGGCGGCAGAAGTGTTTCTCGAAAATGCCCCTGCCGTCCTTTTAAGATGCTGTGAAGTCGTGGTCGCCAGTGACTGGTGAGGAGCCGATCTCAAAAAATCCGTCGATGACTGGTGAGAAGCAGCCGGTCTCGATGAAGTTGTCGATGACTGGTGAGTAGTGGATCTCGATGAAGTCGTCGATGACTGGTAAGGAGCCGATCTTGATGAAGTCGTCGATGACTGGTAAGGAGCCGATCTTGATGAAGTCGTCGATGACTGGTGCGCAGCGGATCTCGATGAAGTCGTCGATGACTGGTAAGGAGCCGATCTTGATGAAGTCGTCGATGACTGGTGCGCAGCGGATCTCGATGAAATCGTCGATGACTGGTAAGGAGCCGATCTTGATGAAGTCGTCGATGACTGGTGCGCAGCGGATCTCGATGAAGTCGTCGATGACTGGTGAGAAAAAGCCGGTCTCGATGAAGTCGTCGATGACTGGTAAGGAGCCGATCTCGAAGAATCCGTCGAAGACTGGTGAGTAGTGGATCTCGATGAAGTCGTCGATGACTGGTGAGAAGCCGATCTCGGTGAAGTCATCGATGACTGGTGAGAAGCCGATATCGGTGAAGTCGTCGATGACTGGTGAGCAGCCGATATCGGTGAAGTCGTCGATGACTGGCGAGAAGCCGATCTAGACTCATCCATTTCCGCCTTGATTTTATCGAATAAATCCATTATGAGACGTTCGATACCTGAAACATGGAAACTCTCTATTATCACTTCAATAAAGCTAGATTTAAAAGCGATACAAAATATGAAGCGTTATGAAGAATGAACCCCAGAAAGTGACAAAATAATAAGTCGACCGGTTGGAGTCGGAGGCGTGTTTGGGGCTCGCACACCACCTGACACAACACCGGAGTGTCGTTTGAATGAGGAGGGTCGACCACGTGACCTGCTAATACATCTCCACCCTACCCCCGCCCCCTCTGGGATGTCCCAGGAGGCAGTGTGCGGGGTGCGTTGCTTGTCTCCAGCAACACTGGCGGCGTATTCAAAACAAACTATCGATCGCGTTTCTAAATAAAGGCTATGAGTCATGGCGAGTGCCAAGTTTTCCAGGAGATAGGCTATATCAGTGTTTTCTCATACTCTCGCAACTGATTTCACATTTTCGGTGGAACTTTGTGTGTTTTTCTATCGGAAAACTGCTAACAATAATATACCTCAAGACTGGATTAATGTGAAATGGTTCGATGGATATTTTCTGAAGGTCGGCTCATTACATGGCCAAGACATTATTTCGTAAAAGGACCATAACTATTTTAATATTCTTTTGACATGGAAACGCTCATCATCGTTGGATTCGCCTTGTAAATATGTACCGAATTGAACGAATCGCCGAAATACTCTTCAAATTCAGTATTTTCTTCACGTCGTTTAGACCGTTGAATGCAAACCATCCGAAGGCATGAACTAGTGGATCGGACATTTGAACCCACTTCTCTTCCCGAACACATAAACCATCCGATCTTGTTTGTTCTCCGGTTATTGTTTTTCTGGACAAAAAAGTTTGCTTTACTACAAACTGGAGGCGTGGAAAAATGCAGTGCAAAAAAACTGAACGGATATGGCGAGATTCGAACCCGCGGCTCTAAGTTACTGGGGAAGGGAGAGTTTATTTCATGAGTTTGATCAGAATTTTGAGACGAACTTAAGATTTATGCTTATTTTGGATTATAAGTGACGGCAACCATGCCAATGAACACCAAAGATAAAGACAAGGCAGCCGGATTTTTCCTGTCATGCTGTAAATGTGGTACTGACTCCGACTGAATCAAGAACGACTTGGTGGCAAACGGGAACGGTTCGTCACAAATATTTAAAAATCACCTTCTCTGAATACTTTGCAATGATCTTCGTGATGAAAATTCAGTCAGGAAGATCTTTGGCTTTTTTTTGATAGTCTTGATTAGGCTTGTTTTTTTAAAAATGTTTCTTAGTAATACATAGAAACGAAAGTTATTTCAGACCATTACAATTGAGAAGTTTAGTGTGAGCGAATAACTTCCTATTTTGCAAATCATCGCAGAGCGCATTCTGGTCACTTTGCGCTTCTTCGTTGTGGAAGGGTGCACAACGCGAAAAATGGGAAAAGCTAGTTGCTCTCAAGAGGTGAAGAGTATACCGCTGCGCGCATTTCGTTTGCAACCAGATTTTGGAGTGTAGAGTCGTTTACCTGGTTCCAAATAAGACAGATCAAGCGTCTTTCACAAAATCGTTCATTTTATGTTAAAAGAAAGAATGACTAAAAAGAAAGAGTTATAATATCCACATGTGAAATGTGAGTTGCGGGCCCCTCTCGCTGTACCGATGAAGCCCCTCTCGCTGTACCGATGTCATCCGACGGATTCTTCGTCGAGGAACCGACTCCAACAAGACAGTCTACACCCGGTGTGCCTTCTGCAAGAAGTCACACCACTCGAACGAATGCGGCGAAGTGCCGCTTATCGAGGATCGTGAGCGAATAACCGAAAGGGCACACAAGTGCCGGCGGTGCCTGAACAGGCACCGCGAACGTTGCCGCCGGATTGGCCCACTATGCTCGTTCTGTCGGAAGATGGGGAGAGACTCGTCGCATCATGCCGCGCTTTGTCCCATTCCGCGGAACCGCTACTACGACTGAGCGACTATGAAGCCTCTGAGATCGATCAACAACGACAAACGACACACTTTTTATGTTTACGGCCATTTTTGGTTTCGATGAATTATATAAAGTTAGTAAAATCACATATTTACCTTGAAAAAAAACCTTGCAACTGGAATGTATTAGCGTTCGTTTGGTGTTTCCGAGGTAATTTCCGAGTGTAATTCATAGGTTCTCGGAAGAGTATTCGAACGCATGTCATTCTGTGCGATGCATGAACGGTCGGGTTTACATTGAATTGGATTTATAAATAAACTAATCACAAATGAAAAACAGAATGATACAATAATTGGAGTTTGTACTTGATGTACATGGCGGGAATAGTCCGACGGTCTTCATCGTTGGTGTTTATTCGATACAGTTCGCGAAGAATCTTCTGAAATGTGTAGGAATTCTGAAACTTTATGGATTTGATAGTTCTAGTCTTCTAAACAATCCTTATGTAACCAATTTTCCAAAAATTGACGTCACAGAGGGGTTTACTCTGAAACATTTCTCGACGTCTTCTGGAAGTCTTCTGATTTCTATCAAACCTATCGCAAAACGTCCGATAAAAAAAAAATATCAGCGTCATCAGATTTGTAATGAAATTCTGTGAGAAAAAAAACCTGGGTCGAGTGAGGAATTGTGAAAGTTACGTTCCGACGTCTTCTGAAGGTCATTTGAATTAACTTACCACTTTGCTGTCACTTCTAATACCGATATGAGCATTCGTCTCAAAATTCTGATCAGACTCATGAAATAAACTTCCGAGATATCTCCTAATTTAAGTAATTTGTGACTGTCACTCGGACCATTGAAAGCAGCGATCATATCATAACCATTGGAGCCGATGAGTTTTCGATGGCATGTTGTGTAGTGGAAAATGATTCTCATTTTAACAACTATCAGAAACTTTATCAATAGCTTCGAAAACGACCGAAGTGTTGTGATCCCAACTGGTGAAATAGGCGCTTTCTCTCTGAAGAAAGTCACCGATTTTTTACCACGCCTTTTATCAGTCCGAGATTCCGACAAATTTCATTTGGAAGATATCCAGGATGTCATTTATATATCAGAATTTCGAAATAAGTATTTTCAGATCAGAAATGATTAGATTATTCTAACTAAAGATTTCTACTTCTAACTAAAGATCTCTAAGAAGGCGCGAAAGTTGTGTGAACCCGGCACAAAAATTGCGGCCTCTTACCGAGGTATATTAACGAGATTCTCAAAAATTCGTATGGAACTGTTGGCCGTGTCTCAACACTGACGAAATGGAATTCGAATCACTATGTAGACAGCAAGTGCTTTTGTTTTGTAGCGTGCTAAAAAACCTGGTGGAAGTTGGAAGACCGTTCGTGAACAGATCGGAAGAAGGGCGCAAAATATGTAGATTCACCGAATACGGGAAAAGCTACTGCAAATTTGTTTTGCACAGTTTTTTTCTTATAAATACAGCGCCCCCCTCCTCAAAATGTTTCGCAGTTTTTTAATTTTTGTCCATTCCAGGGACTTAATGTTGTCTGTATTGCTCGACTAGGCTTCATAAGACCGTGGAATAGGTGACAATGAAGGGAAACAACATAAAAAACACGAAAAAGGACAGATAGTCATCAGTAATCGAACTTGCGAAATTTTTTTTTCAACGGTTTTTGGTCGTCAACTGGTCACAGGGACCAGAAAAAATTTTTGGACATGGCGGGATTCGAACTCGCGGTTCTCCGTTGCCGATATAAAGCGTTACTTGTTCGGGGAATACAATTCGACTTCGGAGTGTGTTAACCACTACACCACATGCCCTCAAAAGCTCATAGGACTTTATGGCTATGATAAGATGGAGGGGGGCCGCAAACTTCGATGGTCCGAGTAACCATGGTTACAATCTTCATTTGAAAGATAACTGGGATGTTATTTATATGAATCTGATCAGAATTTTGAGACAAATTCAATGATGATGAGCATTTTTTGATCAGAAGTCATTACAGAATCGTCGATAATGCAGGAGACCTTCTGAAGACGTTGAGATTGAACAGTCAGAAATCCAGACCCGAAATAAATGTTTCTCAACACAATTTTATCGTCAATTTAACAAGAACAAGAATTAAATCACTTTCTATTTCACTCCCCCAAACTTTATTTTCAACTGGCCGATCTTTTTTTGAACAGGATCCTAAATGATTTCCCAAATCGCTACGGGGCTATCCGAATTCACTCGAGTCGCAAAAAGTCAATAAGTCAATAACACGTAAAAGCAGCATATCGACTTCGACTCCGTCCGTGGCACAGACTAGTGTTGCACGGAAATGGAAGTGGAAACGTGAATGGCATGGTGGCCCGAAAGTGCACTTGCACGTAAACTTCCTCTCCCGTTAATTTGCCAAAATCTTATATTCTGTATTCAAGATCCCCTGTTCCGATTTTCCATCCGCCCAATCACTTTTGTTGGGTGATCTTTTTTTCTTACGTTTTTGTGTTAAAATAAAGAACTACAGAGATGAAACGATAGATCTATTGATGATTGAAAAAACCGATATCTTGATTCACCGATTTCTAACATCATTTTTGTAGATTCCGAGAAATAAATGTCAAAAATACGAATTCAAGAATTTAATATTAAGTTGTTCAGTACCGGCTCACATTACACTTCTTATTTCTTCTTGGCAAAACAGAACGAAAGATTCAGTATTTGTTTTGCTTTTTCTGAAAACTTTCAGTACCGGCTCACATTACTAGGTTATATATACAAACAATTGAGTTATTCCGCTTGGCTTGACAAAACCTTCCAAAGTTGTAAGGCTCGAACAAAAAAAATCAAAAATGAAAGCGTTATTATCCATTTCTACTATAAAAAGAACAATTTGGCCCATCTGACAATTTATTCGAAATTGAGGTTCATAATTTTCAGACAGTTGATTGGTTAGTAGTTTACAAATTCAAACATGGGTCAATTGATGTTGACAAATAAACATTTGTTTCTATACAAATTAAGAAACAATCGAAGATACCAATATAATCAAAAAATAAGTCAGAATTTAATTCTTAAGCCCAGTAGACTCTTCTGGTCATAGTGCAAGTGTCTGCTTTCAAATCCATTCTTCCGATTTGTGTGTCACTCAACTCCTTCTTGTCAGCTTCCGTGACGACATCAGAATGCTTAGCAGTAAGACGATCGGTAACACGGTTGATTTCTCCAAGATGGCTGAAAAACAGGAAGGATCGAAAATCGATATGATAACGTTTGAACACTTACTTGTAAGTTTTGTAGTTGTTGTGACCACGTTTCGACAAGTTTTTGGCAGCATACAAAACGGACGGAAGAGATGTTTGCTGATAGCATACTTGATGTCCGAATGCCAAGTGATACGTGACATTGAGTATCTCGTTCTTCGACCAGTTAGCCTCATTGGCGATAATCACATACTTTGTTGGACGAGATGTTCCCTGCAGTTGTTGAAAATGAGTTGCCCAATAAACCACAATGCAACTCACCATTAATGGAATTTGAGAGCACAGAATGAACTCTTCGAAACCAGGCACTGAGGGTGTCATACTGTCGATACAGGTTCCAGAACGAACGTTCTGCACAGACGACCTTTTATCCTTCGGGATTTCCTTAGGGTAAACACGAATGTGAGAATGACGCAGCGCGCTGATCATTACAATTTTCGGATGATAACCGGGTCTATTTTGACGACACGAAGCACGAATGTCTTCGACTTCTTCGAGAATCTTGTCATAATCACCTTCACCAGCACCGCATCGATAGATCACAACAGTTTCAGGGAGCTCTTCAGTGTCATACATTTTTATGCAAGAAAAGAATTTATCTTGCAAATGCCTGTAAACAAACCGTATTTTGTTGCTTTAAAATGGGAACTCACATCAACCGATGCTCGCGTTTCTCCTGATAATACGAAAAGCCTCCGAGTTTTGTAGTTTTTTTCAGAGTGTACGACACTCCAACCGTCGTCGGATCTCCTTCCATGTTTCCTGTCGCAATATCGTAGGTGGTACGAGCACCAGTATGCGACAAGTCGAACCCGATGAATTGCGTTTTGTTGTAGAGTTTTTCTCTCAACCTGCAAAGTATTGATTTGAGTGAGAACCTTTCATTTTCGAGTCTCATAGAAACTAACCGATCAGCTTCAACGCCATCAACTTCCGGTATGTCAATGTCAAAGTTTGTTCCACCACACTTTGCATTGAACTTTCTAATGACGTTATCTTTAGTGCTTTTCTGTCCATTTGCAATTTTTCTGGCAGTATCAGTAGTGATTTGCATTGTCACTAGTTTCATCTCATGCTCGTAGTATTTCATGACGTCTGCAATAGGTTAGATAATGTTATGTTGCAACTGAGACCACAAACCGTGAATGGCGGGAAATTTATCTTTACAGATCCCAATCACAATTGTACACTTTTTAGCAGAACATTCGCTCATGATTTGTTTGACACGAACTATGTCTTCCACCTGAGTATTATAAACTTTCCAATCTTTATGTTTCTTTGTGAAAGTGATTCCTTCATCTTTGCATTCTTTCTCAAAGTTTTCACAAAAATCTCTGAAAAAAATTCATCTCATCATTCTGATTCACCCGCTCACCGTGGATTAAAATCAGCGTCGAAGTTTATAACAGCCACAGTTTGACCGCTCGCAGGTTTGAGAAACTTTCCGAAGTTGCTTAGCCTTGCGATGTGATTAGATTTCATAGCAAGAGTCCAATTTGAAGCGAACTTCATCATAGGCGGTGCAAGGATTTTCGCCATCGCATGGACTGGAACTGCTGGGGATAACTTGATATTGAATGACTCCGTGTGTTTGTTTGAAGCATTCCGTCCCAGTTTCAAATCTTCGGTGAGAATCTTCTCTGTTTCCACTGTACGAGTAAGAGGCAGTTTCGCGCTTTCCTTCGTCAAGATTGTTTGCTGCAAACTCCGAAAATTAGATATAAAATTGATAATGACACTCACAAGGTTCCGTGAGAGGTTCACTGCTTTTACTCGTTGACCCGCGGGAATCATAAGCACTTCCGCTGGGAAATACAAAGAGTGATTTTTATGTTTCGAGGTAATCAGTGGCATATGAGGATACTTGACGCCATAACTGTACTTATTTCTTAAGTATTCTTTCACTGTGACATGCTGAACATCTTCACCGTTCTTCCAATCGAAAGAAAATCTGAAAAGAGAACACTGAGCAGTTGGGACTTGTGTTTCACTCACTTTTCAGCTGTTTCTTTGGAAATATCAGAAATGACAATAGCTCGATTCAATTTCGTTTGAGGTAAATGTTTCGGTTCGCATACAAGTCTTTTCAGAGCCTGAGCCAACTCATTCATGACTGTTTTTGGGACTCTTCTGTCACGTATATCTCTCTCCAATTGTTTAGCATTCGAACTGAAGTCGCTGTTTCTTCCGTGCGTTTGAGAACTATCTCGTCGATCATCACGGCGCGTTGTGAACGTGTCCTCCATGTACTTCGACGCCATGAATTCGAGAACTGACTGCTCACGATGAAATACGGAGCTGGTCAAGTCCAGTGTCATCAGCACTTTTGGCGTTCCATCAGAGTTCTCAATAACGCGTGTTTGCTTGTGAAATCCCGTTTTGATCAGTGTCGTTCCATCGTTCGAGTTCCGGGCGTTCTTATCACTAACAGGATAGGTTCCACTTTTGTAAAGATAGAAGTTGCCATTGTGTAAAACTTGGTTAGTGACTGTCTCAATACATCTTGCAAGTTCTGGACGGTTTTCCGGTTGAAGCGCATGCTCACCGCGTGTGTAGACCTGAAACGAAGCAGTTTGAGATGCAACGCATTTCAAGAAGAGACTTACATGTCCATTAGCTTTTGTCTTGATTGAAAACGACTTGATTTCACGCCGGGAGAGTTTAGAAACAATTAACCACTCATCATTAGTGAAATGTTCAGATGTAAGCTCGCAAGCATTTTCAGTGTAATCATCCGAGATATTCGACGACGCAACGAAAATCGTGTCTGCACAATCATACGCAGCCACCGAAGAATCTGTTTTTCCACGAAACAGAGTCTTGTTTTGTTTGAACCATATTTGAAACAGTTGCCACTGAGCTCTACGACGAATTTGTCGGTTGCGGCTGAAAATATCACTACATGTGTGTAAAAAAACTTGAACTCACTCTCCACCAACAAGCGCAAGACCCATATTCAATACGAATTCTGCTTTATCTTGCTTCAATGTGACTCGAAAGTCTATTTTAAGCATCTTTTCATCCATTCCACTTATGTCCAGCGTCCACATATTGAGCTGAACCTCCTCAGTAGCGGACTTGAATAAATCTCCTCCGGTCGATTGAGAGCCACTGTCTGAAAAGAATGAATCAACACGAAAAGTTGGATGAAGCGAACCATATGTTTTCTTTTTGATCAGTGGGGCGGCAGAAGTGTTTCTCGAAAATGCCCCTGCCGTCCTTTTAAGATGCTGTGAAGTCGTGGTCGCCAGTGACTGGTGAGGAGCCGATCTCAAAAAATCCGTCGATGACTGGTGAGAAGCAGCCGGTCTCGATGAAGTTGTCGATGACTGGTGAGTAGTGGATCTCGATGAAGTCGTCGATGACTGGTAAGGAGCCGATCTTGATGAAGTCGTCGATGACTGGTAAGGAGCCGATCTTGATGAAGTCGTCGATGACTGGTGCGCAGCGGATCTCGATGAAGTCGTCGATGACTGGTGAGAAAAAGCCGGTCTCGATGAAGTCGTCGATGACTGGTGCGCAGCGGATCTCGATGAAGTCGTCGATGACTGGTAAGGAGCCGATCTTGATGAAGTCGTCGATGACTGGTGACGAGCCGATCTCGAAGAATCCGTCGAAGACTGGTGAGTAGTGGATCTCGATGAAGTCGTCGATGACTGGTGAGAAGCCGATCTCGGTGAAGTCATCGATGACTGGTGAGAAGCCGATATCGGTGAAGTCGTCGATGACTGGTGAGCAGCGGATCTTGATGAAGTCGTCGATGACTGGCGAGAAGCCGATCTAGACTCATCCATTTCCGCCTTGATTTTATCGAATAAATCCATTATGAGACGTTCGATACCTGAAACATGGAAACTCTCTATTATCACTTCAATGAAGCTAGATTTAAAAGCGATTCAAAATATGAAGCGTTATGAAGAATGAACCCCAGAAAGTGACAAAATAATAAGTCGACCGGTCGGAGTCGGAGGCGTGTTTGGGGCTCGCACACCACCTAACACAACACCGGAGTGTCGTTTGAATGAGGAGGGTCGACCACGTGACCTGCTAATACATCTCCACCCTACCCCCGCCCCCTCTGGGATGTCCCAGGAGGCAGTGTGCGGTGGACGTTGCTTGTCTCCAGCAACACTGGCGGCGTATTCAATCAAACTATCGATCGCGTTTCTAAATAAAGGCTATGAGTCATGGCGAGTGCCAAGTTTTCCAGGAGATAGGCTATATCAGTGTTTTCTCATACTCTTGCAACTGATTTCACATTTTCGGTGGAACTTTGTGTGTTTCTCTATCGGAAAACTGCTAACAATAATATACCTCAAGACTGGATTAATGTGAAATGGTTCGATGGATATTTTCTGAAGGTCGGCTCATTACATGGCCAAGACATTATTTCGTAAAAGGACCATAACTATTTTAATATTCTTTTGACATGGAAACGCTCATCATCGTTGGATTCGCCTTGTAAATATGTACCGAATTGAACGAACCGCCGAAATACTCTTCAAATTCAGTATTTTCTTCACGTCGTTTAGACCGTTGAATGCAAACCATCCGAAGGCATGTACTAGTGGATCGGACATTTGAACCCACCTCTCTTCCTGAACACATAAACCATCCGATCTTGTTTGTTCTCCGGTTATTGTTTTTCTGGACAAGAAAGTTTGCTTTACTACAAACTGAAGGCGTGAAAAAATACAGTGCAAAAAAACTTAACGGATATGGCGAGATTCGAACCCGCGGCTCTAAGTTACTGGGGAAGGGAGAGTTTATTTCATGAGTTTGATCAGAATTTTGAGACGAACTTAAGATTTATGCTTATTTTGGGATCATAAGTGATGGCAGCCATGCCAATGAACACCAAAGATAAAGACAAGGCAGCCGGATTTTTCCTGTCATGCTGTAAATGTGGTACTGACTCCAACTGAATCAAGAACGACTTGGTGGCAAACGGGAACGGTTCGTCACAAATATTTAAAAATCACCTTCTCTGAATACTTTGCAATGATCTTCGTGATGAAAATTCAGTCAGGAAGATCTTTGGTTTTTTTTTTTGATAGTCTTGATTAGGCTTGTTTTTTTAAAAATGTTTCTTAGTAATACATAGAAACGAAAATTATTTCAGACCATTACAATTGAGAAGTTTAGTGTGAGCGAATCTTTACTACTACTATTTGTGTGTTTTTGTGAGTTCTGAAGGTTTCTTGAAATAATTTCCCAACGGGTGTCCCGTTTGGTCTGAGACTTGGCATAGGCCCATGATCCTCCGGGGGCATTATGATATTAAAGGTGGCGGGTCAGGTTACTGTAGGATTACGGTAGCTACAGTACTAACATCGATTTTCCACATTTTTTGAAATCAACGGACGGACCCCAAACTTTGATGGTAGCATGTCTTGGACCAAAAAATACTACTGTAAAAGTATCTAAGGGATTACTGTAGTATTACGGTAGATACGGTAGTCGAAAGTTCGAGATGTCACTTTTTCGAAGAGGTATTACTGCCGTCGTTGGGATGGGAGGGCAGGGGAAAGTTGTTGAAAGTGGAGGGTACTAAGGGTACTACAGCTACAGTAACCGGAAATTATCGATCAATTCGGAATACGGTAGAAACGGAGACACGAAATATTGTCTGCGTCTCTCATTTTGAGACACTCTCTCGCCTCATTATTTGGAGAATGGAGTTTGAACGTGCCAGAAGGGGTCAGAAAGTTCCAGAAACATTTCGGCGGGAATTCAAAAAGCTGAGGGGAGGACCGTTTTGGCGGGAATTCAAAAAGCTGAGGGGAGGACCGTTTTGGCGGGAATTCAAAAAACTGAGGGGAGGACCGTTTTGGCGGGAATTCAAAAAGCTGAGGGGAGGACCGTTTTGGCGGGAATTCAAAAAACTGAGGGGAGGATCGTTTTGGCGGGAATTCAAAAAACTGAGGGGAGGACTGTTTTGGCGGGAATTCAAAAAGCTGAGGGGAGGACTGTTTTGGCGGGAATTCAAAAAGCTGAGGGGAGGACCGTTTCGGCGGGAATTCAAAAAGCTGAGGGGAGGACTGTTTTGGCGGGAATTCAAAAAGCTGAGGGGAGGACTGTTTTGGCGGGAATTCAAAAAGCTGAGGGGAGGACCGTTTTGGCGGGAATTCAAAAAGCTGAGGGGAGGACCGTTTTGGCGGGAATTCAAAAAGCTGAGGGGAGGACCGTTTTGGCGGGAATTCAAAAAGCTGAGGGGAGGACTGTTTTGGCGGGAATTCAAAAAGCTGAGGGGAGGACCGTTTCGGCGGGAATTCAAAAAGCTGAGGGGAGGACTGTTTTGGCGGGAATTCGAAAAGCTGAGGGGAGGACTGTTTTGGCGGGAATTCAAAAAGCTGAGGGGAGGACCGTTTCGGCGGAAATTCAAAAAGCTGAGGGGAGGACTGTTTTGGCGGGAATTCAAAAAGCTGAGGGGAGGACCGTTTCGGCGGGAATTCAAAAAGCTGAGGGGAGGACTGTTTTGGCGGGAATTCAAAAAGCTGAGAGGACTGTTTTGGCGGGAATTCAAAAAAGCTGAGGGGAGGACTGTTTTGGCGGGAATTCAAAAAGCTGAGGGGAGGACCGTTTTGGCGGGAATTCAAAAAGCTGAGGGGAGGACTGTTTTGGCGGGAATTCAAAAAGCTGAGGGGAGGACTGTTTTGGCGGGAATTCAAAAAGCTGAGGGGAGGACCGTTTCGGCGGGAATTCAAAAAGCTGAGTGGAGGACCGTTTCGGCGGGAATTCAAAAAGCTGAGGGGAGGACTGTTTTGGCGGGAATTCAAAAAGCTGAGGGGAGGACTGTTTTGGCGGGAATTCAAAAAGCTGAGGGGAGGACTGTTTTGGCGGGAATTCAAAAAGCTAAAGGGGGGGGGGGGGGGGAGTACGAAAAATGTTCAAATCTCCAGGATTTGCCTTCACACTTGAGGGTAGGGTGAAGGAACAAAACTTCAGTTGAAAGATCTGTGAGAATTGAATTTAGTTCTCTCATAGAACAACTCTTCATCGTTTTTTTTTAACGTTGAAAAGTTACTCCATTCGGAAAGGCCTGCAACTGTCCAAGCGAAAGCCAGTGGGGTGGGCGCGGCGATAGCATCGTCGCATCATGCTGCGCTTTGTCCCATTCCGCGGAACCGCTACTACGACTGAGCGACTACGAAGCCTCTGAGATCGATCAACAACGACAAACGACACACTTCTTTTGTTTTTGGCCATTTTTGGTTTCGATGAATTATATAAAGTTAGTAAAATCACATATTTACCTTGAAAAAAAACCTTGCAACTGGAATGTATTAGCGTTCGTTTGGTGTTTCCGAGGTAATTTCCGAGTGTAATTCATAGGTTCTCGGAAGAGTATTCGAACGCATGTCATTCTGTGCGATGCATGAACGGTCGGGTTTACATTGAATTGGATTTATAAATAAACTAATCACAAATGAAAAACAGAATGATACAATAATTGGAGTTTGTACTTGATGTACATGGAGGGAATAGCCCAACGGTCTTCATCGTTGGTGTTTATTCGATACAGTTCGCGAAGCATCTTTGAAATGTGTAGGAATTCTGAAACTTTATGGATTTGATAATTCTAGTCTCCTAAACAATCCTCATGTAACCAATTTTTCAAAAATTGACGTCACAGAGGGGTTTACTCTGAAATTTTTCTCGACGTCTTCTGGAAGTCTTCTGACTTCTATCAAACCTATCGCAAAACGTCCGATAAAAAAAACATCAGCGTCATCAGATTTGTAATGAAATTCTGTGAGAAAAAACCTGGGTCGAGTGAAGAATTGTGAAAGTTACGTTCCGACGTCTTCTGAAGGTCATTTGAATTAACTTACGACGTTGCCGTCACTTCTAATATCGAAATGAGCATTTGTCTCAAAATTATGATTAGACTCATGAAATAAACTTCCGAGATATCTCCTAATTCAAGTAATTTGTGACTGTCACTTGGACCATTGAAAGCAACGATCTTATCATAACCATTGGAGCCGATGAGTTTTCGATGGCATGTTGTGTAGTGGAAAATGACTCTCATTTTGACAACTATCAGAAACCTTATCAATAACTTCGGAAACGACCGAAGTGCTGTGATCCCAACTGGTGAAATAGGCGCTTTCTCTCTGAAGAAAGTCACCGATTTCATACCACGCCTTTGTCGTATTTTTTCATCAGTCCGAGGTTCCAACAAATTTCATTTGGAAGATATCCAGGATGTTATTTATACATATATCAGAATTTCGAAATAAGTATTTTCAGATCAGAAATGATTAGATTATTCTAACTAAAGATTTCTACTTCTAACTAAAGATTTATAAGAAGGCGCGAAAGTTGTGTGAACCCGGCACAAAAATTGCGGCCTCTTACCGAGGTATATTAAAGAGATTCTCAAAAATTCGTATGGAACTGTTGGCCGTGTCTTAACACTGACGAAATGGAATTCGAATCACTATGTAGCAGAGTTTCACGGAATTCCATTACCCTTTTTCCAATACCCTTTTTCCGCGTTTCTTGGCGTTCCATTACCCGTTTTCCGTTACCCGAAAAATTTCAGAATTTCCATTACCCGATTTCCGTTACCCGAAAACTTAGAAAAAATTCCATTACCCGATTTCCGAAACCCTAAAAAAAAGGTTCATTTCCACGGAAAAAAGCACAATTATTTCCAAGAAGAAATAGTAAAAAGTGAAGAAGTTAAACACTACGATTCTCCAGCATAGCGCATGCGCACGGTTTAGCCCGTAAATCGACACGAGCAACATTTTTTAAAAACTTCTTTGAAAATATGTTTCCATTACCCTTTTTCCAATACCCTTTTTCCGCGTTTTTTGGCGTTCCGTTACCCGTTTTCCATTACCCGAAAAAATTCAGAATTTCCATTACCCTTTTTCCGTTACCCGAAAAAGTTTCGAAATTTCCATTACCCTTTTTCCGAAACCCTAAAAAAAAGGGTTCCGTTACCCGTTTTCCGAAACCCTAAAATGAAAATTCCTTTTCCGTGAAACTCTGCTATGTAGACAGCAAGTGCTTTTGTTTTGTAGCGTGCTAAAAAACCTGGTGGAAGTTGGAAGTCCGTTCGTGAAAAGATCGGAAGAACGGCGCAAAATAGATTCACCGAATACGGGAATAGCTACTGCAAATTTGTTTTGCACAGTTTTTTTTCTTATAAATACAGCGCCTCCCCTCCTCAAAATGTTTCGCAGTTCTTTAATTTTTGACCGTTCCAGGGACTTAATGTTGTCTGTATTGCTCGAATAGGCTTTATTATACCGTGGAATAAGCGAAAATGAAGGAAAACAAGATAAAAAGACACGAAAAAAAGACAGATAGTCATCAGTAATCGATCTTGCGAAATTTTTTTTTCAACGGTTTTTGGGCGTCAACTGGTCACAGGGACCAGAAAAAATTTTTGGACATGGCGGGATTCGAACTCGCGGTTCTCCGTTGCCGATATAAAGCGTTACTTGTTCGGGGAATACAATTCGACTTCGGAGTGTGTTAACCACTACACCACATGCCCTCAAAAGCTCATAGGACTTTATGGCTATGATAAGATGGAGGGTGGCCGCAAACTTCGATGGTCCGAGTAACCATGGTTACAAGCTTCATTTGAAAGATAACTGGGATGTTATTTATATGAATTTGATCAGAATTTCGAGACAAATTCAATGATAATATGCATTTTTTGATCAGAAGTCATTACAGAATCGTCGATAATGCAGGAGACCTTCTGAAGACGTTGAGATTGAACAGTCAGAAATCCAGACCCGAAATAAATGTTTCTCAACACAATTTTATCGTCAATTTAACAAGAACAAGAATTAAATCACTTTCTATTTCACTCCCCCAAACTTTATTTTCAACTGGCCGATCTTTTTTCGAACAGGATCCTAAATGATTTCCCAAATCGCTACGGGGCTATCCGATTTCACTCGAGTCGCAAAAAGTCAATAAGTAGCACGTAAAAACAGCATATCGACTTCGACTCCGTCCGTGGCACAGACTAGTGTTGCACGGAAATGGAAGTGGGACTACTATTCTTTTCGCCACCCGCCCGAGTATGAGCACCTAAAAATAATTCATATCAACCACGCAGCAAGTTGGAAACGTGAATGGCATGGTGGCCCGAAAGTGCACTTGCACGTAAACTTCCTCTCCTGTTAATTTGCCAAAATCTTATCTTCTGTATTCAAGATCCCCTGTTCCGATTTTCCATCCGCCCAATCACTTTTGTTGGGTGATCTTTTTTTCTTACGTTTTTGTGTTAAAATAAAGAACTACAGAGATGAAACGATAGATCTATTGATGATTGGAAAAACCGAAAGCTTGATTCACCGATTTCTAACATCATTTTTGTAGATTTTGAAAAATGACTGTCAAAAATACGAATTCAAGAATTTAATATTAAGTTGTTCAGTACCGGCTCACATTACACTTCTTATTTCTTCTTGGCAAAACAGAACGAAAGATTCAGTATTTGTTTTGCTTTTTCTGAAAACTTTCAGTACCGGCTCACAATACTAGGTTATATATACAAACAATTGAGTTATTCCGCTTGGCTTGACAAAACCTTCCAAAGTTGTAAGACTCGAACAAAAAAAATCAAAAATGAAAGCGTTATTATCCATTTCTACTATAAAAAGAACAATTTGGCCCATTTGACAATTTATTCGAGATTGAGGTGCATAATTTTCAGACAGTTGATTGGTTAGTAGTTTACAAATTCAAACATGGGTCAATTGATGTTGACAAATAAACATTTGTTTCTATACAAATTAAGAAACAATCGAAGATATCAATATAATCAAAAATAAGTTAGAATTTAATTCTTAAGCCCAGTAGACTCTTCTGGTCATAGTGCAAGTGTCTGCTTTCAAATCCATTCTTCCGATTTGTGTGTCACTCAACTCCTTCTTGTCAGCTTCCGTGACGACATCAGAATGCTTAGCAGTAAGACGATCGGTAACACGGTTGATTTCTCCAAGATGGCTGAAAAACAGGAAGGATCGAAAATCGATATGATAACGTTTGAACACTTACTTGTAAGTTTTGTAGTTGTTGTGACCACGTTTCGACAAGTTTTTGGCAGCATACAAAACGGACGGAAGAGATGTTTGCTGATAGCATACTTGATGCCCGAATGCCAAGTGATACGTGACATTGAGTATCTCGTTCTTCGACCAGTTAGCCTCATTGGCGATAATCACATACTTTGTTGGACGAGATGTTCCCTGCAGTTGTTGAAAATGAGTTGCCCAATAAACCACAATGCAACTCACCATTAATGGAATTTGAGAGCACAGAATGAACTCTTCGAAACCAGGCACTGAGGGTGTCATACTGTCGATACAGGTTCCAGAACGAACGTTCTGCACAGACGACCTTTTATCCTTCGGGATTTCCTTAGGGTAAACACGAATGTGAGAATGACGCAGCGCGCTGATCATTACAATTTTCGGATGATAACCGGGTCTATTTTGACGACACGAAGCACGAATGTCTTCGACTTCTTCGAGAATCTTGTCATAATCACCTTCACCAGCACCGCATCGATAGATCACAACAGTTTCAGGGAGCTCTTCAGTGTCATACATTTTTATGCAAGAAAAGAATTTATCTTGCAAATGCCTGTAAACAAACCGTATTTTGTCGCTTTAAAATGAGAACTCACATTAATCGATGCTCGCGTTTCTCCTGATAATACGAGAAGCCTCCGAGTTTTGTAGTTTTTTTCAGAGTGTACGACACTCCAACCGTCGTCGGATCTCCTTCCATGTTTCCTGTCGCAATATCGAAGGTGGTACGAGCGCCAGTATGCGACAAGTCGAACCCGATGAATTGCGTTTTGTTGTAGAGTTTTTCTCTCAACCTGCAAAGTATTGATTTGAGTGAGAACCTTTCATTTTCGAGTCTCATAGAAACTAACCGATCAGCTTCAACGCCATTAACTTCCGGTATGTCAATGTCAAAGTTTGTTCCACCACACTTTGCATTGAACTTTCTAATGACGTTATCTTTAGTGCTTTTCTGTCCATTTGCAATTTTTCTGGCAGTATCAGTAGTGATTTGCATTGTCACTAGTTTCATCTCATGCTCGTAGTATTTCATGACGTCTGCAATAGGTTAGATAATGTTATGTTGCAACTGAGACCACAAACCGTGAATGGCGGGAAATTTATCTTTACAGATCCCAATCACAATTGTACACTTTTTAGCAGAACATTCGCTCATGATTTGTTTGACACGAACTATGTCTTCCACCTGAGTATTATAAACTTTCCAATCTTTATTTTCCTTTGTGAAAACGATTCCTTCATCTTTGCATTCTTTCTCAAAGTTTTTACAAAAATCTCTGAAAAAAATTCATCTCATCATTCTGATTCACCCGCTCACCGTGGATTAAAATCAGCGTCGAAGTTTATAACAGCCACAGTTTGACCGCTCGCAGGTTTGAGAAACTTTCCGAAGTTGCTTAGCCTTGCGGTGTGATTAGATTTCATAGCAAGAGTCCAATTTGAAGCGAACTTCATATTAGGCGGTGCAAGGATTTTCGCCATCGCATGGACTGGAACTGCTGAGTATAACTTGATTTTGAATGACTCCGTGTGTTTGTTTGAAGCATTCCGTCCCAGTTTCAAATCTTCGGTGAGAATCTTCTCTGTTTCCACTGTACGAGTAAGAGGCAGTTTCGCGCTTTCCTTCGTCAAGATTGTTTGCTGCAAACTCCGAAAGTTAGATAAAAAATTGATAATGACACTCACAAGGTTCCGTGAGAGGTTCACTGCTTTTACTCGTTGACCCGCGGGAATCATAAGCACTTCCGCTGGGAAATACAAAGAGTGATTTTTATGTTTCGAGGTAATCAGTGGCATATGAGGATACTTGACGCCATAACTGTACTTATTTCTTAAGTATTCTTTCACTGTGACATGCTGAACATCGTCATCGTTCTTCCAATCGAAAGAAAATCTGAAAAGAAAACACTGAGTAGTTTGGACTTTTTTTCACTTTGTTTCACTCACTTCTCAGCTGTTTCTTTGGAAATATCAGAAATGACAATAGCTCGATTCAATTTCGTTTGAGGTAAATGTTTCGGTTCGCATACAAGTCTTTTCAGAGCCTGAGCCAACTCATTCATGACTGTTTTTGGGACTCTTCTGTCACGTATATCTCTCTCCAATTGTTTAGCATTCGAACTGAACTCGCTGTTTCTTCCGTGCGTTTGAGAACTATCTCGTCGATCATCACGGCGCGTTGTGAACGTGTCCTCCATGTACTTCGACGCCATGAATTCGAGAACTGACTGCTCACGATGAAATACGGAGCTGGTCAAGTCCAGTGTCATCAGCACTTTTGGCGTTCCATCAGAGTTCTCAATAACGCGTGTTTGCTTGTGAAATCCCGTTTTGATCAGTGTCGTTCCATCGTTCGAGTTCCGGGCGTTCTTATCACAAACAGGATAGGTTCCACTTTTGTAAAGATAGAAGTTGCCATTGTGTAAAACTTGGTTAGTGACCGTCTCAATACATCTTGCAAGTTCTGGACGGTTTTCCGGTTGAAGCGCATGCTCACCGCGTGTGTAGACCTGAAACGAAGCAGTTTGAGATGCAACGCATTTCAAGAAGAGACTTACATGTCCATTAGCTTTTGTCTTGATTGAAAACGACTTGATTTCACGCCGGGAGAGTTTAGAAACAATTAACCACTCATCATTAGTGAAATGTTCAGATGTAAGCTCGCAAGCATTTTCAGTGTAATCATCCGAGATATTCGACGACGCAACGAAAATCGTGTCTGCACAATCATACGCAGCCACCGAAGAATCTGTTTTTCCGCGAAACAGAGCCTTGTTTTGTTTGAACCATAATTGAAACAGTTGCCACTGAGCTCTACGACGAATATGTCGGTTGCGGCTGAAAATATCACTACATGTGTGTAAAAAAACTTGAACTCACTCTCCACCAACAAGCGCAAGACCCATATTCAATACGAATTCTGCTTTATCTTGCTTCAATGTGACTCGAAAGTCTATTTTAATCATCTTTTCATCCATTCCACTTATGTCCAGCGTCCACATATTGAGCTGAACCTCCTCAGTAGCGGACTTGAATAAATCTCCTCCGGTCGATTGAGAGCCACTGTCTGAAAAGAATGAATCAACACGAAAAGTTGGATAAACCGAACCATATGCTTTCTTTTTGATCAGTGGGGCGGCAGAAGTGTTTCTCGAAAATGCCCCTGCCGTCCTTTTAAGATGCTGTGGAGTCGTGGTCGCCAGTGACTGGTGAGGAGCCGATCTCAAAAAATCCGTCGATGACTGGTGAGTAGTGGATCTCGATGAAGTCGTCGATGACTGGTAAGGAGCCGATCTTGATGAAGTCGTCGATGACTGGTGCGCAGCGGATCTCGATGAAGTCGTCGATGACTGGTGAGAAAAAGCCGGTCTCGATGAAGTCGTCGATGACTGGTGCGCAGCGGATCTCGATGAAGTCGTCGATGACTGGTAAGGAGCCGATCTTGATGAAGTCGTCGATGACTGGTGACGAGCCGATCTCGAAGAATCCGTCGAAGACTGGTGAGTAGTGGATCTCGATGAAGTCGTCGATGACTGGTGAGAAGCCGATCTCGGTGAAGTCATCGATGACTGGTGAGAAGCCGATATCGGTGAAGTCGTCGATGACTGGTGAGCAGCCGATATCGGTGAAGTCGTCGATGACTGGTGAGCAGCGGATCTTGATGAAGTCGTCGATGACTGGCGAGAAGCCGATCTAGACTCATCCATTTCCGCCTTGATTTTATCGAATAAATCCATTATGAGACGTTCGATACCTGAAACATGGAAACTCTCTATTATCACTTCAATGAAGCTAGATTTAAAAGCGATTCAAAATATGAAGCGTTATGAAGAATGAACCCCAGAAAGTGACAAAATAATAAGTCGACCGGTCGGAGTCGGAGGCGTGTTTGGGGCTCGCACACCACCTGACACAACACCGGAGTGTCGTTTGAATGAGGAGGGTCGACCACGTGACCTGCTAATACATCTCCACCCTACCCCCGCCCCCTCTGGGATGTCCCAGGAGGCAGTGTGCGGTGGACGTTGCTTGTCTCCAGCAACACTGGCGGCGTATTCAATCAAACTATCGATCGCGTTTCTAAATAAAGGCTATGAGTCATGGCGAGTGCCAAGTTTTCCAGGAGATAGGCTATATCAGTGTTTTCTCATACTCTCGCAACTGATTTCACATTTTCGGTGGAACTTTGTGTGTTTCTCTATCGGAAAACTGCTAACAATAATATACCTCAAGACTGGATTAATGTGAAATGGTTCGATGGATATTTTCTGAAGGTCGGCTCATTACATGCCCAAGACATTATTTCGTAAAATGACCATAACTATTTTAATATTCTTTTGACATGGAAACGCTCATCATCGTTGGATTCGCCTTGTAAATATGTACCGAATTGAACGAACCGCCGAAATACTCTTCAAATTCAGTATTTTCTTCACGTCGTTTAGACCGTTGAATGCAAACCATCCGAAGGCATGTACTAGTGGATCGGACATTTGAACCCACCTCTCTTCCTGAACACATAAACCATCCGATCTTGTTTGTTCTCCGGTTATTGTTTTTCTGGACAAAAAAGTTTGCTTTACTACAAACTGGAGGCGTGGAAAAATGCAGTGCAAAAAAGCTTAACGGATATGGCGAGATTCGAACCCGCGGCTCTAAGTTACTGGGGAAGGGAGAGTTTATTTCATGAGTTTGATCAGAATTTTGAGACGAACTTAAGATTTATGCTTATTTTGGATTATAAGTGACGGCAACCATGCCAATGAACACCAAAGATAAAGACAAGGCAGCCGGATTTTTCCTGTCATGCTGTACATGTGGCACTGACTCCAACTGAATCAAGAACGACTCGGTGGCAAACGGGAACGGTTCGTCACCAATATTCAAAAATCACCTTCTGTGAATACTCTGCAATGAGCTTCGTGATGAAAATTTAGTCAGGAAGATCTTTGGCTTTTTTTTGATAATCTTGATTAGGCTTGTTTTTTTTTAAATGTTTCTTAGAAATACATAGAAACGAAAATTATTTCAGACCATTACAATTGAGAAGTTTAGTGTGAGCGAATAACTTCCTATTTTTGCAAATCATCGCAGAGCGCATTCTGGACACTTTGCGCTTCTTAGTTGTGGAAGGGTGCACACAACGCGAAAAATGGGAAAAGCTAGTTGCTCTCGAGAGGTGAAGAGTATACCGCTGCGCGCATTTCGTTTGCAACCAGGTTTTGGAGTGTAGAGTCGTTTACCTGGTTCCAAATAAGACAGATCAAGGGTTTTTCACAAGATGGTTCATTTTATGTTAAAAAAAAAGAATGACTAAAAAGAAAGAGTTATAATATCCACATGTGAAATGTGAGTTGCGGGCTCGTCATCCGGCACCTTTTTTGGAAGCTCGTCCCAATGAATTTCGCGTTTCTGTTGGTTAGCTTCGTAGTGTCCATGATCGGAAATAATAATGTGCAACGTTTTGTGTTGTAGGCCTTTTCATAAATCTTGACTGTTATCAGATATTTATTGAGATTTCGACTTATTTAACAAAACAACGTGTGTAAAGAGAGGGAAAAGAGAGAGGAATGTCAAAAATACTGAATCATGAAAAGTTTGAAATGACAAAAAAAACGTCAAACTGGATGTGATGTGAATGGATTCGATGATATCAATTTGAGAAGTGGGGGGGGGGGGGAAGGGCGGATGGAATGGATAGGAGGCAATTGTTTATGTCAGACTTCAGTGATTTCGGTGTTCTCCGGACGGAGTCCCTGCGAGAGGAGCGAGATCATCTCGCGAGCTCCCGGCTCGGAAACATGGTTGACCGACATGTGAAAGGCGAGCTCCTGGGGTCCATTGCAGAAGAACTCGCACGAGCGACATTTCAGAAGACTCCGCACTTTCATCGCCATTTCTTGCGCCGTGGGTATGTGGGTTTCGAACTGAAAAATGAATATTGTTGAAGAAGAGGCTACTCTGATTCACTCACCGCCGGCTTTTGAATGATTCCCGACTCAAGACGGTATTTCATCGCTCTGTGGACAGTGTGATTTGAGGCGTCTCTCATTATGTGATGATGGAGCTGGTGGAACTCGACGGTCGACTTGTTCTTGTCGGAGTAGTCGCACAGGTGGCACTTGAACGTGGCTTCACATCCGTGCCGATCCAAATGTTCGACGTACATGTTGACGGATGTCGTTTTGAATGTGCAGAACTCGCAGTACTTGGCGTCGCGAACCACCGGCTGATGCTTGTGCTTTGGTCTTTGGTATTCTTCGTTAAGTCGCTGCTTCTTGTTTATCTGAGCTTGTTTGATGAACGCGAGTCTGTGCTGAGCCATGTGCTCCGCCAATGATCGATGGCTATCAGTCCGGAAAGAGCACGTTTTGCATGTGTACGTCGCTGTTTCCGCGGTAACCAATTGTCCTTTCTTGCCCTTCTTTGCGACCTTCCGCTGCACCGTATCCGGCTTGATTTCGTAGTCGTGAAGTCTGACGTGCGCGACAATGGCGGACGGAGTGAATGCTCCGAAGGTGCAGTCGCTGCACTGATACGGACGAGGTTCCTCGACGATTTCGTGGAAGAGAAGGTGTCTGGCAAAGGCATTTTCATCCGCTGATTTGAACGGACACTCGGTACATTTTTTCGCCTCTGAAAATATGAAACTGAATAAAAAGGCCAATCATGGAGATGTTTTACCTTTCTCTTTAACCATTCCGAGGGTTTCGCGGACCTTGTAGTGAGATCTACCAATTGGCTGAGCCATTTTGATGTCAACAATTTTTTCCATCTCCAAGATTTCGTCGTGACTCGGGGCTTGGAGCGCTTTAAAGTTGCTTGTCATGAGCTGATGGTTGTTCGTGCTTCGCGTCGTTCTCTCAGACACTTTTCTTGTCGGCTGCGGTGGTGGAGATTCCGAATTAGAATTCGTTGCTTTGGAGCCCTTCCGCGGTCTTTTTTCTGGCTTCGGTTTCTCCTCCTTCTCGATTTTCCCGCCAGAAGACGCCGCTGTTGTGGATGATGGCGCGGCAGCAACAATCTTCCGCTTCGCAGCCTTTCTTTCATCTTTAGAGTTCGGGACGGGTGGAGAGCTTTTTGGTGGAGGAGTTGCTGACGACGATGAAGATGTGGTAAGTGAGTTGGAGAGGGATCCGGAGATCTGTGTAGTCAACGCTCGTGGCTTCGCGTCCGTCCGCACCCGCTTCGGAACAATTGACTTTTGTGGAGTGTGCGTTGGAGTGGTCTTCTTAGGCAGCTTCACTGACCGATTCGACTTCCGGACGGCAATAGCTACCTGTCGGCCCTTATTGGATGACTCGACCGAACAGTTGCTGGACGAAGGAGCAGACGTCGTGGAGACCTGTCCCTTTGGTAGAGACGGAGAAATTTTGGAGTCCTCTCGTTCCAGTATTGGAGGCGAACTGGATCCCGTGTCTTCTCTGTCATCATCCTGTACACGGAACGGCTCTTCCGAAGCTGCAATGAGCTGGGGTGCCGACGAAGCAATGTTGTCGTTGTTGTTGCTGATGTGCGGATTGTCGATGTTCGGCGTGCTCCGAACCACAGGGCTCGTCTGAGCATTGGGCACTCCGTTCTGCATGTGGACTTGGTTGTGAAGAACGAGCGACTTTTGGGTGTGAGAAGAGAAGTTGCACAGTTCGCAGCTGTACTTGCGAATCTCTCCCTTGTGCATCTTCATATGGTTTGAAAGACTGTTACGAGACTCGTACTTTGCTGGGCAACTGGTACACGTGTAGTCTCCCGTATTCTGAAACAACACATTCTAAGTCAGAAGGCTGTCCTACTCTCTCACCTGGACACTAGCGACGAACGGATCCTGATTGTCTCTGTCTCTAACCACATTGAACTGCTGCGAGTCGTCCTCGCCCTCTTCGTTGTTGCGGGGGTCCGTTCTGTGTCTCTTCTGGTTGTTTCCCAGCGCGGCGGCGACCACGTCGAGATTGAATTTTCTACGCTTCGATCGTCGCAGGTTGTCCGAGTTTACTAACGGTGAAGCGGATCTTTTGTTTGACATAGTCCTGAAAACGATCTGTATAATGTGATGTCGATGATAAATTCACGGAGGGAATAATCAGAAGAATGAACAACACACGGACGCGTCTAGAGTATAACACTCAACACTGCGGTGTCCGGTGACTGTAAAAGAAAGAGACGCATTGTGTCAGGCCCCTGGTAAAAAAGTCGGGATCCCACTACAAGGATCTTGGTTTTAGAAAGAGCAATGGAAGGAGCATCTCGAAGCAGGAAACGAATATAGGGTCCCGGATCCCAGATTTGAATGACTCGATCCTTTGAGCAGGAACTGTGACCAGTACAAAGGTTTAGGGTTTAGAGGGCAGGAACAGGGAAGAGAGGAAAGCATCTAGACGCAAGGGTCGGAATCGGAAAAGTGAAGAACACACGGGCGCCTATATAACGAAACACATCTAGAAGCAAAAAAAAACCATCGAGGATTGAGAAAGCAAGCGAGAGAGCTAACGACGACGTACCCAGCTGAGGGAAGTGAATGATTGTGAGGGGATGAATGACTGGACACACAGCGCACAACGATATCTCCACATAAAAAGGGCGGGGCTAGACAGTCCACTTGGAGATGACTGCCGTTGGGACTAAACTCGATCTACAGAAGGAGACAAGGGAAAAAACACATCTTCTGTCTACATTAGATCTCCACTGCAGGCAAAACTGACCTCATAGGTTTGCAGGGCCGTCGAATAAATTTGCTGGAATTGCCATGTAATGTGTCCGAAACAGCTTTGTGAAAACGAACGAGGCGGTGGCGAGCGTGTAGGGGAAAAATTAGAATTAGTGGAAAGGGGGTGCAGGGGAGTCGGCTAGACTGTAAGCCAGCCAGTTTTAGCACTCTTTGAAGGTCTTCCCGTGATAGTGACCCGACTGGAAGTCGAACGCTGCCGCCCATCTAGCCACGCCTGAAAAACGTGCCAATCCTCTAACTCGAACTTGGGAGGTTTGAAACTGGCATTGAAGGCGCTCAGAATAATTTAGTATACGACGCCTCTTCTCTTGTCATGGCCCTGATTTTGCGAAGGGCAGAGGGGATACTGCGTGGGGGCTCTTCGAAAGTTTCGATTACGCTCTCGTAATCTCATTTTCTCCATTTTCTAACTGACAGTGTTCACGCAGGGACGGACGCTATTACAAAAAAATGTTTGATGGCGAACATTTTTTTCCCAATTTTGTCAGGAAAGGTGCCTTTTGGATGGCGTTTCATAGCTTGTTGTGAAGCCATCCGATATCAAGTTCCGGCAACTTTTCTGTTTGCTGTTCTTTTCTAAATCATTTCGCAATCCGCAAAAGGTCGTTTTGTTGAAAGACAATCAGGAACCTGTTTTTTTTTTTGTAATTTTCACTGGAAAAACCGATAATCCCGACGAGTACAGCTTGAAAGCCTGCATGAAGTCGAAAGGTACTTCGGTTTGAAGCAAATAATAAAGTTAAGCAATTGAGGTTTTGGTTCGATACGGCAAACATTTGCTTGATTCTATTACGATTCACGTTTTTTTTTCTGTATGCAGGAGGTTTCAAACTCTTCGATTAGTAAATAAGTTATTGTTTCTTTTCATGCTCCATCCCGTATTTTCTGTTCTATTTTGTCTGCATCGATTGAACTATTTGAATTTTGATTTGTCAACTTCTTTCATAGTTTGAAGTGATAATCTCAATTTTTCACGTATTTTCCGGTTTTGTTATCGTCGACTTGCCTCAACTCGTGAAAACTCTTCATTTTTCCTCTTTTTTTCGGTCTCGTTTCGAAGCGAACAAGGCACACACGCTTTAAATCGTGCCTTTTCTTCTCTAACTCTAGCCTTCCCCTGTGTGCCTTGCATGTGACCCCTCCTTCCCTTCGCACTGTTTTCTCTCTAAGCGCCCCGTCGCTCCTCGTTTTTGCGCCCTCGAGAGAGTACGGAAACAGAGGAGAGTGCCGAATGGGGAAAAAAGAGGGAGAGAAGGCTCAATGTGCCTCTAGAGGACGCCCCTGGGCCGGCTGCATGAGGAGACAGCACCGAGGCCATTGGCACCTCTCTCCACAACACCCACACTCTCTCCTCGTATCGATTGTCGATGGAAAACACACCGGGTCAATTGGAATTGAGGCCGCTGCGAGCGAGCGATGGAAGGGGGGCGCTTGGAAGGCAGTGGAGGTGGGTGACATTGCGAACCTGGAGAGAGTGTTGGCGAACGAGAGAGACAGAGATAAACCCTCCACTCTCTCGCTTTTCTCGTTTTCTCTTGCCACACACTATCGCTGCACTCTCTTTCTCTAGGTTCTGTCTCGTCTACTCTGTATTCTCTCGTTTCTCTCTCACTCAGCACAGCGCGCCTTTTTCAAATTTTCAAATCTTCCTACACACTTATTGTTGGAAAAACACAACAAATAATCCAATACAAGCGGAAAACGTAAGTTTTTTTTTGAGAAATTTTTAAACTAACATCGTTCTGAAAACAGGAAGCTTTTCGACCTCTCAAAACTAAATTTCGTTGCTAATAAGAATTGATAAATTGATTTTTTCGCAACAGCCGAAAAGTTTCATATACATCAAACAATAACCCCTTTTTGCGATCTTAGTTGCAAAACGATCTTTCTCACTGTCTTCCTACACCGTATGATTTCTCGGGGTGCCATTGCTCTTTTGTGGTTCTGCTCTATCCTCCTGACACATCTGTTGACGACCACATACACGCCCATCTGCTCCATTTTCTCGTCGGGACACTCATTCGCTCTCTTGTTCTCGCAAGGGGTGGTTGCTACCTTTCTTAGCTCGTCATTGCATTCATTCGTATTAACGTTCTCCCAATGGGTCGTTGCCAAAATTTTTGGGTGACCTCTTTCTTTCCCACCAATGCCTCAGACAGTTCGATCACCCCTTTATTCTCCCTCGAACAAATTGACAGTTTTTTTTTCCGAATACCGGCAAACCGACGCTTTTTCTTTCCGATCTTTTTTTTTCTTATTTTTTACTTTTTCGGGTCGACACACACTCCAACCTTTCTTTATTCCAGGATGAATAACGCGATCACCACTGGTATCGTCCCTTTTCGTCGGATACATGGTCCGACAAGCAGAATTTCGGAAAACGAGCTGAATGGTCTTCTCCTGCAATACTATGAGTTCTACAAGCCAATCGAGCAAGAATACAAAACCGCCGCTCAGGAGGAATATCGTGACGTGTTCATGGATCTTATCAAAACGGAAGGCAGAAAGACCGATAACATCCACATCCGCAATCTGAAAAGCAAGGGATATTCGGCACCTCCGATGGAATGGCCCGAAATTGAAGAGGAGGAAGACGATGACGAAGAAGAGGAGGAGGAGGACGAGGAGAAAGAGGAAGGAAACGGCAAGAGAGAGGAAAAAGAAAAGAAAGAAGATCCCAACGAGCCATGTGACTGCGGCAGCGTTTCGAAAGTGCTCTCGCCAAACGGACACACCATGTTCGCACCGCAAAAGCACACCGTCTCCACGTGCGTTCATCTCGAAGACGTGCCGCTCAAAGAGATGCCTAAGATCAGCTACTTTCTACATATCGAAAGGACGATCGAAACAGAAGACCAGGAGCAACTGACTCATCTTCCCTTCAACGAGAATCCGATTCCGATAGAAGTGAAACGTCAGATCTATGAAAAGTTCCCAGGTGGAATTCATGGAGTCGTGAAACAGAAACTCGAGTCAAACAGACAAATCGTCTATAGAATGTTGCGAAAGTGTCTCAAGCATCACAAAGCGAACAAGATTCCTCAGAATCCGGATATGATATACTACGCGATGTATCGCATGTTTCCGCAAAGCGGAACGCAAATGGAGTACTCGAAAATGTTCCAGGAGCTGTCGAAATGCTTCGCTGAGCCGGGCTTTGATTCGTGGAAGCTCGAGCCGTGGAAGACGAAACCAGAGCTGAAAATCGCTGCGAACATCCGCAATGCCGAATGCTACGACTGCATGTTCTACATGTGCGCTGTTCATGGTGTCCGTCTCGAAGTGCCAGAACAGTTCAAGTCAGGAAACTTTTGCAAAGTGCTCGTGCCGTTGCCACCTCGCATCAAAATTGAGGACGATTGCCCGAATCCGCCGTGCTGGAGAACGACGCCGATAGGTCACGTGCTCAGACAGGTGGCTCCGACAGATGAGGAGCTCGAGGAAGGTGGTGTCGTTGGGTATCTGAACAAACACCTCATGGTGCAAATGGATCCCAACAATCGATGTTCTCTTCTGACCTTCCTCGAAAGTATTGGAGATCAAGTAAGTTTATTAATTCCAGTTTTGAAACTGATTCGTGTTCTCAGACTTTCCACAAAATTATCTTTAGTTTTGAATTGTTTTTGAAAAACAATTATTTTTCGATTTTTCAGACTTTTTGTGAGTATGCCGCAATTTTCATCGACAGCGATAGCGACGACCCAGAAAGTCTCAAATCTTGTGCCGAAGCCTACACTCACGTCTTGGAGCACGTCGACTTTCCAGACGAGTCTACGACGAATCGCGGCATTTCTAAGCATCAAAAGTGAGTGTCTGTTTTCTGAAATCACAATCTTTATCTGTGTTCGCATTTAGAATATCATGATTCGAGAGACAAGAGAAATATTTTCTGATAGACTCTATCGAAGTTGTTCTTAAGCCAAAAAAAAAAACTCATTCAGGTCATACAGTGAGCGTCTCCGAGTCTGGACTCATATGAAGCGTCGCCAGGCAAAAGAATCCGCTCAGAAACGCCAAGCGGAGCTCGAGGCGCAGGCTCGGAGAGAAGGCCGTCGCCTGTCAGACCTCATGGAAGAGGAGGAAGACGTGGCGGTGACGAACAGGAGCGCCGTTCCGTTCCAAATAGTCGAGCCTTTCCGACCGTGCCATCACAGTGGTCCCTGCAGCACCGCGGAAGATTGCGTCTGCAAGGCCAACGGCACTTGTTTCCACGCGTGCCAATGTTCCGACGACTGCCCACAGAGGTTCCCGGGATGTGATTGCATGCCGGGTCGTTGCGATCGAAACAATTGCCAATGCTGGCTAGCTCAGTGGGAATGCAGTCCACTCACTTGCAAGAAATGCGCGTGTGGTGACGTGGACAGCCTGTATGGACAAAGCGACAGCTGCAAAAACTATGCGATGACGAGAATGGTCTCTAAACCGGTGGAGGTCCGCACCTCCAAAATTCCGGGAGCTGGCAACGGACTGTTCCTGCTTGAAAACGCGATGAAAAATGATCTGATCATCGAGTATGTCGGCGAGAAAATCTCCGATAAAGAATGCGAACGCCGAGGAGTTATTGTCGATTTCAAAAAGTGCTCCTACATTTTTAGTGAGTTCGAATACAAATACTACATTTTGAACTGTAGTTTTTCAAAGAAAAATCAAACTACTCAAAATTAATTTTCAGATTTGCTCGGAGGCGGAGGTATTGATGCCGAGAAAATTGGCAACGCTTCGAGATTTGCCAACCATAATGATCGCAATCCAAACATCTGCGCGAGAAACGTCATCGTGAATGGTGAAGCGAGAATAGGCCTGTATGCAAAGAAGGACATCACAGCGGGCGAGGAGCTCACGTTTGACTACAATTACTCCACTAAACACCGTGAGGAGTACTTTGGCTCGAGCAAAAAAGGAAAACGTTGAATCTTTGTAATTTCGTCTCCTTATTTTTCCATTTTTCAGCTAATTTTTAAATTCTCCCGTTTACTTTTTTCCCCCATTGTTTTCTTTGGTTACACACATGTTTTCTTTGGTTATTCTGTTTGTTTCATTTCCTTGTTGAAGTTTTTCTTCTTTACCTTGCAAAATATGAAATTTTTCTAATGCAGACCTAATTTCCCTTCTCTGCATTCCTAATATTGTTTGCAATTGTAAAAAATTTCAAATTGCGAGTTTCGAGAAAATAACTCTATTATACATTTAGACGTAAATACAAAGTTTAAGAAATGATTTAGGAGGTACCCGAATTGATTTTTCAAAAAACCGTTCTAAAAAATCCACTAAAAGATAGGTTCACTCGACAAAAATCGACAAAATATCACTTTAACGGTAAGAAAGGGACGTAAAATGTTATTTAATAACTTGTGTGACCTCCCTGATTGATGTTTAGCTCAAATATACGAGAAGGTAGAGGCTGTCGATTAGAATTTGGTCCACGGCCTGATAATCGCCTTCTTGAGCTGTTCAACATTGTCATAGCTCTTGTTTCCCTTGTAAATTTTATTCACCATGAATCACCATGCGTTTTCGGTGATATATCGGGAGAACAGGCCGGCCAGTGTGACGGTTCAGACAGTTACCGCTCGTATTGGCATGATTTGCAAAAACAACCTCTTCTTTTTCTCTCGCAGGATCAATGTGAAATGGTCCGATCAATATTCTGAAGGTCGGCTCACAACCTTTTATGCACATACTCTAGCTGTTCTGTGTTTATTTCTTTGAAACAAACATTGCCATGTAAAAAGCCGACCTTCAAAGAATATCGATCGAACCATTTCACATTTAATCCAGCTTTGAAATAAATTATTGTTAACAGTTTTCCGAAAGGAAAACTCAAAAGTTCCACCGAAAATGTGAAATCAGTTGCGAGAGTATGAGAAAACACTGATATAGCCTATCTCCTGGAAAACTTGGCACTCTCCATGACTCATAGCCTTTATTCAAAAACGTGATCAATAGTTTTTTCTTTATTAACGCCGCCAGTGTTGCTGGAGACAAGCAACGCCCCCCGCACACTGCCTCCTGGGACATCCCAGAGGGGGCGGGGGTAGGGTGGAGATGTATTAGCAGGTCACGTGGTCGACCCTCCTCATTCAAACGACACTCCGGTGTTGTGTCAGGTGGTGTGCGAGCCCCAAACACGCCTCCGACTCCGACCGGTCGACTTATTATTTTGTCACTTTCTGGGGTTCATTCTTCATAACGCTTCATATTTTGTATCGCTTTTAAATCTAGCTTTATTGAAGTGATAATAGAGAGTTTCCATGTTTCAGGTATCGAACGTCTCATAATGGATTTATTCGATAAAATCAAGGCGGAAATGGATGAGTCTAGATCGGCTTCTCGCCAGTCATCGACGACTTCATCAAGATCCGCTGCTCACCAGTCATCGACGACTTCACCGATATCGGCTGCTCACCAGTCATCGACGACTTCACCGATATCGGCTGCTCACCAGTCATCGACGACTTCACCGAGATCGGCTTCTCACCAGTCATCGACGACTTTATCGAGATCCACTACTCACCAGTCTTCGACGGATTCTTCGAGATCGGCTCGTCACCAGTCTTCGACGGATTCTTCGAGATCGGCTCCTTACCAGTCATCGACGACTTCATCGAGACCGGCTTTTTCTCACCAGTCATCGACGACTTCATCGAGATCCGCTGCGCACCAGTCATCGACGACTTCATCAAGATCGGCTCCTTACCAGTCATCGACGATTTCATCGAGATCCGCTGCGCACCAGTCATCGACGACTTCATCAAGATCGGCTCCTTACCAGTCATCGACGACTTCATCGAGATCCACTACTCACCAGTCATCGACAACTTCATCGAGACCGGCTGCTTCTCACCAGTCATCGACGGATTTTTTGAGATCGGCTCCTCACCAGTCACTGGCGACCACGACTTCACAGCATCTTAAAAGGACGGCAGGGGCATTTTCGAGAAACACTTCTGCCGCCCCACTGATCAAAAAGAAAACATATGGTTTGGTTTATCCAACTTTTCGTGTTGATTCATTCTTTTCAGACAGTGGCTCTCAATCGACCGGAGGAGATTTATTCAAGTCCGCTACTGAGGAGGTTCAGCTCAATATGTGGACGCTGGACATAAGTGGAATGGATGAAAAGATGATTAAAATAGACTTTCGAGTCACATTGAAGCAAGATAATGCAGAATTCGTATTGAATATGGGTCTTGCGCTTGTTGGTGGAGAGTGAGTTCAAGTTTTTGTTACACACATGTAGTGATATTTTCAGCCGCAACCGACATATTCGTCGTAGAGCTCAGTGGCAACTGTTCCAAATATGGTTCAAACAAAACAAGGCTCTGTTTCGCGGAAAAACAGATTCTTCGGTGGCTGCGTATGATTGTGCAGACACGATTTTTGTTGCGTCGTCGAATATCTCGGATGATTACACTGAAAATGCTTGCGAGCTTACATCTGAACATTTCACTAATGATGAGTGGTTAATTGTTTCTAAACTCTCCCGTCGTCAAATCAAGTCGTTTTCAATCAAGACAAAAGCTAATGGACATGTAAGACTCTTCTTGACAGGCATTGCATCTCAAACTGCTTTGTTTCAGGTCTACACACGCGGTGAGCAAGCGCTTCAACCGGAAAACCGTCCAGAACTTGCAAGATGTATTGAGACGGTCACTAACCAAGTTTTACACAATGGCAACTTCTATCTTTACAAAAGTGGAACCTATCCTGTTAGTGATAAGAACGCCCGGAATTCGAACGATGGAACGACACTGATCAAAACGGGATTTCACAAGCAAACACGCGTTATTGAGAACTCTGATGGAACGCCAAAAGTGCTGATGACACTGGACTTGACCAGCTCCGTATTTCATCGTGAGCAGTCAGTTCTCGAATTCATGGCGTCGAAGTACATGGAGGACACGTTCACAACGCGCCGTGATGATCGACAAGATAGTTCTCAAACGCACGGAAGAAACAGCGACTTCAGTTCGAATGCTAAACAATTGGAGAGAGATATACGTGACAGAAGAGTCCCAAAAACAGTCATGAATGAGCTGGCTCAGGCTCTGAAAAGACTTGTATGCGAACCGAAACACATAGATAAAACTGAAATGAATCGAGCAATTATCATTTCTGATATTTCCAAAGAAACAGCTGAAAAGTGAGTGAAACACAAGTCCCAACTACTCAGTGTTTTCTTTTCAGATTTTCTTTCGATTGGAAGAACGGTGAAGATGTTCAGCATGTCACAGTGAAAGAATACTTCAAAAATAGGTACAGTTATGGCGTCAAGTATCCTCATATGCCACTGATTACCTCGAAACATAAGAATCACTCTTTGTATTTCCCAGCGGAAGTGCTTATGATTCCCGCGGGTCAACGAGTGAAAGCAGTGAACCTTTCACGGAACCTTGTGAGTGTCATTATCATTTTTTATCTAATTTTCGGATTTTGCAGCAAACAATCTTGACGAAGGAAAGCGCGAAACTGCCTCTTACTCGTACAGTGGAAACAGAGAAGATTCTCACCGAAGATTTGAAACTGGGACGGAATGCTTCAAACAAACACACTGAGTCATTCAAAATCAAGTTATACTCAGCAGTTCCAGTCCATGCGATGGCGAAAATCCTTGCACCGCCTATGATGAAGTTCGCTTCAAATTGGACTCTTGCTATGAAATCTAATCACACCGCAAGGCTAAGCAACTTCGGAAAGTTTCTCAAACCTGCGAGCGGTCAAACTGTGGCTGTTATAAACTTCGACGCTGATTTTAATCCACGGTGAGCGGGTGAATCAGAATGATGAGATGAATTTTTTTCAGAGATTTTTGTAAAAACTTTGAGAAAGAATGCAAAGATGAAGGAATCGTTTTCACAAAGGAACATAAAGATTGGAAAGTTTATAATACTCAGGTGGAAGACATAGTTCGTGTCAAACAAATCATGAGCGAATGTTCTGCTAAAAAGTGTACAATTGTGATTGGGATCTGTAAAGATAAATTTCCCGCCATTCACGGTTTGTGGTCTCAGTAGCAACATAACATTATCTAACCTATTGCAGACGTCATGAAATACTACGAGCATGAGATGAAACTAGTGACAATGCAAATCACTACTGATACTGCCAGAAAAATTGCAAATGGACAGAAAAGCACTAAAGATAACGTCATTAGAAAGTTCAATGCAAAGTGTGGTGGAACAAACTTTGACATTGACATACCGGAAGTTGATGGCGTTGAAGCTGATCGGTTAGTTTCTATGAGACTCGAAAATGAAAGGTTCTCACTCAAATCAATACTTTGCAGGTTGAGAGAAAAACTCTACAACAAAACGCAATTCATCGGGTTCGACTTGTCGCATACTGGCGCTCGTACCACCTTCGATATTGCGACAGGAAACATGGAAGGAGATCCGACGACGGTTGGAGTGTCGTACACTTTGAAAAAAACTACAAAACTCGGAGGCTTCTCGTATTATCAGGAGAAACGCGAGCATCGATTAATGTGAGTTCTCATTTTAAAGCAACAAAATACGGTTTGTTTACAGGCATTTGCAAGATAAATTCTTTTCTTGCATAAAAATGTATGACACTGAAGAGCTCCCTGAAACTGTTGTGATCTATCGATGCGGTGCTGGTGAAGGTGATTATGACAAGATTCTCGAAGAAGTCGAAGACATTCGTGCTTCGTGTCGTCAAAATAGACCCGGTTATCATCCGAAAATTGTAATGATCAGCGCGCTGCGTCATTCTCACATTCGTGTTTACCCTAAGGAAATCCCGAAGGATAAAAGGTCGTCTGTGCAGAACGTTCGTTCTGGAACCTGTATCGACAGTATGACACCCTCAGTGCCTGGTTTCGAAGAGTTCATTCTGTGCTCTCAAATTCCATTAATGGTGAGTTGCATTTTGGTTTATTATGCAACTCATTTTTAACAAATGCAGGGAACATCTCGTCCAACAAAGTATGTGATTATCGTCAATGAGGCTAACTGGTCGAAGAACGAGATACTCAATGTCACGTATCACTTGGCATTCGGGCATCAAGTATGCTATCAGCAAACATCTCTTCCGTCCGTTTTGTATGCTGCCAAAAACTTGTCGAAACGTGGTCACAACAACTACAAAACTTACAAGTAAGTGTTCAAACGTTATCATATCGATTTTCGATCATTCCTGTTTTTCAGCCATCTTGGAGAAATCAACCGTGTTACCGATCGTCTTACTGCTAAGCATTCTGATGTCGTCACGGAAGCTGACAAGAAGGAGTTGAGTGACACACAAATCGGAAGAATGGATTTGAAAGCAGACACTTGCACTATGACCAGAAGAGTCTACTGGGCTTAAGAATTAAATTCTGACTTATTTTTTGATTATATTGGTATCTTCGATTGTTTCTTAATTTGTATAGAAACAAATGTTTATTTGTCAACATCAAGTGACCTATGCTTGAATTTGTAAACTACTAACCAATCAACTGTCTGAAAATTATGAACCTCAATTTCGAATAAATTGTCAGATGGGCCAAATTGTTCTTTTCATGATAGAAATGGATAATAACGCTTTCATTTTTGATTTTTGTTGTTCGAGCCTTACAACATTGGAAGGCTTCGTCAAGCCAAGCGGAATAATTCAATTGTATGTAAATATAACCTAGTAATGTGAGAAGAAATAAGAATTGTAATGTGAGCCGGTACTGAACATTTAAATATTACATTCTTTGAAATGTATTTTTGTCATTTATTTCTCGAAATCTACAAAAAGGATGTTAGAAATCGGTGAATCAAGCTTTCGGTTTTTTCAATCATCAATAGATCTATCGTTTCATCTCTATAGTTCTTTATTTTAACACAAAAACGTAAGAAAAAAAGATCACCCAACAAAAGTGATTGGGTGGATGGAAAAAGCGGAACAGGGGATCTTGAATATAGAAGATATGCTTTTGGCGAATTAACAGGAGAGGAAGTTTACGTGCAAGTGCACTTTCGGGCCACCATATCACTCACGTTTCCAACTTGAATCTCTTTCTGGCAATTGTATCGCCCTGATAACCGTCCGTGCTCATGGCAATCACCTTGGTTGTATCGACTTGGTCGTCGGAAGTGTCCAAAAAGGTCTCGGCAAGATTTTTGTATATTTGACGAAGTGCTGGGGAAATGGGAGACACGTTGGGGAGAGAAGTCATTCTTAGTTCGGTGAGAATTTTTTGCTGGAAACAGAGTCGTGGAGCAAAAAAAAACACTGGAAGAGGGAACTAACTTGAATTTTCAGCATGTGGAACTGTTCCATTTCAGGGTGACAAAGTTGAGAATTGGAGCAATTAAAACCAGGGCTCATCGACATCATCGCTCGAGCCAAGAAAAGCAACCGGAGAGTCAGTTGAACCATTGTTTGCAGGTTGCGAGTTGACAGTTCTGTGAAAAATAAGCTCCTAGAATGCTCAGAGCATCAGAAAAGTCTTAAGCAGAAGCGCTACGCACAAGAGTGACAACACCGCTGATTAGCGCCGGTGTCAACAAGAAAGGATAACGTGAGAAGCAGCTGAATGTCAAGTTACGCACGCGTGTTGAGAATAATAGTGAGTGAAACGCTCACGCATGCGCAGTGATAACAGACATGTGAGATCCCTGGAGACCATGATCGTACTGGTCGGTGTACGTCAACAAACTGCAGACGTGAAATGCTGTTTTTTATCACAAATAAAACGCCGAAATGGTCAGTTTTTCAAAAATGGGAAAAAACTTGTGATCTTCTTCAACCAAACTCTGAAACGGGAAGAAAGTAGAATTTTTTGGCTTAATTTTGCTAAAAGGGGTTGAAATTTTTTAATTGAAAAAAAAACAACTCACTCAGCAATTTCAAAGGTCGGCACAGTCATTCTTATGGAGCCATCAGAAAATGTCACGAACAGGATTTGCAATAAGTTTCAGTCTTCTCATTGTTGAAAAATGGATCTTTTCAAACAAAACAATGAAGATCAGCTCGAAGATAATTTTGAAAAGTTAGACATGGAATTTAACCTTCTCTTTATCATGACAGGTAATGTGCTGAAAAATTGATTCTGGCAAAATTAAAAAAAAACAGCAGACGCAGTTAGTGAAATGAAAAACAGAACAGCTACTGATATGGAAATACAGCGCGCGTCAAAAGTATATGCCCCCTTCGATTTCCGCGAAGTTGCCTCCTCTGAACATTTTACTGAAAATCTGCTACTGCAGTCCGATTCAACTTGCAAAGAGCTCTACCCACCCGATTTTTCATGTTGATACCTTTCGTCGCTTCTCTTTCTTTCTTTCTGCAGTTAGATGATATAAGGGGAAAATAATGTATTCTACTCTTCTCCAAATATCATTTTGGAAGGCTTCTGGTCGGTTGCAAGAATTAAATATGCTAAAAATCATCATTTTTATGGAAAAACAAAGAAAATAGGGAAAATTGCCTAAGTTCTTGCTGATGCCATTAACACGGTCGACATGCCCACTGCCAAAAAGATCACAGTCCCTGGGCTAGTCAAACTGTGTTCCGGATTGTTTCAGTTTCTGGAACCGCTCGCACCGATTTCTTTCAATTCCAAGGTCTTCCCAATACTTGTCAGTTATTTCCCGGCATTTCCCTCAAGCTTCCGATCGAGCTGGCATCCCAAATACAGTTTGGTTAATCCAGGGACTATGATCGTTCCGGCAGTGTGCAAGTCGAACGTGTTGATGACATCAACCAGCCGAGTCTTGATTCAAGTTTTTTCGAAAATTTTTCCCGTTAATTGTGAATCTTTGATTGTAAAGAACGTTGGCAGTTTTCCTTTTTTCTTTGTTCTTATATAAAAAAAAAGGAGAAACGACGAAAACGTGTGAAAGCCTAGTGATTTTCCAGGGAGACATTCACTTTTACGACATTTAGTTTTTTCGACTTCCAGACGTCGTTACCTTAGTTTAAAAAAACACTTCTTGTCAATCGATATCATAACCGTTCACATAAATAAGACATAGTTTGATCTTTTCTCTGATTTTTACCTTTTCATGACTTAGTGTTCTTGAAATTCCTCTCTCTTTCACTTTTTGTACGATTTCTTTCTAATTTGCAATCATGGGCGACTCAATAGAAATGCGAGATGTATTTCGCCTTGATTTGTCACGGCTGATAAATTTTCTTTAGCTCGGAATCAAATTCAATAGATTTTTTGTTGATGCCATTTTTGTTAATCCTATTTTTGTGCCATTTTATGATCTATTAATGGTTTAAGGAACATTTTATCAAATTCTTATAAAAGTTCTTCCGATTTGCTCGTTTTACACCGTTTTGAACGTGTATTGGGATCCATGGACAAACCTGTACAAACTTTGAGTTTTATAATACATTTCGCAAAACTATTTTTCGGTTCAAAAAAAGGTTTTTTATTTTCGAGTTGGAAGCGTGAACAAAATGCTTCTGGAGGTATGGGGAATTGAACCCCAGCCCTCTCCCATGCTAAGGGAGCGCTCTACCACTGAGCTATACCCCCGCTGTCGGCGGCTAAGTCGGCGGCAGTAGAAAAGGCGGGGGTCGCAAATGTGATGGAAAGAACACACATAGAGAAAAACTTGTCGCGGCAAGTGGCTATGGTCGTCAATTTCCTTTCGAATGTGGGTGAAACATGATCTTTAGAAAAAATTTCTCTTTTTTACCCTAATCTGACAGCACTGTTTGTGATTATAACTTTATTGCTATGATATGTGCATGGTTGCTTTTGAATTTTTGCTTTGATCTTATATACTATGCCACGGATTGGCTGGACAACTGATAATCCGAGTAATTGGATCAGTAGGAAACAAGAATAACAAATAGAAGAAAAATTTTGCAATCTTCGGCCAGAGTTCCAAAGCACACAAGTTTTTCTTTTTTCATTTTTCTTCAAAAGAAATGAATTCTCTGTACTCCAATAATAGGATGGAATTTAATAATTGGACGGTTCTTGACTCATGAGGGTATTATCACTAAAAATTCTAAAGAAAAAAGGGTACAATCAAACATTGTCGGTTTTTTTTCAGTTTTCTAGGCGGACAGAAAGTTTCGTGATTTCATGTACTTAAAGGAACTACATACCGCTACTTGAGCAAGTTTTCCAATAATGCGGAACAACATTTTTATGATTGCTATACTATTCGGAACACCCATTCTAGGATTCGATTTCATTCGCGAGTCATTTAAGTCAGTTTTATTATAGGAAGCCAGGAAAACTGTTAAAAAAAAGAGTTTCAGAGTCATTGATCAATTATCTGATCCCTGCGACAACTTTTTCCGCCATGCTTGCCCTATTGGTTCCGTGCAGGGTCGTTTGATCCACACAGAGTACACTAAGCTGATGTTCGACAACATTGCCGCACAGAAGGATAATATCTGGGAAAACCTGGAGTTTCTGGTACTCATCATTTTTTATCGGGGGAATATGTAAATTTGCAATTTATTTCAGAACGCAGCAAAAAGTATTAGATTCGCAGAAGTTCCCGATTCACCAATCGTTTATATTTTGGACCTATTCTTGAGAACGTAAGCGTTTATGAAAACAAAAGTACAAAAAATAAATGAATTTTGAAGTTGTGAAAGTGGTCAGGACACGTCACCACTTCTCGAAATGATCCAAGCCATGACTACACGAACAACTTTTGTTGACTGCAGTCTGGAAGACTGTATGTCATCTCTCGCAGGCGACAGAAACTGCACACGCGCTCTTGTTTTTCTGTACAGACGGATTGGTCGTAAATTAAGCACCAACTTTCTTGTGAAATATCCCAAACTCGATTCTAACACAACTCTGAATATGAGAACGTTGTTTCAAACGTTCAATTTGATAACAGAGAATTCAAAAAACATGATAGAAACAATAAGCGCTATTTTGAATGATGATTTGAGAGATGGTATCGAGCAAGTAAACCGTTTTGTTGAAGACATGCGTGAGATTGTTTTGGAGTGGATTGAGGTATTAAAGAAAACATACGTAGTTTGAATCTTTTGAATTTCTCAAAAATTCCAGGAAACACCATGGGTCAATAAGCAAGGAATCAACAAAGCTGTTAAGGATGTTGCTAAACAAGTCCACGTCACCACTAATTATGGGCTAGTTCTCAGGAATTCTCTTGAGCAGCTGTTGAGTCACGAGATTGCCTTCCTCAAGTGCTCTCGTTATATTGCTAGTGATGACTATCTTTTCTGCTTACTCTACGCCTACAGCTTCTTTGAGCCTTCCAAAGATTCAGTGTCTTTCTTCACATATTTCAATGCGTTCAATGCCCATCCGAAGCTTTCTTTTGGTTTTCCGCTGTACCATATTGCTCAAAACGCCGGAGAAATGGCCGCTAAGGTAATTGATATACATTTGTTCTGATTCATTTATGTTTTTTTTTTCTCAACAAGCAACAATTCTAAATTTCAGCTGGGCTCCGTTGGTATCGTTGCAGGACATGAGCTTAGTCATAGTCTCATTGAAGATCCCAACAACCATAAACTCCGTCTTCTTCCAACTTCATCCGAAGAAGCTAATCAGTGTATTCAGAATCAGTATAATGCAACTTGTAACGAATTTAACGAAGTATTTGCAAAAAAAGAGTGTTTTTTTTCCGGCTCAAACTTATTTTTTACAGATATCCTGTTCAGTAAGGGACATCCAAATCGACGAGAATGGATCTGACGTTTTGGGTGTTCAGCTGGCTCATCGTCTACTCGAAGATTATTATGGAGACGCGTTGAACGTGAACAATTCCATGAAAAATGTTTACATATGCCTTTTGTTTCAGGACGTTTATCTACAACTCCAACACAGGAACATAACCAAACACCAATTGTTTTTTTTATGCCTCAGCGTTTCCATTTTGCACGGTTTGACCAAACGAGCTGTGCTTTCTCATTCAAAACGTTTAAGGGAAATAAGATTGGAGACGTGAACACCGATCATCACTCAGCTGCCCAGATAAGAATAAATGTGTTCGCTCAACATCCTGCTTTTCGGAACGCTTTCCAATGTTCTGATGACAGTCGTATGGTGAGGACTTTTCCGGTGAGTGGGTGTTGGACATTTCCTCTCATCTTGTCTTATCTTCAGAACCAATGCGTGGTTTTTGGTGAACGTGCTCCTGAGAACAAAAAACGCCGGAAACTCTTGAGATCTTCCGACTAGTCCAGCAGTTTGAGAACCATGACCATGAATAAAACAATTCCAAACTTTTCTTGCTTGTTGAAAACGGTCTTTTCATGCAAAAATCAAGCATAGATTATTTTCCATTAGTCCACCTTCGAAAACATGATTTCAATCAGAAGGCGACCCTTTGGAGTTTGTTTCTGTCCCTCATTCCTCTCTCTCTCTCTCTCTCTCTCTCTCTCTCTTTCCAATCTTCCATACGGAAAAACGGCCAGACCAACCAAGCTTCCCAGACTTGAAAGAATTTGTGGAGTATAGTGCTACAGTACCGGCCAAAAAGGTATGACCGACCGTTTTTAAAGCATAACTTGACCGAAATAGGGCCGATCGGTCTCGAAATTGTGCTGTGTATGCAGAATACATTTGCAAAAACTTGCGTGAAATAATTTTGTGGTGTTCCGAAAAAACATTTTTGCCGATTTTTCGCATTTTCGATTTCCCCCGATTCTTCATTTCTCGAATACACGTCCTAAAGAAAAATTCACTGAATGATAATTGAAAACAACTTGGAAGTAAAAAATTGGCAGTGAAAAAAAGGTTAAGGCGAGAGTACCCCAAGGCGCCTTCATAGGTTCCTCTCACCTGTATGGGGGGGGGGGGTTACTAGCGAACAAAAGGCGAGAGTACCCCAAGGCGCCTTCACAGGTCCCTCTCACCTGTGTGGGGGGTTACTAGCGAACAAAAGGCGAGAGTACCTCAAGGCGCCTTCACAGGTCCCTCTCACCTGTATGGGGGGTTACTAGCGAGCAAAAGGCGAGAGTACCCCAAGGCGCCTTCACAGGTCCCTCTCACCTGTGTGGGGGGTTACTAGCGAACAAAAGGCGAGAGTACCCCAAGGCGCCTTCACAGGTCCCTCTCACCTGTGTGGGGGGTTACTAGCGAACAAAAGGCGAGAGTACCCCAAGGCGCCTTCACAGGTCCCTCTCACCTGTGTGGGGGGTTACTAGCGAACAAAAGGCGAGAGTACCCCAAGGCGCCTTCACAGGTCCCTCTCACCTGTATGGGAGGTCCGGCCGGAAATGCCGCTTCTCATGTGAGATGAAGGCCCCAATCTCAGAAAAAGAAAGACGTGTACTGCACGATGCTTGCTCGTAGTGGTGACTGGCAAACACCACTGCATGCATCTCACAGGTGAAAGAACCTTATTGGGAAAAAAGGATTGGCTGTGAAAAAGTGGTGAATGAAAGTGGTGCATGGTAACTAATGAATGTTGTAATGTCGGGAAAAAAGGATTGGCAGTGAAAAAATGGTGATTGATAGTGGTGCATGGTATCTAATGAATGTTGTAATGTCGGGAAAAAAGGATTGGCAGTGAAAAAGTGGTGAATGAAAGTGGTGCATGGTAACTAATGAATGTTGTAATGTCGGGAAAAAAGGATTGGCAGTGAAAAAGCGGTGATTGAGAGTGGTGCATGGTATCTAATGAATGTTGTAATGTCGGGAAAAAAGGATTGGCAGTGAAAAAGTGGTGATTGAAAGTGGTGCATGGTATCTAATGAATGTTGTAATGTCGGGAAAAAAGGATTGGCAGTGAAAAAGTGGTGAATGAAAGTGGTGCATGGTAACTAATGAATGTTGTAATGTCGGGAAAAAAGGATTGGCAGTGAAAAAGCGGTGATTGAGAGTGGTGCATGGTATCTAATGAATGTTGTAATGTCGGGAAAAAAGGATTGGCAGTGAAAAAGCGGTGATTGAGAGTGGTGCATGGTATCTAATGAATGTTGTAATGTCGGGAAAAAAGGATTGGCAGTGAAAAAACGGTGATTGAGAGTGGTGCATGGTATCTAATGAATGTTGTAATGTCGGGAAAAAAGGATTGGCAGTGAAAAAGTGGTGATTGAAAGTGGTGCATGGTATCTAATGAATGTTGTAATGTCGGGAAAAGAGGATTGGCAGTGAAAAATTGGTGATTGAGAGTGGTGCATGGTATCTAATGAATGTTGTAATGTCGGGAAAAAAGGATTGGCAGTGAAAAAATGGTGATTGATAGTGGTGCATGGTATCTAATGAATGTTGTAATGTCGGGAAAAAAGGATTGGCAGTGAAAAAGTGGTGCATGGTAACTAATGAATGTTGTAATGTCGGGAAAAAAGGATTGGCAGTGAAAAAGCGGTGATTGAGAGTGGTGCATGGTATCTAATGAATGTTGTAATGTCGGGAAAAAAGGATTGGCAGTGAAAAAGTGGTGCATGGTAACTAATGAATGTTGTAATGTCGGGAAAAAAGGATTGGCAGTGAAAAAGCGGTGATTGAGAGTGGTGCATGGTATCTAATGAAGGTTGTAATGTCGGGAAAAAAGGATTGGCAGTGAAAAAGCGGTGATTGAGAGTGGTGCATGGTATCTAATGAATGTTGTAATGTCGGGAAAAAAGGATTGGCAGTGAAAAAGCGGTGATTGAGAGTGGTGCATGGTATCTAATGAAGGTTGTAATGTCGGGAAAAAAGGATTGGCAGTGAAAAAGCGGTGATTGAGAGTGGTGCATGGTATCTAACGAATGCTGTATTGAACACGGAAAATAGGAATACAGAACGTTTGGCTGGTCTATCGAAATGAACTGATTACTTTTTTCTGAAAAAAAAAGAAGCTCGAGAAGGGAGCTTAGTCCGACCCCCTTCTATGTACCGAACCTCTCCGTGGTGAAGGGGAGGCAGTTTATACAACTGGCTAATACGGTATCAAGCTGAAACTTAAAGAATTTGACGGTTTTTTTTTTCCCGAATTTGTTTGCGTCTGAATTCTCTTATCCTTGACGGTTCCTGGGCTTTTTTTGGCAATTGAGTTGTTTCAGAATACAATGGGCTCCACCGTCTCTTCCAACCAGAAGAAACAACTCAACCCGGGATTCGTAGTGGCGAACCGGTTCAAGCTCAGGAAGCAACTTGGAGAAGGCTGCTTCGGCACGGTTTGGACAGCTAGTGATCTGCAGATTGGCGGCGAAGAGACAGCTGTCGTGAAATTCACCACAACAGACGACACTTCGATCGCTCGCGAAGTCTTAATCTACGAATTGGTGTCCTCACCTGATTACAAAAATCATTTTGCGGACTACTTGGCCAGCGGCAGAGTAGAAGGCCACCCGTGGCTCGGTAAGTTCGAGATTTTTGTTAGTAATCTAAGAACTCAAGAAACATAAAGAGCAAAAGCAAGCCCTGAAAGAGAACACCCTCGGATCTAAAAAATGCTTTTCCAGCCTTGTCGAACGAAGGGCAACCCATGTCGTTGGTCAAGCACCATTGCAAGGGCAGATTGTGCCGAGAAGACCTTTCCCGATTCGGAGTTTTTGCGGTGCGGGCACTGAGGGCATTACACGACGCTGGCTTCGTGCACCTGGATCTCCACAATAGCAACATTTTGCTGTCCACGAACCCGGCGGTAATGATAATAGGTAGTTCTTCTATCCTTATTGATGAACTTCTTACAGAAGAACCCGGTGGTCATCATCGACTTTGGAAAGTCGGAGCGAATGGCGGAAAACAAAGAACAAGACAAGCCAAAAATACGAAAAGACTACGAAAGTCTGGCCAAAATTACGATCTCGCTTCATGGCCTTTTCGGCCATATTGATCAAACCAAAACGATGGTTGAACCATATCTGGTTCCCGCGATTGAGGCTCTTCTGGACGAAGAACCCAACTCGACGTTGATCGAACTGGAGTTCTCCCGCACTGGTCCAGTCGACCGACAGTGGGAGTAAGTACACACAGTAAGACTAATCTGATAAAACTATTTTCAGGTTTCTACAGCCAGCGAGACGACCCACGAAACCCTCCGACAGCTCCGACACTCCGGCGACAATATGAGCACATCAACAACAGTATAAATTAATAAAGCAGTTTTTGTGTGACATACACTTGTTCAAATAAAATTTGTTGAAATAGTCTTGTTTAAAACTGGAATGGTACAAATGAGCAGAACTGGAGAGAATATGATTGTTGAAGAGACAAGTTGATTGAGCAGAGCTAGAGTAAGATGGTACAAATGAGCAGAACTGGAGAGAATATGATGGTCAAAGATACAAGTTGATTGAGCAGAGCTAGAGTAAGATGGTACAAATGAGCAGAACTGGAGAGAATATGATGGTTAAAGATACAAGTTGATTGAGCAGAGCTAAAGTAAGATGGTACGAATGAGCAGAACTAGAAAGAATATGATTGTCAAAGATACAAGTTGATTGAGCAGAGCTAGAGTAAGATGGTACAAATGAGCAGAACTGGAGAGAATATGATGGTCGAAGATACAAGTTGATTGAGCAGAGCTAGAGTAAGATGGTACAAATGAGCAGAACTGGAGAGAATATGATGGTTAAAGATACAAGTTGATTGAGCAGAGCTAGAGTAAGATGGTACAAATGAGCAGAACTGGAGAGAATATGATGGTCAAAGATACAAGTTGATTGATCAGAGCTAGAGTAAGATGGTACAAATGAGCAGAACTGGAGAGAATATGATGGTTAAAGATACAAGTTGATTGAGCAGAGCTAGAGTAAGATGGTACAAATGAGCAGAACTGGAGAGAATATGATGGTCGAAGATACAAGTTGATTGATCAGAGCTAGAGTAAGATGGTACAAATGAGCAGAACTGGAAAGACTATGATGCTCGAAGATACAAGTTGATTGAGCAGAGCTAGAGTAAGATGGTACAAATGAGCAGAACTGGAGAGAATATGATGGTCAAAGATACAAGTTGATTGAGCAGAGCTAAAGTAAGATGGTACGAATGAGCAGAACTAGAGAGAATATGATGGTCAAAGATACAAGTTGATTGAGCAGAGCTAGAGTAAGATGGTACAAATGAGCAGAACTGGAGAGAATATGATGCTCGAAGATACAAGTTGATTGAGCAGAGCTAGAGTAAGATGGTACAAATGAGCAGAACTGGAGAGAATATGATGGTTAAAGATACAAGTTGATTGAGCAGAGCTAGAGTAAGATGGTACAAATGAGCAGAACTGGAGAGAATATGATGGTCAAAGATACAAGTTGATTGAGCAGAGCTAAAGTAAGATGGTACGAATGAGCAGAACTAGAGAGAATATGATGGTCAAAGATACAAGTTGATTGAGCAGAGCTAGAGTAAGATGGTACAAATGAGCAGAACTGGAGAGAATATGATGGTCAAAGATACAAGTTGATTGATCAGAGCTAGAGTAAGATGGTACGAATGAGCAGAACTAGAGAGAATATGATGGTCAAAGATACAAGTTGATTGAGCAGAGCTAGAGTAAGATGGTACAAATGAGCAGAACTGGAGAGAATATGATGGTCAAAGATACAAGTTGATTGATCAGAGCTAGAGTAAGATGGTACAAATGAGCAGAACTGGAGAGAATATGATGGTTAAAGATACAAGTTGATTGAGCAGAGCTAGAGTAAGATGGTACAAATGAGCAGAACTAGAGAGAATATGATGGTCAAAGATACAAGTTGATTGAGCAGAGCTAGAGTGAGATGGTACAAATGAGCAGAACTGGAGAGAATATGATGGTTAAAGATACAAGTTGATTGAGCAGAGCTAAAGTAAGATGGTACGAATGAGCAGAACTAGAGAGAATATGATGGTCAAAGATACAAGTTGATTGAGCAGAGCTAGAGTAAGATGGTACAAATGAGCAGAACTGGAGAGAATATGATGGTCGAAGATACAAGTTGATTGAGCAGAGCTAGAGTAAGATGGTACAAATGAGCAGAACTGGAGAGAATATGATGGTTAAAGATACAAGTTGATTGAGCAGAGCTAGAGTAAGATGGTACAAATGAGCAGAACTGGAGAGAATATGATGGTTAAAGATACAAGTTGATTGAGCAGAGCTAGAGTAAGATGGTACAAATGAGCAGAACTGGAGAGAATATGATGGTCGAAGATACAAGTTGATTGATCAGAGCTAGAGTAAGATGGTACAAATGAGCAGAACTGGAGAGAATATGATGGTTAAAGATACAAGTTGATTGAGCAGAGCTAGAGTAAGATGGTACAAATGAGCAGAACTGGAGAGAATATGATGGTTAAAGATACAAGTTGATTGAGCAGAGCTAAAGTAAGATGGTACGAATGAGCAGAACTAGAGAGAATATGATGGTCAAAGATACAAGTTGATTGATCAGAGCTAGAGTAAGATGGTACAAATGAGCAGAACTGGAGAGAATATGATGGTTAAAGATACAAGTTGATTGAGCAGAGCTAGAGTAAGATGGTACAAATGAGCAGAACTGGAGAGAATATGATGGTCGAAGATACAAGTTGATTGATCAGAGCTAGAGTAAGATGGTACAAATGAGCAGAACTGGAGAGAATATGATGGTTAAAGATACAAGTTGATTGAGCAGAGCTAGAGTAAGATGGTACAAATGAGCAGAACTGGAGAGAATATGATGGTCGAAGATACAAGTTGATTGATCAGAGCTAGAGTAAGATGGTACAAATGAGCAGAACTGGAGAGAATATGATGGTTAAAGATACAAGTTGATTGAGCAGAGCTAGAGTAAGATGGTACAAATGAGCAGAACTGGAGAGAATATGATGGTCAAAGATACAAGTTGATTGATCAGAGCTAGAGTAAGATGGTACAAATGAGCAGAACTGGAGAGAATATGATGGTCAAAGATACAAGTTGATTGAGCAGAGCTAGAGTAAGATGGTACAAATGAGCAGAACTGGAGAGAATATGATGGTCGAAGATACAAGTTGATTGATCAGAGCTAGAGTAAGATGGTACAAATGAGCAGAACTGGAGAGAATATGATGGTTAAAGATACAAGTTGATTGAGCAGAGCTAGAGTAAGATGGTACAAATGAGCAGAACTGGAGAGAATATGATGGTCGAAGATACAAGTTGATTGATCAGAGCTAGAGTAAGATGGTACAAATGAGCAGAACTGGAGAGAATATGATGGTTAAAGATACAAGTTGATTGAGCAGAGCTAGAGTAAGATGGTACAAATGAGCAGAACTGGAGAGAATATGATGGTTAAAGATACAAGTTGATTGAGCAGAGCTAGAGTAAGATGGTACAAATGAGCAGAACTGGAGAGAATATGATGGTCAAAGATACAAGTTGATTGAGCAGAGCTAGAGTAAGATGGTACAAATGAGCAGAACTGGAGAGAATATGAAGGTGTAAGATACAAGTTGATTGAGCAGAGCTAGAGTAAGATGGTACAAATGAGCAGAACTGGAGAGAATATGATGGTCAAAGATACAAGTTGATTGAGCAGAGCTAGAGTAAGATGGTACAAATGAGCAGAACTGGAGAGAATATGATGGTCGAAGATACAAGTTGATTGAGCAGAGCTAGAGTAAGATGGTACAAATGAGCAGAACTGGAGAGAATATGATGGTTAAAGATACAAGTTGATTGAGCAGAGCTAGAGTAAGATGGTACAAATGAGCAGAACTGGAGAGAATATGATGGTTAAAGATACAAGTTGATTGAGCAGAGCTAAAGTAAGATGGTACAAATGAGCAGAACTGGAGAGAATATGATGGTCAAAGATACAAGTTGATTGAGCAGAGCTAGAGTAAGATGGTACAAATGAGCAGAACTGGAGAGAATATGATGGTCAAAGATACAAGTTGATTGAGCAGAGCTAGAGTAAGATGGTACAAATGAGCAGAACTGGAGAGAATATGATGGTCGAAGATACAAGTTGATTGATCAGAGCTAGAGTAAGATGGTACAAATGAGCAGAACTGGAGAGAATATGATGGTTAAAGATACAAGTTGATTGAGCAGAGCTAGAGTAAGATGGTACAAATGAGCAGAACTGGAGAGAATATGATGGTTAAAGATACAAGTTGATTGAGCAGAGCTAGAGTAAGATGGTACAAATGAGCAGAACTGGAGAGAATATGATGGTCAAAGATACAAGTTGATTGAGCAGAGCTAGAGTAAGATGGTACAAATGAGCAGAACTGGAGAGAATATGGTGGTCGAAGATACAAGTTGATTGATCAGAGCTAGAGTAAGATGGTACAAATGAGCAGAACTGGAGAGAATATGATGGTTAAAGATACAAGTTGATTGAGCAGAGCTAGAGTAAGATGGTACAAATGAGCAGAACTGGAGAGAATATGATGGTTAAAGATACAAGTTGATTGAGCAGAGCTAGAGTAAGATGGTACAAATGAGCAGAACTAGAGAGAATATGATGGTCAAAGATACAAGTTGATTGAGCAGAGCTAGAGTAAGATGGTACAAATGAGCAGAACTGGAGAGAATATGATGGTTAAAGATACAAGTTGATTGAGCAGAGCTAGAGTAAGATGGTACAAATGAGCAGAACTGGAGAGAATATGATGGTCAAAGATACAAGTTGATTGAGCAGAGCTAGAGTAAGATGGTACAAATGAGCAGAACTGGAGAGAATATGATGGTCAAAGATACAAGTTGATTGAGCAGAGCTAGAGTAAGATGGTACAAATGAGCAGAACTGGAGAGAATATGATGGTTAAAGATACAAGTTGATTGAGCAGAGCTAGAGTAAGATGGTACAAATGAGCAGAACTGGAGAGAATATGATGGTCAAAGATACAAGTTGATTGAGCAGAGCTAGAGTAAGATGGTACAAATGAGCAGAACTGGAGAGAATATGGTGGTCGAAGATACAAGTTGATTGAGCAGAGCTAGAGTAAGATGGTACAAATGAGCAGATCTGGAGAGAATATGATGGTCAAAGATACAAGTTGATTGATCAGAGCTAGAGTAAGATGGTACAAATGAGCAGAACTGGAGAGAATATGATGGTTAAAGATACAAGTTGATTGAGCAGAGCTAGAGTAAGATGGTACAAATGAGCAGAACTAGAGAGAATATGATGGTCAAAGATACAAGTTGATTGAGCAGAGCTAGAGTAAGATGGTACAAATGAGCAGAACTGGAGAGAATATGATGGTCAAAGATACAAGTTGATTGAGCAGAGCTAGAGTAAGATGGTACAAATGAGCAGAACTGGAGAGAATATGATGGTTAAAGATACAAGTTGATTGAGCAGAGCTAAAGTAAGATGGTACGAATGAGCAGAACTAGAGAGAATATGATGGTCAAAGATACAAGTTGATTGAGCAGAGCTAGAGTAAGATGGTACAAATGAGCAGAACTGGAGAGAATATGATGGTCAAAGATACAAGTTGATTGAGCAGAGCTAAAGTAAGATGGTACGAATGAGCAGAACTAGAGAGAATATGATGGTCAAAGATACAAGTTGATTGAGCAGAGCTAGAGTAAGATGGTACAAATGAGCAGAACTGGAAAGACTATGATGGTCGAAGATACAAGTTGATTGAGCAGAGCTAGAGTAAGATGGTACAAATGAGCAGAACTGGAGAGAATACGATGCTCGAAGATACAAGTTGATTGAGCAGAGCTAGAGTAAGATGGTACGAATGAGCAGAACTGGAAAGACTATGATGCTCGAAGATACAAGTTGATTGAGCAGAGCTAGAGTACGATGGTACAAATGAGCAGAACTGGAGAGAATATGATGCTCGAAGATACAAGTTGATTGAGCAGAGCTAGAGTAAGATGGTACGAATGAGCAGAACTGGAAAGACTATGATGGTCGAAGATACAAGTTGATTGAGCAGAGCTAGAGTAAGATGGTAGAAATGAGCAGAACTGGAGAGAATATGATGGTCAAAGATACAAGTTGATTGAGCAGAGCTAGAGTAAGATGGTACAAATGAGCAGAACTGGAGAGAATATGATGGTCGAAGATACAAGTTGATTGAGCAGAGCTAGAGTAAGATGGTACAAATGAGCAGAACTGGAAAGACTATGATGCTCGAAGATACAAGTTGATTGAGCAGAGCTAGAGTACGATGGTACAAATGAGCAGAACTGGAGAGAATATGATGCTCGAAGATACAAGTTGATTGAGCAGAGCTAGAGTAAGATGGTACGAATGAGCAGAACTGGAAAGACTATGATGGTCGAAGATACAAGTTGATTGAGCAGAGCTAGAGTAAGATGGTACAAATGAGCAGAACTGGAAAGACTATGATGGTTAAAGATACAAGTTGATTGAGCAGAGCTAGAGTAAGATGGTACGAATGAGCAGAACTGGAAAGACTATGATGGTCGAAGATACAAGTTGATTGAGCAGAGCTAGAGTAAGATGGTACAAATGAGCAGAACTGGAAAGACTATGATGGTCGAAGATACAAGTTGATTGAGCAGAGCTAGAGTAAGATGGTACAAATGAGCAGAACTGGAGAGAATATGATGGTCGAAGATACAAGTTGATTGAGCAGAGCTAGAGTAAGATGGTACAAATGAGCAGAACTGGAGAGAATATGATGGTCGAAGATACAAGTTGATTGAGCAGAGCTAGAGTAAGATGGTACAAATGAGCAGAACTGGAAAGACTATGATGGTTAAAGATACAAGTTGATTGAGCAGAGCTAGAGTAAGATGGTACGAATGAGCAGAACTGGAAAGACTATGATGGTCGAAGATACAAGTTGATTGAGCAGAGCTAGAGTAAGATGGTACAAATGAGCAGAACTGGAGAGAATATGATGGTCAAAGATACAAGTTGATTGAGCAGAGCTAGAGTAAGATGGTACAAATGAGCAGAACTGGAGAGAATATGATGGTCGAAGATACAAGTTGATTGATCAGAGCTAGAGTAAGATGGTACAAATGAGCAGAACTGGAGAGAATATGATGGTTAAAGATACAAGTTGATTGAGCAGAGCTAGAGTAAGATGGTACAAATGAGCAGAACTGGAGAGAATATGATGGTCAAAGATACAAGTTGATTGAGCAGAGCTAGAGTAAGATGGTACGAATGAGCAGAACTGGAGAGAATATAATGGTCAAAGATACAAGTTGATTGAGCAGAGCTAGAGTAAGATGGTACAAATGAGCAGAACTGGAGAGAATATGATGGTTAAAGATACAAGTTGATTGAGCAGAGCTAAAGTAAGATGGTACAAATGAGCAGAACTGGAGAGAATATGATGGTTAAAGATACAAGTTGATTGAGCAGAGCTAGAGTAAGATGGTACGAATGAGCAGAACTGGAGAGAATATGATGGTTAAAGAGACAAGTTGATTGAGCAGAGCTAGAGTAAGATGGTACAAATGAGCAGAACTGGAGAGAATATGATGGTTAAAGATACAAGTTGATTGAGCAGAGCTAGAGGAAGATGGTACAAATGAGCAGAACTGGAGAGAATATGATGGTTAAAGATACAAGTTGATTGAGCAGAGCTAGAGTAAGATGGTACGAATGAGCAGAACTGGAGAGAATATGATGGTTAAAGAGACAAGTTGATTGAGCAGAGCTAGAGTAAGATGGTACAAATGAGCAGAACTGGAGAGAATATGATGGTCAAAGATACAAGTTGATTGAGCAGAGCTAGAGTAAGATGGTACAAATGAGCAGAACTGGAGAGAATATGATGGTTAAAGATACAAGTTGATTGAGCAGAGCTAGAGTAAGATGGTACAAATGAGCAGAACTGGAGAGAATATGATGGTTAAAGATACAAGTTGATTGAGCAGAGCTAGAGTAAGATGGTACGAATGAGCAGAACTGGAGAGAATATGATGGTCAAAGATACAAGTTGATTGAGCAGAGCTAGAGTAAGATGGTACGAATGAGCAGAACTGGAGAGAATATGATGGTCAAAGATACAAGTTGATTGAGCAGAGCTAGAGTAAGATGGTACAAATGAGCAGAACTGGAGAGAATATGATGGTCAAAGATACAAGTTGATTGAGCAGAGCTAGAGTAAGATGGTACAAATGAGCAGAACTGGAGAGAATATGATGGTTAAAGATACAAGTTGATTGAGCAGAGCTAGAGTAAGATGGTACGAATGAGCAGAACTGGAGAGAATGTGGAGGGCCGTATCATGACACTGTAGTGAGCACGTCTTTGGTTTTCAGAATAAAATGAGTGCCAGAAAACTTTTCGCGTTGACCGCAGATGAAAACCCAGCGAGACCGGTTATTGGAAAGAGACTTCGAAAGCAAGCCGGTAAGTGGACTTTGTTGAAAAAAAAGAGGTGTACTATGGATCAGTGTTGCATGAATAGAAACCGGAACTGACGCGTAAATGAACCTAATTCTTTCATAGTACCTATGAAATTGGTGCAGTTGCAAAAAATACGGAGCTTTTCAAATGGCGCGGCGGGAACTTGAAAATATTCATTCTGAAGAAAGTTATGCAGGTGTTCGTGGTTATTTTCAAATTCATTCCAAGCAAAATCACGGAACACAAAAAAGAAAATACTGTGCAAATAGATGAGAGATGTACTTCGAAACAGTTAACAATGTACATGCGTTTCAGAGTCGAACGTGACAGAAACCACGACTTCGTCGCTACCAGAGTGACATATGTTTAATGCAAACGCGATGACTGCAACGATGGGCATTCCGATCGTTAAGAGAGCTCCAAACATGTCTTGTTGCTGATTTTCAACAAATTCGTCTCAAACTGTATCGATACACTCAGCCTCATTATGATATTTGCTTTCGTGATCTTCAGGTTCCTAGAAAAATAAAGTAAGACGGAACAACTGAAAATGAAAGAGGAAGATTCTAGAAAGGAGGATCAGTCGAAACTGCAAAGCAGATCCAATCGGGCAGAACACCGTTCGCAACCGTGCCAAAATTATTTTTCATTTGTTATTACATAACCATTACTATTTTTTTCGATTTCCCGATCGCAGTTTTCTTTTTTGAATAAATGACGACTGCGTCACCCCATCGTGGTTTTATCATCACACTGATGCACCAGGTCGTGTCGGAGTGTGAGATCGCTAACTGATTGAATGTCACCCGATTGCTTATTCATCGGACTGATACCTGCTTCAAGCGTCTTTGTATAGGTAAATCGAAACGTTACAAGTGTCGATTATTGATCCCGAGTTATTTTTTTCTTTCTTATAATTCATTTGAGTCGCGCAGACGGAGAAGCGCGCCCTTTATCATGAGCATTAGAGTCGGATATCAAAGTGTGGAGCGTGGCCTAACCGGTTACGTCTTGGAGTGATAATCCACACGATGAAGGTTCGATTCCTTCATCCCTCAAAGACCTTTCTACGCCTCCCTGTTCCCTCTACGATGTGGGAACAGTGGAGAGAGACGACTCCCTGTTCCCTCTACGATGTGGGAACAGTGGAGAGAGACGACTCCCTGTTCCCTCTACGATGTGGGAACAGTGGAGAGAGACGACTCCAAAGCTCAACACAATAAGGACACAAGTAGATCTACCGAAATGATGATGGTTATGATCTACCGAAATGATGATGGAATGAAGAGAATGTGAGAACGACTTCAAGGCGCACTACAACAAGGAAACGAGAAGAGGTCTTGTATGAAGAACGCGTAACAACGGATGAATGTGATAATGAGATAAAAAAAACGAATAAATAAAGAAAAAAAAAAGAAAAAAATATTTTGAATCCAGAGAAACAGACGTTATCAGTGAATCGATGTTTTCCTTTTTTAATAAAAAAGCAACTTTCAGAAACAATGCAAAACTCACCACGAGCAATAAAAAAAGAAAATTTGACATCAAATGTTTTGAGTGGCAAATAGTTCTAATTGAAACGAACGCGCCAGGAGCGCGAGGAGCATTCATAGCATAATGAGTAATACAAAGAACTAGATAGATGTACTCATCGTTTAACAGATACTATGATCCGCGGCCACAGGTGAAGAATGGAAGAACTGTTAAGAGAGGTGAAGCGCTCCGAGACCTTCTCTGTTTTTCCATCAAAGTGATAATTTTTAGCTGATTCTGTTTTCAAAACCAATCAAAAAACGTCAAAATTTACTCGAGCCAACGTCGACCATTCAAAATTGTTAACCTGAAAGCAATCTGAGAGCAAATAACTATGGGCCAGACCGGGCCGGGCCAAACTCAAAGTTTCTCTTAGCCCCGCCCGGAAGACCCGTCAAGCCAACTCAACCCAAAGTTTTGAAACAAAATTTTCGCGGGTGTTCGGTATTTCCAGAGGAGCCCTACTCTTTTGATAAAGTTACAAAAAAGTGATCAGAAAAAGTTTTACTTTCATTAATGAGTACAAAAGCTAGAAATTTTTGAAAAAGAGTCTCCTGATTGCGAAGTTCTGACATGAAATTTTCAGCACAGGCTTTTCGGGCCGTGTCAACAGAAATTTTGCCTTGGCCTGGACCGGAAAGAACACCGGGCCGGCCTGCGGTTTTTGCAACCACAGCAACTACTGTACAGCTACAGCAGCTACGTCCTCAAACCCTCACGCTGCTTAAAAGAGGTAGCCAATCTCATGTTCAAACTCCTCCAGAATTGTTTGCTAACATTTTTCTTCAGACCTGGCCTCATGGGTCGACCCGTGGTATTTCCGTTGGGACGTGTTTAGTGGAGGTGCCAACTTAGTGTCGGTGTCGATGGAGAAGATGTGTAGATGGCGTTTTGGGGTTGGTGACTGGATGCAAAGAAATAGTGTGCGGAACGGAGAGAGTGTAGACAAAGAGAGAGAACAGTTTTATGGGACACCCATTGAAAAAGACGCCAGCACGTCTCAGTGTGTTTGGCCCACCTCCTCCGGTTCAACTCACACTCATTCGGTGGCACAATATGACGCCGACTCGCTGTTCTGCTCTACCATGCGCTTTTTTCTTCCCGATAATGCTTGTGACCAAAGAGGAAGTACGAACCGCCAAAGGAAAGCTGAGAAGTCTTCAACAACTCAGGAAAAAGATGGTAATCCGTTTGATACACTGTTTTTTTTCTATTTCTGATTCCTTTTTCCAGAAAAACCCGGAATTCGAAAGTGTGCTCATCAGTCAGCTGGAACATCTTCACAAATCGATTGTGGCGTCAGGATGCCGTCCATTTAGAGTGGTTTGTTCCCACTTGGAAAAAAACAGTTATACTGAAAGTTATTGATTTTTCAGTGTGACCGCAAATGGATTAATCTTTATGTGCAAAGTGCGGCTGATCTTGAAGACATTGCGATTCGCGTTATCATAAGAGGAGAAGATTTCAACAAACTGGCCGTGGACAAGATGCAGATCATTCGAGCTCGGAAACCAAAAGCCTCTAACCTCAAACAAAATGATAATTGAATATCGGTTCTCTTCTCTTCGAACAATAATGTTTGTGATAAGTTCTTCGACCCCTAGTGAATTCATAATTTTTTGAAACTTTTTATTGTAACACCTCGAATTTACATACGGCACAACACACTGAGAGTATAAATAAAAGCTTTAGCTTCTTTCTACTATCGATTTCACAATTTTGCTAGAAAAAAAACTCACTTTGCGGTTATTGCCAACAAATCATGTGAGCTGTATTACCTGTTATAACACCAGTCTCTTGGTGTTTCTCAAAAACCTCATGAAAAAGAACTTTCATATGGAGGACCTTTTTTATGTGAGCCTTTTATTATAGGGGTCACGGTATACACGTCATGGCATCCCATAGGCTCTTTGAATTTTGTCCACTACCATCGGAACTGTTGGCAACACGGTTTAATGCACTACGTCCTAGAGGCAAAGATGTCACAACATGACAGACTACGTCCCACAAGCAATGTCGCCCGAATTATTGTTTGAAGAGAACGCGCGCATTGATTGTTTTTTCTTCTCTGTATATCTGTATACAACTTGTTTAGCGGTTTTTTCTTCAATCAACCATCCGCTGTTTCAATTCTTCAAAACCGATATCTTCCTCGATTTTTTCCGAACACGATCCATCCTTCATTGAACAGTTCTTAGAATATGTAACTTCTCGCGTTCGATACGTTTGTTTATTCTCAACTTGGATAGTCAAGCTGATCATTTTTGTGCTGGACATTATGGCTTCTCTTTTCAATCTCCTCTTCTACGAAGTTTTTTGTTCAATACAATAATAATTTTTTTCTTAGACGTAGACAACCTTTCCTACATTTCTTACAGTTCAGTTTGATGTAGTAGAAAACGTTCCGAAAGCAGTAGAATACGTTCTTTCTTCGTTATACTATCAAACTTCAGCGAGAAAAAAGGAAAAACGAGGAAAATGTGTTGAGACGGTTTTTTTCGCAAAATGATTCAAACTGCATTAGCAGAATTTCACTAAAATGCTCAGGGGAGGCGATTCCGCCGACATTTGAGGGGGCATAGACTTTTGACGCGCCCTGTATGTGAGACACCTCGGGGGATTCCGAGTAGGCAGGAAGTTCTGCTGCATGGTGGCACAACCCTTTGATCCGGTGCATTTGCATTTTTGCAAAGCTTCGTAGGTCTCGGAGCGCTTCACCTCTCTTAACAGTTCTTCCATTCTTCACCTGTGGCCGCGGATCATAGTATCTGTTAAACGATGAGTACATCTATCTAGTTCTTTGTATTACTCATTATGCTATGAATGCTCCTCGCGCTCCTGGCGCGTTCGTTTCAATTAGAACTATTTGCCACTCAAAACATTTAATGTCAAAATTTCTTTTTTTATTGCTCGTGGTGAGTTTTGCATTGTTTGCGAGTGTTGCTTTTTTATTGAAAAAGGAAAACATCGATTCACTGATAACGTCTGTTTCTCTGGATTCAAAATATTTTTTTCTTTTTTTTTCTTTCTTTATTCGTTCTTTTTATCTCATTATCACATTCATCCGTTGTTACGCGTTCTTCATTCAAGACCTCTTCTCGTTTCCTTGTTGTACTGCGCCTTGAAGTCGTTCTCACATTCTCTTCATTCCATCATCATTTCGGTATATCATAACCGTCATCATTTCGGTAGATCTACTTGTGTCCTTATTGTGTTGAGCTTTGGAGTCGTCTCTCTCCACTGTTCCCACATCGTAGAGGGAACAGGGAGTCGTCTCTCTCCACTGTTCCCACATCGTAGAGGGAACAGGGAGTCGTCTCTCTCCACTGTTCCCACATCGTAGAGGGAACAGGGAGGCGTAGAAAGGTCTTTGAGGGATGAAGGAATCGAACCTTCATCGTGTGGATTATCACTCCAAGACGTAACCGGTTAGGCCACGCTCCACACTTTGATATCCGACTCTAATGCTCATGATAAAGGGCGCGCTTCTCCGTCTGCGCGACTCGAAATGGATTGCAAGAAAGAGGAAAATAACTCGGGATCAATAATCGACACTTGTAACGTTTCGATTTACCTATACAAAGACGCTTGAAGCAGGTATCAGTCCGATGAATAAGCAATCGGGTGACATTCAATCGGTTAGCGATCTCACACTCCGACACGACCTGGTGCATCAGTGTGATGATAAAACCACGATGGGGTGACGCAGTCGTCATTCATTCAAAAAAGAAAGCTGCGATCGGGAAATCGAAAAAAAATAGTAATGGTTATGTAATAACTAATGAAAAATAATTTTGGCACGGTTGCGAACGGTGTTCTGCCCGATTGGATCTGCTTTGCAGTTTCGACTAATCCTCCTTTCTAGAATCTTCCTCTTTCTTTTTCAGTTGTTCCGTCTTACTTTATTTTTCTAGGAACCTGAAGATCACGAGAGGAAATATCATAATGAGGCTGACTGTATCGATACAGTTTGAGACGAATTTGTTGAAAATCAGCAACAAGACATGTTCGGAGCTCTCTTAACGATCGGAATGCCCATCGTTACCGTCATCGCGTTTGCATTAAACATATGTCACTCTGGTAGCGACGAAGTCGTGGTTTCTGTCACGTTCGACTCTGAAACGCATGTACATTGTTAACTGTTTCGAAGTACATCTCTCATCTATTTGCACAGTATTTTCTTTTTTGTGTTCCGTGATTTTGCTTGGAATGAATTTGAAAATAACCACGAACACTTGCATAACTTTCTTCCGAATGAATATTTTCAAGTTCCCGCCGCGCCTTTTGAGATGGTGGATGGTTTCCTGCCTGTGCATACTCCTGTGTAATCCAATAAGTTCTTCCCGTGATTGGTTTGTCAGGCTTTGTGGGTAGTCCTTGTTAGGCCGGGGAGTGGGACTGGCTCACGGCCAAGAAAAAGTCTATGACGACAAGGAAGCAATTGTTCGGAAGGTCGCAGTATGTATCATTATTGCTGATTTTCTATTCCCTATGTGTGAAGGATTCGGCAAATGCGTCGCACCCTCCTCCCGAACGAGTGAATAGGAAACACAAGGGTAGGAATCCGTGTTGCACGGATATGAGAATTTCGAGGCGGAAACGCAATCGGAAACGTTGAAAAGTACGCGGAAGGCGGAAATGAAAGAAAGGAAACAGAAATTGTGTCATACACAATAAACGCCCTTAGTTTTCCTTCAATCTTTTTACTCATCCGGAAGCCGGAAACACGAGCGAAAACGCCAAATAGTGGCGGAAGATGAGAACGGAAGGAAGGAAACGGTATTCAGTGCAACACTGGAAGGCGCATGCTTTAATTTTCGCATTTCCATCGATTAATTTCTTGGAGGTAACCGAATGGAGCAACACTTCTCCGTGCTTTTCAATTTTTCCTCTAAAAAAAACCGCCGTTGTCAGCGTTCAACAGCCACAAAAACGCTTTGGCAAGAACCGCAAGGGTAGCACCGGCAGTAGCCACAAAATCAGCATTGGGAAGCTTTGAGATACTGAAAAATTGGGCTTCACTCCTAAGTAGTGCGGTATACCGTCCCTGTCATTCCTGTCTTTCTCTCACACTTTGAACAGATGGCTAGTGCAAAGACGCACACGGCGAGAGTGCAGACGAGAGAGTACAGCTCGACAGTGAGAGTGAGCAAGAGAGTTATGCATTTTTAGAGACCTTCAATCAAATTGGTTGAGACCTGGGTGTCCCACGAGGATGCTAATTAACTGCAGCTGCCTGATCTTGCCCAGGTATTTAAGACCGGCTGTATTCAATTCTCACTGTTTTTGCTCTTCACTTTGTCATTGCTTTTTTTCGGGAAAACCCTTATCTTTTTGACATGATTTAATCATGACAACCTTTGAATTAAAGTGTGCTTGCGAAAGACATTGCACATTTTCAACTCTTTCACGTCGTTTTCCTCCTTGCTTCTGGAATGATGCACATCTTAATACTTCCATTTATAGACTGCCTCTCTGAAATGAGTGAGAATCCTCCACCTACGCCTCATTTTGAAACCGCCTGCGTTGATTCTTGTGTCCGTGTACTCTTGGTCTCGGAAGTCGAATATCATTGGGACTGTTGCTCCGAGCGGGCGGTTGAGGCAGAGTCGCCTTGCATAACTCCACAATTCAAATCGACTACGCTGGGACGTAAATAAACTTCCAGGTTTGCTTGAAAAAATAAATCGTTGAAATCGGAGACAACGTTCGCCAACTGCATGCTGCTCAGCACCGAGTCGTGGCAAAATTTGTCAAACGCAGTCGAAAAGTTGACGAAGATACAGGGAAGCGGGATTTTGTACTCCGCTCACTCTTGAAAAGCAAGGCTTTAAGTTTTATTGGAAATACGCAAAAGCAGACTTTTCGATAATTTCCGAATCTTTTTTTCTTGACTTTTAAAACTCATCATAATTTTTTAAATAAAAACAACTCAACAAAAATAGAAAATTTTTAGAAATTAAAAAAAAAGGAAAAGTTTCGAACAAAATCAGAGCAACCCAAGTGTGGCGGGCCGACCGGGCCGGCAAAATTTTCATCGGACCGGTCCGGCCCGGCCGATTTTTGACAAGTCTGCGCGTAAACCTGTTGGGATTTCAAAACAGTGCGTTGAAAGTGTTGTGCTGTCTACGCATTACCTCTTCTTTTAAAAACGGCAGTTAAATTTTCACATTGTTTTATTCATTTTGTAAACAGAATGTGATACACTTTGAATTTATAATAATTTCGAAGTATGATTTTTACATAGAAAAAACATCGGAGTAAGTTTGGCAATATGGATACACGCCATTAAGTTCAATTACGTCCAAATTTCTATTGAACGTATTTGTAGACAGAGTTTGGCGGTTCTCCAACTGACGAAAGAATCATTTTTTCCAGAAGTGATTCGATACAAAGTTCAATAGCGCGAATAGGCGGTTCGTAGTATTCTTTCACTGCAAGTTGTACCTTGAAATGGGATCTTTGAGTTAAATGAACATTTTTCAGTACTGTACCTTTTGGATGAGATTCGATTCATCCACCCGTTTGTAGGCTTCCAATATTTCTATTATGTACATCTGAAAAAAAAAAAAACGATGTGTGCCTTAGTGCCTTAGTTTTGCTCTGAACATACTTCGATCAAACTCATTCTGTCCTCGATAAGATTTGCTTGAAGCTTTTCAAACTGGCGCTCTTGCTCGTTTTTGACGATCAACTTTGCAAGATCCACTCGGGTTTCTTCGCTCGTGAAGTTTTCGTTGAGACTGATAATCGCTGACATCGATATTCCTTTACCCGCTGAATCACTTTCCCCCTTGAGAACGTGTTGCTCGATCAGACTTCCGACAACCTGCGAAGTTGTCATGGCGTCCATTCCGGTAGCATAACATATCTGATTGACTGTATAAGAGTTTTAGTATGTGTGCCTCGTTCATTCTGAACTTGGGTCGAAAAAAAAGAGGAAAAAACTTGTGGATATTTATCTGAGAACTCAAAAAATAAACGTGAACCACAATGAATTCAGCCGAACTATCACCTAAAACACAACGCGCGCTAAGAGCCCATCTCTCAAAAATGTTTCTCATTTCTAGTTACACCAACTTTTGGGGGTCCCCCTGTGAACTGTGCGTTGTGTCGCTTGATGTGCCGATTACCAATACGACAAATTGCACCGGAAAATGTGTGAGTCCTGATAAAAATGAGCCCTGTCGATTAAGTGCGCGTTAACAGAAAGCGAACTCCTTTCAGACTGGAGAAGGGTAAGCTAGGCTTGTTGAAATAGGAGCATCGGAACATTCTGGGTGATGCTTCATATGGTGATGCTTCATATGGTTTGTACCTGCCAACGGATAATTGTATGAAATCCCACAGGGCCAGACACATCCACCACTAAGTCAGAGTCTACTGGCTAATGGAGAGGGACTGCAATCAATACACTTATTAACTTGAGTTACTGTAGAGGGATGTCAGCCAAATTTTGTGAATGCTTGACTCAAGCCGGGAGAGGCCGTGACAGAAACGTTGGAAAACATCAAAAGAGTGGCATCGGAGGAAGTCACGAGAACGGCACTTCGGAAATCATACGTAGAGGAGATCCAGTCCCGGGTACCGACCATATGAAGCGTCACGTTGCCAACATGTTCCGATGAGCCGTTCCGAGCGGGCCTTGCCTACGTTGCTCTAGTCTGTATGAAGTTTGCTTTCTTATCACGCGCCTCCTCTCGACGGCGCTCCCTTCCATCCGAAGACATCGGCCATCGCGGATGCCAACTGATTTGCTGCCTGTGTTAGCCAACAGGTTATTTTCGTGTGGTTGATGTGAGAGGCTCTGTGGGTGATCGCCGTTGGGCCGGGGGTTGCGGTCGAGAAGAAATTTATGACGAAGAGGAAGAACTTGTTCAAAAGGTTGCATTTCGTACCGTTATTTCTGATTTTCTATTCCCTGTGTTTGAAGGAAGGATTGCACCCAACTGCTGAACGGTTGAATAGGAAACACAAAGGTTCAATTTTTGCAAAAAAAAAAACTCGAAAAACCAAAAACCTACTCATGTTCCTCATTTTTTTGTTGATACATACTGTTCCCATTTTGATACTTGAGACCACTAAAATTGAGAACTTTTTTTTTGATTCTTGAACGTGGAAAATAAAATTTTGAAACGGTATACGTGTGGAAAACAATTGTTTTTTTTCTTATTTTGCAATTTTTTGCGGCATCCCTTGCCCCCGACATATACATTCACAGCGCTCCGTTGTGGCGGCCTCATTTAGATTAGAGAGGCAGGCAGGAAGGCAGGGAAGGAAAATCAATGAGCGGCTAGGAAGGGAGGGAGGAGGCGACTAGCCGGGGGCTATGTGTATGTGTTTGCCAGGCACGACATTTTTCCTGCGTGTCCTCTTTTTGCGTGTGTCTCACTCTCTTCGCAGCTGCCTCGCCACGTCGCTGCAGCCCCTCCTCGCCTACCTCTCGCTTACCATGCGTCTCTACCTTTTCCAATTGTGGCCTACGAAATTTTCCCTATTTTCCTCCTATTCTGCTTGTTTTCAACTCATTATTCTCAAATTTTCCTGTTTTTCTATGAGTTTTCTCGTTGTCTTTCATCATTTTGGTTTTTTAGTTGATTTCGGGGGCAAGTTATGCGGAAAACATGTGAAGTTTAACCAGTTTTCTATGTTGCAGGTGAAAAATTTTTTTGCGAAAAGCGCAAAAATTCAGGATTTTTGTGGAATTTCCAATAATTTGAAGAGAATGGCGTAGTATGTGGCGGGGACATGCGTTTCCCGCCAACATATCGATTTTCTACTACGAAGCTGGGAAACTTCTTTATTTCCACAACTTTCAAACTACAATCGCTCAAAAATTAACGGATAAAAAGATTCAAAACAGTACATTGTGAATGGAAACTTGGTTTCAAGAGCATGTTTTTCAAAATCCCCGGCAACCGGCGGCGACCCGATAATATTCCACGTCCTCAAGACCCTCTTTTTCCTCCATTCCCCTTTTCCCCTCTTTCTCTGCGCCCTTCCCCTTGCTCTTTTCCCTTCTTCGCGCCCTTCCTTCTCCCTCGGTTCCCTTCTTTCTCTGTGCCCTTCCCTCTTCCTTTTTTCCCCTCTCGCTTTCTCGGTTCTCCTCTTTCCGCCCTTCCCTCTCCCTCGGTTCCTCTCTTCCCGGTTTTCCCCCTTCCATTTTTTCCTCTTTTTCTCTGCGCCCTTCGCTCTCCTACGGTTCCCCTCTCTCGCGCCATTCTCTCTTCCCTTTTTCCTCTCTTTCTCTACTCCATTCTTCCGCCCGCGGTTCCCTGTCATTGTGCCCTTCCTCCTTCCTCTTTTCCCCTCTCTGCGCAATCACCTGTCCCTCGATTCCTCTCTTTCTCTGCACCCTTCTCTCTCCCTCGGTTCCCTCTCTCGCGCCCTTCTCTCTTCCCTTTTGCCCCTTTTTCTCTTCGCCCTTCCCTCTTCTTCGGTTCCCCTCTTCGCGGTTTTCCCCTTCCTCTTCTCCTCTCTTTCTCTGCGCCCTTCCTCCTTCCTCGGTTACCTCTGTCGCGCTCTTCTCCCCTCCCTTTTTCCTCTCTTTCTCTGCTGCCTTCTTTCTCCCGCGGTTTCCCTGTCATTGTGCCCTTCCTCCTTCCTCTTTTCCCCTCTCTGCGCAATCACCTGTCCCTCGATTCCCCTCTCCCTCGGTTCCCTCTCTCGCGCCCTTCCCCTTTTTCTCTGCGCCCTTCGCTCTCCTACGGCTCCCCTCTTCGCGGCTTTCCCCTTCCTCTTCTCCTCTCTTTCTCTGCTGCCTTCTTCCTCCCGCGGTTCCCAGTCTTTGTGCCTTTCCTCCTTCCTCTTTTCCCCTCTCTGCGCAATCACCTGTCCCTCGATTCCCCTCATCCTCTGCTCCCTTCTCTCTTCTCCTTTTTTCCTCTCTGCGCAATCCTCCTTCCCTCGGTTCCCTCTCTCGCGTCCTTCCCCCTTCCTTTTTTCCCCTTTTTCTCTGCGCCCTCCCCTCTCCCTCGGTTCCCTATCTTGCGCCCTTCCCACCTCACTTGGTTCCCCCTCTTTCTCTGCGCCTTTCCTCCTCCCTCGGTTCCCTTCTTTCTTTGCGTCCGGTGAAAGTGGGCGCTACATCGTGTTTTGCCTGACTACGCGCCATGATTTTAACCCGGCTTCGAGGCCACGACCAATTTCTAAATTCACCTCATTTTTCTATTTTTCCATCAGGTGCTATTTTTCATCATTTTCAAAGATTGTTTATATATTTTTTACTTTTTATCGTGCCTTAAAAACTATTAACACTGTTCAGCATTTCCTCTTCTTCTCCAACGTCAACGATTTGGCATTAGGTAACTCATAAACGCTTTGCTAATCTTTCAGAACAATGGCTTCGACTAAGCAAACTCTCACCGATGATGGTCCTCCCGCGGACGCCGATGTGTTCTACAACGTCCAATCGGAAGACAAGAAGATTATGAAAATATCTGCGGGCGCCGCTCGCCACTCGAAGCTTCTTGTGAACCTTATTGACCAACTCGAATCGAAACAAACCAGCGAGAGTGACGTCCTCACAATTCCGCTTGCGCACGTCAAAGCGGGTACGCTGAAATTAATCATCACGTGGTGCGAACACTATAAGGATAAAGCGGTGAAGCCAGCGACGGCAGACAACAAACGTCAATCAATCGTCATCCCGGATTGGGACCAAAAATTGCTGAAGATCGACAATGAACATCTGACCGATCTGACCTGCGCCGCGAACTATCTCGACATCGACCAGCTTCTCGAGTATTGCTGCAAAACGATCGCCGACATGGCGAAGGATAAGGAAACCGACGAGCTCCGAAGGCTCTTCGCCATTCCGACCGACAAACAAGACGAGGAAGCCGACGCTCGTCAGCGAAAAACAGTAAGCCGCCGATAACTCTCATAACTTGATTTCATTCTAACAATGAAACTAATAAAGTTTGTTGATTTAATTCATTTAACGAATGAAAAATAACTACGAAAAAGCAAAAAAAAACAAAGGAAGAGATGAACGGATGTAGAAGGGGGGGGAGATCCTTGAAAAAGTGTGTGATGTGAAGCCTACTTCTACCAATGTTCATAGAGTTTCAGGAAATACTAATAAGGGTAAAAACGTTGTTTTGGCATTCAAAGTTTTACTGTGTCCTCTTCTTTTTTTCCGTTTTCGCCTTTCCCTCCTTGCGTTTTTGTTTCCGTTGTCGCCTTCCGGATCGGAAACTTCCTATTTCCTTCCCATCTCCGTCTTTTGGATTGAAGATTTTTCCACTCCGTTTCTGTTTCCGTTTCCATCTTTCGCATGAAGTTCCCCCCCTCCCAGCCTAACAAACACTCAGTGCGGTCACTGTCTCTCATTTCTTCTAATTTCCCTTTGTCCGATGATTAGTTATGATTCTTGATGCTTGATGATTTTTCATGCCGTATTCCTCCTTGTTCCTGACCTCTTCTCGATTTGGATTTTTCAATAGATCGTTTTTTTTTTTCAGAATGAGCGGTAATCCTGGTCCTACTGACGATGAGCTATGGAGCAGTCTGTTCGCAAACCTCGAAGACCCTGAACGTCAACCAAATCAACTTGTTCCAGTGAGCCACTACCTGGCATTTTACACGTAAGCTAACAACTGAGACTCAGTATTCTGAGAATAATGAATTACAGTAAAGTGTACAACTACTACAATGCGCCCACAAGAAATCAACAACCTCCTTGTTTCACCAAACACGAGTTGTACCAACAACCTCGTTTTTACGTCACCAAACACGCCATACTCGTGTTGAATCAAGGAAATAATTTCACCGGAGAAGATCTACTCAAGTTCCACACAGAAAAATGGAAAGAATTCGAACACTATGCAGAGCGTCTCAAAATCTTATTCTCCTTCTTCGATTCTAGATACACGGAGAGAGATTTTCGAGTTTCACAAGAGCTCTATAATATGGCTCTTAGGATGTGGCGTGCCAGTATGCTGGAGGAAATGATCAAAAGGTTGACCAATGCGATGCTCGATCAGATTGCCTCCGAGAGAACCGGAAAAGAAATCAACAAGGAATACATCTCGGTTACCATCAAATGTCTTTTCGATCTGGAAAATGATGGACCGAGTCGACACAAGTTGCGAGCTTACAAGAAGCATTTCGAGAAGAAGCTTCTCAGTGCAACGAGGGAATTTTATACAAAAAAGTCTCGTGAGTTTTCAAACTCCAACGTCAAATGCTACATTGACTACATGCTGAACGTGGAGAAAATATTGCTGAAAGAAGAGGAGAACGCCCAACTCTACCACTCTTCCACGAAGAGTGAGCTTACCAAAGTTATCAGTAATAGTTTGATTTCCAACCACCTCTCATACCTCCAAAGTCGATTCGCTTCACTTCTTCTGCTCAATGAAAACAGATATGAACTAACTTTGATCTACAAAACGTGTAGTAAAGTTGCCTTTGGACTCGTACGCCTCGAACTCGAATTCCACAAATATATCACAAAGAAAGGGTTGGAAACCATGGAGGCAATGGCCGCGGAACCGAGGATTGACACAAAACTCTACGTGGAAACCGTTCTCGAATTTCGTAAAAATTTCCGGAAATTTGTTTCGGACGTGTTCTATATGGGGTCTGTATTCATGAGATCCATCGACACCACGTGCAGGCTGTTTATGAATGCGAATGCTATCACGCAGAGAGATCCACGGCCACCGCAGATTCAGGTCACTGGGACCGCTGCCGAGCTTCTGGCCAGATACTGCGACCAACTGCTCGATAAAAGATCCGAAGAGTCACGTCACGCGGACCTCTATGATCTCTCTAACAAAATCGTGAGTGAATTTTTTTCCCGATTCCCTTCCGAAACGTGATTTTTCAGAAGTCCGGTCTGCAATATATAAGAGACAAAGACATCTTCTCAAAGTTCTCCACACTAATGCTTTCAAATCGACTCATCCACGATTCGTCAGTCAGTTATGGGGCTGAAATAGCATTCTTCGCAAAGCTGGCAGATAAGGACGCTCAACAGAGCACTACTAAGCTTTGCGAAATGATGATCGACGCAAAAGTCAGCAAACAGTTGACCAGAGACTTCAATTCGAAGCAACCGATCGAACTGGATGTGTTTGTGATGAGTTCGGACTCGTGGCCTTCGTTGTCGACAACCGAGCTGGATATTCCATTGCATCGGTCGGATCAAAAGGAATCATTTCGTCAGTCCTACACTGCATCATGGGCAACGTTCCCGAAGATCCAATTGAACCTTCCAATGCAACTGTCGAACACTATGGATTCGTTTCATCAGTTTTACAAAGAAAAGTACAACAATCAACGGAGATTGACTTGGGTCTTATCGCAGTGCCATGCTGAGGTCGCTTCGGATGCTTTCCAAACTGAGCATTTATTCGTTGTGACTGCTGCTCAGATGTGCACTCTTCTTCTATTCAACGATCAAGACTCTTATACAGTCAATCAGATATGTGATGCTACCGGAATGGACGCCATGACAACTTCGCAGGTTGTCGGAAGTCTGATCGAGCAACACGTTCTCAAGGCGGAAAGTGATTCAGCGGGTAAAGGAATACCGATGTCTGCGATCATCAGCCTCAACGAAAACTTCACGAGCGAAGAAGTCCGAGTGGATCTTGCAAAGTTGATCGTCGAAAACGAGCAAGAGCGTCAGTTTGAAAAGCTTCAAGCAAATCTTACCGAGGACAGAATGAGTTTGATCGAAGTATGTTCAGTGTAGAAGTATACTGAAACCCATATTTGCCTTTTTTCAGATGTACATTCTGGACGTGTTGGAAAAAAGCAATCGGATTGATGAATCAGGCCTCATTCGGAAGGTATAGTTCTGAAGAGATTACAGTATCCTCTATTTTGTTGTTTTTTCTATTTCCAGGTGCAAATAGCGATGGCAGAACAGTACAAACCAAGCATCGACAACATCATAATTTGTATCAAGTCGCTGGCGGAGAAAATGATAATCGCGACAGTCGGAGTACCACCAAATATTTTCTACGAACACGTCTGTTAAGTCGATCACACCTTGAGTCCCATTTCCCAAAATTATTGTTTCATATAAGTTTTGTAGTGACTTTAAAGGCAGTTTTTTTTGCCCGCAATTCCATCAAAAAACTCAAACATTTCCAATATTGTGTGAGCAACCGATAAATCTGCCGCTGGTTACTTTTTTGACAATTAAAATCACAAACTTTTTTTTTTGATTTACTCCTTTGTTTTTTGTCTCTCTCTCTCATCGAATTTCACTCCGTTATAAATTGTCTTATTACTGATGAAATTTGATGAAAATGTTGAAATCCTCGTAATAAATCACATTTTAAAACATTTAAGAGAACCCTTGGGTCCTATTTGTTTAAAAAATCTCTGCCCGTCATGGGTTATTTGATGATAATTTTGTAATCTTCTGTATTGTTTTATATCAACTCATCCATTTCAGACCCTCCCGAGAGACAAACATTTCGTCGTAAGTTCCACTCGCCTTTTTCAAAAAATAACCTTCGAGTTGCGTTTTCTTAGTTCCTCTACCATTTTTGATTGCTTCCTTGAGAGTGCAGCATTTTTTTTTCAATAGATACTACACCATGAAATCGGTGAAAGCGCGATTCTTTGTACTACCTCTAAGAGTGAGAAAAATTACCGTAGCTACCTGAACATACATAGTGAAAAATTTCATCTTAAAAAATCAAGTCTGTTAAATTTAAATTTGATTTTGATTTTTACTAGATTGAAAATTTCTTCAGCTTCTCTTGAAAAACCGGACTGCGCTTGGGGGACGGGTGGCTCTATAATTTCTATTAGAGCGCGTAAGGTGATCAGTGTCGTCGTTACCTTTTTGTCACAACGAGATTTTATGGCTCTCCAAGAGACGCCGACATAAGGGACGCCCTGGCAAGAGCGCTGACGAGAGAGTACAGCTCGACAGTGAGAGTGAACGAGAGTGCGTTGAGATAGGAGAGACATCCCATCCCATACAGCCAATTGACACCTGGACTAGACCAGGTGGACGCTAATCAACTGGAGCTGCCCTCTGGGTATATAAGGCTGGCTGTAGCCGATTGCTAAGCATTTTCGCTCTTCCCCTGTCTTTTCTGCGAATTCTCTGTTTCTTAAAATGATTCAATTCTCATCAATTGGAGCCTATCTGTTATACACACTTTCTCTACTCTCATACCCCATCTAGCAATAATTTGTGAATTAATTCATTTTTATGTGTCCGAAACCTGCGCATTCTCGATCGCTTTTCTTTTTGTGCCCACGATTTTTTTCGGGTCATTTGCAAAGTTTTTCTCGCCCCACTCGTTAATTCGCGAAATTCCATGATAACTTTCAACCGTTTCTAAGCCCGGTCATGTTAATTTTTAAAGTTCTCATTAAGAGAATCTTCCCACATTTCGAGTTCAGCCAAAATCTGAAAGCAGTTTTTTTTCCGTGCATCTATCAGTACCTCTCTCAATTCCCATTAGTTGCATTGATTCGGCAAGATTTTCATGATTTTTTTTGAATTTCTCCAGTCTCTCATTTTGGAAAAATGAAGCGGTTTGGCGAAATTTGTCACTCAGCTTCGGAAATTGAATTTTTCCCACTGCATTCCTCATTACTCCCCAGTCGATCTCCATTTTTAAATTTTTGTTTTCAGACCGTCTCTTCCGGAATGAGTCCCGAATCTCCGCAAGTTGACGAGCATGTGATAGAATGGCGCAAAATATGCGACGAGTTTGATAGAATCTCGTCGAATAAAGATTTGATGACCGCTCAAAAGTGCATGAATCTTTACTCGTGAGTCAACAAGTATCAAGCAACAAAACAACTTGTGTGTTTTTTTTTGCAGACGAGTAACGAGTTACTGTGAGTCAACCTATCTTTTCATGAAGTCTTCGAGAGGTTTCGAACACCAAGTCTATCAACAGATTCGCGAATACTTGGTCAATAATATCGAAGCCGTGTTACGTGATGGGATCGATCTCACCGGACTGGAACTCCTTGAGTTTCACAACACCGCATGGGAAAACTTCCAAGCTTTTGTCAAACACTTTGATTTCATATTTTCCTATTTCAAGCGGAACTGGGGAAGTCCTAGTGTGCGGCAAAACAAGAACATACCGACCATCTACAATATTGCTATCGGTCTTTGGAGAAAGCATCTGTTGGAAAAGGTCATGGAGAAGTTGGTCAGTGCAGTTATCGCTTTGATCAACATCGAACGATCAGGAGGCGTCATCAACAAGGACTACGTCTTGGTGACCATCGAATGCCTTTTCGATATGAAGCGTGACGACGAAACAAACCGCCAGAACCAACTAAATTACGAAAAACATTTCGAGAAGAAGCTCTTCCGGGCAACAAAGAAGTTCTATATGAAACAGTCTCGTAACTTTTCGAACTCCGGTCGGAATTTCGTCGACTATATGCTGAATGTGGAGAAAACACTGCGAGAAGAAGAGGAGAATGCTGGAATCTACTTCCGTGTTTCCACGAAAAATCAACTTCTTAAAGTCATCAAAGAATGTCTGATCTTCGTGCACATCTCATTCTTTCAAAAACGTTTCGCCGAACTCCTGATCTCCACAGACGACGACATTCTGTCGTTAATCTACAGAGTGTGTAACAAAGTGTCCTTTGGGATCATCGGTCTCAAAAATGATTTCCACAAACATGTCACCAGGAAAGGGTTGGAAACTATGGAGAAAGTGGCTGCGGACTCAATAATTTCTCCGAAACTCTTTGTGGAAAACGTTTTCGAACTTCAACAAAGTTTTCGAAAACTTGTTTTGGACGTGTTCTATGACGGGTCTGGATTCAAGAGATCGATCGACGCCGCATGCAGGCTGTTCATTAACTCGAACGCTGTTACGCAGAGAGATCCACGGCCACCGCAGATTCAGGTCACTGGGACCGCTGCCGAGCTTCTGGCCAGATACTGCGACCAACTGCTCGATAAAACATCCGAAGAGTCACGTGACGTTGATCTCGATGATCTTTCAAACAAAATCGTGAGTAAATGATCTTCCCGATTCCTTTCCGAAACGTGATTTTTCAGATGGTTGTTCTGAAATATATAAGAGACAAAGACATCTTCTCAAAGCTCTCCACACTAATGTTTTCAAACCGGCTCATTCATGACTTGTCAGTCAGTCATGATGCTGAAATAACATTCTTCGCGAAGCTGACAGATAAGGACACTCAGGAGAGCACTACTAAGCTTTACGAAATGATGATCGACGCGAAAGTCAGCGAACATTTGACCAGACAGTTTGATTCGAAACAACCAGTCGAACTGAATGTGTTAGTGATGAGTCTATCCTCGTGGCCTTCGTTCTCGACGACCGAGCTAGACATTCCATTGTATCAGTCGGACGAAACGGAATCATTCCGTCAGTTCTACACAGCATCATGGGCAACGTTCCCGGAGATCCAATTGAACCTTCCATTGCAACTGTCGAACACTATGGATTCGTTCCATCAGTTTTTCAAAGAAAAGTACAACAACCAACGCAGTTTGAATTGGGTCTTATCGCAGTGCCATGCTGAGGTCGCTTCGGATGCTTTCCAAACTGAGCATTTGTTCGTTGTGACTGCTGCTCAGATGTGCACTCTCCTTCTATTCAACGATCAAGACTCTTATACAGTCAATCAGATATGCGATGCTACCGGAATGGACGCCATGACAACTTCGCAGGTTGTCGGAAGTCTGATCGAGCAACAAGTTCTCAAGGCGGAAAGTGATTCTGCGGATAAAGGAATATCGATGTCTGCGATCATCAGCCTCAACGAAAACTTCACGAGCGAAGAAGTCCGAGTGGATCTTGCGAAGTTGATCGTCAAAAACGAGCAAGAGCGTCAGTTTGAAAAGCTTCAAGCAAATCTTACCGAGGACAGAATGAGTTTCATCAAAGTAAGTTTAGTGGTAAACTTCAGAACGGTCCACATTATCCATTTTGCAGGCAAGCATCGTAAATATCTTGAAACAATGCAAAGGCATGGGTAAATCGGAGCTGATTCGCCAGGTACCGTGAGGTTCTGTTAACCAAAAACTCATTCTGTGAACTTTAAGGTGCTACGTCAAACTTCAGAGCAGTACAAACCAAGAATCCGCGATATCGAGTTGTGCCTCCAGATGCTCATGGAAGAAATGGAAGTCTCCTCAGTCGGAGAGTCTCCAAACACCGCCTACGATTATGTCTTTTAAACAATCGATCATATCTAACTTGACCTGTGCCGATCCTTCTTTCTTGCTGTTGCTGTGTATTGTGATGCTTATTTTGTGACGAATAAAATTGTATTGTAGAAATTCACTTGCCAATCACTCATTTGTCCAGGAGATTCGGAAGCTTCCTCTTTCTTCTCACGGTAGAAACGGAGATACGAAAAATCGTCTGCGTCTCTCATTTTGACACACTCTTTCGCCTCTTTTTTTTTGGAAAACGGAGTTTGAACAACTGTCAGAAGGTTCAGAACCTTTTCGGCGAGAATTCAAAATTTCGGCGTGAATTCAATGGTCAACAATAGTGTACAATGGTTGTGAGCCCGCAAGAGCTCATAGACCAAGGGGGGGGGGGGGGGGAGAGAGGGACACCAAGTCAAGGGCATCAACGCGAGCGAAGATGTCTTGTGTGACGTACGTGAAACCACAAATGAGGATGATGATAGAATGAAGAAAATGTGAAAGTGACTTCAAAGCTCTCAAGAGGTCTTATACGAGATACGCGAAACAGCGGATAAGGATGATAAAGAGATATCGAAAACGAGAGAACAAATAAATAAAGACCGAATAAACAAATAGAAAAAAAAACAAAAAATTTTGAACCCAGAGAAACCGACGTTATCAGTGAATCGATGTTTTTCTTTTCAGTAAAAAAAAGCAACACTCACAAACAATGCAAACGTCACCACGAGCTATGGAAAATCAAAACTGACATTGAGTGTTCTGAGTAACAAACAGTTCAAATGGAAACGAACGCGCAAGGATGCGTCAGTCAAAAATCCAATGTTTTCTCGCTCTACTAGTTTCCCCTGTCTTCTCTCGTGTTCTACCAGGAATTAGGATTTTCATTGACTCTCGGTTTTGAAACCAATCACACTTTTTCCGAATTGATACTGGGAAGGCAGTAGAATAAATCAAACTATAAAATGGCCGGGCCGGGCCATTTTCAAAAATTCTCGGCGCGGTAGTCAAAAGTTAAAACTTCAAACCTAGATCAGGCGTGTTAGGTTTCTTTGGAAAAAATATTCGAAAAAAAAACCTAAAAAAGTGATGCAGTAGCGCGCATTTGCATTTCTATGTATTTGAAATCAGAGGGCACCGATTTGGATTGCCGGCAGTCGGCACTGCTAACCTGAAATCGGAGGGCACTGATTTAACAACCGGGCCGAGAAATCCAAAAAACGATTTGACCCGGAATTTCTATAATATGAAATAAACTATTTGTCGTTCTATCATCTAACTCCGGAGAGAAATGAAGAAAAAACGACAAAAAAAGTGTGAACCGAGTGTTCACTTTTCACGGGGTTGCGCAATTGATGCACTTTCATCCAATTTCGAAAACTGGATTCCAGAAATAAAAGAATTTCAAATTATTCAAAGGTAGATTTTAACAAAAAACATCATTGAGTTGTTTTTTTGCAGCTGATCTAGCAGGATTATCGATCAACACTTATTATGTGCCTATGCAAATTTTCAAATCATGCGGGTCAAGAATGGCGTCGATTACCCTGCAAAATTCGAAATATCGTGAACACTTGTTATTCTTACAGTTCCCCTATCCGAAACATGCTACCAACAACGGTTAGTACTGTGGGTACCGTGAACCTACAGTAAAATCAATCGGGTCAAAGACTGGGAATTGATTCCAGCAAGCTTGCAGTTGATTTCTTCTGTTCTTTCTCGTTTCCCTTCACGTACTTCGTACCAGGCACCCACACCTTTTCAAACAGAACTCGAAGGCAAATGTAGGAGAACAGAAATGTTGTTTTGGCTTGTTGATACGATTTCTCGACAATTTTTTGGCTAAGACTGAGAAATTGTACTTTCTGACTCTTTAACGGAAAACAACCAATTCGTAGGCTGTGGAGAGCACAAAAAACTTTTACGTTCATTGATCCCACGTCCCACTCTCGCTTCTTCAGATAAATTACAGTCGCGGTCGAACACGAGACCGTCTCCTTGGATAGGGGTTCTGTACTGAGGCTCCTCGATGGCCGAACCCTGGGCAACAACGTTTCTCCAGAGGAGCACGCAGACTTCTACGACACCCTCACCGACGCCTACCGTTCTTGCAGAAGCAAATTCAGAATGATAGTGAGAGAATTCAACGCTGGAAACGGAAAAAGAACGGGCACGGAGAAGTACATTGGGACGCACGCGATGGAGCCCCGAAACGAGAGCAGAGAGAGCCTCGTAACTTTCTGCGAAAGGCAACGATTGTGGCACATGAATTCACAGTTCCGGACGCCTGCACATCGACCACAGCATTGTATGATACGAGCAGGTAAAGCAAAGAAAGCCCCAAAGAGGATTCTGAACCCAGCGGCCGCACTGGCATCAAGTGCAACCATCAGTGTAGCTCCCAATCCAGACATAGACGAAGATTATGACAATCTTGTCGAGGCCCTGCGGGAGCTTCAAAACACAGCGGCTATCCAACCGTTCAACCATTTTTCCAATCGGCTATCAGAAGCAACGAAGCAGCTTCTGACCAAGAGACGCTTCACTGACAGGATGGACCTCAGTTTCAAGTCACTATCCGCAGAATGCCGAAAAGCTATTGACGAGGATCACGAAGCTTTCACCGCGTGGCAAACCAAAAAAGAAGCCTGAAGAGAGTGGCGAGAGAGATGCTGGAATACAAGTCTCTCATTCTCAGCCTGAAATCTCCGACGACTGGCGAGCGAGTCGCATTAAGGTCAAAGATGAAACGGACTATCAAGGAATTCTACTTGGACATGTTTCGGGTAGCACCGCCTCTCCAGCGGACAACAACCACCACAGCCAAATCACCACCGCTTTTCTTCTTGGCGAAATACGGTCAGCCCTCAACGCATTCCCGAACGGAAAAACTGCAGGAGAAGACAAAATTTCAGCCGATTCTCGACATATCTCCGGAAGGGTACCACAGAGATGGAAGTCTTCCAACACCACCTTGATCTTCAAAAAGGAAGACAGAGAAGACCTCGGCAACTACAGGCCCATCTGTATCCTCCCAGTCCTGTACAAGCTATTCACGAAATGTCTGCTTAGTGTCTGCTTAACAGGATAAGGTATTTTTTTCTTTCTCGTAATCCATTTTGAGTCGCGCAGATGGAGAAGCGTGCCCTTTATCATGAACATTAGAGACGGATATCAATGTGTGGTGCGTGGCAACCTCCCCCCATCAAAAACATGATACCATAAAATTTTTGAATCAATCAGTTGAAGGGAGGCTGGGTCGAAAATAACGTTCAGTACTGTAGGTACCGTAATCCTACAGTATAACGGACCAAAAATCTTATGGGGATGAAGCGTTGTGAGACCTATGGGCCTAGGTAAGGTTACAAATCAATCGAGGCAAACGGTGAGAAATTATTCCAGTTTTTCAACGGGACGAAGTATAGTAGTATAATGGAGATAAATTTTTGAGAGCAAGGTTCTGTACATCCAGTTTTTCGTGAAACACATTTTTATGCTTATTTTTCCATTGCATTTCTGTGAAAATCATCACGACTCGTTTCTAAAAACAACAATCTAAAAATCTCACTCTCTATTGCGATTTTGCGAAAAAACGAAAGAATGCTCGAAAATTAAATGGGTAGAAGTGTCGATTATTGATCCCGAGTGATTTTTTCTTTCTTGCAATCCATTTTGAGTCGCGCAGACGCAGAAGCGCGCCCTTTATCTTGAGCATTAGAGTCGGATATCAATGTGTGGAGCGTGGCCTAACCGGTTACGTCTTGGAGTGATGATCCACACGATGAAGGTTCGATTCCTTCATCCCTCAAAGACATTTCTACGCCTCCCTGTTCCCTCTACGATGTGGGAACAGTGGAGAGAGACGACTCCCTGTTCCCTCTACGATGTGGGAACAGTGGAGAGAGACGACTCCAAAGCTCAACACAATAAGGACACAGGAAGATGTCTTGTGTGACGTACGTGAAACCACGAATGAGGATGATGATAGAATGAAGAAAATGTGAAAGCGACTTCAAAGCTCTCAAGAGGTCTTATACGAGATACGCGAAACAGCGGATAAGGATGATAAAGAGATATCGAAAACGAGAGAACGAATAAATAAAGACCGAATAAACGAATAGAAAAAAAAACAAAAAATTTTGAACCCAGAGAAACCGACGTTATCAGTGAATCGATGCTTTTCTTTTTCAATAAATAGACAACACTCACAAACAATGCAAAAGTCACCACCAGCAATAGAAATTAAAGCTTGACATTGCGTGTTTTGAGTGGCAAACAGTTCTAATTGAAAAAAAAACGCGCAAGGATGTGCTAATTAATAAACCAATGGTTTTTTGCTCTACTATGTAGTTTCCCCTGTCTTCTCTCGTTTTCTACCAAAAATAAAGATTTTCATCGACTTTCGGTTTTGAAATCAATCAAACTTCCTCCGAATTGCTACCGTGAAGGCAGTAGAATGAATTAATTTTTGTTCTATCATCTAACTCAGGAGAGACATCAGTGAGTGAGTTGACTTTTTGCAGCTGATTCAGCAGGATTATCGATTAAAACTTATTATTCTTTGATTCATTTCTAGAGATGAAGACGACGTCTGTTCAGCTAAAAAGGGAGAATTTACGTTTTAGGAACTTTTATGAATCGTGCTGATACCATCATGCCAACAAGACGAAGCAGCGTTTTGAATTCCCGACAAAACTGTTTTACTCTCAATTTTTGAATTCTTGGCAAAACTTTTCTGGAACTTTATAACATTTTCTGTCACGTTCAAACTCCGCTTTCAAAAAAATAGGGCGAGAGAAAGTGTTAAAGTGAGAGACACAGAAAATACCCTGATGCTACCCCTTAGATATTCTTACAGTTACCTTCCCCTCTCCGAAACATGCTACCAACAACGATTAGTACTGTGAGTACCGTAAACCTACAGTAAAATCAATCGGGTCAAAGACTAGGAATTGATTCCAGCAAGCTTGCAGTTGATTTCTTATGTTCTTCCTCGTTTCCCTTTACGTACTTCGTACCAGGCACCCACACCTTTTCAAACAGAACTCGAAGACAAATGTAGGAGAACAGATATGTAGCTTTGGCTTGTTGATACGATTTCTCGACAATTTTTTGGCTAATACTGAGAAATTGTACTTTCTGACTCTTTAACGGAAAACAACCGATTCGTAGGCTGTGGAGAGCACAAAAAACTTTTATGTTCATTGATCCCACGTCCGACTCTCGCTCCTTCAGATAAATTACTGTCGCGGTCGAACATGAGACCGTCTCCTTGGATTGTCTCCTTGTGGTGTTGAGTGACGATATCGGACAAAGAAATAAGAAAACCCGACGAACAAAACCACAATGGAAATGACTCGATTATAAAGATAATGTTTTCGCCATTGTTGAAAGACGGAGATATAGGAATTCATGGCAGGACGACGAAATAGAACTGATACGAAATAGAACTCGGTGATAGCTCCATTCATTTCTTCTTATTTGTTCGTTATTCTTGCATTTCATTGACTCTAAATTGAATTAACTACACGGTAGACACATTTTTTTCTATACGTGAAATACCACTTTACCCAACTGGAAAGGCTGAAAATCAAGCAATAAGTTGGAAATATTCCAGTTTCAGTTCTATTTCGTACCAGTTCTATTACGGTTCAAGTTTTTATTAGTACCAGTTTCATTCCGCGCAGTTCTATTTTGTCGTCCTGCCGAACTCCCTTCATATTCATCATATTTTTGTTCGTAGACAACGTAGACAACGGAGGTCACGTCTACAGTCGAAATTGGAGCCCCCATCGCAGTTTTTGCGATCTTCTGTTTCATATTGTCTCATGTTAAGCTGTAAAAATTGGTCACAGAAAACTTCGGTGGGACAAAAATCTGAACAACTTCGACCAGCCCCCCCCCCCTCTCTCTCTCTCTCTCTCTCTTTTCACTTCTTCTTCCCCGATAAGATTCTTCTGACTCAAGTCTGAATTCTAAAGTTCATTCTTCTAATTCTATTCTAAAAATGGCTCAGACACTAGACATTGATGATTTCGTGCTGATCAGAAGTGTTCCCCGAGGGCAGAAGCCCAACGTACGACATTTGGAAGTTGAGGACACCGCTCATTACTGCGCGTGTTAAATGATAATATTTGAGTTAAGGGCAGGTAAATGTCAAGTTACGCAGTTGGTACGAGGAAGAGACGCCGAGACAGAGAAGCCCACGCGCTCTCAGTAACAACAGGGACATGAGCTCCGTAAACACCGCAATTGCGCGTGAAAGTGCTCGTAAACAAGTTATCGTTAAGAACAATCCTTCTCCTTTTTCTAGAAATAGAGTGATGATGGAACAATGAACACTCATCAAGCGACTGATTTCACCAAAAAGTTAAAACGGGAGCTAGTAGGCACGAAGAGGCCAACAGTTCAGAAAGGACATGACGCGGACCTAAAAATTTCTCTATTATCATTGATAAGAAGTTGTTTTCTACTTTATGTGCGGCTTTCTCGGAACTAATTAACCGGAGCGAGTTTAGAGAGTTTTAGTTAGGTTGCAAACTAACTTAACGGGGATCTGTTTTAGGACAGTCAATTTGACGCATTTCCAAAGCATTTCGAAGTTTGCGCGACAGATTACTGGACGTTTCTCGAATTTTTAACTTTTTTGGAAAATTAAACGGATGTTTGAGTTTAACATAGAACATCTTTATTGTTATAAAAAACACTCAGTGGACAAATCACGCGATGAGAGAATGCCGAATGTAATGAACTTGAAAATTGAAAGATGTTTGGATTAGGAGATCAAAGGATGGCATGACATAGCAAAAGGGACCGGGGGACGGACGAGAGACCGCTTTCATAAAAGATCAGGTTGAGAAAGATAACGATAAATTTGAAGGGGGGGGGGGGGCGTATTAATACTAGGAAGGAGGAAGATTATTATGAGCAGGAGCACTGGCGGGCGACCATTCCGTTGACGTTTCCGACTTTGATCTCTCCCGCGCGGTTGACGTAGATCATCTTCAGGTGATCATACTCAGTCGGATGGCAGCAGTAGCCTACGTCCCCCAGGTTGGATGTGGCGACGTTGCGCATGCGGTCTGCGACTTTCATGATTTTGGTGTGCCCCTGCTCAGCGAGCGCAAAGTGGTGGGCGTTGAGGCGGCAATTTCCTTTGCAGACATACGCGTTGTAGCGCTTTGGTGCAATAATCCAGTTCCAGCCGATGCGCGGGAAATCGATGAGCAGGTCGTAAAGGCAGCAGCCTTCCGATGGCGACTCCATAGAGCAGACGGGGATGGCGCGACGTTTCGAACGGGCTCCCGAGACGGTGGTGGTGAGCTGAAGTAGCATGAGATCCTGATCCCTCGATGATTGCTGTGGGTGGACAGCGACATTCCGTCCTTCGACTAGGGCAGCGACGAAGAGTCCTCCGATTGGGCTGTCGGTGTACCAACTGAAAAAAAAAAACGTTTTGAGTATGGCTCTTACAAAGGAAACTGACTTCTTAACAATCTCAACTGGTAGCGGGATCTCGATCCTGCTTCTTCCAGCCACTGAGTAGGTCTTTGTGGCGATGGTTTCGCCCTGGTACCCATCTTCCGTCATGGCAATCACCTTCACTTCCAAATCCTGAGCCAGGTGCTTGTGGAGCATATCAACGACAAAGAAGAGCTTGGCCTCGAGAAGATCCTCGAATAGCATTCGTGAAGGGAATTCAAAAGACGCCATCAACTGTGACAGATCCTCGCCTCCAGATGCGTCTGTTCCTTGAATGAATTCTGTCGTCGTCTCGACGTGGTCGTCTGAGGTGTCCATCAAAGTCTCGGCGAGCTCTTCGTACACCTGGCGCATCTCTAGTGAGATGTGCGAGACGTTGGGAATGGAGGTCATGCCGAGCTCAGTGAGAATTTTCTCCTGGAAAAGGAGGCGAGGTGAGCAAGAAGCCAGCTCAATGAGAAAAAGATAACACACCTGGATTTCCAGCGTTCGGATCTTCTCGATGTCAGACTGGCAAAGTTCAGACTGTGAGCAATTGAATCCTTGGACAATCGCAGAGACCGCGTGAGCCGTGAGAACGATCCAGAAAGCCAGTTGCATCACTTGGTGCCAATTGAGGGCAGACATGTCAGTTGGGCGCTGTGGCGGCGGACCACTTTTGAATGAGAAAAAGCTTAAACCACCGCTCTTTTATATGCTTAGCCTGACTCCGCCCTCAGTATCCGGTTCTCTGATTCTCTGGGTTCATAACACTATTCAAAAGTTTTCATTTCAAGGCGTGGCCGGACGAGCGGCTCTTCTGACTTTGTTAGATGGGAGGAGCCAAGCGACGAATTGTGATAGGCTCGCGTGGCAAAGTAGTGGAAAGTGAATCAGTGAAAAAAGAGGACTTTCCACAGAAAAGAAGCTTGATTCTAAGAAAACTGATGATTCTCATGTGACGACTACTTCTAAATGTTGATGTCTGAACCCAGACGTATTTTAGTTCCTCTTGAGGTGTTGACCAAATCCTAAAAACCTCCAGGGAACCTGATGTCGTTGTGACGTCCTGTTTGTAATCATACCTATACTGAGAATGAATGAGGTCTTCTTCCGGGTTCAATCACTGAGGGATCTATGAAGCTAAAAATTGATGCATCATTCGAGTAGATAAGATGTTTCATGATAATCTCAAACACATAATTAATAGTAAACCAAAGTTGGTTTATAGTATAATCCAACCGCTAATAGCAAGTTGTTTTCTTCGCATCGGGTTGGAGAATTCGAGAGTACAAGGTTTCAAAATGGCTTAATGATAGCGTTTCGCGGTCCACGATTCTTGAGTTCATTTTGTATTCAACTCTAAACACAGAGTGTGAGATACCACAAAGCTCTGATTAAAAGTTCAACGGTAAACCACATTGGTAACCATACTAACTCGGATCCTTCCGATCAAAAACCCTCATGAAAGGTTTTGAAAGCGGAAGAAGAGGCTTTATTGCTTCCTCTGCTCGAACATTACATATTGAAAACCGGAAATTAGTGTCTACCCCAATCATACTAGTCTTGATTATTTCCGGTGGTTTTGTTTCGCTTGTTTTGGAAAAAGCGGAAAACCGATAGGCAAAAACTGTACAATAACTTTTGCTGGAAAGAATTTCATCACGTGTTGACAAATCGAAAGAAAATTCAGAAGATTCCGAATAATCGAGTCTACCGGCACTCAGCGTCATTACAGTATCTAACGTAGCATCGGTCGCTTTTCATATTTGAAAGTATCAAAAAAGATTTGCACGAGCATTTCACAAGAGAAGGATTTAAAGCTTTAGAAACAATGACTGCGGAGACGAGCATTGAACCGAAACTCTACGTGAAAACCATTGCCGATCTTCATCAGCGATTCTGAAAACTAGTTTTTGACAGTTTCAAGTCTATTGACAAAGCATGCACTCTGTTCATCAACTCGAACGCTATTACGCAGAGAGATCCACCGCCACCGCCGATTCGTGTCACTGGAACCGTTGCCGAGCTTCTGGCCAGATACTGCGACCAACTGCTCGATAAAAAATCTGAAGAGTCACGCGATCGGAAGCTGAAAGATTTCTTCAAGCAAGTTGTCCGTCAACTTGTCCGATTTCTTCCCGACACGTATGTTTTTTTCAGATGATTCTTCTTTGATGTACCAAAAGTACGTTTTGAATATTCGGTTGACCGTGCGTTTTGGATTTTCGGAAGGTGATGAGAGACGCCAGCGTCAGCAAAGAATAGACCAGAGAGTTCGATTCGAAAGGACCGATCGAGTTCAATGCGCTTGTGATGAGTCTATCCTCTTGGCCCATGCTCTCGACTGCAGAGTTGGATGTTCCTGCAGGCACTAGAGGTAGTTAGAACTATTGCCACTAAAACATTTGGTGTCATATTTCCTTTTTCATTCCTCGTGGTGACTTTTGCATTGATTGTGAGTGTTGTCTTTTTATTGAAAAAAGCAAAACATCGATTTACTGATAACGTGTGTTTCTCTGGGTTCAAAAATTTTTTTTCTGCTCATCACTTTTTTGGTCTTTATTCATTTTGGTCATTCTTTTCATATATTCCTATTATTATTCTTCTATTCCGTTGATTGAATCTATCTGTTCGTTGATTGATCCTAACTGTCTTTTTCCCGCGAAATCTCCGCTTATCTTCGTAGAGGGGAACGGTTCATTCCATTATCATCCTCATCCGTTGTTTGATATATTGCAAGGAGAAGATCCTCTTGTTTCTTTGTTATATTGAGCCTTGAAGTCGTCTCTCTCCACTGTTCCCACATTGTAGAGGGAACAGGGAGGCGTAGAAAGGTCTTTGAGGGATGAAGGAATCGAACCTTCATCGTGTGGATTATCACTCCAAGACGTAACCGGTTAGGCCACGCTCCACACTTTGATATCCGACTCTAATGCTCATGGTAAAGGGCGCGGTTCTTCGTCTGCGCGACTCAAATGAATTATAAGAAAGAAAAAAATAACTCGAGATCAATAATCGACACTTCTACCCTTTTGATTTTCGAGCATTCTTTCGTTTTTTCGCAAAATCGCAATAGAGAGTGAGATTTTTAGATTGTTGTTTTTAGAAACGAGTCGTTATGATGTTCACAGAAATAAATTGAAAAAATAGGCAAAAACTGTGTTTCACGAAAAACGGTACCTACAGTACTTACCGTCATTTTCGACCCAGCCTCACTTCAAACTGAACCGATTGACTCAAAAAATTTATGGTATCATGTTTTGGATGAGGGGAGGTTACTGTAGGAACATCTAAGGGGAAGCGTCAAGAATGCGGTAGATACGGTAGTTGGAAACTCGAGACGTCACTTTTTCGAAGAGATATTACTGCGTTCGTGGGGATGGGAGGGCAGGAGAAAGTGGTTGAATGTGAAAGGTACAACGGCTACAGTGATCAGAAACTATTAATCGATTCGGATTACGATAGAAACGGAGATACGAAAAATCGTCTGCGTCTCTCATTTTGACACACTTTCTCGCATCATTTTTTTTGTGAAACGAAGATTGAACGAGTGTCAGAAAAGCCCAGAATCTAGGAAATCCATGATTTTTTAATCTCTTAACTGTTTTTCTACCAGAAAGGATTATTTCCAGTCAATTTTATTTTTGAAATCGATTCGAAGTTTTTTGTAATGTTACTTAGAAGGCAGTAGAATACACTCTTTTGTTTTTATGTCATCAAAAACGACAACTCAACGACACGGCTATACAGAAGCTGGAAAATCTTTTAAAACTACAAGGGCAGCAGCGAGACAGTTATGATGATCTGGACAGAATCGTTTTATGCTTGATCTGAACATAAAAATAAGAAACGGACACAATGGAACAAAAGGATATAGAGAAACGCGAGAGTGGCAAAAGTCGATTGGAAACGGCAAAAAAACGATGAGAAGCGACTAAAAAATGTTTTTTTTTTCGAAGAACTTTTCTCACATTTCTCAAAATTAGGCTGTTTTTAACAGTCATTCTGTGAAATTGTTTCTTAAAAACGATTCAGATACAGTTTTAATATTGTGTAAAAAAAGAAAAACAGAAAAAAAACGAACATTTTTGCTGAACAAAAGTGAAAAAAAAAACGAAAAATGGTTTCGAAAATCCTGAGGGTCGTGTGGCCGAGTCCGTGGGAAGTCTCGACCACGTACTATAACTTTACTCATTTTCCTACATGAGTTCACTTATCCAATAAATCATCACGATGTTCTCCCGTAAACGCCTTTTGAAAAAGGGTATAACCGATAACCGAAAAGGCGACTATAGCAAGAGTGAGTAAGTTTACTGTGGTCTAGGATGGAGGCGTACGGAATTCCGTTTCTTTCCTTCCATTCCAGTGTTCCGTGTGTTTTCACTGTTTCCGTTTCAGTCTCCCGGACTGAATACTTCCGATTTTCCATTCCCATCTTCCGGATTGGATTAGTCCGAAAAATGGAAACAATGAAACAAACAGAAAAAAATTGGAGAAAAAAAGTACATATTAGGACAAGATGAGGAGAGGAAGGGAGCAAAATATTGATGATTCAATGTTTTCCTTCTTTGCTCGAGCCAAAATAGTCCTCACGATGTTTGGTAGAGCTATTGTAGTCGAATACTATCAGGTCATTTCTGGAACCGCGCGCGACTGCGTCAAAGCTTCTGAAAAGTCCAAGATATAATCATAATTGTTACTGATTCTTAAGTTCCAGTGACATAGCAAGAAAAGCTGAACAGAAAGTTGCACTTGCAAAACAATTTCCGAAATGCAAAGAAGGAGAATTGGATCTGCAATAAAAAAGTTCATAATTTGCCAGGTAAAACAGAACAATTCCAACAAGACAATGAAACCAACAGAATTAACAACAAACAAAAACATGTGTGTTTAAATTTAGCAGAAAAGTGAAAAAGGGTGTGAATGGGAGAGGTAAAGGTAAAAGAAAAATTTTAGAAATTAGCTGGAGAATGGAAAAAGAATGAGGAGACGAAATAACAAAGATTCAACGTTTTCCTTTTTTGCTCGAGCCAAAGTACTCCTCACGGTGTTTAGTGGAGTAATTGTAGTCAAACGTGAGCTCCTCGCCCGCTGTGATGTCCTTCTTTGCATACAGGCCTATTCTCGCTTCACCATTCACGATGACGTTTCTCGCGCAGATGTTGGGATTGCGATCATTATGGTTGGCAAATCTCGAAGCGTTGCCAATTTTCTCGGCATCAATACCTCCGCCTCCGAGCAAATCTGAAAATCAATTTTGATTAGCTTGATTTTTTTTGAAAAACTACAGTTCAAAATGTAGTATTTGTGTTCGAACTCACTAAAAATGTAGGAGCACTTTTTGAAATCGACAATAACTCCTCGGCGTTCGCATTCTTTATCGGAGATTTTCTCGCCGACATACTCGATGATCAGATCATTTTTCAACGCGTTCTCAAGCAGGAACAGTCCGTTGCCAGCTCCCGGAATTTTGGATGTGCGGACCTCCACCGGTTTGGAGACCATCCTCGTCATCGCATAGTTTTTGCAGCTGTCGCTTTGTCCATACAGGCTGTCCACGTCACCACACGCGCATTTCTTGCAAGTGAGTGGACTGCATTCCCACTGAGCTAGCCAGCATTGGCAATTGTTTCGATCGCAACGACCCGGCATGCAATCACATCCTGGGAACCTCTGTGGGCAGTCGTCGGAACATTGACACGCGTGGAAACAAGTGCCGTTGGCCTTGCAGACGCAATCTTCCGCGGTGCTGCAGGGACCAGGGTGATGGCACGGTCGGAAAGGCTCGACTATTTGGAACGGAACGGCGCTCCTGTTCGTCACCGGCACGTCTTCCTCCTCTTCCATGAGGTCCGACAGGCGACGGCCTTCTCTCCGAGCCTGCGCCTCGAGCTCCGCTTGGCGTTTCTGAGCGGATTCTTTTGCCTGGCGACGCTTCATATGAGTCCAGACTCGGAGACGCTCACTGTACGACCTGAATGAGTTTTTTTTTGGCTTAAGAACAACTTCGATGGAGTCTAATATTTCTCTTGTCTCTCGAATCATAATATTCTAAAAGCGAACACAGAAAAAGATTGTGATTTCAGAAAAGAGACACTCACTTTTGATGCTTAGAAATGCCGCGATTCCTCGTAGACTCGTCTGGAAAGTCGACGTGCTCCAAGACGTGAGTGTAGGCTTCGGCACAAGATTTGAGACTTTCTGGGTCGTCGCTATCGCTGTCGATAAAAATTGCGGCATACTCACAGAAAGTCTGAAAATTAAAAAATAATGATTGTTCAAAAACAATTTCAAACTAAAGATATGTTTGTGGAAAGTCTGAGAACACGAATCAGTTTCAAAACTGGAATTAATAAACTTACTTGATCTCCGATACTTTCGAGAAAGGTCAGAAGAGAACATCGATTGTTGGGATCCATTTGCACCATGAGGTGTTTGTTCAGATACCCAACGACACCACCTTCCTCGAGCTCCTCATCTGTCGGAGCCACCTGTCTGAGCACGTGACCTATCGGCGTCGTTCTCCAGCACGGCGGATTCGGGCAATCGTCCTCAATTTTGATGCGAGGTGGCAACGGCACGAGCACTTTGCAAAAGTTTCCTGACTTGAACTGTTCTGGCACTTCGAGACGGACACCATGAACAGCGCACATGTAGAACATGCAGTCGTAGCATTCGGCATTGCGGATGTTCGCAGCGATTTTCAGCTCTGGTTTCGTCTTCCACGGCTCGAGCTTCCACGAATCAAAGCCCGGCTCAGCGAAGCATTTCGACAGCTCCTGGAACATTTTCGAGTACTCCATTTGCGTTCCGCTTTGCGGAAACATGCGATACATCGCGTAGTATATCATATCCGGATTCTGAGGAATCTTGTTCGCTTTGTGATGCTTGAGACACTTTCGCAACATTCTATAGACGATTTGTCTGTTTGACTCGAGTTTCTGTTTCACGACTCCATGAATTCCACCTGGGAACTTTTCATAGATCTGACGTTTCACTTCTATCGGAATCGGATTCTCGTTGAAGGGAAGATGAGTCAGCTGCTCCTGGTCTTCTGTTTCGATGGTCCTTTCGATATGTAGAAAGTAGCTGATCTTAGGCATCTCTTTGAGCGGCACGTCTTCGAGATGAACGCAAGTGGAGACGGTGTGCTTTTGCGGGGCGAACATGGTGTGTCCGTTTGGTGAGAGCACTTTCGAAACGCTGCCGCAGTCACATGGCTCGTTGGGATCTTCTTCCTTTTCTTTTTCCTCTTCCTTGTCGTTTTCTTCCTTCTCGTCCTCCTCCTCCTCTTCTTCGTCATCGTCTTCATCCTCTTCAATTTCGGGCCATTCCATCGGAGGTGCCGAATATCCCTTGCTTTTCAGATTGCTGATGTGGATGTTATCGGTCTTTCTGCCCTCCGTTTTGATGAGATCCATGAACACGTCACGATATTCCTCCTGAGCGGCGGTTTTGTATTCTTGCTCGATTGGCTTGTAGAACTCATAGTATTGCAGGAGAAGACCATTCAGCTCGTTTTCCGAAATTCTGCTTGTCGGACCATGTATCCGACGAAAAGGGACGATACCAGTGGTGATCGCGTTATTCATCCTGGAATAAAGAAAGGTTTGAGTGTGTGTCGACCCGAAAAAGTAAAAAAAAATGAGTAAAATACACACAGATCGGAGAGGAGAAGCGTCAGTTTGCCGGTATTCGAAAAAAAAACTTTCACTTTGTTCGAAGGAGAATAAAGGGTGGGAAAGAAAAAGGTACCTAAAAATCATGGCAACGACCCATTGGGAGAACGCTAATGCGAATGAATGTAATGGAGAGCTAAGAAAGGTAGCAACCACCCCTTGCGAGAACAAGAGAGCGAATGAGTGTCCCGACGAGAAAATGGAGCAGATGGGCGTGTATGTGGCCGCACCGTCTCCTGCACAGGAAATGCACCAGCGAGTTTTGCTTTCTGAAGAACGGAAAGTGCGCCAGCGAACCGTTGGCGCGATTCTCGATTTTTTGAAAATTTGGCAGTTTTTTTTTTTAATTTTTAGGCCACACGGCTAGATTAAATTGTCGATGCAACCGCAGATTTAAAGAAAAAACGATCGCGAACATTTTGGTGTAAAAAACATCAAATTTGATGCATGAACCAGTGCTCCAAGACCATTTTAGTGAATTTTTCATATTTTCGGATTTTTTTAAAACCAAAATTTTAGCAATTTTTTTCTTCGAAGTTGCTGGGGTTTTCTAATAATTTATTTTGGCTAAAAGATCGAAAATTCAAAAAAACTAGCAAATTTTTCAAAAAATCGAGAGACGCGTCAGCTTTTCGCTGGCTCACTTTCTGTCCTTCAGAAAGCAAAACACGCCGACGTATTCCTCGCACAGGAGACCGTGTGGTCGTCAACAGATGTGTCAGGAGGATAGAGCAGAATCACGAAAGAGCAATGGTACCCCGAGAAATTAGACGGTGAAGGAAGACAGTGAGAAGGATCGTTTTGCAACTAAGCTCGCAAAAAGGGGAAAGTGTTTGATATATATGAATCTTTTCGGCTATTGCGAAAAAATCAATTTATCATATCTTATTAGCAACGAAATTTAGTTTTGAGAGATCAAAAAGCTTCCTGTTTTCAGAACGATGTTAGTTTGAAAATTTCTCAACAAACAACCTACGTTTTCCGCTTGAATCGGAGTTTTCGTTGTGTTTTTCCAACAATGAGTGGGTAGGAAAATTTGAAAATTTGGAAAAGGCGCGCTGTGCTGAGTGAGAGAGAAACGAGAGAATACAGAGTAGACGAAACAGAACCTAGAGAAAGAGAGTGCAGCGATAGTGTGTGGCAAGAGAAAACGAGAAAAGAGAGAGTGGAGGGTTTATCTCTGTCTCTCTCGTTCGCCAACACTCTCTCTAGGTTCGCAATGTCACCCACCTCCACTGCCTTCCAAGCGCCCCCCTTCTATCGCTCGCTCGCAGCGGCCCCAATTCCAATCGACCCCGGTGTGTTTTCCATCGACAATCGATACGACGAGAGAGTGTGGGTGTTGTGGAGAGAGGTGCCAATGGCCTCGGTGCTGTCTCCTCATGCAGCCGGCCCAGGGGCGTCCTCTAGAGGCACATTGAGCCTTCTCTCCCTCTTTTTTCCCCATTCGGCACTCTCCTCTGTTTCCGTACTCTCTCGAGGGCGCAAAAACGAGGAGCGACGAGGCGCATAGAGAGAAAACAGTGCGAAGGGAAGAAGGGGGTCACATGCAAGGCACACAGGGGAAGGCTAGAGTTAGAGAAGAAAAGGCACGATTTAAAGCGTGTGTGCCTTGTTCGCTTCGAAACGAGACCGAAAACAAGAGGAAAAATGAAGAGTTTTCACGAGTTGAGGCAAGTCGACAATAACAAAACCGGAAAATACGTGGAGTTTGAGATTATCACTCCAAATTATGAAAGAAGTTGACAAATCGAAATTCGAATACTTTAATCAATGCAGACAAAATAGAACAGAAAATACGGAGTGGAGCATGAAAACAAACAACAACTTATTTACTAATCGAAAAGTTTGAAACCTCCTGCATACATAAAAAAACGTGAATCGTGCGGATTGCGAAATGATTTAGAAAAGAACAGCGAACAGAAAAGTTGCCGAAACTTGATATCGGATGGCTTCACATCACGCTCTAAAACGCCATCCAAGAGGCCCCTTCCCAATGGAGAAAAATGTTCGCCATCAAACATTTTTTGTAAAGCGCCCGTCCCTGCGTGAGCACTGTCAGTTAGGAAATGAAGAAAATGAGTATTCGCAAAAGATTGGCGTGATCGAAACTTTCGAAGAGCCCCCACGCAGTATCCCCTCTGCCCTTCGCGAAATCAGGGCCATGACAAGAGAAGAGGCGTCGTATACTAAATTATTCTGAGCGCCTTCAATGCCAGTTTCAAACCTCCCAAGTTCAAGTTAGAGAATTGGCTCATTTTTCAGGCGTTTCAGGCGATGGGCGGCAGCTTTCGACTTCCGGCCGGGTTACCATCACGTGAAGACCTATAAAGGGAACTAAAACTGGCTGGCCTACAGTCCAGCCGAACCCCTGCAATCCATTTTCACGAATCCTACACTCTTCCCTACACACTCGCCACCGCCCGTTCGTTCTTACAAAGCTGTTCCGGACACACTAAATGGCAATTCCAGAAACTCTATTCGATTCCAGAAACTCTGCCCTGCGAACCGATGAGGTCAGTATTGCCTGCAGTGGAGATCTAATTGCATTGTAGACAGAATATGTGTTCTTTCTCTTGTCTCCTTCTGTAGATCGAGTTTAGTCCCAACGGCAGTCATCTCCAAGTGGACCGTCTAGCCCCGCCCTTTTTATGTGGAGATATCGTTGTGCGCTGTGTGTCCAGTCATTCATCCCCTCACAATCATTCACTTCCCTCAGCTGGGTACGTCGCCCGTTAGCTCTCTCGCTTGCTTTCTCAATCCCCGATCGTTTCTTGCTTCTAGATGTGTTTCGTTATATAAGCGCCCGTGTGTTCTTCACTTTTCCGATTCCGACCCTTGCGTCTAGATGCTTTTTCTGAAACCTAGACTTTCGTATTACATAGAGGCCCGACTTTTTCACTAGGGGCCTGACCCATTTTGTCTTTTTTTTCTACACACCCTTTCATCCGATAGACCGCCTTGCCTGATGAACTGTCAATGGACACAGCAGTGTTGAGTGTTACGCTATAGACGCGCTAGACAAAGTCCCGTGTGTTCTTCACTCTCCTGATTCTCCCCTCCGTGAACTTATCATCGATATCATATCATACAGATCGTTTTCAGGACTATGTCAAACAAAAGATCCGCTTCACCGTCAGTAAACTCGGACAACCTGCGACGATCGAAGCGTAGAAAATTCAATCTCGACGTGGTCGCCGCCGCGCTGGGAAACAACCAGAAGAGACACAGAACGGATCCCCGCGACAACGAAGAGGGCGAGGACGACTCGCAGCAGCTCAATGTGGTTAGAGACAGAGACAATCAGGATCCCGTCGTCGCATGTGTGCAGGTGAGAGAGTAGGACAGCCTTCTGACTTAGAATGTGTTGTTTCAGAATACGGGAGACTACGCGTGTACCAGTTGCCCAGCAAAATACGAGTCTCGTAACAGTCTTTCAAACCATATGAAGATGCACAAGGGAGAGATTCGCAAGTACAGCTGCGAACTGTGCAACTTCTCTTCTCACACCCAAAAGTCGCTCGTTCTTCACAACCAAGTCCACATGCAGAACGGAGTGCCCAATGCTCAGACGAGCCCTGTGGTTCGGAGCACGCCGAACATCGACAATCCGCACATCAGCAACAACAACGACAACATTGCTTCGTCGGCACCCCAGCTTATTGCAGCTTCGGAAGAGCTGTTCCGTGTACAGGATGATGACAGAGAAGACATGGGATCCAGTTCGCCTCCAATACTGGAACGAGAGGACTCCAAAATTTCTCCGTCTCTACCAAAGAAACAGGTCTCCACGACGTCTGCTCCTTCGTCCAGTAACTGTTCGGTCGAGTCATCCAATAAGGGCCGACAGGTAGCTATTGCCGTCCGGAAGTCGAATCGGTCAGTGAAGCTGCCTAAGAAGACCACTCCAACGCACACTCCACAAAAGTCAATTGTTCCGAAGCGGGTGCGGACGGACGCGAAGCCACGAGCGTTGACTACACAGATCTCCGGATCCCTCTCCAACTCACTTACCACATCTTCATCGTCGTCAGCGACTCCTCCACCAAAAAGCTCTCCACCCGTCCTGAACTCTGAAGATGAAAGAAAGGGTGTAAAGCGGAAGATTGTTGCTGCCGCGCCATCATCCACAATGGCGGCGTCTTCTAGCGGGAAGATCGAGAAGGAGGAGAAACCGAAGCCAGAGAAACGACCGCGGAAGGGCTCCAAAGCAACGAATTCTAATTCGGAATCTCCACCACCGGAGCCGACAAGAAAAGTGTCTGAGAGAACGACGCGAAGCACGAACAACCATCAGCTCATGACAAGCAATTTCAAAGCGCTCCAAGCCCCGAGTCACGACGAAATCTTGGAGATGGAAAAAATTGTTGACATCAAAATGGCTCAGCCAATTGGTAGATCTCACTACAAGGTCCGCGAAACCCTCGGAATGGTTAAAGAGAAAGGTAAAACATCTCCATGATTGGCCTTTTTATTCAGTTTCATATTTTCAGAGGCGAAAAAATGTACCGAGTGTCCGTTCAAATCAGCGGATGAAAATGCCTTTGCCAGACACCTTATGTTCCACGAGATTGTCGAGGAACCTCGTCCGTATCAGTGCAGCGACTGCACCTTCGGAGCATTCACTCCGTCCGCCATTGTTGCGCACGTCAGACTTCACGACTACGAAATCAAGCCGGATACGGTGCAACGGAAGGTCGCAAAGAAGGGCAAGAAAGGACAATTGGTTACCGCGGAAACAGCGACGTACACGTGCAAAACGTGCTCTTTCCGGACTGACAGCCATCGATCTTTGGCAGAGCACATGGCTCAGCACAGACTCGCGTTCATCAAACAAGCTCAGATAAACAAGAAACAGCGACTTAACGAAGAGTACCAAAGACCAAAGCACAAGCATCAGCCGGTGGTTCGCGACGCCAAGTACTGCAAGTTCTGCACTTTCAAAACGACATCCGTCAACATGTACGTCGAACATTTGGATCGGCACGGATGTGAAGCCACGTTCAAGTGCCACCTGTGCGACTACTCCGACAAGAACAAGTCGACCGTCGAGTTCCACCAGCTCCATCATCACATCATGAGAGACGCCTCAAATCACACTGTCCACAGAGCGATGAAATACCGTCTTGAGTCGGGAATCATTCAAAAGCCGGCGGTGAGTGAATCAGAGTAGCCTCTTCTTCAACAATATTCATTTTTCAGTTCGAAACCCACATACCCACGGCGCAAGAAATGGCGATGAAAGTGCGGAGTCTTCTGAAATGTCGCTCGTGCGAGTTCTTCTGCAATGGACCCCAGGAGCTCGCCTTTCACATGTCGGTCAACCACGTTTCCGAGCCGGGAGCTCGCGAGATGATCTCGCTCCTCTCGCAGGGACTCCGTCCGGAGAACACCGAAATCACTGAAGTCTGACATAAACAATTGCCTCCTATCCATTCCATCCGCCCTTCCCCCCCCCCCCACTTCTCAAATTGATATCATCGAATCCGTTCTCATCCCATCCAGTTTGACGTTTTTCTCATTTCAATCTTTTAGTAATTCAGTTTTTTAAAAATTCCTCTTTCTCATTTTCTTGTGAAATAAGTTGATATCCCAATAAATATCTGATAAGAGTCAAGATTCATGAAAAGGCCTACATAACGAAACGTTGCTCATTCTTATTTTCGATCATTGACACTACGAAGCTACCGAACAGAAAAGCAAAATTCGTTGGGACTAGTTTTCAAAAAAAGTACAAGATGCTCGAAAGAATCGTGTTTTACCATGTACATCCCACCCATACCGGTAGCCGACGCGTCGGAAAAAAAAAACCAAACTGGTGCCAACTCTGGCTCATCCACCTAACTTTGTTGCCGGCAGCTTGGCTTCCCAGAAATTCTGTTTTCTCAACTACTCAAATTATGAGATATCTAGGGAGTTCATTTCATGAATCTGATCAGAATTTCAAAAGGAATTCAAGATCTTTTTTAACTAATGTTTTGCAAGAGCGAACGAACACCGTGAAAGAGTGAGCGCAAATCACATTGAACTCAAACGGAACTTTAACAGAAACACAACGAAGAAATAATTTCTATCAATATATCAGCCGCAACAATGACGAAATGCTAAATTCGTGTATGGGCCGTCGGAATCGTCTGATGATGTTCAGAACTTTCTTCAGAACACGTGGGAAGATATATTCGCTGACAAACTCGACGACAATTCGACGACAACTTTATTTTTCCGGAAGTCGTGCGACTGACAAGCCGTCAGTGAGATTTTACTTGGCTCCGAAACGTTTTGAAGAGGAGTACTGACCGGGTTTGTTGAAAAAAAAACCGAGATGATTTTCGAAATTCCTAGTATTTATCTGCGTTTTCCAAATCTTTTCTTTCTTTTCTCAAAATATGAAGTTTCACCGAGTATTCTGGAAACGCGTCTGTACCTCATCGATGTTCTCATCGATAACCCTCCCTGGCAAACAATTTGTGAATAAAGCCTGAAACTCCTTTAACTAATAAAGACATCACATCGATGCGAGATCAGTAGACGTGTTAAGTGAAGATACAACTGAAGATGCAGATGAGAGTACTGATTTAAAGTTTAGTCGTTGAATAAGTTACCGCAGGCAGAAAGATAGCTCGCTCTGAAGTGTTGCTGAATAGTAAATAGTTTCAATTTATTTTGTCAACCGAATGAGTTACACTTTGTTTCCATAATAATTCAGAACGAAGATTTTCACATTGTAATCATCGAAATAAGTTCGGAAAGTAGAAATAAGGAAACGCACAAATAAATAAGTACAAATTTCTATTGAACGTATTCGTAGACAGAGTTGGGCGGTTCTCCAACTGAAGAAAGAATCATTTCTTCTAGAAGCGATTCGATACAAAGTTCAATAGTGCGGATGGGCGGTTCGTAGTATTCTTTCATTGCAAATTGTACCTTGAAATGGGAACTTTGAGTTAAATGAACATTTATTCAAAACTGTACCTTTTGGATCAGATTTGATTCATCCATCCGTTTGTAGGTTTCCATTATTTCTACTACGTGTACCTGAAAAAAAAGATGTGTGCCTTAGTGGCTTAGTGCCTAAGTTTTCTCTTCGCATACCTTGATCAAACTCTGTCGGTTCTCTTCGAGAGTTGCTTGAAGCTTTTCAAACTGACGCTCTTGCTCGTTTTCGATGAAGAGCTTTGCAAGATCTACTCTGACGTCATCGCTCGTGAAGTATTCGTTGAGACTGATAATCGCTGACATCGATATTCCTTCACCCGTTGAATCATTCTCCGCATTGAGAACTTGTTGCTCGATCAGACTTCCGACAACCTGCGAAGTTGTCATGGCGTCCATTCCGGTAGCATCACATATCTGATTGACAGTATAAGAGTCTTGATCATTGAATAGAAGGAGAGTGCACATCTGAGCAGCAGTGACAACGAACAAGTGCTCAGTTTGGAAAGCATCCGAAGTGACCTCAGCATGGCACTGCGATAAGACCCAACTCAAACTGCGTTGATTGTTGTACTTTTCTTTGTAAAACTGATGGAACGAATCCATTGTGTTCGACAGTTGCTGTGGGAGATTCAACATGTATATCGAGAATTTTGACCATGATGCATCGTAGAACCGACGGGATGCTTCCGTTGGGTTCGACCAGTTTATTGGAACATCCAACTCTGCAGTCGGGAGCATGGGCCAAGCGGGTAGACTCATCACAAGCGCGTCGAACTCGATCGGTCCTTTCGAATCGAACTCTCTGGTCCATTCTTTGCTGACGCTGGCGTCGCTCATCATCTTCCGAAGATTCAAAACGCTATGCCAACCGCTCTCGCTTTTTAGTTTTGTCATGAGTGCAGTTGCGGCTTCATGACAAACAGAACCGTAGATGATTCGCTTGCAAAGCATGAATGAGAAGAATTTCGCAAAAACGTCCTTGTTCCTCAAATATTTCATAACAATCATCTGAAAAAACAAATGTGTCGGGAAGAAATCAGATAAATTGACGGACAACTTGCTTGGAGAAATCTTTCAGCTTCCGATCGCGTGACTCTTCGGATTTTTTATCGAGCATTTGGTCGCAGTATCTGGCCAGAAGCTCGGCAACGGTTCCGGTGACACGAATCGGCAATGGCAGTGGATCTCTCTGCGTGATAGCGTTCGAGTTGATGAACAGAGTGCATGCTTTGTCAATAGACTTCTTAAACTCAGTCTCGTCACTGAAAGTGTCAAAAACTAGTTTTCGGAATCGCTGATGAAGATCGGAAATGGTTTCCACGTAGAGTTTTGGTTCAATCCTGGTCTCCGCAGCCATTGTTTCTAAACCTTTGAATCCTTCTCTTGTGAAATGCTCGTGCAAATCTTTTCCGAGGCGTTCGAGCCCGACTGGGATTTTCCGACACAGTCTGTAGATTGCATTCAGATCTTCGATGTTCTCAGAAACAAGAAGTTCTGCGAATCGACTGTAGAAGAATGGGAGGTGATGGACAATCAGAATATCTTCGAGGATTGTTTTAAGAAGACTCTTGGTGGAACTATGGTAGTACAGCTCGGCATTCTCGTCTTCTTCTCGCAGTATTCTCTCAACTTTCAGCATGTAGTCAACAAGATTTCTGTTCGAGTTGGAAAAGTTGAGAGACTCTTTCGTGTAGAACTCTTCGGTTGCGCGGAGCATTCTCTCCTCGAATAACTCTTTGTAAAGTTGCAACTTTTCTTCATCCGTTTCATCATCTTCCAAATCAAAAACAAATTTGATGGTTAGCGTGATGTCGTTCTTGTTGATGACGCCTCCGGTTCTCTCAAAGCTGATGGCGTCGAGCACTGTATTGATTAACTTCTCCGTCATCGTCTCCATTAGATTGGTTTTCCACACCTCAAGAGCCAGTTTGTAGAGTTCAGTTCCCAGCCGAATGTGGTCGAAAGCTTGTACTTGTTCGAGATCAGCAAAATAATCACTGAGGCGTCGTGCAATGAAATAGTATTCCTGCCTCTTTGTTATGTGAAACTGCAGTAGATCTTCTCCGGTGAGAGCAGTTCCTTCGTTCCATACGGATTCGACGTAGCTGACCAAGTTGGAGCGGGATTCATGATGCAGCTCGTGATTGACAAAATAATCAGCTGGACGACTGTGAGGGATTCCCCTGTGGAACGCGTACATTTTTCTGTAAATGTTCTGTTTATTTACACTTATGCTTAGTTTTTGCTATACCCGTGAAATATAAAATGGTCTCTCATAGTTTCAAAAGGGAGACGGCCAGGAACTTTTAAATTTTCGAACATCTCTCTCCATAGTTCTTCGTGATTCATTCTGAAAGATGAAATCTATAAATGCGAGTTTTGAATAGTGATCCTTTTCAGACGCAAGGACGAAACCAACGTGAAAAAGTTACAAATAAGCAATGTCAGTTGCAAGCACACTCCAAAAGTTGTCATGATCGAATCATTTCAAAAAAGAAAACGTTTTCCTAAAAAGGCAATAGCAGAGTAAAGAGCGAAAAAGTGAGAATTATTTACAGCCTGCCATATATTCCCAGGAGGGGGTCAGGCAGCTGCTGTTAATCAGAGTCCAAATGGGACACCCCGGTCTTAATCGATTAGATTGGAAGTGCTCGGAAATGCAACGATGCAACACTCTCTAGCTCACTCTCGCTGTCGGCCTGTACTCTCTCGCCAGCACTTGCTGTGTGCGTCTCTGCAACAACCATCTGTTCGAGTTGTCACAGAGAGGCACGACGGACAGTGACAACCAGAGTTGCGCGGAATTCCGCCTTCCGTCTTTCGGCAGTTTTCCTCTTCCGTCTTCCTTCCTTCTGCCCGGAGAGCGGAGAACATTTCCGTTTCCTTCCTTCCGCCGGCAAAAAATTTCCTGTTTTTTTTTTAAAAAAATTTTTGCCACGTCAGTGGAAAAAACGTCCGCTGCGGGTCTGATCATGTCGGAAAGACGAGCGAAACTGTCTTCGGAAAAGTTGGACACATTAACTTTCTGCTCGTTAAATGCTGCTCTGTTCCCCAACGTTTAAGACGTGGGCTCGCAGTTTGTTAAAAATTTTCCGCTGTTTTTCTGCCGTCTTCCGTCTTCCGCCCGAAGGGCAGAGAAATTTTTTCCGCTTTCCGGCTTCCGCCTTCCGGAAAAAAGTTTTCATTCCGTCTTCCGTCTTCCGGAACAAAATTTTTTTCCGTCTTCCGTCTTCCGCCTTCCGGATCTCAAATTTTCATTTCCGCGCAACTCTGGTGACAACCTCCTGCACTTAAAAAGAACATATTTTTCAACCTCTCAGCCCCATCAACAAACTAGCCGCTTCCGCCCTTCTTAGAGTCAAACAAATTTTGAATTTAAATGTTCTTATTTTTCGCTTCTCTCCTACCTTTCGAACATTTATGTCCTCCTAGCTCTTGTATACCGATTTATCTTCTACTCCTACTCTTTCCTACCAACAGCGTCTAAAAGTTCTGAGCAACATTATTTCAATGCTGCATCATCGTCTCACAGCTTAGTTGAATTATCTCCACGACCAGCTCTGCGGCTACGTGCGTTTCTCGAAACTTAATGGGTATGTCAGAGTATCATCTTTCTTTCGCCGTACCATGACGTTTATATGTGTGTTTCAATCCAAATATTGTCAAAATTAAGTGAACAGCGGCATTTTTTTGACTGGTAGTCAAAAACGTGTTTTCTTGTTTCTTATTAGAAATGGTAAAATCCTTCACTTGGTCTCGCCTGACATCCAAGTAATACTATAAGACCTCCTTGACTTTTGGAATTGTTATTGAGGTCGAACTTTGTTTTTTTCCTAATTGTATCACTTCATCGTCCAGGATGTTCATTACTGACAATCAAGTTTTCGGGCCGTCCAGCACCAGGAGAATAACCATGTAGGCGGGGCTAATCGTCATGTCGAGACCCAGATACGTTTTTCGGCCTACGGTACCAATGAATAATGCACCGGCGGATACTTCGAATTCGCTCCGAACTGAGCTTCAAGTTAAAAAAAATGCAACCACTACTTTCTACGAGACATTTGATTTTCTTGCGTGGGGGTCGGTAGCTCAGCCGGTAGTGGTGGCCGCTGGCAATCGAGAGGTCACGAGTTCGAGTCCGCCCTCAACCCCCCAGGTTAACCTAGCCTCCAAATAGGAAGTAGAGCAATCTACGAAGATTAATCGGTCATTATCCCCAGCCCGGAAGTGACTTAAACCCAGGCTCAGCGGGACCACCACCGGAGGTGCTCAGCACTCTGAAATCCCGGGTCCGCATTGCGTTCGCACTTGAAGAACGGATCGATCTTTAATCTTTAATCTTTAAATGTTAATCGCGCAAGTTCAAAAGAAATGTGTCTTTGCCAAGAGATTTCTCAACAAACACACTTTTTTCCCTGTTTTCTCATATTTTTGCCTCCGTCTTTTTTTTGCCATTCGGTTTTCTTGCGTTAATCTGAATAGCGCAAGTGCGAGATGAACACGCCTTCGCTTAGAAATTTCTAAATGAACAAACCTTCTGTCCCGTTTCATTATCTACGTTTCCTTGCTTTCTCAGCTCTTTCTTCTCCGTCTTCCTTCCGAACCAACAAAATCAATATTACTGTTATGTAGGCGCACTTTCCTCCCCCTCTACGCTCTCTCCGTCTGCGTCTCCCCTCTCATCACCCTCTCTTGCAACAAACTCGTCGTCTATCTCTCCCCCTCTCGATTCCACGTCCCGTTTCCTTTTCTCATTTTTGCTCTCCCAGTTTAGCTGTTCTTCATCAATTTTTTGCCGATACTGTTCGTTTTTTTTTCGCTTTTCATGAATTCTCACGAACATCGAATAACTCCATGTTTGCAGTCTTGCAACTCTGATAAAATGACGAGAGCCGACGAATCATCTGTTGTGAAGATTCTGACTGGAAGTGAGGTACCGGAAGAGGTCACTGGAGAGGAGGAAAGTCCATCGGTGCAAACAACGTCCGACATGGTGGCTCGCGAAGACGTTCGACATCGATTCATGACCAACTTCAAAAAGAGGGACGCTTCCTCGCCCTATCATCCAACGCACAACCAAAAGTGAGTTGAAATCAGAAAAAAATCAAGAGCCCAAGATTGTCAAAAACATTTAAAACCGTGAACCCTTGTTCAACTTCTTTGCGACGTAGCATAATCATTTTTACATTCCAAAGAATGCTCAACCAAGGCTGTCCCGCTGGATGATTTCAATTTCAGCGCTACTGCCGACATTCCCGATTTCATCGAGAACGACGACGCTGAGAAAGACACCGATCTCGACACGTCGGTGATGGTGCCGCCGAACAGAGAACTCGCCGAGACTGATATCGAACATCTCAAACAGCAGACCGCTCATTTGCCGTTCGAAACGGTTAGTTTTCAAAAATAGGATCAACTGAACTGAATAGCGCTTCCGAAAATTTTTCATCGTTTATTTGAGGATCCGATAGTTTTCCTCTTCGTTGCTCTAAACTAACTGCTTCAAGCGTTCTGAGTACTACACAAAGAACCGATAGAAATGTTAAAATTCAGAGTCAACCTTCCTTGAAACAGTCCGATTAGCTTTTTTCCTAACAGCAAAGTTCTGATTTTTTTCTTTGAAGAACAGTTCAATTCATTTTTTACTAGGACTTTAACCGTCATACTCTTCCAGGTTCTCCTAATTTTGTCGAGCAACGACTACAACATCCAGGAGACAATCGAAGAAGCTCAGAATTACACGCGCGTCGATCTCGTTCCGCAAAACGTCAAAGATATCATCAAAGCGAATATCAAAATGGAGCTGAGAATCGATCCGACGCGTCGAGACTTCAAAGAGTTCTATTTCACCAAAATGGTTTGTTTTTCATTTCGAAATATTCAACCAAAAACACTAGGAGATTGCTTTGGCTACTGGACAAATTTTGGGAGGATTCGCCAAGTTTTGAAATTTACTGTTTCTTGAATCATTCTAATACAATGGTTTACATTTTATAACATAAGTTATGAATCCATTTTTAGAACATCAGTTATTGAAAGCTCTATTCAATCAAAATATGGTATCAAGTCAATTCTCAACCGTTGCAATTCAATTTAAAAAAAAACAGTTAGAAATCTCACAATTAAACTCATTTTCAGTTCCGCGGTGTGTGTTCGACAAAGGCGCTCGTCGAGTTTTACTACTCTGAGAAGAACAAAATTTTCGCCAACTTGAACCTTGAAGACGACGAGAAGCCGCTCACTGACAGCGAACAAAAAGAGCTTGCCGAGAAGCTCAGAGAGAAAAACATCATCATACTCAAGTCAGTTTTTTTTCTTTTCAAAACAGTTGTAATTGTCAAAAACCGTGAAAATTAATTCTTAAAGAAACGCTTAATTTTCAAAGTTACTGCTGAAGTTTTTTTTTCCACATTCAAATTTTGCAATTGTGCTTTTTTGCCTACCTAGCTTGTAGTTTTATACAAATTAAGATGTTTTGAAAATTTGAAACTTCTCTCCCAATTTGTTATTCATTTTGTTTTCAGTTCCGACCGGACTCTTTCGTCAGATGAAGACGAAGAGTACGACGAAGAGAGTGATTTCGAGGTGGAGACGGATTTGGAAGACGAAATGTCGTCAGTGCCGAGCTGCTCGGCGGGGGAAGGCGACCAGCATGCCGATGAGGTTCCTTCGTCGAGTATGGCGAGTCTCAACAACTCACACTGCGATATCGAGCCGAGAGACTCGTCGCCAAATGAAAATCGGTTCGAGAAAAAGGATGAGTAGAACGCGCAGTAGCATTCCAAACTTCAACCAATTTCTCTCGTTTTACCTCGACCGTTGATCTTCTTCTCACCTCGACCATTGTCCGACTCATAACCTCAACTGCTGTTTTCCCTAGTACTCCGACCATTGAATTCTAAGCCTCCCAAAGACGGAAATTGAACATTTGAAACGTTAAAAAATAATCAGTCTCGAGCGCGCTGAGTTGCATTCCTCAATGCAAAGCGCAGAAATTTGTAAAATCTCAATACATTTGAGAAATTTCGCGCTGATTTAGATGATTAAAACCGTGATTCTCAAACTTTCCATGCTGAAAACAAGAAATCTCCTCAAATCAATCCATCTTTAAGTTTCAGATTTCCTCCACATTTTTGATTTCCGTCCCCTTCCGTTGGGTTTTTACTTTTCCATTCAATTTCTTCGCTATCCACTTTTTCCCCCTCCTCCGTTTATTTGAATCGTAAAAGTGTCTTCGATTGTCAAAAAGTCCCATTGATTCCCACACACCCGCTTCCATACTAATTTATGAACTCTCGGGTACTCAATTCACTTCTCCTTCATCCGGTTCTAAATATGATTTTGCTCCCCAGTAACACTATTTTCTCATTATTTCTGCTCATTTTGTTTTTTACCCAAATTTCCCAACTAAACTTTCCTCCTTCTTTCAATTATTTATACAGGTTGAGTTTGTAAAAATTGTCGTTTCCGCCTATTTTTGTAAAGATCAATCGTATCATAAGTACTGGCTCCCTGATGTTTGATAAAGGCTATGAAAAAAATGTCCCTGCAATTCGAGTTTTCACAAAGTGGTTCAAGAAGATGGGAAACTTTTCAAATGTGTTCATTTCTCTTACTCTCATTGTTTTACTTCTTCAAAAAAAAAAGAACAGTCTGGTAAGAGACGAATGGCTAACACGGGACCAAGCACATGCAGCAAAATGCGTGGTAAAAAATGAACCTTCTTCTGGTTGGAGAAGAAACCGCTATGTTTGCAATGTAGCAATGCTTTTTGTGGTCGGTAGCCGTGGATGGATCTTCTCTACGTATGGGATCTCGAGTTCCGGAATCGCACTAAGTATCATCACCACCAGCATGGGTTAGGATCTCCCTGCCCCCTCTCGCTTCGGATCCTCTCTACATATGAATTCGGAAGTTCTGGAGTTGCACTAAATGCCATCAGCGCTCGCATAAGATACAAGTATTCTTTTCCCTCTCGCCCCGCCCATACCACTCCGCCTCCGGGCGTTACAGGATAATCCATTTCTCCAGATAATTAGAAGATTAATTTGATATGAGAATAATCTCAGTGCTCATTGCTGTCATATCAGGTTGAGCGGAAAGTCTTTTGCCATTTTAAAAAATGTTTTCAAAACAAAATTTATTTAAAGGAAACAGTTTTCGATGAGAGATGTATTTGCCATTTGAGACAATGACTTGTTGCCAACGTGATGGAAGTTGAGCGATGCCACTCGCGTAAAACTCTCGAGACTTCGAGGCGAAAAAATCATCGAGCCACTTTTCGACATCATTTCGATCATGGAACTTCGTTCCGGCCAGGTGATTTTAAAGCGAATGGAAAAGATGGTAGTCCGTTGGTGCCAAGTCTGGCGTAGCTTTTGGCGAGTCTTCAAAGTTGTGTGCGGACTAACGTTGTCATGCAAAAGTGTCTTGAATTCCCGCCGAAAAAATTCTGGACTTTCCCGACACTCGTTCAAACTTTGTTTTCCAAAAAAATGATGCGAGAAAGTGTGTCAATATGAGAGACGCAGACGATGTTTCGTATCTCCGTTTCTACCGTAATCCAAATCGATCGATAGTTTCTGGTTACTGCAGCTGTAGTACCCTTTACATTCAACTACTTTCTCCTGCCCTCCCATCCCCACGACGGCGGTAATATCTCTTCGAAAAAGTGACATCTCGAGTTTCCGACTACCGTATCTACCGTATTCTTGATGCTTCCCCTTAGATATTCCTACAGTGACCTCCCCCTTCAAAACATGATACCGTAAAATTTTGGAGTCAATCGGTTCAGTTTGAAGTGAGGCTGGGTCGAAAATGACGGTAAGTACTGTGGGTACCGTAATCCTACAGTACAACGGACCAAAAATCTTATGGGGATGAAGCGTTGTGAGACCTATGGGCCTAGGTGAGGTTAATAATCAATCGAGGCAAAGGCTGAGAAGTTATTCCAGTTTTTCAGCGGGACGAAGTATAGTAGTACAGTGAAGATAACTTTTTGAGACCAAGGTTCTGGTACATCCAGTTTTTCGTGAAACACATTTGTTTGCTTTTTTTTCAATGCATTTCTGTGAAAATCATCACGACTCGTTTCTAAAAACAACAATCTAAAAATCTCACTCTCTATTGCGACTTTGCGAAAAAACGAAAGAATGCTCGAAAATCAAAAGGGTAGAAGTGTCGATAATTGATCCCGAGTTATTTTTTTCTTTCTTATAATCCATTTTGAGTCGCGCAGACGGAGAAGCGCGCCCTTCATCATGAGCATTAGAGTCGGATATCAAAGTGTGGAGCGTGGCCTAACCGGTTACGTCTTGGAGTGATAATCCACACGATGAAGGTTCGATTCCTTCATCCCTCAAAGACCTTTCTACGCCTCCCTGTTCCCTCTACGATGTGGGAACAGTGGAGAGAGACGACTCCCTGTTCCCTCTACGATGTGGGAACAGTGGAGAGAGACGACTTCAAGGCTCAATATAACAAAGAAACCAGAGGATCTTCTCCTTGCATTATATCAAACAACGGATGAGGATGATAATGGAATGAACCGTTCCCCTCTACGAAGACAAGCGGAGATTTCGCGGGAAAATGACAGATAGACTCAATCAACGAAATAGAAGGATAATAAAATGGAATTATGAGAAGAATTGAACAAATGAATAAAGACCAAAAAAGTGATAAGCTGAAAAAAAAATTTTTGAACCCAGAGAAACACACGTTATCAGTAAATCAATGTTTTGCTTTTTTCCATAAAAAGACAACACTCACAATCAATGGAAAAGTCACCACGAGCAATAAAAAAATAAAATGTGATATTAAATGTTATGAGTGGCACATAGAACTGGATAAATGTACGCTGCTGTGTGCTGATATTGCATTTAAAAGATGAAATTGAGATACAGGTTTCCGGCACTATTGAAATTATGTTTTTAAAATGCTTTTGTTCAGCTTAGCGCTCCGTTTTGATTAGTTTTGAAGTCGGTAAAGTGTGAAGTTTAAAAAATGCGGACACCCCTGATCCGTCTCAAGCTCTGTGTACTACCTCTAGTGCCTGCAGGAACATCCAACTATGCAGTCGGGAGCATGGGCCAAGAGGATAGATTCATCACAAGCGCATTGAACTCGATAGGTCCTTTTGAATTGAATTCTCTGGTCCATTCTTCGCTGACGCTGGCATCGTTCATCATCTTCCGAAGGTTCACAACTCACTTTTGATTTATTTAAGAAAAATCATCTGAAGAAAAACATACGTGTCGGGAAGAAATCGGATAAGTTGACGGACAACTTGCTTGGAGAAATCTTTCAGCTTCCGATCGCGTGGCTCTTCGAATCTCTTCTCGAGCAATTGGTCGCAGTATTCGGCCAGAAGCTTCGCAACGGTTCAGTGACACAAATCGACGGTCTCTCTGCGTAATAGCGTTCGAGTTGATGAACAGAGTGCATGCTTTGTCAATAGACTTCTTATACTCAGCCTCGTCACTGAAAGTGTAAAAAAAAAACAGGAATGCTAACTTGAAATTGAAAAAATTTGCTGGGATTTTTGCGAATAAAAAATCGCTCACAACTTTCGAATCTCTATTGATTTTTTCGACAATGCATTTCTTCGTCTAGTTTCGATCTCGAGAAACAATTGCAGTCACTTCTTCTTGCCATTCGGTTTTCTTCGGTTAATGTGAATAGCGCAAGTGCGACATGAACACGCCTTTGCTTAGAAATTTCTAAACGAACAAATTTTCTGTCCCGTTTCATTTTCCACGCTTCCTTGCTCTCTCAGCTCTTTTTTTCCGTCTTTTCTCCGAACCAACAAAATCAAACTTATTCCTCACGTTATCGTGTTTTATTTATATATTCAGACAGCTTAGAATACTGAAGAATCTGTCGATTTCTGCTTTTTATGTGAAAATTGATTTCGCTCTCAACAAGAACCGGTTCCCCATTACATAGATACAAATTGTAAAAAATAAAGTCTGAAAACTAGTGTTTTTAATATTCGGAAACCGTCGGTCTTTTCTCAACCCTGGAGGACTTCCATCAACCACGGAAAACGCTGACTGTGTCATCGTCGACGCAACCAGAGATGATCCTGGGTTTACAGAAATGGATAAAAGTTGAAATTACTCGAAACTGACGGATCCCAGGTTGTGAAACATCTTGTTGGATCCATGTCCGGCCTAAGTAAAGAGTGAAAAGTAAAGGGTTCCGGCTTTTTTTCAGTTTTGCTACGTCTCGCGGCCGGTCGATCCGTATCGTGATGTTGCTGTGTGTACACATATTAATTTTTAACAACTTTTTCATGCTCTTGCAGGTTTTTTTTATAGTTCAATGTTTCTCATGTGCCTGAAAGCTTATTTTGAATTACGGCATGCACTTATTGTGACAGGTTTGAGAATGAGCTAAGTAGCTGTTTGAGATTGTGAAAATGAATTTATTCTGTCAAATTTATTACAATCAGTGACCACCTCTCAGTGGTGTTTTTGCAAGCTTTCGACGTTTTTTCTGCTCAGGAGCATTCTTCCCAAAAACGACACATGGCTCCTGAAAATTGTTCGGAAGTGTTTCCAATAATTATTTCCGGTTATTCACTCACCGGAAATGTTTTAACCATCCGACTATTCTCAGAGCATTGGAATGCATCTCGAAAAGCGGGATGTTGGGCTATCACATTAACTCTTATATCAAGAGTTGAATGAGGATCTTTTGTTTTGGCTTTTCCAGGTGTTCCCTTAATATTTTCAGCTGGGTTAAATCCAAAATACTTTTTTACTGACACTGCAAAACGTAAAAGCTGTGGCGTAGAAGAACAATTGGTGATAAGTAACGTTTATGTGCTGAAGCTGAATGTAAACGTCCTGAAATCAATGAGTACAGATTTTTCTCATGTCCAAGCTCACGTTTATCGTGGGTCCGTAGAATTTTTCTAGTAGCCGATGTGCCAGTTGAACACCCAAGATATCGGATCCATTCTCATCGATTTGTGTGCTGTTCACTACACAGGAATCCTGTCGAAAATGAATTTAAATCTACCTGATCACTTATTTCGAAAAACCTCTTTGAACTGATTACAAGTCGCATTATACTGATCCTGAATGCATTGAATAGCTTCTTCAGATGTTGTTGGAAGAAGACGGAAGTCAAATTGATTGGGATCTTCAATCAGACTGTGGCTGAGCTCGTGTCCCGCAACGATGCCAACGGAGCCCAGCTGAAATTTACAAGCAAATGTTAAATGGAAAATTGCGAGTAGCTGTGAAAAGTAGTCTTGAAAGTACATAGCTTTCACCTACTTTGCCAGCCATCTCCTCGACGTTTTGCGCAATATGGTAGAATGGAAATCCAAATGAAAGTGTCGGATGTCTATTGAAAGCATTGAATTCATTGAAAAACTGATGGTCACCCTTAAAGGGTTCGAAGAAGCTGTAGATGTAAAGCAAGCAGAAAAGAATGTCATCGTCTGACACATGACGGGAGCACTTGAGAAAGTCGAGCTCTCGGTCTAATTGCAGTTCCAAGCTATCTCTCAGAGCCATTGCATAATTAGTGTTGACACGAACTGATTTAGCAACATCCTCCAGAGCTTTGTCGATGCCTTGATTATTAACCCATGGCGTTTCCTGGAATTTTCAAAGATTCACTTGGCTTCAGTTTTTTTTTGTTAAGAGAATCAAATACCTCAATCCACTCTAAAAGAATCTCGAGCATGTGTTCTACAAAACTGTTCACCAGATCGACACCGTCTCTCAAATCAGCATCCAAAATAGTGTTCACCCAGACTAGCTTAGATTCCGAATACTGTGTTATTTGGTTGAAAGTTTTGAACAAAGCTTTCAAGTCGAAAGGTTTGCTCGGGTCGAAAGTTGCATTTTTTGCAAGGAAATTGATTGTTAGTGGGACTTCGATTCGTCTTCCAAGATGATAAGTGGCTCGTGTGCAGTTTTTATCCCCTGCAAGAGATGAAAGACATTCTTCTTCCAGGCAATCATCAGAAGTGGTCCGTGAAGTCATGATTTGAATCATTTCGAGAAGTGGTAATGTGTCCTGACCACTTTCACAGCTGAAAAAGCACCATTACTTTTCAGAGTTCAAAGTTAGGACTTACGCTCGTTCGAAGAGATTCAGAATGTACTCAACTGGCGGACCGTTCACTTCTGCCAGTTTAATTCGTTTTGCTGCTTTCTAAATGTGTTTTTGTATTTAAAAGACGAAAAAACGGATCGATCACCATGAACTCCAAATTCTTCCAAATTTTATCATTCTGTTTTGCCGTATAGTCTCGGATAAGCTCAGAGTATTCCAAGGGTATCGAAAAGGTGGGAGCAGACAAAAGTGGGCAAGCATGGCGATAAAAGTTATCACAAGGATCCGACAACTGATTTACTCTTCTGAACATGATTTTTGTTTGCAATCCCGTGAATTAGGGGGAGAAATACTTGAATGATTCGCGGACAAAGTCAAATCCCAGACTGGGGAGCACAAGTAGAAAGACAGGAAAATAAAACTGAAATTTCATCTCCAGATGACTTTTTGTGGGCGATGTGCCTTTATATCTTTATATAAATACCCGCACTCACAAAAACGATTTGAAACCTCTGACAAAAAAGATTGCTGGTAACAATCACATTGTAGTCTTTCCTCAATAGAAAAAAAAACACTTTGACGCCTTTTCGATTGGTGAGACCGTAAACATATTGGATTCGTTTTTAATTTTGAGAACATGAAAAAGTTTTCTATTGAATAGTTCTCCACAAATGACGGATCGAAATGAAAATTTTTTCTTGATGTATCACAAAACTGAAGTTTTTTGCAGGGCACTTTGAAAAAAATGAAGAATTGAAAAATCTGAGAGTGATAAGTCTCAAATGTAATACTCAGTTCGGAGGAGTTTGCGAGGTACTGTAGCGCTTACTCAGTTCATATAATGCATTTGACATATGCACTAGATACAAAACAATGTTTTTTCAGTTAATGAAAACAAATGGTTCGCGAAAGAATAACTTCAGAGTGTATGCGTTCCTGGAACATTATTTCGAAGATAGTTTAAATAATGCATTTTACATGAACGCTGGATACAAAACAATTTTCAGCCTCCTCAATAAAATCGAGAAAATATGCGTGAAGAGACCCATTTCCCCACTTTCACTTTTTCATCTTTTGATGGTGACGCTTTCACGCGTGACGCTTTTTTTGTAACACCTTGTGCGTAACTCTTTTTGCGTTTTTCGGCGCCCGATATCTCGCCGGCCCGCCGCCGAATTTGGACGCCGACTGCGCCAAGTAGGGTAAAATCGTTGCCCCATTCCGATGGTGCCGTCAGAATTTTTGTACGATCAAAACGAACCGAGATAGCGCCGGAGCCGGAGCTCTTTTGGCTTTTCTAATATTCACGTGACATGAGCGGGTAAAAACAAAAACCATTTCCCCACTTTCCATTTTCATCTTTTTCATCTTTTGGCTTGAGGAGTCGGGGTGTGTGTGTGCGGTCGCAATTTTTTGGTGGTTTTAATTTTGGGTTTTGCACCGGAGGTCTGGAGCCGAGCGCAGCGAGGCTAGTCTTCACTAAATGAAAACAATTAGTCGGAAAATAACTCAATTCAGGGTGTATGCGCCTTTTGAACATTAGTGAAGTTTATTCTTGATTTGGTAGTATGTCAACATTTGGTTCGAGCAATGACTTTGGTAGCGAATCCCTGAAACTTGCACAGATTGACTTGGCAGCTTATGTAAGTCTCGTTGTCAAAAAAATGGCGTTGCCGATTAGCCCCGGTTCACACGTTTGTGCGCGTCAACAAGAAAAATGCCGACAGTGTTGATGGCATCAGCCAGCCGAGCCAAAAACCAGGAAACTTTTACAAATGATGGATTTTTAACATCCAATTCTTTTTCAAATTTTTCCTGTTGATTGTGACAGATTTGTTCAAGAACTTCGGCAGTTTTCCCTCTCTTTTCTGTTTACCTATTAAAAATAATGATTTTCAGCTGATTCTGTGTTCGGAACCAACCAAAAGCACCTTACCTGACCGTATGTCCTCGGCCACTCTGACCTCGGCGTCGTAATCACTAACGCGACTGATGCACTAGTCAATTTGTTCGCGGCAGAACAAAGTTTTTGGGCAGTAAACGCGACGTCGTCCGTGTAGATTCTGTCTGCAGGGCTCTCGCGTTCTTCCTCGTTGTCGTTCGCTGGTCACAGGCTCACTGGTCACAATTTTCATGAATCGGTCGTCACCAGTCGAGTAAACGTTTATTTCGTTTTTTCATTTCATTCATTCAAACTGTTAGAACACGGTTAGTACAACTGCAGACCCGGTGAAGGTCCCTCACGAGACGACACCAGGTAAAGTCAAGTTTTGCTTCTCTCTTTCTCGCTATTTCTGCATTTCTGAAGCTTGCCTCATTCGTTTTAAGCTGCCGCAAAGAAAGTGCCCTTGACTTCACTCATAATGTCGGTAGGTTGTCAATCTACGACAGGAATGTTAATAGGCAAAAAGTGAAAATATAGGCATAAAAACCCCCTTTATTTGTATGAATCCCCTTTATTGTTTGAATCCGTTATACCCAGTTTTTATTGTTTTCTCCCCATAAATTTTTGTTTTTTTTTCTTTTGGGCTATTGGGAGAAACCCATTAAAATATCTGCGAAAGCGTGCCGACGGAAGACCTAGTTTACACGCAGATCTTGTGGATAGGTGGAGTTAAACTAACAATTATAATAGTGGATAACTAGGCTTTTTCAATCACACTTTATTGACTAACTCAGTGAATGTAATGGAACCAATCAATAAATATGATTGTAAAACCAGGCCACACGACTTCGTCCAAAACTGTGTTCCCTTTGAAGGGGTGTACACGTCCATGACGTCCACAACATTCGAGTATATCTGGAAAAACAAAACGGATGATTTTTTGATGTTTTGAAGATCAGGGCGCATCGGATGCTGTGACTGAGCAAGTGCTCTAGTGAAAGAAAGACAAGACGGACTTACTTCAGTATCGGGGGACGTGCATGGCCGATCAGCAGTGTATCTTCATTCACGAATTTAATGAATTATTGATGAACTCAATTAATTTAATGGATACAATCAATAAATATGATTGTAAAACCAGGCCACACGACTTCGTCCAAAACTGTGTTCCCTTTGAAGGGGTGTACACGTCCATGACGTCCACAACATTCGAGTATATCTGGAAAAACAAAACGGATGATTTTTTGATGTTTTGAAGATCAGGGCGCATCGGATGCTGTGACTGAGCAAGTGCTCTAGTGAAAGAAAGACAAGACGGACTTACTTCAGTATCGGGGGACGTGCATGGCCGATCAGCAGTGTATCTTCATTCACGAATTTAATGAATTATTGATGAAAATTTAATGGATACAATCAATAAATATGATTGTAAAACCAGGCCACACGACTTTGTCCAAAACTGTGTTCCCTTTGAAATCGCGTACACTTCCATGACGTCCACGACAGTCGCGTATATCTGGAAAAATATCACGGATGATTTTTTGAAGTTTTGAAGATCAGAGTAGCATCGGGTGCTGTGACTGAGCAAGTTCTCTAGTGAAAGAAAGACAAGACGGACTCACTTCAGTATCGGGTGACGTGCATGACCGATCAGCATTGTCTCCTCATTCACAAATTTGATGAATAGCAGGGGTGGTCGATGCGGCACAACGGCGGGTGCTGTAACTGAGCAGGTACTCTTCTGAGAGAAAGACGAGACGAATTTACTTCGGTATCGGGGACGTGCATGGCCGATCAGCAGTGTGTCCTCGTTCACAAAGTTGAAGAATAAAGGAAATTTCACAACATTGGTTTCGTCTGGAGAAATAGAAAAAATATAACCATTAAGTTTAAAAAGAATAGAAACTTACTATCAGTGTTGATGATTGTTGTTGGCCCCCACATTGGAAAACAAGGAGTCGTTGAAGAGCATCTTTGAACGATCAAAATTTCTAAAAGAGAACAGTTAATCGGGAGTATGAGAGCTGATCGCTACGTGGCAAACTGAAAGACAATAAGAATCACATGACGTGGACTGGTACGCCAAAAGAAAAGAGATGAAGAAAAAAGTGCAAAAGAGACGATTTACATCTGGGACAATTTTAAACTACGACAGATAAGAATTGAAACGTTTTAGAAATGGACTGTCTCAGAAACGGGACGTTTTTGTGATTTCAAACGGCGCTGTTGTTTTAAAAAGTCTATAAAGCCACTGCCCAGCTCAAAACTGTCATTGCTAACGGCGAAGGGTATAGCATTTGGAAAGAAAACGGCGGCCGAGAGAGGAAGGGAGTGAGCGTGTGTGAGCGTGTGTGAGCGTGTGCGTGCGTGTGCGAGCGTGTGCGAGCGTGTGTGAGCGGCAGAGTTGCGCGGAAATGAAAATTTGAGATCCGGGCGGAAGACGGAAGCCGGAAAAAAAAATTTTCCGGAAGACGGAAGACGGAAGCCAGAAGACGAAAACTGGCGGAAGACGGAAGACGGAAGACGGCAGAAAAACAAGGGAAAATTTTAACAAACTGCGAGCCCACGTCTTGAACGTTGAGGAACAGAGCAGCAATTTTCAAATTGCATCTGATTGTAAGCATGAAAAACACAGAGAACGGACGTTTTTTCCACTGACGCGGCAAAAATTTGAAAAAAAAACGGAAATTTTTTGCCGGCGGAAGGAAGGAAAACGGAAAAAATTTTCTGCCCTCCGGGCGGAAGGAAGGAATACGGAAATTTTTTTACGCCTTCCGCGCGGAAGGAAGGAGGACAGAAGAGGAAAACTGCCGGAAGACGGAAGGCGGAAGACGGAAGACGGAATTCCGCGCAACTCTGGTGAGCGGCTGTGAGTGTTTTTGATTTTCACCTGTCGGAAGAAACAGCGGCCAGTAAGGAGGAGAGACAACGGAGGGAGAATGACAGAAAAACGATGTTATGGAGGAGGTGTTTTTTTTCTCTGCGTCTCTTTCTCTGTCACCTCGCTGCCTGCCAAGGCAAGGCCCCTCGTTGTTTTTATTTTTCAACCAGTCATCCGTGACTGCCTTTCCCTATTCTTCTATGTTTTTCTACATTTTCAAATGATCTCCGATCAATTTGATGACAACTCAACGTTGCATTTGTTTCAAGATTTATTTGAAACAAAATGAAAGCAGTGAGTGAAAGACGCCCAGAGAATAAGCACAATTTCTTTTCTTTCATTTTCAGGCCAAAATTAATCTTCTTGTGGCCGTGTCCTAGAAACCCTGGTATCTTGATAGGGCGATGGAAAGTGGGTTGACTTAACCGATTATTTCTGACTGAAAAAGTATATAAGCCTTCTTTTTTCAAGATCACTTATTTTTTCGGTGTTCCACTTTTTTTCTCACACTCTGCTAATACTATTTTCAATTTTCCAGGGTGAGGTGGTGTGGTGAGCGAAGTCCTCAAAGTCCGCGAAGACTCAGCTCGTAGTTATTGGATTGAGCGGCTGCTTCTTCAGGTGCTATTGATTTCTTTTCTCCTCCTTGCACGGAGTATTTCGCTTAGCTTGTCGCCTGCCGGAAACAGTCAGAAAGCAGCGATGTGGCTCCTGACGTCAGTAGCGGCAGAGGTTCGGTTGATTTCGGCACTTGTGTTGGTTGCTTGTCTTTTTCAGGATTTTCGGAACAATGCAAGACTTAACGACGGTCGGAAATTCTTTACAGTCTTTGTGAAATAAACTATACAGAAACAAACAGAACTAAATCAGCTCCTCCGAAGAGACGACAGGAGAGGACGTTCGACAAGAAAGAAACGAAGAGAAGACGACGCCAGGCAACTACGGAGGAGATGACAGAGAGGAATCGAACAGCGGCCGAAGAAACGACGCGATCGGGACAAGCCGTCACCGAAGGAACCGAAGACTGCGAAGAATGCCGCCTTTTTTTCTGAAAAACTTTTCCCCTCTACATTTGTATACTCAGAACTCTTGTCTAAATCTTCCCACACTTTGGAACACGAAGTTCCGAACAAAACTCAGAGCTACTCGTGATGGGCATAAAGACCAAGCTGATTGACCCGGACGCAGAGCAGGACGACTGCCAGGTTATTTCCGTCAATGTGACCTCTATCAAACAAGAAAAGGGCGAGAACGACGTAAATACGACGGCTGTTCTTATCAACCAGCCTGAGCAGGAAAATGAACAATTGGTCTCGCCTCTCAATGATCTTTCTTTGCTCGATGCCGTCAATTATCACCGACGCATTCTAATCGAATCGATCTGGAGAGTAATCAACGACTGGTTCAACAAGTGGCGATCAGCTGTCATACTCCCGACTAAATGTTTTCTTTTAGAAATTTCGATCACTCAAGAATGCTTTTCAACGACTCCTTGTTTTCCAATGTGGGGCCAACAACAATCATAAGCACTGATCCTATTCTTTTTCAACTTATTGGTTTTATATTTTCTTCTTTTCCAGACGAAACCAATGTTGTATAATTTTCTCAATTCTTAAACTTCTTGAATGAAGAGACATGTCTTATCGAAATTAATTGTTCAGTTTTCGAGTTACCACCCCAAAACAACCATAATGTATCATTTCAGAGAGTGATGGTACGTTTCGGCTTCTAACGCAAAAACTAAGTTTAAAAAAGAATTTTCAACTACGAAGTTGATCGGAAAAAAATTTCCTTTCGAATGATGCTCAATGTCACATAGTTCGTGCAATTTGAACAGCTCAGCATCTGTCAAAAAAGTGTTCCTGGGGCCGTTTTCTCGAAAACCCTGTCCTGGATGCTCCGATCAACGCTAGCCTGAATAGTTTCTAACGATGGTAATTCGATACAACGATCTTCGATACAACGCAAAACTAAGTATTTCTGAACGATGTGAATCAATTTATATCACGAAGACTGTCCAGGGTCTTCGATACAACGCAAGACTGAGTAGTACTGTTTATTTAGTTCTTTTTGTTTTTTATAGTTTATTTCACAAAGACTGTTTCACTTCGAGACGAGAAATGCGATGAGTGAGCTTCGCAATTGGAACCTTGAATCGGTTCGTGCCAATGAGGTCCTCGACGTATTCCAGCATTCCCTCGTCCAGATCCTTCGCCGTCGGCTTCATCAATGCGATTGCCTCCACTTCTCCTTGGAGAATCATGAATCTGTTGTGTGTCAGATCGATTCCGGCTCGGAGAAGCAGTTCGTGGACCTCCTTGTGTGTCGCCGGCTCGTCGTTGATTGTGTATTGATTCCTTCCATCTCGTTGCACGACGCGACTGATGCGGAAATTCGAATCGGGAACCACTGTGTACTTCTCTTCGTCGACGTCTTTGATCATTTGGAAGTGGATTTCCACTTTGCAGGCATCTCGAGTGAATCCGTCCGACTTGTGAATCAGCGATGTCTCGATTCTTCTGATTTGAACTCTTGGATCGTCTCATCGCACCCGTCGATGCTTTCGAAATAACACTGGAAAAAAGTTCAAAAAGATTAACGATTTTGAAAAAAACTCACATTGTATCCAAAAACGAAGAGGAGTGCGTCGATGACGTTCGATTTTCCGCTTCCGTTTGGGCCGAGGATCATTGTGAGGTTCTTGTGAAACGGGCCCAGTTGGTTTTCACCTCGTTTGCAACACTTTTGTAGAGCCCAGCAGTGCTCATCATTTGCTGCCGACGCAAGGGTGTGAGAGCGATGGTCGGCACTTCCATGCTTTGCTCTTCTCTTCATAATCGATCTCCTTCAGGTTTCTCAGTTGATCGATTTGATGGTTGCCTCGAATCGTCGTGTGAAGGCTTTCGTTTTATTGAGCTTCGAGGCGAGAGATGCGCTTCGAAGCAAGAGATGCGGTGCGTGAGCTCCGCGATCGGAACGATGAATCGGTTGGTGCCGACGAGGTCCTCCACGTACTCGAGCATTCCCTCGTCGTCCTCAAGATCTCCTCCTCAGTGTACTGCTTTAGAGCGAAATCGGCATCTCCTGGTAGCGGCTCGGCGAGCAGCAGATCCTCTTCCGTTCTGGAACGAAATTGGATTGGTTCGAGTCTTCACTTTCCTCCGGAAATTGATGTCAAAAAACTTCAAATTTTCGGAGTCATTTCATCGCAAGACAAGCAAATAGAACCTTGCGGTTGCAAAAAACCCCACGGTAGCATATTCGTCCCTCGACAACGCTCCTCCCTCTTTTCCCAACTTCCCTTAGTTTACACCCTTCAACAATAGCAAAGCGCATGGCTGGGCAAACGGTCTCTTTGACCGGCCGCAAAAAACATGAGCCACTCAAATGCGGCATATTTCCAGGTTTTTTCCAACTAAGACAAAATGTAGAAAAGAACTGATTCGAGAAGAGAGATTGAGCCCTGCTGCTCTGCAAACTGCGGAAAAAAACGACACATTGAGACTGGACCGAAGTATTTCTCTGACCGCTAACCGCCATCGCCTTCTCGGGCGGAAAGGGGTTCCTAGTCAGGATCTTCTTACTTCCTAAGATTGATTTACATGCCACGACCACAACCGCCTGTTTTGTCAACCCTATCTACGTCTCGTTCATTCCGTTACGTTCAGCCAGCTCGGTTTCTTTGCAGCGTTCCACTTTTCCCCTTGAGAAAAAGTAAAAGTCTACTTCCTCTTTGCACATGTTATTTTTCGAGTAATCTCCCCGGGCATGGCAGCAATAGTCTGGTGGCGGGGCGGCAAGGCGGCGAGGCGGTTCCGTTGGAGGCCTCCGCTGGGAATGCGGCGGGGCACGTTATCTCTCGTAAAACTAACCGCCCTCCTCGCCCTCCTCGCCGTCGTCTCCACCGCGCGCGCGCGCTGAGAATTTCCCCAACTCTAGAAATATCCGAATAGTACAATCAAAGAAAATTACCGGGCCCATTTTCTTATCTGAGAAATTTATGAACCCTTCTAAACTTGTCGCCGCTTTAAAATAGGCAGACCGGGCGGTTGTGCCACACATCTTAAGCGAGGAAAAACATGATGATCTGCGAGTAATTCTTATAAGATCCATCATAACAATACTTACAGTCGGCTCGGAAATTTGATATCGTCGGTCTTCAATGAATCGCAACCGTGCCGATTTTGAACAGTGGATTTTTTGTTTCTGGAAAAGAATGTTAAATTTTTTATTATTTTTTTGGAAACTTACTTTGTTTTGATACAAAAAGCTTGTTTGAAAAAAAAAAATATAAGAAAGCGTAGAAAAACATAGAATGAATAGAAGGAGGCCGTCGCGGACGGCCAGAAAAAGGAAAAGAAAGAATGAAGAGCGTCGCCTCTGCAGGCAGGAAGGCGACAGAGAAAGAGACGCAGAGAAAAAGAGGGTCTCCTCTGAGTCGATAAATCGAGGCGAAAACAAGAGACGCAGAGAAAAAGAGGGTCTTCTCTGAGTCGATCGAGCGAGGCGAATGACAAGAGACGCAGAGAAAAAGGGGGATGGGTGCGCCGAAGACACCAAACCGCCTGCGCATCGGCCGAGCGATGCAAAATGTGAGAGACGCAGAGGGGAGGGGAGGGGAGGGTAATAAACAAAGTTGCTGCTGGGCTGTCGAAACGACCGATGTGAAAGAAACAGATGTGAGATGAGTTGAGAGAGGAATAGAGTCTACATCTGCTCCTGCCTCCAAAAACGTTTCTGACAATGCATCCGTTTAAGTTTTCAACGTTTTCACCAGACGATTGCTGCCTTGCCCGGGGAGAGTACTCGAAAGATAACATGTGCAAAGTGGAAGTAGACTTTTACTTTTTCTCATAGGGAAAAGTGAAACGCTGAGAAGAAACCGAGCTGGCTGATCGTAACGGAATGAGCGAGACGCAGATAGGGTTGACAAAACAGGCGGCCCCGCCGTCTTCGTGGGGTGGGATTGTCAAATAAGTTGGCTCAAAAAGATTCGTTCGTGCCTTTCAACGTTCGATTAGATTAGTCTCGGGAACCTGTCACATTATCCAATTAACTTCGCTCGTTTTCGCAGAGGGACTTCCACCTAAGAGAAATGATCCAACTCTAAAAAATCTGCTGATAAACAACGGAATTAGCACAATGAGAAAAAAGGAGAAGTTTACAACAAAAAATGTGATGATAACATACGGCCACAGGAATATTAATTTTGGCCTAAAATCGATAATTAAAAATACTTGCACTTATTTTTAAAGCGTCGCACCTTGTGCGCTGCATTTTCCCACCTCTCTAGTTTCTTTTTAAGCAAACTTTTTTCAAGTTGGCACCCCCTGTTTTGTCAACCCTATCTGCGTCTCGCTCATTCCGTTACGATCAGCCAGCTCGGTTTCTTTGCAGAGTTTCACTTTTCCCCTTGAGAAAAAGTAAAATTCTACTTCCTCTTTTCACATGTTATCTTTCGAGTACTCTCCCCGGGCATGGCAGCAATAGTCTGGTGGCGGGGCGGCAAGGCGGCGAGGCGGTTTCGTTGGAGGTCTCCGCTGGGAAAACGGCGGGGCACGTTATCTATCGTAAAACTAATCGCCCTCCTCGCCCTCCTCGCCGTCGTCTCCACCACGCGCGCGCGCGCGGAGAATCTCTCCAACTCTGGAAATATCCGAATAGTACAATCAAAGAAAATTACCGGGCCCATTTTCTTATCTGAGAAATTCATGAACCCTTCTAAACTTGTCGCCGACCGCCCGGTCTATCTATTTTAGCGTGGCCTAACTGCTGCTTTTCGCGGGAATTCTTCGCGCGGCCTCGATGAATTTTCGAGATTTCTTTGCGAAAAGACGTGTCTCTAAGCGGAGCATCGAGCGGCCGGAAAAAATCGCAAATCAGTCGATATCGCGCATAGGCGCGCAACGAAATTTGGGTTTCTAGGTCACGGCCACAGGAATTTTAATTTTGGCCTAAAATCGATAATTAAAAATACTTGCACTTATTTTTAAAGCGTCGCTTTTTGTGCGCTGCATTTTCCCACCCCTCTAGTTTTTATTAAAGCAAACTTATTTCTGCCTACAATGTACAGAACAAACTGACTATTCTGATACTTCTTTTACCCGCAAACCACCAGTTCACTTAGAGAGACAGATGGGTCTGTAGTTGCCGAGGTCTTCTCTGTCTCCCTTTTTGAAGATCAAGGTGGTGTTGGAAGACTTCCATCTCTTTGGTACCCTTCCGGATGTGAGATATGTCGAGAAACGGCTCGAAATGAGAGAGATGGCGTTGTCGTGACAGCTTTTGAGGAAGTCGGCTGAAATTTTGTCTTCTCCTGCAGCTTTCCCGTTCGGGAATGTGTTGAGAGCTGACCGGATTCCGCCAGGAAGGAAAGGCGGTGGTGCTTCGGCTGTGGTGGTGGTCGCCGCTGGAGAAGCGGTGCTACCGCGAAACATGTCCAAGTAGAATTCCTTGATAGTCCGTTCCATCTTTGATCTTGATGCGACTCGCTCGCCAGTCGTCGGAGAATTCAGGCTGGGAATGAGAGACTTGTATTCCAGCATCTCTCTCGCCACTCTCTTCAGACTTCTTTTTTGGTTAGCTGCGTTTAGAAGGCGAAACGCGGTGAACGCTTCGTGATCCTCGTCGACAGCTTTTCGGCATTCTGCGGATAGTGACTTGGAACTGGGGTCGGTCCAGTCCTCCCAGTCTTATACAAGCTGTTCACGAAGTGTCTGCTGAACAGGATACGAAGACCTCCGGAAGAAGCTCAACCAGTCGAGCAAGCAGGATTCCGCAGGTCTTTCTCCACGATAGATCATATACACACAATCCAGCGACTGCTGGAGGCGGGCCGCTAATACAGAATACCGCTCACGCTGATATTCATCGACTTCGAGAAAGCGTTCGACAGTGTGGAGTTCGGGGCGATTGATGGTTCGATTCGTCCGGCAGTCTCGATCAGGAGATCACGAGAAGAATTCGCAGTGGATGGGCAGCTCTTCACGCCATCAAGCCGATCCTCGAAACAGCAAGCCGGAAGAAAAGAACGCAGCTTTTCAGACAGAATGTCATTCCTGCCATCTTCTACCCAAGTGAAACGCGGATCATCACTACAGATTCCATCTACAAGCTCAACCGAGCCCTGGCCGCCCTGCCAGCCGCAGCGAATCTGAGAAAACATCCCGACGTCGCCAAAATCATCATGTCAAGGAAAGCCAAGTGGGCCGGTCACTTGGCCAGGAGGGAAGACGGAAGGATCTCCAAAGTCGTGACCGAATGGCAGCCGCGGATCGGACATCGGAACCATGGGAGGCCCAAGAAACGATGGTCCGACGACATCGTTTCCCACTTGAAGCAATTCCAGGACACTCGATCAAGAGAAGGGCTGATTGTTCCCGGAAGGCGTCGAGCGGGTTTTCTGAACCCCAGAATAACATGGTCCACAGCAGCACGAAGCAGTCGTGCTCAATGGAAGGAGTTTGTCCGCAGCCTATCAGGCTAGACCAACGGACCCAAGTATCCAAGTATCAAGGACAGCTACACTGACTGCACCACTACAATCACTCCGTTCCACCGGAAAATCGAAAACTCCAGCGGCGATCACCACCACAGCCGAAGCACCACCGCCTTTCCTTCCTGACGAAATCCGGCCAGCTCTCAACACATTCCCGAACGGGAAAGCTGCAGGAGAAGACAAAATTACAGCCGACTTCCTCAAAAGCTGTCACGACAACGCCATCTCTCTTATTTAGAGCCCTTTCACGACATATCTCGCATCCGGAAGGGTACCACAGAGATGGAAGTCTTCCAACACCACCTTGATCTTCAAAAAGGGAGACAGAGAAGACCTCGGCAAATACAGAGCCATCTGTCTCTCTAAGTGAACTGGTGGTTTGCGGGTAAAAGAAGTATCAGAATAGTCAGTTTGTTCTGTACATTGTAGGCAGAAATAAGTTTGCTTTAATAAAAACTAGAGGGGTGGGAAAATGCAGCGCACAAAAAGCGACGCTTTAAAAATAAGTGCAAGTATTTTTAATTATCGATTTTAGGCCAAAATTAAAATTCCTGTGGCCGTGACCTAGAAACCCAAATTTCGTTGCGCGCCTATGCGCGATATCGACTGATTTGCGATTTTTTCCGGCCGCTCGATGCTCCGCTTAGAGACACGTCTTTTCGCAAAGAAATCTCGAAAATTCATCGAGGCCGCGCGAAGAATTCCCGCGAAAAGCAGCAGTTAGGCCACGCTAAAATAGATAGACCGGGCGGTCGGCGACAAGTTTAGAAGGGTTCATGAATTTCTCAGATAAGAAAATGGGCCCGGTAATTTTCTTTGATTGTACTATTCGGATATTTCCAGAGTTGGAGAGATTCTCCGCGCGCGCGCGCGTGGTGGAGACGACGGCGAGGAGGGCGAGGAGGGCGATTAGTTTTACGATAGATAACGTGCCCCGCCGTTTTCCCAGCGGAGACCTCCAACGAAACCGCCTCGCCGCCTTGCCGCCCCGCCACCAGACTATTGCTGCCATGCCCGGGGAGAGTACTCGAAAGATAACATGTGAAAAGAGGAAGTAGAATTTTACTTTTTCTCAAGGGGAAAAGTGAAACTCTGCAAAGAAACCGAGCTGGCTGATCGTAACGGAATGAGCGAGACGCAGATAGGGTTGACAAAACAGGGGGTGCCAACTTGAAAAAAGTTTGCTTAAAAAGAAACTAGAGAGGTGGGAAAATGCAGCGCACAAGGTGCGACGCTTTAAAAATAAGTGCAAGTATTTTTAATTATCGATTTTAGGCCAAAATTAATATTCCTGTGGCCGTATGTTATCATCACATTTTTTGTTGTAAACTTCTCCTTTTTTCTCATTGTGCTAATTCCGTTGTTTATCAGCAGATTTTTTAGAGTTGGATCATTTCTCTTAGGTGGAAGTCCCTCTGCGAAAACGAGCGAAGTTAATTGGATAATGTGACAGGTTCCCGAGACTAATCTAATCGAACGTTGAAAGGCACGAACGAATCTTTTTGAGCCAACTTATTTGACAATCCCACCCCACGAAGACGGCGGGGCCGCCTGTTTTGTCAACCCTATCTGCGTCTCGCTCATTCCGTTACGATCAGCCAGCTCGGTTTCTTCTCAGCGTTTCACTTTTCCCTATGAGAAAAAGTAAAAGTCTACTTCCACTTTGCACATGTTATCTTTCGAGTACTCTCCCCGGGCAAGGCAGCAATCGTCTGGTGAAAACGTTGAAAACTTAAACGGATGCATTGTCAGAAACGTTTTTGGAGGCAGGAGCAGATGTAGACTCTATTCCTCTCTCAACTCATCTCACATCTGTTTCTTTCACATCGGTCGTTTCGACAGCCCAGCAGGTTTGGCGACCTTCTTCATTTCAAAATCCTCCTCAGAAAGCGGCTCTTGGACGGCGATGTTCTACGGAATGTCTACCTGCAAGATACTCAATGTTCAACAGTTATCTCTATTGTGGGAGCGATTTCTGAAGGATGCGCAAGACGCTGATGCGATTGCGGTGGGGCGAAAAACGCTGAGCATCCAGATGGTGTCCTTCCAGAAGAGCCGTGGGCGGCAGCGAACGTCGAAGGCGTGTCCATCAAAAACGAGCCAATCAATAAGTCGAAGGCTTCGCCGGCAGTCTCCCAGACTCGTCGAACTCTTCGCGACTTCTTCAAGACGTTGTCTCGATTCTTCTGATCTGAACTCTTGGATCGTCTCATCGAACCCGTCGATGCTTTCGTTTGCGAATCGTCCTTCCGCATCAGAGTCGTCTTTTCGTTCCTCTGGAGCCGCTACTTCGGGGCTCGGAGCTCGGAGCTGGGGCCTCCCGATCTCTGGATCTATCGAAATCTCCCAGACTCGTCGAACCCTTCGCGACTTCTTCAAGACGTTGTCTCGATTCTTCTGATCTGAACTCTTGGATCGTCTCATCGAACCCGTCGATGCTTTCGTTTGCGAATCGTCCTTCCGCATCAGAGTCGTCTTTTCGTTCCTCTGGAGCCGCTACTTCGGAGCTCGGAGCTGGGGCCTCCCGATCTCTGGATCTATCGAAATCTCCCAGACTCGTCGAACCCTTCGCGACTTCTTCAAGACGTTGTCTCGATTCTTCTGATCTGAACTCTTGGATCGTCTCATCGAACCCATCGATGCTTTCGTTTGCGAATCGTCCTTCCGCATCAGAGTCGTCTTTTCGTTCCTCTGGAGCCGCTACTTCGGGGCTCGGAGCTCGGAGCTGGGGCCTCCCGATCTCTGGATCTATCGAAATCTCCCAGACTCGTCGAACCCTTCGCGACTTCTTCAAGACGTTGTCTTGATTCTTCTGATCTGAACTCTTGGATCGTCTCATCGAACCCGTCGATGCTTCCGTTTGCAAGTCGTCCTTCCGCATCAGAGTCGTCTTTTCATTCCTCTGGAGCCGCTACTTCGGGGCTCGGAGCTCGGAGCTCGGGCCTCCCGATCTCTGGATCTATCGAAATCTCCCAGACTCGTCGAACCCTTCGCGACTTCTTCAAGACGTTGTCTCGATTCTTCAGATCTGAACTCTCGGAGCGTCTCATCGAATCCGTCGATGCTTTCGTTTGCGAGTCGTCCTCTCGCTTCAGAGTCGTCTCTTCGTTCCTCTGGAGCCGCGCCTGCGTTTCGCTGGCTCACTTTCTGTCCTTCAGAAAGCAAAACACGCTGGCGCATTCCTCGCGCAGGAGACCGTGTGGTCGTCAACAGATGTGTCAGGAGGATAGAGCAGAATCACGAAGGAGCAATAGTACCCCGAGAAATCATACGGTGTAGGAAGACAGTGAGATGGATCGTTTTGCAAATAAGATCGCTATTGTTTGATATATACCAGAAAACTATTTGGCAAAAAATAATAGTATTAGCTGCCTTTCGCAAAGCTTACAAAAAAGTTAACTGTTACAAAGGTTAAGTTTTTCAAAAAAAACAGCAGGAAATGGAAACAGTTCGACAAGAGAAAACAAGAGAAAACGAGAAAAGCGAGAGAGTGGAGGGTTTATCTCTGTCTCTCTCGTTCGTCAACACTCTCTCCAGGTTCGCAATGTCACCCACCACCACTGCCTTCCAAGCGCCCCCCTTCCATCGCTCGCTCGCAGCGGCCTCAATTCCAATCGACCCCGGTGTGTTTTCCATCGACAATAAATACGACGAGATAGTGTGGGTGTTGTGGAGAGAGGTGACAATGGCCTCGGTGTTGTCTCCTCATGCAGCCGGACCGAGGGGTGTCTTCTAGAGGCACATTGAGCCTCCTCTCACTCTCTCATCGCCTTTTTTCCCCATTCGGCACTCTCCTCTGTTTCCATACTCTCTAGACCGCGCAAAAACGAGGAGCGACGGGGCGCTTGGAGAGAAAACAGTGCGAAGGGAAGGAGGAGGGGGTCACAATTTACTTAGAGAGACAGATGGCTCTGTATTTGCCGAGGTCTTCTCTGTCTCCCTTTTTGAAGATCAAGGTGGTGTTGGAAGACTTCCATCTCTGTGGTACCCTTCCGGATGCGAGATATGTCGTGAAAGGGCTCTAAATAAGAGAGATGGCGTTGTCGTGACAGCTTTTGAGGAAGTCGGCTGTAATTTTGTCTTCTCCTGCAGCTTTCCCGTTCGGGAATGTGTTGAGAGCTGGCCGGATTTCGTCAGGAAGGAAAGGCGGTGGTGCTTCGGCTGTGGTGGTGATCGCCGCTGGAGTTTTCGATTTTCCGGTGGAACGGAGTGATTGTAGTGGTGCAGTCAGTGTAGCTGTCCTTGATACTTGGATACTTGGGTCCGTTGGTCTAGCCTGATAGGCTGCGGACAAACTCCTTCCATTGAGCACGACTGCTTCGTGCTGCTGTGGACCATGTTATTCTGGGGTTCAGAAAACCCGCTCGACGCCTTCCGGGAACAATCAGCCCTTCTCTTGATCGAGTGTCCTGGAATTGCTTCAAGTGGGAAACGATGTCGTCGGACCATCGTTTCTTGGGCCTCCCATGGTTCCGATGTCCGATCCGCGGCTGCCATTCGGTCACGACTTTGGAGATCCTTCCGTCTTCCCTCCTGGCCAAGTGACCGGCCCACTTGGCTTTCCTTGACATGATGATTTTGGCGACGTCGGGATGTTTTCTCAGATTCGCTGCGGCTGGCAGGGCGGCCAGGGCTCGGTTGAGCTTGTAGATGGAATCTGTAGTGATGATCCGCGTTTCACTTGGGTAGAAGATGGCAGGAATGACATTCTGTCTGAAAAGCTGCGTTCTTTTCTTCCGGCTTGCTGTTTCGAGGATCGGCTTGATGGCGTGAAGAGCTGCCCATCCACTGCGAATTCTTCTCGTGATCTCCTGATCGAGACTGCCGGACGAATCGAACCATCAATCGCCCCGAACTCCACACTGTCGAACGCTTTCTCGAAGTCGATGAATATCAGCGTGAGCGGTATTCTGTATTAGCGGCCCGCCTCCAGCAGTCGCTGGATTGTGTGTATATGATCTATCGTGGAGAAAGACCTGCGGAATCCTGCTTGCTCGACTGGTTGAGCTTCTTCCGGAGGTCTTCGTATCCTGTTCAGCAGACACTTCGTGAACAGCTTGTATAAGACTGGGAGGACTGGACCGACCCCAGTTCCAAGTCACTATCCGCAGAATGCCGAAAAGCTGTCGACGAGGATCACGAAGCGTTCACCGCGTTTCGCCTTCTAAACGCAGCTAACCAAAAAAGAAGTCTGAAGAGAGTGGCGAGAGAGATGCTGGAATACAAGTCTCTCATTCCCAGCCTGAATTCTCCGACGACTGGCGAGCGAGTCGCATCAAGATCAAAGATGGAACGGACTATCAAGGAATTCTACTTGGACATGTTTCGCGGTAGCACCGCTTCTCCAGCGGCGACCACCACCACAGCCGAAGCACCACCGCCTTTCCTTCCTGGCGGAATCCGGTCAGCTCTCAACACATTCCCGAACGGGAAAGCTGCAGGAGAAGACAAAATTTCAGCCGACTTCCTCAAAAGCTGTCACGACAACGCCATCTCTCTCATTTCGAGCCGTTTCTCGACATATCTCACATCCGGAAGGGTACCAAAGAGATGGAAGTCTGAGATGGAAGAGACAGAGAAGACCTCGGCAAATACAGAGCCATCTGTCTCTCTAAGTAAATTGTGACCCCCTCCTCCTTCCCTTCGCACTGTTTTCTCTCCAAGCGCCCCGTCGCTCCTCGTTTTTGCGCGGTCTAGAGAGTATGGAAACAGAGGAGAGTGCCGAATGGGGAAAAAAGGCGATGAGAGAGTGAGAGGAGGCTCAATGTGCCTCTAGAAGACACCCCTCGGTCCGGCTGCATGAGGAGACAACACCGAGGCCATTGTCACCTCTCTCCACAACACCCACACTATCTCGTCGTATTTATTGTCGATGGAAAACACACCGGGGTCGATTGGAATTGAGGCCGCTGCGAGCGAGCGATGGAAGGGGGGCGCTTGGAAGGCAGTGGTGGTGGGTGACATTGCGAACCTGGAGAGAGTGTTGACGAACGAGAGAGACAGAGATAAACCCTCCACTCTCTCGCTTTTCTCGTTTTCTCTTGTTTTCTCTTGTCGAACTGTTTCCATTTCCTGCTGTTTTTTTTGAAAAACTTAACCTTTGTAACAGTTAACTTTTTTGTAAGCTTTGCGAAAGGCAGCTAATACTATTATTTTTTGCCAAATAGTTTTCTGGTATATATCAAACAATAGCGATCTTATTTGCAAAACGATCCATCTCACTGTCTTCCTACACCGTATGATTTCTCGGGGTACTATTGCTCCTTCGTGATTCTGCTCTATCCTCCTGACACATCTGTTGACGACCACACGGTCTCCTGCGCGAGGAATGCGCCAGCGTGTTTTGCTTTCTGAAGGACAGAAAGTGAGCCAGCGAAACGCAGGCGCGGCTCCAGAGGAACGAAGAGACGACTCTGAAGCGAGAGGACGACTCGCAAACGAAAGCATCGACGGATTCGATGAGACGCTCCGAGAGTTCAGATCTGAAGAATCGAGACAACGTCTTGAAGAAGTCGCGAAGGGTTCGACGAGTCTGGGAGATTTCGATAGATCCAGAGATCGGGAGGCCCGAGCTCCGAGCTCCGAGCCCCGAAGTAGCGGCTCCAGAGGAATGAAAAGACGACTCTGATGCGGAAGGACGACTTGCAAACGGAAGCATCGACGGGTTCGATGAGACGATCCAAGAGTTCAGATCAGAAGAATCAAGACAACGTCTTGAAGAAGTCGCGAAGGGTTCGACGAGTCTGGGAGATTTCGATAGATCCAGAGATCGGGAGGCCCCAGCTCCGAGCTCCGAGCCCCGAAGTAGCGGCTCCAGAGGAACGAAAAGACGACTCTGATGCGGAAGGACGATTCGCAAACGAAAGCATCGATGGGTTCGATGAGACGATCCAAGAGTTCAGATCAGAAGAATCGAGACAACGTCTTGAAGAAGTCGCGAAGGGTTCGACGAGTCTGGGAGATTTCGATAGATCCAGAGATCGGGAGGCCCCAGCTCCGAGCTCCGAAGTAGCGGCTCCAGAGGAACGAAAAGACGACTCTGATGCGGAAGGACGATTCGCAAACGAAAGCATCGACGGGTTCGATGAGACGATCCAAGAGTTCAGATCAGAAGAATCGAGACAACGTCTTGAAGAAGTCGCGAAGGGTTCGACGAGTCTGGGAGATTTCGATAGATCCAGAGATCGGGAGGCCCCAGCTCCGAGCTCCGAGCCCCGAAGTAGCGGCTCCAGAGGAACGAAAAGACGACTCTGATGCGGAAGGACGATTCGCAAACGAAAGCATCGACGGGTTCGATGAGACGATCCAAGAGTTCAGATCAGAAGAATCGAGACAACGTCTTGAAGAAGTCGCGAAGAGTTCGACGAGTCTGGGAGATTTCGATAGATCCAGAGATCGGAAGGCCCGAGCTCCGAGCCCCGAAGTAGCGGCTCCAGAGGAACGAAAAGACGACTCTGAAGCGAGAGGACGACTCGCAAACGAAAGCATCGACGGATTCGATGAGACGCTCCGAGAGTTCAGATCTGAAGAATCGAGACAACGTCTTGAAGAAGTCGCGAAGGGTTCGACGAGTCTGGGAGATTTCGATAGATCCAGAGATCGGGAGGCCCGAGCTCCGAGCCCCGAAGTAGCGGCTCCAGAGGAACGAAAAGACGACTCTGATGCGGAAGGACGATTCGCAAACGAAAGCATCGACGGGTTCGATGAGACGATCCAAGAGTTCAGATCAGAAGAATCGAGACAACGTCTTGAAGAAGTCGCGAAGGGTTCGACGAGTCTGGGAGATTTCGATAGATCCAGAGATCGGGAGGCCCGAGCTCCGAGCCCCGAAGTAGCGGCTCCAGAGGAACGAAAAGACGACTCTGATGCGGAAGGACGATTCGCAAACGAAAGCATCGACGGATTCGATGAGACGCTCCGAGAGTTCAGATCTGAAGAATCGAGACAACGTCTTGAAGAAGTCGCGAAGGGTTCGACGAGTCTGGGAGATTTCGATAGATCCAGAGATCGGGAGGCCCGAGCTCCGAGCTCCGAGCCCCGAAGTAGCGGCTCCAGAGGAATGAAAAGACGACTCTGATGCGGAAGGACGATTCGCAAACGAAAGCATCGACGGGTTCGATGAGACGATCCAAGAGTTCAGATCAGAAGAATCGAGACAACGTCTTGAAGAAGTCGCGAAGGGTTCGACGAGTCTGGGAGATTTCGATAGATCCAGAGATCGGGAGGCCCCAGCTCCGAGCTCCGAGCCCCGAAGTAGCGGCTCCAGAGGAACGAAAAGACGACTCTGATGCGGAAGGACGATTCGCAAACGAAAGCATCGACGGGTTCGATGAGACGATCCAAGAGTTCAGATCAGAAGAATCGAGACAACGTCTTGAAGAAGTCGCGAAGAGTTCGACGAGTCTGGGAGATTTCGATAGATCCAGAGATCGGAAGGCCCGAGCTCCGAGCCCCGAAGTAGCGGCTCCAGAGGAACGAAAAGACGACTCTGAAGCGAGAGGACGACTCGCAAACGAAAGCATCGACGGATTCGATGAGACGCTCCGAGAGTTCAGATCTGAAGAATCGAGACAACGTCTTGAAGAAGTCGCGAAGGGTTCGACGAGTCTGGGAGATTTCGATAGATCCAGAGATCGGGAGGCCCGAGCTCCGAGCCCCGAAGTAGCGGCTCCAGAGGAACGAAAAGACGACTCTGATGCGGAAGGACGATTCGCAAACGAAAGCATCGTCTCATCGAATCCGTCGATGCTTTCGTTTGCGAGTCGTCCTCTCGCTTCAGAGTCGTCTTTTCGTTCCTCTGGAGCCGCTACTTCGGGGCTCGGAGCTCGGGCCTTCCGATCTCTGGATCTATCGAAATCTCCCAGACTCGTCGAACTCTTCGCGACTTCTTCAAGACGTTGTCTCGATTCTTCTGATCTGAACTCTTGGATCGTCTCATCGAACCCGTCGATGCTTTCGTTTGCGAATCGTCCTTCCGCATCAGAGTCGTCTTTTCGTTCCTCTGGAGCCGCTACTTCGGGGCTCGGAGCTCGGAGCTGGGGCCTCCCGATCTCTGGATCTATCGAAATCTCCCAGACTCGTCGAACCCTTCGCGACTTCTTCAAGACGTTGTCTCGATTCTTCTGATCTGAACTCTTGGATCGTCTCATCGAACCCGTCGATGCTTTCGTTTGCGAATCGTCCTTCCGCATCAGAGTCGTCTTTTCGTTCCTCTGGAGCCGCTACTTCGGAGCTCGGAGCTGGGGCCTCCCGATCTCTGGATCTATCGAAATCTCCCAGACTCGTCGAACCCTTCGCGACTTCTTCAAGACGTTGTCTCGATTCTTCTGATCTGAACTCTTGGATCGTCTCATCGAACCCATCGATGCTTTCGTTTGCGAATCGTCCTTCCGCATCAGAGTCGTCTTTTCGTTCCTCTGGAGCCGCTACTTCGGGGCTCGGAGCTCGGAGCTGGGGCCTCCCGATCTCTGGATCTATCGAAATCTCCCAGACTCGTCGAACCCTTCGCGACTTCTTCAAGACGTTGTCTTGATTCTTCTGATCTGAACTCTTGGATCGTCTCATCGAACCCGTCGATGCTTCCGTTTGCAAGTCGTCCTTCCGCATCAGAGTCGTCTTTTCATTCCTCTGGAGCCGCTACTTCGGGGCTCGGAGCTCGGAGCTCGGGCCTCCCGATCTCTGGATCTATCGAAATCTCCCAGACTCGTCGAACCCTTCGCGACTTCTTCAAGACGTTGTCTCGATTCTTCAGATCTGAACTCTCGGAGCGTCTCATCGAATCCGTCGATGCTTTCGTTTGCGAGTCGTCCTCTCGCTTCAGAGTCGTCTCTTCGTTCCTCTGGAGCCGCGCCTGCGTTTCGCTGGCTCACTTTCTGTCCTTCAGAAAGCAAAACACGCTGGCGCATTCCTCGCGCAGGAGACCGTGTGGTCGTCAACAGATGTGTCAGGAGGATAGAGCAGAATCACGAAGGAGCAATAGTACCCCGAGAAATCATACGGTGTAGGAAGACAGTGAGATGGATCGTTTTGCAAATAAGATCGCTATTGTTTGATATATACCAGAAAACTATTTGGCAAAAAATAATAGTATTAGCTGCCTTTCGCAAAGCTTACAAAAAAGTTAACTGTTACAAAGGTTAAGTTTTTCAAAAAAAACAGCAGGAAATGGAAACAGTTCGACAAGAGAAAACAAGAGAAAACGAGAAAAGCGAGAGAGTGGAGGGTTTATCTCTGTCTCTCTCGTTCGTCAACACTCTCTCCAGGTTCGCAATGTCACCCACCACCACTGCCTTCCAAGCGCCCCCCTTCCATCGCTCGCTCGCAGCGGCCTCAATTCCAATCGACCCCGGTGTGTTTTCCATCGACAATAAATACGACGAGATAGTGTGGGTGTTGTGGAGAGAGGTGACAATGGCCTCGGTGTTGTCTCCTCATGCAGCCGGACCGAGGGGTGTCTTCTAGAGGCACATTGAGCCTCCTCTCACTCTCTCATCGCCTTTTTTCCCCATTCGGCACTCTCCTCTGTTTCCATACTCTCTAGACCGCGCAAAAACGAGGAGCGACGGGGCGCTTGGAGAGAAAACAGTGCGAAGGGAAGGAGGAGGGGGTCACAATTTACTTAGAGAGACAGATGGCTCTGTATTTGCCGAGGTCTTCTCTGTCTCCCTTTTTGAAGATCAAGGTGGTGTTGGAAGACTTCCATCTCTGTGGTACCCTTCCGGATGCGAGATATGTCGTGAAAGGGCTCTAAATAAGAGAGATGGCGTTGTCGTGACAGCTTTTGAGGAAGTCGGCTGTAATTTTGTCTTCTCCTGCAGCTTTCCCGTTCGGGAATGTGTTGAGAGCTGGCCGGATTTCGTCAGGAAGGAAAGGCGGTGGTGCTTCGGCTGTGGTGGTGATCGCCGCTGGAGTTTTCGATTTTCCGGTGGAACGGAGTGATTGTAGTGGTGCAGTCAGTGTAGCTGTCCTTGATACTTGGATACTTGGGTCCGTTGGTCTAGCCTGATAGGCTGCGGACAAACTCCTTCCATTGAGCACGACTGCTTCGTGCTGCTGTGGACCATGTTATTCTGGGGTTCAGAAAACCCGCTCGACGCCTTCCGGGAACAATCAGCCCTTCTCTTGATCGAGTGTCCTGGAATTGCTTCAAGTGGGAAACGATGTCGTCGGACCATCGTTTCTTGGGCCTCCCATGGTTCCGATGTCCGATCCGCGGCTGCCATTCGGTCACGACTTTGGAGATCCTTCCGTCTTCCCTCCTGGCCAAGTGACCGGCCCACTTGGCTTTCCTTGACATGATGATTTTGGCGACGTCGGGATGTTTTCTCAGATTCGCTGCGGCTGGCAGGGCGGCCAGGGCTCGGTTGAGCTTGTAGATGGAATCTGTAGTGATGATCCGCGTTTCACTTGGGTAGAAGATGGCAGGAATGACATTCTGTCTGAAAAGCTGCGTTCTTTTCTTCCGGCTTGCTGTTTCGAGGATCGGCTTGATGGCGTGAAGAGCTGCCCATCCACTGCGAATTCTTCTCGTGATCTCCTGATCGAGACTGCCGGACGAATCGAACCATCAATCGCCCCGAACTCCACACTGTCGAACGCTTTCTCGAAGTCGATGAATATCAGCGTGAGCGGTATTCTGTATTAGCGGCCCGCCTCCAGCAGTCGCTGGATTGTGTGTATATGATCTATCGTGGAGAAAGACCTGCGGAATCCTGCTTGCTCGACTGGTTGAGCTTCTTCCGGAGGTCTTCGTATCCTGTTCAGCAGACACTTCGTGAACAGCTTGTATAAGACTGGGAGGACTGGACCGACCCCAGTTCCAAGTCACTATCCGCAGAATGCCGAAAAGCTGTCGACGAGGATCACGAAGCGTTCACCGCGTTTCGCCTTCTAAACGCAGCTAACCAAAAAAGAAGTCTGAAGAGAGTGGCGAGAGAGATGCTGGAATACAAGTCTCTCATTCCCAGCCTGAATTCTCCGACGACTGGCGAGCGAGTCGCATCAAGATCAAAGATGGAACGGACTATCAAGGAATTCTACTTGGACATGTTTCGCGGTAGCACCGCTTCTCCAGCGGCGACCACCACCACAGCCGAAGCACCACCGCCTTTCCTTCCTGGCGGAATCCGGTCAGCTCTCAACACATTCCCGAACGGGAAAGCTGCAGGAGAAGACAAAATTTCAGCCGACTTCCTCAAAAGCTGTCACGACAACGCCATCTCTCTCATTTCGAGCCGTTTCTCGACATATCTCACATCCGGAAGGGTACCAAAGAGATGGAAGTCTGAGATGGAAGAGACAGAGAAGACCTCGGCAAATACAGAGCCATCTGTCTCTCTAAGTAAATTGTGACCCCCTCCTCCTTCCCTTCGCACTGTTTTCTCTCCAAGCGCCCCGTCGCTCCTCGTTTTTGCGCGGTCTAGAGAGTATGGAAACAGAGGAGAGTGCCGAATGGGGAAAAAAGGCGATGAGAGAGTGAGAGGAGGCTCAATGTGCCTCTAGAAGACACCCCTCGGTCCGGCTGCATGAGGAGACAACACCGAGGCCATTGTCACCTCTCTCCACAACACCCACACTATCTCGTCGTATTTATTGTCGATGGAAAACACACCGGGGTCGATTGGAATTGAGGCCGCTGCGAGCGAGCGATGGAAGGGGGGCGCTTGGAAGGCAGTGGTGGTGGGTGACATTGCGAACCTGGAGAGAGTGTTGACGAACGAGAGAGACAGAGATAAACCCTCCACTCTCTCGCTTTTCTCGTTTTCTCTTGTTTTCTCTTGTCGAACTGTTTCCATTTCCTGCTGTTTTTTTTGAAAAACTTAACCTTTGTAACAGTTAACTTTTTTGTAAGCTTTGCGAAAGGCAGCTAATACTATTATTTTTTGCCAAATAGTTTTCTGGTATATATCAAACAATAGCGATCTTATTTGCAAAACGATCCATCTCACTGTCTTCCTACACCGTATGATTTCTCGGGGTACTATTGCTCCTTCGTGATTCTGCTCTATCCTCCTGACACATCTGTTGACGACCACACGGTCTCCTGCGCGAGGAATGCGCCAGCGTGTTTTGCTTTCTGAAGGACAGAAAGTGAGCCAGCGAAACGCAGGCGCGGCTCCAGAGGAACGAAGAGACGACTCTGAAGCGAGAGGACGACTCGCAAACGAAAGCATCGACGGATTCGATGAGACGCTCCGAGAGTTCAGATCTGAAGAATCGAGACAACGTCTTGAAGAAGTCGCGAAGGGTTCGACGAGTCTGGGAGATTTCGATAGATCCAGAGATCGGGAGGCCCGAGCTCCGAGCTCCGAGCCCCGAAGTAGCGGCTCCAGAGGAATGAAAAGACGACTCTGATGCGGAAGGACGACTTGCAAACGGAAGCATCGACGGGTTCGATGAGACGATCCAAGAGTTCAGATCAGAAGAATCAAGACAACGTCTTGAAGAAGTCGCGAAGGGTTCGACGAGTCTGGGAGATTTCGATAGATCCAGAGATCGGGAGGCCCCAGCTCCGAGCTCCGAGCCCCGAAGTAGCGGCTCCAGAGGAACGAAAAGACGACTCTGATGCGGAAGGACGATTCGCAAACGAAAGCATCGATGGGTTCGATGAGACGATCCAAGAGTTCAGATCAGAAGAATCGAGACAACGTCTTGAAGAAGTCGCGAAGGGTTCGACGAGTCTGGGAGATTTCGATAGATCCAGAGATCGGGAGGCCCCAGCTCCGAGCTCCGAAGTAGCGGCTCCAGAGGAACGAAAAGACGACTCTGATGCGGAAGGACGATTCGCAAACGAAAGCATCGACGGGTTCGATGAGACGATCCAAGAGTTCAGATCAGAAGAATCGAGACAACGTCTTGAAGAAGTCGCGAAGGGTTCGACGAGTCTGGGAGATTTCGATAGATCCAGAGATCGGGAGGCCCCAGCTCCGAGCTCCGAGCCCCGAAGTAGCGGCTCCAGAGGAACGAAAAGACGACTCTGATGCGGAAGGACGATTCGCAAACGAAAGCATCGACGGGTTCGATGAGACGATCCAAGAGTTCAGATCAGAAGAATCGAGACAACGTCTTGAAGAAGTCGCGAAGAGTTCGACGAGTCTGGGAGATTTCGATAGATCCAGAGATCGGAAGGCCCGAGCTCCGAGCCCCGAAGTAGCGGCTCCAGAGGAACGAAAAGACGACTCTGAAGCGAGAGGACGACTCGCAAACGAAAGCATCGACGGATTCGATGAGACGCTCCGAGAGTTCAGATCTGAAGAATCGAGACAACGTCTTGAAGAAGTCGCGAAGGGTTCGACGAGTCTGGGAGATTTCGATAGATCCAGAGATCGGGAGGCCCGAGCTCCGAGCCCCGAAGTAGCGGCTCCAGAGGAACGAAAAGACGACTCTGATGCGGAAGGACGATTCGCAAACGAAAGCATCGACGGGTTCGATGAGACGATCCAAGAGTTCAGATCAGAAGAATCGAGACAACGTCTTGAAGAAGTCGCGAAGGGTTCGACGAGTCTGGGAGATTTCGATAGATCCAGAGATCGGGAGGCCCGAGCTCCGAGCCCCGAAGTAGCGGCTCCAGAGGAACGAAAAGACGACTCTGATGCGGAAGGACGATTCGCAAACGAAAGCATCGACGGATTCGATGAGACGCTCCGAGAGTTCAGATCTGAAGAATCGAGACAACGTCTTGAAGAAGTCGCGAAGGGTTCGACGAGTCTGGGAGATTTCGATAGATCCAGAGATCGGGAGGCCCGAGCTCCGAGCTCCGAGCCCCGAAGTAGCGGCTCCAGAGGAATGAAAAGACGACTCTGATGCGGAAGGACGATTCGCAAACGAAAGCATCGACGGGTTCGATGAGACGATCCAAGAGTTCAGATCAGAAGAATCGAGACAACGTCTTGAAGAAGTCGCGAAGGGTTCGACGAGTCTGGGAGATTTCGATAGATCCAGAGATCGGGAGGCCCCAGCTCCGAGCTCCGAGCCCCGAAGTAGCGGCTCCAGAGGAACGAAAAGACGACTCTGATGCGGAAGGACGATTCGCAAACGAAAGCATCGACGGGTTCGATGAGACGATCCAAGAGTTCAGATCAGAAGAATCGAGACAACGTCTTGAAGAAGTCGCGAAGAGTTCGACGAGTCTGGGAGATTTCGATAGATCCAGAGATCGGAAGGCCCGAGCTCCGAGCCCCGAAGTAGCGGCTCCAGAGGAACGAAAAGACGACTCTGAAGCGAGAGGACGACTCGCAAACGAAAGCATCGACGGATTCGATGAGACGCTCCGAGAGTTCAGATCTGAAGAATCGAGACAACGTCTTGAAGAAGTCGCGAAGGGTTCGACGAGTCTGGGAGATTTCGATAGATCCAGAGATCGGGAGGCCCGAGCTCCGAGCCCCGAAGTAGCGGCTCCAGAGGAACGAAAAGACGACTCTGATGCGGAAGGACGATTCGCAAACGAAAGCATCGTCTCATCGAATCCGTCGATGCTTTCGTTTGCGAGTCGTCCTCTCGCTTCAGAGTCGTCTTTTCGTTCCTCTGGAGCCGCTACTTCGGGGCTCGGAGCTCGGGCCTTCCGATCTCTGGATCTATCGAAATCTCCCAGACTCGTCGAACTCTTCGCGACTTCTTCAAGACGTTGTCTCGATTCTTCTGATCTGAACTCTTGGATCGTCTCATCGAACCCGTCGATGCTTTCGTTTGCGAATCGTCCTTCCGCATCAGAGTCGTCTTTTCGTTCCTCTGGAGCCGCTACTTCGGGGCTCGGAGCTCGGAGCTGGGGCCTCCCGATCTCTGGATCTATCGAAATCTCCCAGACTCGTCGAACCCTTCGCGACTTCTTCAAGACGTTGTCTCGATTCTTCTGATCTGAACTCTTGGATCGTCTCATCGAACCCGTCGATGCTTTCGTTTGCGAATCGTCCTTCCGCATCAGAGTCGTCTTTTCGTTCCTCTGGAGCCGCTACTTCGGAGCTCGGAGCTGGGGCCTCCCGATCTCTGGATCTATCGAAATCTCCCAGACTCGTCGAACCCTTCGCGACTTCTTCAAGACGTTGTCTCGATTCTTCTGATCTGAACTCTTGGATCGTCTCATCGAACCCATCGATGCTTTCGTTTGCGAATCGTCCTTCCGCATCAGAGTCGTCTTTTCGTTCCTCTGGAGCCGCTACTTCGGGGCTCGGAGCTCGGAGCTGGGGCCTCCCGATCTCTGGATCTATCGAAATCTCCCAGACTCGTCGAACCCTTCGCGACTTCTTCAAGACGTTGTCTTGATTCTTCTGATCTGAACTCTTGGATCGTCTCATCGAACCCGTCGATGCTTCCGTTTGCAAGTCGTCCTTCCGCATCAGAGTCGTCTTTTCATTCCTCTGGAGCCGCTACTTCGGGGCTCGGAGCTCGGAGCTCGGGCCTCCCGATCTCTGGATCTATCGAAATCTCCCAGACTCGTCGAACCCTTCGCGACTTCTTCAAGACGTTGTCTCGATTCTTCAGATCTGAACTCTCGGAGCGTCTCATCGAATCCGTCGATGCTTTCGTTTGCGAGTCGTCCTCTCGCTTCAGAGTCGTCTCTTCGTTCCTCTGGAGCCGCGCCTGCGTTTCGCTGGCTCACTTTCTGTCCTTCAGAAAGCAAAACACGCTGGCGCATTCCTCGCGCAGGAGACCGTGTGGTCGTCAACAGATGTGTCAGGAGGATAGAGCAGAATCACGAAGGAGCAATAGTACCCCGAGAAATCATACGGTGTAGGAAGACAGTGAGATGGATCGTTTTGCAAATAAGATCGCTATTGTTTGATATATACCAGAAAACTATTTGGCAAAAAATAATAGTATTAGCTGCCTTTCGCAAAGCTTACAAAAAAGTTAACTGTTACAAAGGTTAAGTTTTTCAAAAAAAACAGCAGGAAATGGAAACAGTTCGACAAGAGAAAACAAGAGAAAACGAGAAAAGCGAGAGAGTGGAGGGTTTATCTCTGTCTCTCTCGTTCGTCAACACTCTCTCCAGGTTCGCAATGTCACCCACCACCACTGCCTTCCAAGCGCCCCCCTTCCATCGCTCGCTCGCAGCGGCCTCAATTCCAATCGACCCCGGTGTGTTTTCCATCGACAATAAATACGACGAGATAGTGTGGGTGTTGTGGAGAGAGGTGACAATGGCCTCGGTGTTGTCTCCTCATGCAGCCGGACCGAGGGGTGTCTTCTAGAGGCACATTGAGCCTCCTCTCACTCTCTCATCGCCTTTTTTCCCCATTCGGCACTCTCCTCTGTTTCCATACTCTCTAGACCGCGCAAAAACGAGGAGCGACGGGGCGCTTGGAGAGAAAACAGTGCGAAGGGAAGGAGGAGGGGGTCACAATTTACTTAGAGAGACAGATGGCTCTGTATTTGCCGAGGTCTTCTCTGTCTCCCTTTTTGAAGATCAAGGTGGTGTTGGAAGACTTCCATCTCTGTGGTACCCTTCCGGATGCGAGATATGTCGTGAAAGGGCTCTAAATAAGAGAGATGGCGTTGTCGTGACAGCTTTTGAGGAAGTCGGCTGTAATTTTGTCTTCTCCTGCAGCTTTCCCGTTCGGGAATGTGTTGAGAGCTGGCCGGATTTCGTCAGGAAGGAAAGGCGGTGGTGCTTCGGCTGTGGTGGTGATCGCCGCTGGAGTTTTCGATTTTCCGGTGGAACGGAGTGATTGTAGTGGTGCAGTCAGTGTAGCTGTCCTTGATACTTGGATACTTGGGTCCGTTGGTCTAGCCTGATAGGCTGCGGACAAACTCCTTCCATTGAGCACGACTGCTTCGTGCTGCTGTGGACCATGTTATTCTGGGGTTCAGAAAACCCGCTCGACGCCTTCCGGGAACAATCAGCCCTTCTCTTGATCGAGTGTCCTGGAATTGCTTCAAGTGGGAAACGATGTCGTCGGACCATCGTTTCTTGGGCCTCCCATGGTTCCGATGTCCGATCCGCGGCTGCCATTCGGTCACGACTTTGGAGATCCTTCCGTCTTCCCTCCTGGCCAAGTGACCGGCCCACTTGGCTTTCCTTGACATGATGATTTTGGCGACGTCGGGATGTTTTCTCAGATTCGCTGCGGCTGGCAGGGCGGCCAGGGCTCGGTTGAGCTTGTAGATGGAATCTGTAGTGATGATCCGCGTTTCACTTGGGTAGAAGATGGCAGGAATGACATTCTGTCTGAAAAGCTGCGTTCTTTTCTTCCGGCTTGCTGTTTCGAGGATCGGCTTGATGGCGTGAAGAGCTGCCCATCCACTGCGAATTCTTCTCGTGATCTCCTGATCGAGACTGCCGGACGAATCGAACCATCAATCGCCCCGAACTCCACACTGTCGAACGCTTTCTCGAAGTCGATGAATATCAGCGTGAGCGGTATTCTGTATTAGCGGCCCGCCTCCAGCAGTCGCTGGATTGTGTGTATATGATCTATCGTGGAGAAAGACCTGCGGAATCCTGCTTGCTCGACTGGTTGAGCTTCTTCCGGAGGTCTTCGTATCCTGTTCAGCAGACACTTCGTGAACAGCTTGTATAAGACTGGGAGGACTGGACCGACCCCAGTTCCAAGTCACTATCCGCAGAATGCCGAAAAGCTGTCGACGAGGATCACGAAGCGTTCACCGCGTTTCGCCTTCTAAACGCAGCTAACCAAAAAAGAAGTCTGAAGAGAGTGGCGAGAGAGATGCTGGAATACAAGTCTCTCATTCCCAGCCTGAATTCTCCGACGACTGGCGAGCGAGTCGCATCAAGATCAAAGATGGAACGGACTATCAAGGAATTCTACTTGGACATGTTTCGCGGTAGCACCGCTTCTCCAGCGGCGACCACCACCACAGCCGAAGCACCACCGCCTTTCCTTCCTGGCGGAATCCGGTCAGCTCTCAACACATTCCCGAACGGGAAAGCTGCAGGAGAAGACAAAATTTCAGCCGACTTCCTCAAAAGCTGTCACGACAACGCCATCTCTCTCATTTCGAGCCGTTTCTCGACATATCTCACATCCGGAAGGGTACCAAAGAGATGGAAGTCTTCCAACACCACCTTGATCTTCAAAAAGGGAGACAGAGAAGACCTCGGCAACTACAGACCCATCTGTCTCTCTAAGTGAACTGGTGGTTTGCGGGTAAAAGAAGTATCAGAATAGTCAGTTTGTTCTGTACATTGTAGGCAGAAATAAGTTTGCTTTAATAAAAACTAGAGGGGTGGGAAAATGCAGCGCACAAAAAGCGACGCTTTAAAAATAAGTGCAAGTATTTTTAATTATCGATTTTAGGCCAAAATTAAAATTCCTGTGGCCGTGACCTAGAAACCCAAATTTCGTTGCGCGCCTATGCGCGATATCGACTGATTTGCGATTTTTTCCGGCCGCTCGATGCTCCGCTTAGAGACACGTCTTTTCGCAAAGAAATCTCGAAAATTCATCGAGGCCGCGCGAAGAATTCCCGCGAAAAGCAGCAGTTAGGCCACGCTAAAATAGATAGACCGGGCGGTCGGCGACAAGTTTAGAAGGGTTCATGAATTTCTCAGATAAGAAAATGGGCCCGGTAATTTTCTTTGATTGTACTATTCGGATATTTCCAGAGTTGGAGAGATTCTCCGCGCGCGCGCGCGTGGTGGAGACGACGGCGAGGAGGGCGAGGAGGGCGATTAGTTTTACGATAGATAACGTGCCCCGCCGTTTTCCCAGCGGAGACCTCCAACGAAACCGCCTCGCCGCCTTGCCGCCCCGCCACCAGACTATTGCTGCCATGCCCGGGGAGAGTACTCGAAAGATAACATGTGAAAAGAGGAAGTAGAATTTTACTTTTTCTCAAGGGGAAAAGTGAAACTCTGCAAAGAAACCGAGCTGGCTGATCGTAACGGAATGAGCGAGACGCAGATAGGGTTGACAAAACAGGGGGTGCCAACTTGAAAAAAGTTTGCTTAAAAAGAAACTAGAGAGGTGGGAAAATGCAGCGCACAAGGTGCGACGCTTTAAAAATAAGTGCAAGTATTTTTAATTATCGATTTTAGGCCAAAATTAATATTCCTGTGGCCGTATGTTATCATCACATTTTTTGTTGTAAACTTCTCCTTTTTTCTCATTGTGCTAATTCCGTTGTTTATCAGCAGATTTTTTAGAGTTGGATCATTTCTCTTAGGTGGAAGTCCCTCTGCGAAAACGAGCGAAGTTAATTGGATAATGTGACAGGTTCCCGAGACTAATCTAATCGAACGTTGAAAGGCACGAACGAATCTTTTTGAGCCAACTTATTTGACAATCCCACCCCACGAAGACGGCGGGGCCGCCTGTTTTGTCAACCCTATCTGCGTCTCGCTCATTCCGTTACGATCAGCCAGCTCGGTTTCTTCTCAGCGTTTCACTTTTCCCTATGAGAAAAAGTAAAAGTCTACTTCCACTTTGCACATGTTATCTTTCGAGTACTCTCCCCGGGCAAGGCAGCAATCGTCTGGTGAAAACGTTGAAAACTTAAACGGATGCATTGTCAGAAACGTTTTTGGAGGCAGGAGCAGATGTAGACTCTATTCCTCTCTCAACTCATCTCACATCTGTTTCTTTCACATCGGTCGTTTCGACAGCCCAGCAGGTTTGGCGACCTTCTTCATTTCAAAATCCTCCTCAGAAAGCGGCTCTTGGACGGCGATGTTCTACGGAATGTCTACCTGCAAGATACTCAATGTTCAACAGTTATCTCTATTGTGGGAGCGATTTCTGAAGGATGCGCAAGACGCTGATGCGATTGCGGTGGGGCGAAAAACGCTGAGCATCCAGATGGTGTCCTTCCAGAAGAGCCGTGGGCGGCAGCGAACGTCGAAGGCGTGTCCATCAAAAACGAGCCAATCAATAAGTCGAAGGCTTCGCCGGCAGCTGATGCAAAAAACATGTCGGGGAAACGAGCCAGACTCGAGACGGAGGCGGAAATTTAAAATGTTTTTTGTTTAAACTTGTTGTTTCTTGCGCGAAATTTGAACTTGTTGATTCTTGCGCGTGAAATCTAGTGTCTAGTACGCAAATTTTAAGAAGTTCAATTTTTTTCAATGCATGTGTTTTTTTTTCTGAAAAAAATTCCATTTAAAAAAACCTTGTCATTTCCAAATTTTTTTCTTGTTATTTTTTTCATAATTTTGTTTTTTTCGTAAATGTTTTTTTTTAAACTATTTTCGAATTCAATTATTGAAACTCCAAATTATTTTAATAAAAACTAAAAATTATAAAAATTGATTCTCAAAATTCCAAACTTTTAAGATTTAAAAAAAAATCAGATTTTTAAAAAATTGTGGAAAACTATCTAAATTGAGTTTTTTACATTCTCAGTTTTTTGAAATCATACATTTAAAAATTTTATTCTGTAGAAGTTTTTTTTTTTCAACTATGTAAAAACGAGCAAAAAATCTGAAAATGTTTTGTAGGATCCGAAAAAAGAAGCAATTTGTATGCACTTTTTCACGTGAACATGAAATTTTTTGTTTTTTTTTTCATTATTTTCCCAGTTTGACTCGAAAAATTGCTTCGAACATTTGAAACAAATTTTTTAAAAAATGAAGAAAATCTTCAATTTTTTTTTCGTGAAACTATTTTTTTCTACTTTTGGTCAAAATTTTTAAGAATTATTTTCCGATCAGGTTTTTTGGGGGAAGTGATCCCGAGGATGAGAAAGGGGAAGTGATCCCGAGGATGAGGATTCCAGACCATCAACACGCAACTCCGCGCCTCGTGCAATCTCTCGTCTTTGAGCCGCATTCCTCTGAACAGTACAAAAGGGACAACCGACGACAGCGCGGGAGGCTCCGACACAACGGACGACTAAATTCATGTATTCTTGACCGGGTCATTTCCCCGGTCCAGGTCTAAAAAACCGTTTCTTACTTGCTACGTCCCGCGTCATTTTATTCAATAAGAAAAAAAAAACAAAAAATCTCGTGACTACATGCATACAAATTCATTATTATTACAAAAAATTCATAATTATTAATTTTCAGATATTTGAGGTAAACTTTCAAAACTTTTTGAAAAAAACGTTCAGAAGAAAAACGTTTTTTTTATTTGCAATCCATGAGGTACTGTTTTGAACTTATTACATTCAATTCAAAATTTTTCTCAGTACTTCTACAGAATAAAAATTTAAAATGTATGACTTAAAAAACAGAGACCATAAAAAAATTAAATTTAGTAAAGTCCACGGTTCTTTAGAAATGGGTCTTTTTTTTAAATTTAAAAATGTGGAACTTTGAAAACCAATTTTTATTATTTTTAGTTTTCGTCGGAAAATAATTTGGAGTTTCATAATTTTAGTTTTAAAAAATTGGAAAAAAAAACATTTTTTAAAAAGACTAAAAATGAAATAATGAAAAAAATGTTTATAAAAAAAATTTGAGAATAAATGAAAAATCTGGAAATGACAAGGTTTTTTTTTAAAATGGAAGTTCCTAGAATTTTTTCACGTTTTTTTAGTTTGAAAACAATGTAATTATTCAAGAAATAAATTTTTTCAGAAAAAATCCGCATGCATTCAAAAAAAAATTGAACTTTTTGAAATTCGCATACTAGACACTAGATTTCACGTGCAAGAATCAACAAGTTTAAAAAATAATTTTTTTTTCCGAGTGAAAAGCGGGCGGTGCCTGTCGTGACTCTTCTGAGAGCACGAATAAAAAAGGGTTACGATACGAGCAAAAGAAGAGAGTACGACGAACGAAGAGAGAATAGATGATTCTCCCATACATAAATTTCTATCTTCTTTCTCACTTTATGATCGTTTTATTGCAAGATTCATGCAACGGACTCTCCGTTATAGCACAATAACCCTGCCCATCTCATTGTTTGCCTCCACAAGGGAGACTCCTTCTCTCTCCCATTCATTCTTCCTGTTTTTACACCTCGCCGATAGGCCGCGTTCCCTTTCTCTTCTATCTGTCCCTTTATTCTACCTATATTCTCTTCCTTTCTTCCTATCGGAATAAACTTATTGCTGGAGAATCTGTCCTTACATGGTGACCCAGGCAGGGAACGAAACTGCAATCTTCTGATTTGATTTTTGCACAATAACCCCGCCCATGCCTTCAATCGACTGCTGTCTGCTATCAAACGACTCGAGCAGGACGACAAGCTGATGAAGGACTACGACGCCATCATCCAGGAGCAAATACGACTTGATTTTATCGAGAAGGTACCGGACGAGTCAAACGTCAATGGAGAGATGGTGCATGGTGCATGAAAAACATGCTCCCTCAACACCATATCGATCTTGAACATCCGACCGAATGAATCCATAAGCTGCTTCAAAGTGTTCGATGCTGAACGACAGCTGGAAACTTTCATGGAGATTCGAGCGGACGCGATCGTCTCCAAATGTATTCCGAGCACTCACTTTGCGAGAGATTTCGAAATTGAACACAGCTGGTCTCATCGTTTCTGGTATGCGAGGACATGAGTCAACCTCACGAACTTCGATAAGATCAGTGCCGAATCGAAGAGACACCCGGGATTCACTAGGTGTTTTCGAACGTGTGGCTGTATCAAGTGTGGAATGTGCTTCTACTGCGAGTCATCATGCATCTTCTCCAGAATTTATGCCGTGCCCGAATCCTTAGCGATCTACGAAGTGATAACCTGTCCAGCATGGACAACGGTTTTAGACATCCGGATCGATGTCAACGGAGAACGCACACTACACCGTATTGACTACGGTATCCCGTACGTGATCCCGAAAAAAAAACATCACTGTTATCGTCACGGGATTCTCCACACCACCAACAAGATTCACAGTGCGACAATCATCAAAAGATGGAGGTCGGAAGGTCAGGAGCAACTGTTCGGATTCACGTATACTTCCGTCTCGCAGGCGGGAGCGCCTACCAGAGGACTGATCGGAGAATTCCAATGCGCCACTCACCAAGACGCAATCGACTTCAATTGCCTCTTCGACGACCGATTGTGCCGATGTGACCCAAAGGGCACCAGTTTGTCCTGTTACTGATCCCACATTGAGTTTCCGAAGCTTTTCGAAAAAGCTCACCTCCCCTTGAAGGAAGCCGGTATTGAAATCCTGGAGGAAAAGGGGGAAATCTTAACTAAACTCTCCAGCAGTGCGCTAGTTGCGATTCAAGTCCAATTTCGCAACCAATCCGAACACCGTGTCGAGTACGATGACGAATGCACTCTTACCGAGACGAAGATCACCCTATGCTTTTCGTGTGGGAAAGGAGCAAAATTCCATGGCACTTGTCAATCAAAACGAAACAATCGCATCGAGGCTACGATCCAATGTCCAACAATCGAAACTGATTTCTTAGAGAGCAGCAGGAGAGTTTAGTTAACTTTCACGGAATTCCATCACCCTTTTCCCGCTTTTTTTGGAGTTCCATTACCCGTTTTCCATTACCCGAAAAAATTAAAAATTTCCACTACCCGTTTTCCGTTACCCGAAAACTTAACGAAAATTTTATTACCCGATTTTCGAAACCCTAAAAAATAAAAGGGGTTCCGTTACCCGTTTTCCAAAACCCAAACAAGGGAAGTCATTTTACCTTTTAAAACTTTTTTTAGGTCTGGAAACAATTACTGAAAGTTTGGATTCTGGAATCAGTCGATTTGTAACGTGTCCCAGGATGAATAATAATGAAATATAGCGCGGACCTCTCCACCATTGTGAGGCAACTGCAGCAGTCAGTTGGTCACAGGTGATTTGCGATTGGCGTATCTTAGCTCTTTGCGTACAATGAGCGTATCATATGTTTTTTACCATTTTTTTCGAATTTCTTTCCGTTTTCACCATTTTTTTGCTTAAAAGTATTTTATTCGCCTCTTCTTCTCGTTTCTCGCGATATCGGCCGATTACAGAATCAGAAAGTGCCGAAGTCGCTCATTCTAGTCTACGAAAAGAAACAACGGAAAGGTTTGTGAGGCCGAAGCGGAGAATGACAGTACTTTTCCTGTTTTTTAGCAGCTGAAGAGCCTCTAGAACGAAGAAAAACAGACATTTTCGTGTGAAAATGTGGGAGACGGTCTCGTTTTCGATGCGCTTGGGAAGATTGGCTTTTGTACTGCGTTTGCCGCCGTGCCTCGGATGTCTCTTCCAGGAAGTGATCGCGCTTCCCTCATCACTTCTGCGCTTTCGCTCAGCGTTTTTCGCCCCACCGCAATCGCATCAGCGTCTTGCGCATCCTTCAGAAATCGCTCCCACAATAGAGATAACTGTTGAACATTGAGTATCTTGCAGGTAGACATTCCGTAGAACATCGCCGTCCAAGAGCCGCTTTCTGAGGAGGATTTTGAAATGAAGAAGGTCGCCAAACCAGTAAGAAGCACGAAAATCAATGAAATTGGGGATTCGTTTTGCAGTGGAAGACCTCGAATATCAAGAACGAGCGGAGGGGAACAACCGGGCTCGCCGCGAGAAGCTCACGAAGCTGAATATATCGGAAACGACGGAGAGTTATAACAAATTTATGCGAAAATCGACTCTGGAGGACAAGGCGCCAACGTTGCAGCTTTGCGACAGTGGAATCGACATGAACCGCGTCGAGAATCTGCCGTCGAGAACTCTAACAATGAACAACGCACTGACCATCATCGAAGATTCTTTTTTTCTTGTTGTTTTTTTCGATAAAAAAATAATAAATAGATACAACGCAAGACTGAGTAGTTATGTTTATTTAGTTCTGTTCGTTTTTTTATAGTTTATTTCACAAAGACTGTTTCACTTCGAGACGAGAAATGCGATGAGTGAGTTTCGCAATTGGAACCTTGAATCGGTTCGTGCCAATGAGGTCCTCGACGTATTCCAGCATTCCCTCGTCCAGATCCTTCGCCGTCGGCTTCATCAATGCGATTGCCTCCACTTCTCCTTGGAGAATCATGAATCTGTTGTGTGTCAGATCGATTCCGGCGCGGAGCAGCAGATCGCGGACCTCCTTGTGATTCGCCGGCTCGTCGTTGATTGTGTATTGATTCCTTCCATCTCGTTGCACCACACGACTGAGCCGGAAACTCGATTCGGGCATCACGGTGTACTTTTCTTCGTCCTCGTCTTTGATCCATTGGAAATGGATTTCCACTTTGCAGGATTCTCGAACGTTTCCGTTGATTGCGTATTGATTCTTGCCGTCTTGACTTCTTCAAGACGTTGTCTCGATTCTTCTGATCTGAACTCTTGGATCGACGACGTCTTTGATCATTTGGAAGTGGATCTCCACTTTGCAGGCATCTCGAGTGAATCCGTCCGACTTGTGAATCAGCGATGTCATGTATTTTTGTGCCCTGAAACTAAATTCAAATAAGATGCTGAATACGCGCTCTACTGCACTTTCTGAAGGGGCAAGAGGCGGGGGCTAAGCTACAGTATCCCAAAAACAAACAGATATCGACGAAAACTCACTTCTCACAAGTTCGGATCGTTTTCCGGTGATTCTCCACTTTTGCGTTGAAATCTGGAAAGTTTCGGTGTGAAGATAGGCGTTTTGAAGACGTGACACTCACTATTGAACACTCTTCCGCGTTTCTCCCTGTCGTTGCTCAAAACGATGAGCAAATTGCTGAGCTTGTTGAGGTCGCTGTTGAACCAGTCGTTGATTGTTCTCCAGATCGGTTCGATTAGAATGCGTCGGTGATAACTGACGGCATCGAGCAAAAAAGGTCCTTGAGAGGCGAGACCAATTGCTCATTTTCCTGCTCAGGCTGGTTGATAAGAACATCAACGGCGGTGACCTGGCAGTCGTCCTGCTTCGCGTCCGGGCCAATGGTCTTTATGCCCATCATCATTGCCTCTAACCAGAGTTACAACACACACGTCCTGTTTGGCTGCGAAACGAGTCTTCGGAATGGGGTTGTTTTTTGAGAGGAACGTCGGTTTTTTCCGAACTTCGGTAGTTGGGAGGGCGTTGACCGCCTCTTTTTTCAAGCTCGTGAGCATTCTTGGCTTCTTCGCCGGAGTCGGATTCTCGAGGATGTCCACTCCCTGTCCAACCTCCGGCTCTTGAGGCTCTTTTGCCACCGGTTCTGCTTCTTCGTTCGCTGACTCCTCGGGAGCTTCTTAAATCTCCGGCTCTTTGGGATTGATTTTCCTCGGACGTCCTCTCCTTTCTGGTATCGGCTTCGGCGTTTCAGGCGTCGTCAAGATATCCTCCTCAGTGTACTGCTTTTGAGCGAAATCGGCATCTCCTGGTAGCGGCTCGGCGAGCAGCAGATCTTCTTCCGTTCTGGAACGAAATTGGATTGGTTCGAGTCTTTACTTTTCTCCGGTAATTGATGTCAAAAAAGTTCAAATTTTCAGAGTCATTTCATCGCAAGACAAGCAAATGGAACATTGCGGTTGCAAAAAACCCCACGGTAGCATATTCGTCTCTCGACAGCGCCCCTCCCTCTTTTCCCAACTTCTTCTCGTAGTTTACACCCTTTAACAATAGCAAAGCGCATGGCTGGGCAAACGGTCTCTTTGGCCGGCCGCAAAAAACACGAGCCACTGAAATGCGGCATATATCCAGGTTTTTTTTTTCCAATTAAGACAAAATGTAGAAAAGAACTGATTCGAGAAGAAAGATTGAGCCCTGCTGCTCTGCTAACTGCGGAAAAAAACTCGACACATTGAGACTGGACCGAAGTATTTCTCTGACCGCTAACCGCCATCGCCTTCTCGGACGGAAAGGGGTTCCTAGTCAGAATCTTCTTACTTCCCAAGATTGATTTACATGCCACGACCACAGCCGCCTGTTTTGTCAACTCTATCTGCGTCTCGTTCATTCCGTTACGATCAGCCAGCTCGGTTTCTTCTCAGCGTTTCACTTTTCCCCTTGAGAAAAAGTAAAATTCTACTTCCTCTTTGCACATGTTATCTTTCGAGTACTCTCCCCGGGCATGACAGCAATCGTCTGGTGGCGGGGCGGCAAGGCGGCGAGGCGGTTCCGTTGGAGGCCTCCGCTGGGAAAGCGGCGGGGCACGTTATCTCTCGTAAAACTAATCGCCCTCCTCGCCGTCGTCTCCACCGCGCGCGCGCGCTGAGAATTTCCCCAACTCTAGAAATATCCGAATAGTACAATCAAAGAAAATTACCGGGCCCATTTTCTTATCTGAGAAATTCATGAACCCTTCTAAACTTGTCGCCGCTTTAAAATAGGCAGACCGGGCGGTTGTGCCACACATCTTAAGCGAGAAAAAAACTGATGACCTGCGAGTAACTCTTATAAGATCCATCATAACAATACTTACAATCGGCTCGGAAATTTGATATCGTCGGTCTTCAATGAATCGCAACCGTGCCGATTTTGAACAGTGGATTTTTTGTTTCTGGAAAAGAATGTTAATTTTTTAAATGATTTTTTGGAAACTTACTTCGTTTCATTACAATAAGCTTGTTTGAAAAGAATAATATAATCATAAAAAAGTGTAGAAAAACATAGGATGAAATAGGGTGAGGCCGTCGCGGACGGCCAGAAAAAGGAAAAGAAAGAATGAAGAGCGTCGCCTCTGCAGGCAGGAAGGCGACAGAGAAAGAGACGCAGAGAAAAAGAGGGTCTCCTCTGAGTCGATAAATCGAGGCGAAAACAAGAGACGCAGAGAAAAAGAGGGTCTTCTCTGAGTCGATCGAGCGAGGCGAATGACAAGAGACGCAGAGAAAAAGGGGGATGGGTGCGCCGAAGACACCAAACCGCCTGCGCATCGGCCGAGCGATGCAAAATGTGAGAGACGCAGAGGGGAGGGGAGGGGAGGGTAATAAACAAAGTTGCTGCTGGGCTGTCGAAACGACCGATGTGAAAGAAACAGATGTGAGATGAGTTGAGAGAGTTTCATACAAACTTCTCCCAAAGTTATTATTAGGAGCCGCACACAGTCTGCATCGAAGGAATAGAGTCTACATCTGCTCCTGCCTCCAAAAACGTTTCTGACAATGCATCCGTTTACGTTTTCAATGCGTTAATGTTCGGTGATTGAGTCGGTCCTTTGAAAACAGGGACTATCCCGTCAATGTCCGATAGAAACGGAACTCGGCCTAGCTGGAAAAATTGTCACGTTTCAGTAAGCCCAACAGGAACTCTTCAAATAATTGATCAACTTTTGGAACTGGCTACCTCTGTGTGTTTGTTCCTTTACGATCTCTGCTGCCACGTTCATGTCTGATGACTTGTTGAACTGTCACAATTTTTTGACTTCAATGTGTCAAATTGTAACCACTCAGTTACTTCCACTTCGGATATTCGGATATTTCCAAAGTTGGAGAGATTCTCAGCGCGCGCGCGCGGTGGAGACGACGGCGAGGAGGGCGATTAGTTTTACGAGAGATAACGTGCCCCGCCGCTTTCACAGCGGAGGCCTCCAACGGAACCGCCTCGCCGCCTTGCCGTCCTGCCACCAGACGATTGCTGCCATGCCCGGGGAGAGTTCTCATGTGCAAAGAGGAAGTAGACTTTTACTTCTTCTCAAGGGGAAAAGTGAAACGCTGAGAAGAAACCGAGCTGGCTGATCGTAACAGAATGAGCGAGACGCAGATAGGGTTGACAAAACAGGCGGCCCCGCCGTTCTATGTTTCAAATTGTAACCACTCAGTTACTTCCACTTCTTTTCGATTTATGTGATCTAGGACCAAAAAGTAAACACATAGCAATTCTTTTCAGCTAATGGAAGCAAACGGTTTGCGAAAGAATCAATACAGAGTGTTTGCGTCCCTTGAACATCAGTACGAAAAAGTTTGTGGGGGTACTGTTACGTTATTTCAGTTCATTTGATGCATTTGACATGTGTACTAGGTAATAAACAATGTTTTTCAGTTAATGAAAACATTCGTCTTTTTAAGCTACTCGTTTCTCGCCACGTCGTTTCATATTTTATCTCGTCCGTTAAAATTTTGACTTTCAGACTTTTTTTTCTGAAATACCGTGCAGTTTTAGCCAAAATTCTCGCATACCTATCTAATGAAATTATTTTGCAGGCAGAGCTTGCACCAAAGCCTTATTCCAGTTAGCAAATCACATGGCGCAGAAAAATGGATCGAAGATCTTGACTTCAGACGTACTTTCTGTTAGTGGAGAAGAGGAGGGCGTTCGAATCGTCAGCACCTCAAACTGTTTGCGTTTTTCAGAATTCACACGTTGCTCCAGATGACTGGACTTTGATTTCAATAGTAATTTATTAATGGAAAAAAAATGAAACTAAGAATTTCGAAGCCGAAGGAGCAACAGCCGAAGGACTGGCCCCGATCGGAAGAGGAAATTCTCCACATTAGCGTTAAAACCTGGAAAGTTTCGGTGTGAAGATAGGCGTTTTGAAGACGTGACACTTACTACTGAGCACTCTTCCACGTTTCTGCCTGTCGTTTCTCAAAGCGATGAGCAAATTGCTGAACTTGTTGAGGTCGCTGTTGAACCAGTTGTTGATTGCTCTCCAGATCTGTTCGATTAGAATGCGTCGGTGATAACAGACGGCATCGAGCAAAGAAAGATCCTCGAGGCGTGGAATCAATCAGGGGGGCGGAACCAAGGTTCTCTTGAAGCCCTTTCGAACAGGCATTATTGACGCCAGCCGAGATGCCAACGGGATCACTCTCTCATTAAATGAACCGTTACAGGTCACCTGAAACGGGGTTCTCATTAACTTTCGAGATAAAGGGAGGGAGGGCGAGAGGAGAAGAGAGAGAGAGAGAGAGAAAACATGGTTCTCATTGCGCGCGCGGTGGAGACGACGGCGAGGAGGGCAAGGAGGGCGATGGTTTATTTTGTTACGAGAGATATTATAGGATCGCGAGAAGCGCGGAGTCCGCAGCCACGCTCTTTTTTGAGTCTCGCCACGAAAATTTAAGAAATCAGTGCTGCGCCTTTAAAATCCGTTGAGTACGGTATGCATTTTTTCGTCGTAATCACTGATAAAAGGGTGATTACGACGAAAAAAACGAAAAAAAACCTATAATAACGTTTGTAAAGAGGAGACAGACAATCGCTTTTCTCAGGGAGGAAAAAAAGAACGCTGAGAAGAGACCGAGCAGGCCGATCAGGGCCGGTCGGAGCGAAATCGAAACGTATTAAAATATTCCGAAATTCGCTTTTTTTGCTTTCGGAACGTTTCGAATTTCGTTCCGACTTTTCAACATTCCGACTTCGAAATTCCGAGATTTCGGAAAAAAAATTCGGAACGAAATTTCGAAAAAAAATTTCGTTCCGACTTTTTGAAATTTCGTTTCGAATTTTCGAAATTTTGGACGAAAAATTCGGAATATCGAAACGAAATTTCTCCGTGCGGGTCTCGCCACGATTCGCCGTTTTCAGTGTGGCTGGGTACGATAATCAATTCTTTTTCGAAATTCATGTCGAAAGTTTAATTGTAATTCTTTTTCCGCCGTTTTTCTTTGTGTTTTAGTTGGTAAGAGTGTATGATATCCTTTCGGAACTCCGAATTCTATAATATTCCGACTTTTTTAAATTCAAAATTTCGAAATTTCGGAATATTTCGACTTTTTCAAATTCGAAATTCTCGAAATTCGAAATATTCCAATTTTTCAAATTTCGAGATTTCGAAATTTCGAAACGTTCCGAATTTTCCATTTCGACTAGCCCTGATCCGTAGGTTGAGAACGACTTTTTTGTAACCGCAAGGTTCTATTTGCTTGTCTTGCGATGAAGTGACTCCGAGAATTTGAAGTTTTTTGACATTAACTTCCGGAGAAAATTCGCGTGGACCAAACTCTCCTCACTTTGTATTAGGAGTATACTTTTAAAGTGATGTGAATGTTCAATGAGATGGCTGATTGCGCTGAAGTTCATACTTTCCCTCGAAATTTGAAAAATTGGAATATTTCGAATTTCGAGAATTTCGAATTTGAAAAAGTCGAAATATTCCGAAATTTCGAAATTTTGAATTTAAAAAAGTCGGAATATTATAGAATTCGGAGTTCCGAAAGGATATCATACACTCTTACCAACTAAAACACAAAGAAAAACGGCGGAAAAAGAATTACAATTAAACTTTCGACATGAATTTCGAAAAAGAATTGATTATCGTACCCAGCCACACTGAAAACGGCGAATCGTGGCGAGACCCGCACGGAGAAATTTCGTTTCGATATTCCGAATTTTTCGTCCAAAATTTCGAAAATTCGAAACGAAATTTCAAAAAGTCGGAACGAAATTTTTTTTCGAAATTTCGTTCCGAATTTTTTTTCCGAAATCTCGGAATTTCGAAGTCGGAATGTTGAAAAGTCGGAACGAAATTCGAAACGTTCCGAAAGCAAAAAAAGCGAATTTCGGAATATTTTAATACGTTTCGATTTCGCTCCGACCGGCCCTGATCGGCCTGCTCGGTCTCTTCTCAGCGTTCTTTTTTTCCTCCCTGAGAAAAGCGATTGTCTGTCTCCTCTTTACAAACGTTATTATAGGTTTTTTTTCGTTTTTTTCGTCGTAATCACCCTTTTATCAGTGATTACGACGAAAAAATGCATACCGTACTCAACGGATTTTAAAGGCGCAGCACTGATTTCTTAAATTTTCGTGGCGAGACTCAAAAAAGAGCGTGGCTGCGGACTCCGCGCTTCTCGCGATCCTATAATATCTCTCGTAACAAAATAAACCATCGCCCTCCTTGCCCTCCTCGCCGTCGTCTCCACCGCGCGCGCAATGAGAACCATGTTTTCTCTCTCTCTCTCTCTCTTCTCCTCTCGCCCTCCCTCCCTTTATCTCGAAAGTTAATGAGAACCCCGTTTCAGGTGACCTGTAACGGTTCATTTAATGAGAGAGTGATCCCGTTGGCATCTCGGCTGGCGTCAATAATGCCTGTTCGAAAGGGCTTCAAGAGAACCTTGGTTCCGCCCCCCTGATTGATTCCACGCCTCGAGGATCTTTCTTTGCTCGATGCCGTCTGTTATCACCGACGCATTCTAATCGAACAGATCTGGAGAGCAATCAACAACTGGTTCAACAGCGACCTCAACAAGTTCAGCAATTTGCTCATCGCTTTGAGAAACGACAGGCAGAAACGTGGAAGAGTGCTCAGTAGTAAGTGTCACGTCTTCAAAACGCCTATCTTCACACCGAAACTTTCCAGGTTTTAACGCTAATGTGGAGAATTTCCTCTTCCGATCGGGGCCAGTCCTTCGGCTGTTGCTCCTTCGGCTTCGAAATTCTTAGTTTCATTTTTTTTCCATTAATAAATTACTATTGAAATCAAAGTCCAGTCATCTGGAGCAACGTGTGAATTCTGAAAAACGCAAACAGTTTGAGGTGCTGACGATTCGAACGCCCTCCTCTTCTCCACTAACAGAAAGTACGTCTGAAGTCAAGATCTTCGATCCATTTTTCTGCGCCATGTGATTTGCTAACTGGAATAAGGCTTTGGTGCAAGCTCTGCCTGCAAAATAATTTCATTAGATAGGTATGCGAGAATTTTGGCTAAAACTGCACGGTATTTCAGAAAAAAAAGTCTGAAAGTCAAAATTTTAACGGACGAGATAAAATATGAAACGACGTGGCGAGAAACGAGTAGCTTAAAAAGACGAATGTTTTCATTAACTGAAAAACATTGTTTATTACCTAGTACACATGTCAAATGCATCAAATGAACTGAAATAACGTAACAGTACCCCCACAAACTTTTTCGTACTGATGTTCAAGGGACGCAAACACTCTGTATTGATTCTTTCGCAAACCGTTTGCTTCCATTAGCTGAAAAGAATTGCTATGTGTTTACTTTTTGGTCCTAGATCACATAAATCGAAAAGAAGTGGAAGTAACTGAGTGGTTACAATTTGAAACATAGAACGGCGGGGCCGCCTGTTTTGTCAACCCTATCTGCGTCTCGCTCATTCTGTTACGATCAGCCAGCTCGGTTTCTTCTCAGCGTTTCACTTTTCCCCTTGAGAAGAAGTAAAAGTCTACTTCCTCTTTGCACATGAGAACTCTCCCCGGGCATGGCAGCAATCGTCTGGTGGCAGGACGGCAAGGCGGCGAGGCGGTTCCGTTGGAGGCCTCCGCTGTGAAAGCGGCGGGGCACGTTATCTCTCGTAAAACTAATCGCCCTCCTCGCCGTCGTCTCCACCGCGCGCGCGCGCTGAGAATCTCTCCAACTTTGGAAATATCCGAATATCCGAAGTGGAAGTAACTGAGTGGTTACAATTTGACACATTGAAGTCAAAAAATTGTGACAGTTCAACAAGTCATCAGACATGAACGTGGCAGCAGAGATCGTAAAGGAACAAACACACAGAGGTAGCCAGTTCCAAAAGTTGATCAATTATTTGAAGAGTTCCTGTTGGGCTTACTGAAACGTGACAATTTTTCCAGCTAGGCCGAGTTCCGTTTCTATCGGACATTGACGGGATAGTCCCTGTTTTCAAAGGACCGACTCAATCACCGAACATTAACGCATTGAAAACGTAAACGGATGCATTGTCAGAAACGTTTTTGGAGGCAGGAGCAGATGTAGACTCTATTCCTTCGATGCAGACTGTGTGCGGCTCCTAATAATAACTTTGGGAGAAGTTTGTATGAAACTCTCTCAACTCATCTCACATCTGTTTCTTTCACATCGGTCGTTTCGACAGCCCAGCAGCAACTTTGTTTATTACCCTCCCCTCCCCTCCCCTCTGCGTCTCTCACATTTTGCATCGCTCGGCCGATGCGCAGGCGGTTTGGTGTCTTCGGCGCACCCATCCCCCTTTTTCTCTGCGTCTCTTGTCATTCGCCTCGCTCGATCGACTCAGAGAAGACCCTCTTTTTCTCTGCGTCTCTTGTTTTCGCCTCGATTTATCGACTCAGAGGAGACCCTCTTTTTCTCTGCGTCTCTTTCTCTGTCGCCTTCCTGCCTGCAGAGGCGACGCTCTTCATTCTTTCTTTTCCTTTTTCTGGCCGTCCGCGACGGCCTCACCCTATTTCATCCTATGTTTTTCTACACTTTTTTATGATTATATTATTCTTTTCAAACAAGCTTATTGTAATGAAACGAAGTAAGTTTCCAAAAAATCATTTAAAAAATTAACATTCTTTTCCAGAAACAAAAAATCCACTGTTCAAAATCGGCACGGTTGCGATTCATTGAAGACCGACGATATCAAATTTCCGAGCCGATTGTAAGTATTGTTATGATGGATCTTATAAGAGTTACTCGCAGGTCATCAGTTTTTTTCTCGCTTAAGATGTGTGGCACAACCGCCCGGTCTGCCTATTTTAAAGCGGCGACAAGTTTAGAAGGGTTCATGAATTTCTCAGATAAGAAAATGGGCCCGGTAATTTTCTTTGATTGTACTATTCGGATATTTCTAGAGTTGGGGAAATTCTCAGCGCGCGCGCGCGGTGGAGACGACGGCGAGGAGGGCGATTAGTTTTACGAGAGATAACGTGCCCCGCCGCTTTCCCAGCGGAGGCCTCCAACGGAACCGCCTCGCCGCCTTGCCGCCCCGCCACCAGACGATTGCTGTCATGCCCGGGGAGAGTACTCGAAAGATAACATGTGCAAAGAGGAAGTAGAATTTTACTTTTTCTCAAGGGGAAAAGTGAAACGCTGAGAAGAAACCGAGCTGGCTGATCGTAACGGAATGAACGAGACGCAGATAGAGTTGACAAAACAGGCGGCTGTGGTCGTGGCATGTAAATCAATCTTGGGAAGTAAGAAGATTCTGACTAGGAACCCCTTTCCGTCCGAGAAGGCGATGGCGGTTAGCGGTCAGAGAAATACTTCGGTCCAGTCTCAATGTGTCGAGTTTTTTTCCGCAGTTAGCAGAGCAGCAGGGCTCAATCTTTCTTCTCGAATCAGTTCTTTTCTACATTTTGTCTTAATTGGAAAAAAAAAACCTGGATATATGCCGCATTTCAGTGGCTCGTGTTTTTTGCGGCCGGCCAAAGAGACCGTTTGCCCAGCCATGCGCTTTGCTATTGTTAAAGGGTGTAAACTACGAGAAGAAGTTGGGAAAAGAGGGAGGGGCGCTGTCGAGAGACGAATATGCTACCGTGGGGTTTTTTGCAACCGCAATGTTCCATTTGCTTGTCTTGCGATGAAATGACTCTGAAAATTTGAACTTTTTTGACATCAATTACCGGAGAAAAGTAAAGACTCGAACCAATCCAATTTCGTTCCAGAACGGAAGAAGATCTGCTGCTCGCCGAGCCGCTACCAGGAGATGCCGATTTCGCTCAAAAGCAGTACACTGAGGAGGATATCTTGACGACGCCTGAAACGCCGAAGCCGATACCAGAAAGGAGAGGACGTCCGAGGAAAATCAATCCCAAAGAGCCGGAGATTTAAGAAGCTCCCGAGGAGTCAGCGAACGAAGAAGCAGAACCGGTGGCAAAAGAGCCTCAAGAGCCGGAGGTTGGACAGGGAGTGGACATCCTCGAGAATCCGACTCCGGCGAAGAAGCCAAGAATGCTCACGAGCTTGAAAAAAGAGGCGGTCAACGCCCTCCCAACTACCGAAGTTCGGAAAAAACCGACGTTCCTCTCAAAAAACAACCCCATTCCGAAGACTCGTTTCGCAGCCAAACAGGACGTGTGTGTTGTAACTCTGGTTAGAGGCAATGATGATGGGCATAAAGACCATTGGCCCGGACGCGAAGCAGGACGACTGCCAGGTCACCGCCGTTGATGTTCTTATCAACCAGCCTGAGCAGGAAAATGAGCAATTGGTCTCGCCTCTCAAGGACCTTTTTTGCTCGATGCCGTCAGTTATCACCGACGCATTCTAATCGAACCGATCTGGAGAACAATCAACGACTGGTTCAACAGCGACCTCAACAAGCTCAGCAATTTGCTCATCGTTTTGAGCAACGACAGGGAGAAACGCGGAAGAGTGTTCAATAGTGAGTGTCACGTCTTCAAAACGCCTATCTTCACACCGAAACTTTCCAGATTTCAACGCAAAAGTGGAGAATCACCGGAAAACGATCCGAACTTGTGAGAAGTGAGTTTTCGTCGATATCTGTTTGTTTTTGGGATACTGTAGCTTAGCCCCCGCCTCTTGCCCCTTCAGAAAGTGCAGTAGAGCGCGTATTCAGCATCTTATTTGAATTTAGTTTCAGGGCACAAAAATACATGACATCGCTGATTCACAAGTCGGACGGATTCACTCGAGATGCCTGCAAAGTGGAGATCCACTTCCAAATGATCAAAGACGTCGTCGATCCAAGAGTTCAGATCAGAAGAATCGAGACAACGTCTTGAAGAAGTCAAGACGGCAAGAATCAATACGCAATCAACGGAAACGTTCGAGAATCCTGCAAAGTGGAAATCCATTTCCAATGGATCAAAGACGAGGACGAAGAAAAGTACACCGTGATGCCCGAATCGAGTTTCCGGCTCAGTCGTGTGGTGCAACGAGATGGAAGGAATCAATACACAATCAACGACGAGCCGGCGAATCACAAGGAGGTCCGCGATCTGCTGCTCCGCGCCGGAATCGATCTGACACACAACAGATTCATGATTCTCCAAGGAGAAGTGGAGGCAATCGCATTGATGAAGCCGACGGCGAAGGATCTGGACGAGGGAATGCTGGAATACGTCGAGGACCTCATTGGCACGAACCGATTCAAGGTTCCAATTGCGAAACTCACTCATCGCATTTCTCGTCTCGAAGTGAAACAGTCTTTGTGAAATAAACTATAAAAAAACGAACAGAACTAAATAAACATAACTACTCAGTCTTGCGTTGTATCTATTTATTATTTTTTTATCGAAAAAAACAACAAGAAAAAAAGAATCTTCGATGATGGTCAGTGCGTTGTTCATTGTTAGAGTTCTCGACGGCAGATTCTCGACGCGGTTCATGTCGATTCCACTGTCGCAAAGCTGCAACGTTGGCGCCTTGTCCTCCAGAGTCGATTTTCGCATAAATTTGTTATAACTCTCCGTCGTTTCCGATATATTCAGCTTCGTGAGCTTCTCGCGGCGAGCCCGGTTGTTCCCCTCCGCTCGTTCTTGATATTCGAGGTCTTCCACTGCAAAACGAATCCCCAATTTCATTGATTTTCGTGCTTCTTACTGGTTTGGCGACCTTCTTCATTTCAAAATCCTCCTCAGAAAGCGGCTCTTGGACGGCGATGTTCTACGGAATGTCTACCTGCAAGATACTCAATGTTCAACAGTTATCTCTATTGTGGGAGCGATTTCTGAAGGATGCGCAAGACGCTGATGCGATTGCGGTGGGGCGAAAAACGCTGAGCGAAAGCGCAGAAGTGATGAGGGAAGCGCGATCACTTCCTGGAAGAGACATCCGAGGCACGGCGGCAAACGCAGTACAAAAGCCAATCTTCCCAAGCGCATCGAAAACGAGACCGTCTCCCACATTTTCACACGAAAATGTCTGTTTTTCTTCGTTCTAGAGGCTCTTCAGCTGCTAAAAAACAGGAAAAGTACTGTCATTCTCCGCTTCGGCCTCACAAACCTTTCCGTTGTTTCTTTTCGTAGACTAGAATGAGCGACTTCGGCACTTTCTGATTCTGTAATCGGCCGATATCGCGAGAAACGAGAAGAAGAGGCGAATAAAATACTTTTAAGCAAAAAAATGGTGAAAACGGAAAGAAATTCGAAAAAAATGGTAAAAAACATATGATACGCTCATTGTACGCAAAGAGCTAAGATACGCCAATCGCAAATCACCTGTGACCAACTGACTGCTGCAGTTGCCTCACAATGGTGGAGAGGTCCGCGCTATATTTCATTATTATTCATCCTGGGACACGTTACAAATCGACTGATTCCAGAATCCAAACTTTCAGTAATTGTTTCCAGACCTAAAAAAAGTTTTAAAAGGTAAAATGACTTCCCTTGTTTGGGTTTTGGAAAACGGGTAACGGAACCCCTTTTATTTTTTAGGGTTTCGAAAATCGGGTAATAAAATTTTCGTTAAGTTTTCGGGTAACGGAAAACGGGTAGTGGAAATTTTTAATTTTTTCGGGTAATGGAAAACGGGTAATGGAACTCCAAAAAAAGCGGGAAAAGGGTGATGGAATTCCGTGAAAGTTAACTAAACTCTCCTGCTGCTCTCTAAGAAATCAGTTTCGATTGTTGGACATTGGATCGTAGCCTCGATGCGATTGTTTCGTTTTGATTGACAAGTGCCATGGAATTTTGCTCCTTTCCCACACGAAAAGCATAGGGTGATCTTCGTCTCGGTAAGAGTGCATTCGTCATCGTACTCGACACGGTGTTCGGATTGGTTGCGAAATTGGACTTGAATCGCAACTAGCGCACTGCTGGAGAGTTTAGTTAAGATTTCCCCCTTTTCCTCCAGGATTTCAATACCGGCTTCCTTCAAGGGGAGGTGAGCTTTTTCGAAAAGCTTCGGAAACTCAATGTGGGATCAGTAACAGGACAAACTGGTGCCCTTTGGGTCACATCGGCACAATCGGTCGTCGAAGAGGCAATTGAAGTCGATTGCGTCTTGGTGAGTGGCGCATTGGAATTCTCCGATCAGTCCTCTGGTAGGCGCTCCCGCCTGCGAGACGGAAGTATACGTGAATCCGAACAGTTGCTCCTGACCTTCCGACCTCCATCTTTTGATGATTGTCGCACTGTGAATCTTGTTGGTGGTGTGGAGAATCCCGTGACGATAACAGTGATGTTTTTTTTTCGGGATCACGTACGGGATACCGTAGTCAATACGGTGTAGTGTGCGTTCTCCGTTGACATCGATCCGGATGTCTAAAACCGTTGTCCATGCTGGACAGGTTATCACTTCGTAGATCGCTAAGGATTCGGGCACGGCATAAATTCTGGAGAAGATGCATGATGACTCGCAGTAGAAGCACATTCCACACTTGATACAGCCACACGTTCGAAAACACCTAGTGAATCCCGGGTGTCTCTTCGATTCGGCACTGATCTTATCGAAGTTCGTGAGGTTGACTCATGTCCTCGCATACCAGAAACGATGAGACCAGCTGTGTTCAATTTCGAAATCTCTCGCAAAGTGAGTGCTCGGAATACATTTGGAGACGATCGCGTCCGCTCGAATCTCCATGAAAGTTTCCAGCTGTCGTTCAGCATCGAACACTTTGAAGCAGCTTATGGATTCATTCGGTCGGATGTTCAAGATCGATATGGTGTTGAGGGAGCATGTTTTTCATGCACCATGCACCATCTCTCCATTGACGTTTGACTCGTCCGGTACCTTCTCGATAAAATCAAGTCGTATTTGCTCCTGGATGATGGCGTCGTAGTCCTTCATCAGCTTGTCGTCCTGCTCGAGTCGTTTGATAGCAGACAGCAGTCGATTGAAGGCATGGGCGGGGTTATTGTGCAAAAATCAAATCAGAAGATTGCAGTTTCGTTCCCTGCCTGGGTCACCATGTAAGGACAGATTCTCCAGCAATAAGTTTATTCCGATAGGAAGAAAGGAAGAGAATATAGGTAGAATAAAGGGACAGATAGAAGAGAAAGGGAACGCGGCCTATCGGCGAGGTGTAAAAACAGGAAGAATGAATGGGAGAGAGAAGGAGTCTCCCTTGTGGAGGCAAACAATGAGATGGGCAGGGTTATTGTGCTATAACGGAGAGTCCGTTGCATGAATCTTGCAATAAAACGATCATAAAGTGAGAAAGAAGATAGAAATTTATGTATGGGAGAATCATCTATTCTCTCTTCGTTCGTCGTACTCTCTTCTTTTGCTCGTATCGTAACCCTTTTTTATTCGTGCTCTCAGAAGAGTCACGACAGGCACCGCCCGCTTTTCACTCGGAAAAAAAAATTATTTTTTAAACTTGTTGATTCTTGCACGTGAAATCTAGTGTCTAGTATGCGAATTTCAAAAAGTTCAATTTTTTTTTGAATGCATGCGGATTTTTTCTGAAAAAATTTATTTCTTGAATAATTACATTGTTTTCAAACTAAAAAAACGTGAAAAAATTCTAGGAACTTCCATTTTAAAAAAAAACCTTGTCATTTCCAGATTTTTCATTTATTCTCAAATTTTTTTTATAAACATTTTTTTCATTATTTCATTTTTAGTCTTTTTAAAAAATGTTTTTTTTTCCAATTTTTTAAAACTAAAATTATGAAACTCCAAATTATTTTCCGACGAAAACTAAAAATAATAAAAATTGGTTTTCAAAGTTCCACATTTTTAAATTTAAAAAAAAGACCCATTTCTAAAGAACCGTGGACTTTACTAAATTTAATTTTTTTATGGTCTCTGTTTTTTAAGTCATACATTTTAAATTTTTATTCTGTAGAAGTACTGAGAAAAATTTTGAATTGAATGTAATAAGTTCAAAACAGTACCTCATGGATTGCAAATAAAAAAAACGTTTTTCTTCTGAACGTTTTTTTCAAAAAGTTTTGAAAGTTTACCTCAAATATCTGAAAATTAATAATTATGAATTTTTTGTAATAATAATGAATTTGTATGCATGTAGTCACGAGATTTTTTGTTTTTTTTTTCTTATTGAATAAAATGACGCGGGACGTAGCAAGTAAGAAACGGTTTTTTAGACCTGGACCGGGGAAATGACCCGGTCAAGAATACATGAATTTAGTCGTCCGTTGTGTCGGAGCCTCCCGCGCTGTCGTCGGTTGTCCCTTTTGTACTGTTCAGAGGAATGCGGCTCAAAGACGAGAGATTGCACGAGGCGCGGAGTTGCGTGTTGATGGTCTGGAATCCTCATCCTCGGGATCACTTCCCCTTTCTCATCCTCGGGATCACTTCCCCCAAAAAACCTGATCGGAAAATAATTCTTAAAAATTTTGACCAAAAGTAGAAAAAAATAGTTTCACGAAAAAAAAATTGAAGATTTTCTTCATTTTTTAAAAAATTTGTTTCAAATGTTCGAAGCAATTTTTCGAGTCAAACTGGGAAAATAATGAAAAAAAAAACAAAAAATTTCATGTTCACGTGAAAAAGTGCATACAAATTGCTTCTTTTTTCGGATCCTACAAAACATTTTCAGATTTTTTGCTCGTTTTTACATAGTTGAAAAAAAAAAACTTCTACAGAATAAAATTTTTAAATGTATGATTTCAAAAAACTGAGAATGTAAAAAACTCAATTTAGATAGTTTTCCACAATTTTTTAAAAATCTGATTTTTTTTTAAATCTTAAAAGTTTGGAATTTTGAGAATCAATTTTTATAATTTTTAGTTTTTATTAAAATAATTTGGAGTTTCAATAATTGAATTCGAAAATAGTTTAAAAAAAAACATTTACGAAAAAAACAAAATTATGAAAAAAATAACAAGAAAAAAATTTGGAAATGACAAGGTTTTTTTAAATGGAATTTTTTTCAGAAAAAAAAACACATGCATTGAAAAAAATTGAACTTCTTAAAATTTGCGTACTAGACACTAGATTTCACGCGCAAGAATCAACAAGTTCAAATTTCGCGCAAGAAACAACAAGTTTAAACAAAAAACATTTTAAATTTCCGCCTCCGTCTCGAGTCTGGCTCGTTTCCCCGACATGTTTTTTGCATCAGCTGCCGGCGAAGCCTTCGACTTATTGATTGGCTCGTTTTTGATGGACACGCCTTCGACGTTCGCTGCCGCCCACGGCTCTTCTGGAAGGACACCATCTGGGTAGACTCCAACAGCCGGTCCGAGCGTGATCGAAGTGGATTGGCGAGAGTTGTGTTGTTCGTCGAGAGCCGCAGGACAGATGATGTTCGAGTCGGAGCCGTGAAAGTCCGGTCTCTTGCGCGAATTGTTTTCTGGAATGAAAATAGATTGGTTCGAGTCTTCGAACACCTGAGAAAAACCCACTTCTCACAACAATCGGTTTTCGGCGAGCAGCCGAAGGAGCAGTCGAAGAATCATCATTTTTCGTCTCATTTCCGGCACGTGTCGTCTCGAAAGTCGCTCTCGTTGTGTTTTTCTGTGATGCTTCCGGGTTCCTCAACATCTCCTCGCTCTTCTTGCAACTGCGGTTTTTCTCTTGGTGTTGTGGTTGATCGAACGATCGGATCGTACACATGTCCTTCTCGAACTGGGCTTTCCTTCTTTCTTGAAACTGCTCTCTTGTTTCGCATAGGGTTGGCTCCGGTGCGAGGAGGAATTCTCGAAGGTTATCCGGATCGTTTCTTGAGTAGTACACTCTTCTTTCAATCGCCAGTCGCCTGGCATCTCTCGAACTCATTTTAGATGAAGATCAGGCAAAAATCTGGACGAAAGCCGTTGAGATCGGAGTCCGAACCTTGGGAGTTTTCTTCGATTGTTCCTTGGAAACTTCAGGCCGGTTTCTGAAATGATAATATTTAACTAAAAGTATCGTCGGTTTTCCGTTTGCGAAAACACGGCATGTAAAAAACTACGTTCAAGCGAAAATTTTGAGACTCGGCCGGACACGCCCATTGGCGGCGGCAGCCACGAAAGTAATAAAGTTTTCCGCGTGCAAGGTAGTGTTAAACGAACAAACTTTGCATTTTTCACGATTATTCAATGAAGAGCCAAGAGCTACCGTTTCTTGAAGTGGTTTTTTACACGCCTTTCGAAAAGAGACCAAAGCCGGGGAAAGAGGACGAGAGATAGCATGTATAAAGAGGGGACAGACTTTTTCTTTCTCTTAGGAGGAAAGATACATGCTGAGAAAGGACCGAGCTGGTCGATCGTAACGGAATGATGGAGACACAGATGTACTCCTAAAAAAGTGTGAGCTTTGTCGTGACGTATCATTGCGTACGGGCGTCAAACTTTACGCGCAACACACACAAACACTCTTTTCCTGCCGAGACACTCGATTTTGTGTCAAGCGCACGGCACCCCGGTCGAAACATACGCACAAGCGTGTGGTTCATGGCGCGTTTTGCGTGCTGGCGCGTTTCGCGTGAAATTTGCCTTATAAGGAAGCAAAAATTACTGTAGAATTGAGAGAACCGACTAATATCGACTAGAATTGATGGAAATGATACAATATGGCAAAGTGATGGTTCCCAAAGTAAAATTCGCATAGAAAACGTAAGATTTCCTCTCGACAAGCGCCTGTTTTCGAACTGTTCGTCTGAAGAGCCCCGAACGCAGAAAAAACGGAAAAATGGAAAGATTGATACATCAGAAGGTCTTTTATTTTAAATACCCTCTTCTGACACCTTTTCTCGCAATTTTGAAGAGAGGTTCCCTCGTATCCCTCCGATCCATGCCAACGAGATCCTCGCTGTAACCGCGAGAAGGGAACTCTACAGGAAATTATGATCGGAAAGGGTTTCAAGCCTTTTCTCTAGTCTCCCCTCTCCTACCACCTCGTTCTTAACCAGAAAGATCGGCTCACAGGACCATAACAGTGAACAGTTGCGAGCAGTTTCTCACTCGACAAAGCAGCCAGAATAATACGGGACTCGGGGGTCTTTTCAGCGCAATTCCGTTTCGGAACATCCACCTTGTTCTCTTCTATCATTTCCTATCAAGAATTTCATTCAAGCCTCTGAAAAGTTCAGTTTCTGCGCGAAATTCTGCGAGAAATTGCTGCACCCGTCGCTGCACAGTCCAGAGGCAGCCGCACGGAAACTCCATCAACTCAGTCATTTTTGAGAATTTCCGCATCGTTCACCGCTCAAAATGTTCGCCATAAAACGCTGAACATTTCCTTGCAGCTACTTTTTTGAGAAAACTAATAACAACAGCAGAATCTGCAAAATAGTCGAAAAAATGCGATTTTTGCACTGAAGCGCCTCGATCGCATCAACTCAGCCAATTCTCCATATTATGCCTCCATTTTGCGCTTATTTTGTAGCTATCGTCTCTCTCTACAATTCCTTGCAGGCAGAATTTCGAAAAAACCTCATTTTATGCTTGAAAACGAGGAAAAAGGTGAATCTCAGTGCTAAAACGGCCGCCGGCAAGGCGACCTCGAAGAAAATTATCAATGGCGCGCGTTTGCATCATCATTCTACAATATTCTTCTTGGGGTGCCGTGAAGCGAGCGGTCGGCCCAGCGGAGGCGCATCGTTGTATGAACGAGACGCAGATAGGGCTGGCAAAACAGGCGGCGGGGGGCCCCGCGGTTGCTGCCCGTGGTCCCGCTGTCGGGGCAGTTGCTGTCTTGTCCGGGGCGAGTGGACGAGAGATAGCGTGTATAAAGAGGGGGCAAACTACTTCTTTTTCTTAGGAGGAAAGATACATGCTGAGAAGAGACTGAGCTGGTCGATCGTAACGGAATGATGGAGACACAAGTAGGGTTGGCAAGGCGGCCCGCCGCCCCGCCACCCCGGAAGCAAAGACCCCAAACGAGATAGCCCTTTCGAGGCAAAACTTCAACCGCCCAGGCCCGGCCAGAAAAGCACGTGCTGAGTGTTTACTGTCGGAATTTCGCAATCGGGAAAACTTTTTTCCGAAAAGGTTCTAGTATTTGTACTCAATAAAATGAGGAAAACTATTCTGATCACTATTCTTAAACTTTATGAAGAATAGGGGGGGGGGGAAAGGGGAAAGATCAACGTAGAGAAGAGACCGAGCTGGCCGATCGTAGCGGGATGAACGAGACGCAGATAGGGTTGGCAGAATGGGCAAAAGGGAGGCCCCGCCAAACCGCCTCACCGACCCGGCAGCAAAGGGCCCCCAACGAGGCCGCCCGGCACCGGGCGGTTGTTGCCCGCGGCCCCACCGCCGGGGCAGTTGCTGTCTCGCCCGGGTCGAGTGGACGAGAGATAACGTGTATAAAGAGGGGGCAGACTCTTTCTTTTTCTTAGGAGGGAAGATACATGCTGAGGAGAGACTGAGCTGGTCGATCGTAACGGAATGATGGAGACACAGATGTTCTCCTAAAAAAGTGTGAGCTTTGTCGTGACGTATCATTGCGTACGGGCGTCAAACTTTACGCGCAACACACACAAACACTCTTTTCCTGCCGAGACACTCGATTTTGTGTCAGCCGAGCGGTCGGCCCAGCGGAGGCGCATCGTTGTCGGTGTGTGCACCGTGACGCAAAAATCCAGACTTTGGAAAAAAGTTTACGTTCAAAAGAGCTAGCGCCGCACTTCAATAATTTGTACTCGACAAAAAAAGGACATCATAAACGCTGAGAAGTAACTGAGCTGGCCGATCGTAACGGAATGATGGAGACACAGATGTTCTCCTAAAAAAGTGTGAGCTTTGTCGTGACGTATCATTGCGTACGGGCGTCAAACTTTACGCGCAACACACACAAACACTCTTCTCCTGCCGAGACACTCGATTTTGTGTCAGCCGAGCGGTCGGCCCAGCGGAGGCGCATCTTTGTCGGTGTGTGCACCGTGACGCAAAAATGCAGACTTTGGAAAAAAGTTTACGTTCAAAAGAGCTAGCGCCGCACTTCAATAATTTGTACTCGACAAAAAAAGGACATCATAAACGCTGAGAAGTAACTGAGCTGGCCGATCGTAACGGAATGATGGAGACGCAGATAAGGTTGGCAAGATGGCCCGCCGCGCCGGCAGCGGAGGCCTCCAAAGCAGCCGCCTCGGCACCGGCACCTGGAGCTTAAAACAAAGAAGAATGAGACGAGTCCGTAATGCGAACAAACAGAAAATAAGAAGAATGAAGGGGTAAACTGTTCCAACCTGTCATGGCAAATGATAAGATAAGCATAACAGTTGGGCCACAGGCTGGTCTCCTCTTCCATGAGAATATTATGAAGGTTAGAATGACAATACTACAATGCTACAATGATGCTTCCAGCACCAACTACTATGAAACATGGTTTCGTTGGTTGGTTTTTTTGGGGGGGGGGATTTATAAAAACGAAAAACAGACGAATGGCAAACAAAAAGCATTTCAAGTGTGGAAAATGCCATTCCCCACACTGAATTTGACTCGAAAACGTGCCTGTAAACCGGCGAAATTCATTTCATTGGGATAAATCGTGAAAAATCTAACCGTTCAACTTATTCTCAGTTCTGCGGTGTGTCTCCGACAAAAGCGCTCGTCATAAGAATAGTCGGTCCATAGTCGGTGTCTACTAGTACTCACGCTCTGAGGACGACAGCACATCAGGAGCGATTTTTGGATTTGATTTTCTTTCTAACAAGAATGGAGTGCGTGATTCACTTTCGGGTTTCTCCCAGCCTCTCCCTCTCTCTCTGAAAAGCGCAAATGAAGATTCCCCCCTCACTGTTGATTCTATTAGGGTCTAGATATGTATGATAGATGATATGACTATGTTTTTTTGGATTTTTCGAATTTCCACGAAAGTATCAGGAAATGAAGAGAATGCACCACGTGCATGGCTCCTGTGTTCCCTCTCTCATGCGAGCATCAGAACGAGCGGACTCACTCGCCGAACCCTTCCCTCATGCACGGAGACTAGACAGTCAGCAATAACGACACGAACGGCGACCTCCCGAACAATTGCTTCCCCGTCTTCATAGGCTCCTCTTCCGCCGCGAGCCAGTCCCACTCCCCAGCTTGACGGAGCACACCCACAGAGCCCGACACACCGCCCAATCGGCAAACGACTACCGGCCAACACAGGAGCTTGCACGGACAGCAAACCGATAGCCGTTTCCCGAGTGCGACAATGTGTGGGGATGCACGTGCGCTCTGCCGAGATGGGGCGCAGTAAAGGAAAGCGAACCTCCTCCAGGCTGGAGAAGAGCAGGCTAGGCCCGCTCGGATCGGCCCATCGGAACATGCTGGCAACATGATCAGTATGGCGATGCTTCTTATGGTCGCTACCTGGGTCTGGATCCTCCCCATGCATGAATTCCGGCGTTCCGAATGAGTCCGCCAAACGCCCCGATGCCCGTCATTAGAAAGGTGCCGCCTGCCCCCTCCGCGAACCGGGAGGGGGCTATCTCTTTTCGAAATGGGGGAGAGGGGGAACATTTTTGAGAGAAATTTTATATGAAATCAGAAGGAGAGAAGGAGAGACTAGAGGACCGAATGATGAGTTTAAATGAAGTCGTACCCCTTTTTATACCGCAAAATCCACGCCCCCCCCCCCCCTGTTAACCACTAATTGAAGTGTGGAGATGAGTATGGAAGGGGCGTGGCTAATTGCTAACAGGGGGCAGTATAGAAAGGGGTACTACTTCATTTGAGCTCATCATTTGGTCCTCGAGTTTAGTACCCTCGTTCCTCCCGATTTCTCTCTCAAATTTCTCTTAAAAATTGTCCCGTCTCCCCCGTTTTGAAAACGGGAGGCCCCCTCCCGGTTCGCGGAGGGGCAGGCAAGAAGGAAGGGTTCGGCGAGTGAGTCCGCACTTTCTGGTGCTCGCATGGGAGAGGGAACACAGGAGCGTCCCATCATTTAAAAAATCTGGTCCCACTCTCAATATCAATCACAGAGTCATGTTTCGTACGTCGACAAAACTCGCGATAAATCTTTTCTTGCGACTTTCGAGAAACTCCTTCGTCTTTCTGTTTCTTCGTACCGTACGCTTCTTCATTTTCACTCTTCCAACGAATCCTCACTTCACACCGACAACCAGGCACCAACAGACATTTTCAGATCATCGACGACGGCTGCTGCTGCTCTTCATTCGGTAACGACGACGGCTGCTGCTCTTCATTCGGTGACGACGACGGCTGCTGCTCTTCATTCGGTGAGTCCTAGCGGCCATCCCAATCATGTGGGAGGCCCTTGGGCACTGACTCTGTCCTCCACCTCCCGGTCCGGGGCGTCTTGTTGGGTAGGCGGGGGACCCACCCCTCCTCTAAGGAAAGGACAACTTCTGATCAAGACAATGGGGGGTGCCTGGCGGCGTTCTTTGCGGGCTCGCCCGCCCTCCCTCGGGAGGTTCGCAATCTTCCCCAATTCTTCTCCCTCGCGGATTCGCTCGCGGGTACTCCTGCATGCGCCGTCTTTGGCCTAGTGGCTTCGTCAGGTCGTGGGTGCGGGTTGTGATGAGGCACGTCGTCAGCCGCCCCTGGGCTTCGGCCTACCGCTCTTGTTCGGGGGCCTGAGTACTGGGGGCGGGTGTTGCTAACCCTTCCTATCTGCCTGATTAACTGGGCCCGGGGGCGGGCGACAGTTTCCTTGTCCAGGAGTCACCCTCACGGATGGGGTGGTGGGCGCAGGAGTAAGCACTGCCCTCTTCACGGGTGAGCCTCTTCGTGGCGAAGAGGATCAACACGTGGCGTCGTCCCGTCCCGAGAACTCGTCACTCTCGGGCTGACGGCGCCACGTGGCCAAGAGCCCACAATGCTCACGCAGGCCGGGACTATTTTTGGCAGTCCCGCGAACTGACAAAAAGTATCCCAGAGCAACAAAAGCCTTTTCGAAATTCAATTTGTTTTTCTGACGAAAAGTATTCCACAGTCAGGCTCACTTTCAGAAGTTGAACTCTCAAAATTTTGTTGGCAGATCTTTTTCATTACTTTCTCTTTCCATACTTTTCTCTTTCACTACCACGTTTTTTCTACTCCTTTTTTCGTGCGTGCTCCTCTGGAGAAGTTGGAATATGGTGCAGCAGAATCTCCCCCGAGCCCTGATTGTGATGTAACCAAGTCTGTGGTTGACAAACTGGACGTCTTCGATCTTGGAGAGGAGGGAGCTCCTGACTAGGAACCCCACTCCTCCTGAAACGGCGGTGGTGCTTTGTTGTCCGAGGAAGATCCCGGTTCTGTCTCGATGGATCGTGTGCACTTCAGATTCTCGCTTCATCTCTGACTGTCCGATAATGTCGAACTGTAATCGTTTGGTCACTTCGAGAAACTCTGATAGCCTGTTATCGGTGGCGACCGATCGGCAATTGAAGGTGCCCACGCGTAAATCGACTCTTCTAGTTTTGGCCAGGGAGTTTCCAATCCGTGAAAGGCAGACATCGTTTACTCCGTGATTTGATTGCCTCTCCCGGTTGCGTGATTTGATTGCCTCTCCCGGTGCGGAGGACTGAGGCAGTGGTGTTGGCTGTTCTGAGCTGGTTTTTTGTCCTTGGTCACTTCATTATGGCTTGCTAGGCCAATGCTGAAGCCGCCCGGTTGCAGAGAGTATTAGACGCTACCTCTGACCTGCGTAGGACTGTGTACTTGTCTGCCAAATGGTCTCCGATGTGCCAATCTTATCAGGTATGTAGAAGTGCACTATTTGTTGCCCAGGGTTCGGCTATCGGCGACTTATGAATTTCATGAACGTTCTAGCCATTTCGAAAATATTTGTCGGTTCGAGGCCTACAAGCTCTAGAACCCGCTCATCCTATACAAGGTGGCCGTTTATTACCGGGAGAACACTTTGGTGCTTCGACTTTTCAGAATTTCTGATTTTCGAGAGAACCCCAGTGTTTCCTATTTTAAAACAGCGAGAACCCCAGTGCTGCGAGAACCCCAGTGTTTCCTATTTTAAAACCGAGTTCCATAAAAATGTTTTCTTTCCGGTTAACACCTCGCGTAGAGAAGAATCTCACATTCACAAGATATTCACATTTGTTCACAGTAGTTTCCCGAATTTTGAATCGTCAGTTTTCACGTAATGCGGCTACAGTGTAGCATTGTTCGTTTTCACCTTCATCATGTTCTTATGTAAGAGGCGACCGGTCGTACAATTTGTGCCAAATCATAAACGCATATCTTGACCGTTCGAGTCGGCGGGCCCCGGGTTGTTTGCTCGCTTGTGACCCCAACTGTTATGCTTATCTTATCATTTGCCATGGCAGGTTGGATCAGTTTACCCCTTCATTCTTCTCCTTTTCTGATTGTTCGTTTCACTGCCTTGTCTTATTCTTTCTTGTTTCTATACAATTTCTTTTTCAGGTTATTATTTTTGTTTTCTCGTTCTCGGGGACAACGAGTTCTCGGAACACCTTCAGAATTGCACCAATCAGGAGGACTGCGCAAAATCCGACCGGCGACCCCAGCGCAACCGAGAACGCCGAATCAAAGATGGAATTCGACAATCAACAGGTGGTGAGACAACACGAATTGGCCACCAAACCCCAGGAATAATTCCAGAACTATTCCGCCGAAAATTTGGACAGAACAAGAGAGTTCCAATGCCGTAGGAGAGCTGCTGATTGCCGCCAAGGAGCAGACGAAGTTGCTTAAAAACATCGAAAGAGGGCTTCAGAAGACTGTTCAAGCAATCGAGCGTTGTGCAAAAGCGATGGAATCTGCAAAGCCGAGAAAGCTGCAAACGGTCGGAACAACCTTCCAAAAGTGCAACTTGTGCATTTTTTATTTGATTTCAGACTGCTGTACCAAAATAGGAAATAATGAGCCAGTATCTTGTTTATTTTCTTCTGACTGTCTTTCTCCCGGCAACACCGTGTGAAGTGCTCCACTCACGGAAAGATGAGCACCTCCTTGTATGATATGTTCGATGACGATGATATGTTGGAAATGGAGCATGAAAATATGAGCTTCTTGGAAGGAAAAATGTATTGAGTGAGTGGGAATTCACCATTCCCAAAAATCATAATGAACTCAGATAATCACCAAACAAACGGCGCTGAAATACAACGAGTTCTACATATGTAGAAGGTTTTTACGTGGAAACAACGCTGGAAACGAGTAGGAAGAATGAAGCTGTGTGAAATGATGATACGTTCTCATTAGACAGGAGAACCGAGACGTTCAAATGCAACGTGACAAGTTCGAAGTTCTTCTTCTACGTTAATCAATCGGAGACTATACTAGATTTGAATGCGCTCGCTCGTTGAAAGGACGCAAGAAAAGGACTGGACAGTGCAGAAGTAGAGGAAAAGCTGGAAATAACAAGAGAAGTAACAAGAGGCTGGGAAAACAACAAAATGTTCAGATTTATTAACTGTTTACAAACAAGGAGTCGCTTTATGTGCTGGTAACGTACGTTTTCATTCCTGAAAACGACCTTCCAACAGACACAGACGAGCTCTTGACCGTAGTCGTTTTTAGTGCCGGATTGGCTATTTGCGGCAAGTAATTGCAAAAAAAAAGAAAAGAAGCAAAAGAACAAAAAAAGAGAAGAGACCAAAGTGCGTTACTGAATAAATTTTTGTTGGTCGTTTTTTCATTGCTGATATGTGCCGAAACCGGTCATTTATACCGACGAATTATCTTTTTAGTGAAAAAAGCTACGTTTCTAAATGCCTCCTAACAGAAATGAACTGGACGACTGTCTACTTCGCGTTGTTTTTGATAGTCCGTCTGACCGCTGAGCTGATGCACTATCGAGATGAAAAAAGAGCAAGGTACAAAACGGTAGAAGAAATAAACAATATTCTAATTTCAGTTTTTCTGACCCGTATAGTACGCAGATGTTTTGTACGGATGTGGCTTTCGAACCTCGTGGAGTTATTGAGCATGAAGTGGTTCAAAATCTTTGCAAAGAAGGTAAACTCTAGCGACATTAGCACGAACCGTACAGAAGAATGTGCAGAAGGCGTCATAAGGGAAAAAGGAACCCAGCAGCTGGCGCCATCGCTGTCTTACTCTTTTTTTTTCATTCAACATTGGTTTTCATGTGTATCGTAAAGACCGTATTAGGCATGGTGGTGGTGATGCTATTCTCGTGAATAAAAAACTCGGAACTTCTCACCTATCCTTATGACACAGCTAGCAAACGAACCTCGGAGATTGGTATCATATGTTATGACTGTGTGCGTTCAACGAACTTTCACGAAAAAATTCAATAAAAAACCTCGGAAACCGCGTCAAACGACGTAGAATGAGTTTGAAAACGGCGTTTTCGGGATGCGGTGGTGCGATCGTGGCGCGAGCCACGGCGCTCATGTCACTCGGGCGAGAAACCCCTGCAATCCTCATCGATTTGACTAATCGAATACGGTGACGTGTTTTCAATGAAAATCATTTTTAGAGTAGTTTCTTGTTCAAAGAAACTATTGAAAAACTAAGAGGACTTCTGCGCGACGTTTGCCAAAACTTCAAACACAAATTGGCCTAGAAGTTTGTTGAACAGTTGTATAACTAGGCCAAGTATGTACTGTTAAGAAGTACTTGAGTTCAGACCTACTGGTTAAGCGACCTAAAATTTCTGCATTACCCTTTTTAGTTCAGCTTCGACCTGATTCTTCAAGGACTTTGCCTGAGCCGGTTCCTGAAAGCAATGAGGAGAGCAAAAAAAAAGAGACAAATTGAATTTGGGCGACATAACGGAGCTCGTGAAGGTGCCTGATACTTTTATGATCGTGCACCAGAAAACTACCGTTTCTTTCTTGCATCATCGTCGAATTGGATTGGTCAGATCTTCAACACCACGTATCTTCTCCACCCCTTTATCAATTTTTCAGACGCGAATCGAAACTGATCAGCCCAGGAACTTCTGAAGACCTCGTCGATTTGATGGTAGTGCAAAAACTACCATCTCATCAAGTATGGTCTTTCAGAAGAGGTGGCAGTTCTCTTCTTCCGAACAGCTTGCAGTTCTGTTCGAGCGTTGTTTATTCTGCAAGAAAGTGATGAACCACTTCGGCTAATAAAATCTGATTTCTATGTTTTCGGCGGACTTAGCAGTAAATAACCGGTCCTGGGTTCGAAGCGAGTTGGCGGAAACTGAGTAGACTGAACCTTCGATGCTGCCTCGCAGTCGCTTCCAATCGTGAAGGTGCATGATGATTTGATTTGATGATTGCACGCCAGTGGATTGTCAATTCCGAGAAGCTTGTCGGGATTGTTCAATTCGTCCGATCCTCCTCAGCTAACACGAAGTTTCTTTCTCTGTCTCCCTTCTCTTGAAGTTGGCGTCATTGAGCTAAGAAACCACTGCAGATCTCATCGATTTGATAATCGAGCAAAGCCCACCATCTCATCGAGTACGGTCTGCAGTGGTAAACTTTCTCAGCGTCCTTCGTTTTTTTTTTTGAGCCACAATCGACCCTTCCTGCAAGAGAAAACGAATTCCCAACTTCAGGTCCGGAAAAAAATGTTTTTGGTGCGTGTTATGAATGTTAAACATGAAAACTTGAAGTGAAATTCAAGAAATCTCTGGCCGCAAAAATTGCAAGTTTCAATCTGCGAAACAACAATTTTCAAAAAAAAAACTCACGGCTTACTGCATTTATGTGTCATTTTCTCCGCGTACTGTCGAGTTACAGCTTATTCTGTGTGAAAAGAGACGGAAATCTGCAAAAATTTCATTTACTATCATTTTTTTAACTGAAATGGCCCGAATTTCGATTCGAAACTTGTGAAAAACATGACAAATGATGCAAAACTAAAGAAAATGAGACGCGCGGCCTGGCTGACGCATGCGTCGCGGCTGCGCGAGCGGTCAGCCGAGAGAGTGCAGAGAGCGTTGTCGCTGCGAGATATTTCGCCCGGGAAAATGCATGCGCCTTTAAAGTGAAATGAAATTGGTCGGATTTAGTGTTTTTTTTTTGAATTTTTGAAGAGGAAATGTTTACATTTTTGTCGAGGAGAGGAGTGAAACGAAATAAGACAAAATTCTTGAACTTAAAAAAAATAAATAATGAGAAAACCAGTTAAATAATGAGAAAAACAGAAAACTTCAAAACTAAACGCAGAAAAACAATTTTTCTGTCTTACCGGAAACAGACCGAAGATCAGAGAAATGATAAGACAACACTACCAGCAAACAGTCAGATCGACTCCCCGCCCCACGCCGTTACCGCTTCCACAGCTCCGCAACACGGCCTACGCCCGCTCTGGATTATGCCAGACGAAATCCGTGACGCCATGAGGACGCTCGAGCCTAAATCTGCTCCAGGTCTCGACAAAGTCAACAGTCTGATGCTGAAGAATTGAGAAGAAACAATAATCAAAGCGCTTTCCTTACTGTTTAACGATATCTTCAGTACAAACACCGTTCCGGAGGTTTGGAACAAGGTTGACATAAAACTTTTGCCAAAGAAACCAAAGGCCAGGACCACCAAGGACTTCCGACCAATTTCGTTGCGCGCCCCATCTCGGCAGGTATCCCCACACATTGTCGCACTCGGGAAACGGCTATCGGTTTGCTGTCCGTGCAAGCTCCTGTGTTGGCCGGTAGTCGTTTGCCGAGTGGGCGATGTGTGGGGCTCTGTAGGTGTGCTCCGTCGAGCTGGTTAGTGGGACTGGCTCGCGGCGGAGGAGGAGCCAATGACGACGGGAAAGCACTTGTTCGGGAGGTCGCCGTTCGTGTCGTTATTGCTGACTGTCTAGTCTCCGTGCACGAGGGAAGGGTTCGGCGAGTGAGTCCGCCCGTTCTGGTGCTCGCATGAGAGAGGGAACACAGGGGCTATCAGGACAATGACGTCTGCGAAGCGCAGATGAGTAAGGTTCTGTCCATTGACCCTCACTCCCGGAATGTGATCCAGTTCGTCCGTTTCTCTTCTGAACTTGTTCCACGAGATTGTACTGAATACTTGTTCGAGAACGGCAGCGAAGAGGTTGGGAGATATTGGGTCTCCTTGGTGTACTCCTCGGCTGACCGGTACGTTCACCGGTTTGTGGAAAGGTGTAATTGTCGTGGATCACTGGTTGTAGCACTCCTGGAGTAGGTTGATGTAGACCGGATCGATCGCTTGTTGCCGTAGGCTTTCCCAGACCGCAGTCGGCTCCACGCTGTCGAACGCTTTGTGGTAGTCGACGAAGGTTAGGACCAGCGGTATTTGGTGTTCTCTGGCGGCCTCTAGGAGGCGTTGCACGGAGTGAATGTGGTCGAGTGTTGAGAATTTCTTTCTGAATCCGGCTTGTTCAACTGGCTGAGCCTCATCGAGTGTCGCGCGTATTCGGTTCAGCAGGCACTTTGTGAAGGCCTTGTACAGTACGGCGAGCAATGTGATCGGTCTATAGTTCTCCAGGCCCTCTTGAAGATCAGAGTTGTTTTCGACGTGGTCCATTCCTTGGGGATTTTCCCGTTTGCGAGGTAGTAGTTGAATCGCTTCGTGATGAGCAGGATGACGCTGTTGTCGCATGACTTGATGAAGTCTGCGGTTAGACCATCCTTTCCTGCTGCTTTCCCATTCGGGAAGGAGCGGATGGCGTGTCGTACTTCGTCTGGGAGGAATGGTGGTGGAGATTCCGAAGTGGATGGCGGTGGAATTCTTTGGGCGGCGACTGACGGCTGCTCGCTCCGGAACAAGTTCGTGTAGAAGCGTTCCACTTCCTGCTCCAGACTTGTTCTCGACGTGATTCGTTCTCCATGGGATGTACGATTGGTATTCGTTGTTGTCCCTCGCTACTTTTTTCAGGCTTTTCCTCTGGGCTTTTTCAACGCTTTTTCAATTTCTATTGCATTTGAAATGGGAATCGGCAACAAAACGATGTTTGTCAGTTAATGAAACCGTTAGTTCGCAGGAAACTCGATGCAGACTATGTTTCTTCCTTAAGACAACAGTTGGGAGAAGTTTGTGGGGGTTTTTCGACGCTTTTTCAATTTCTATAGTGCATTTGAAATAGGAATCAGCAGCAAAACGATGTTTGTCAGTTAATGAAACCGTTAGTTCGTAGAAAACTCGATGCAGACTATGTTTCTTCCTTAAGACAACAGTTGGGAGAAGTTTGTGGGGGTTTTTCAACGCTTTTTCAATTTCTATAGTGCATTTGAAATAGGAATCAGCAGCAAAACGATGTTTGTCAGTTAATGAAACCGTTAGTTCGTAGAAAACTCGATGCAGACTATGTTTCTTCCTTAAGACAACAGTTGGGAGAAGTTTGTGGGGGTTTTTCAACGCTTTTTCAATTTCTATAGTGCATTTGAAATAGGAATCAGCAGCAAAACGATGTTTGTCTGTTAATGAAACCGTTAGTTCGTAGAAAACTCGATGCAGAGTGATGTGGAGATGGAAGAGTCCCCCTCCCCAAAAACCGATGAGAGACAAGAAAAGAAGGATTCATATAACGGGCAAAAAGTTCTGATACACTGATCAATTAGGCAACCGTGGTGCTCTTCGGTTTCTCGGTCTTGGCGATCGGCAGTAGTTTCATGCATTCGTCTCCACTTCCGCATCTGAAAGAATCGAATCAAAATTCGATAGAAAGAAGAAAAAACGCTTACCGGCACGGAATGCCGTCTTTCGGGTCTTCGGGCGCCATGTCATGCGGCCAGTAGGCGATCGTGACCTCCTCTCCGGCGCGAATGTCCTTCAGCGCGAAGAGAATTCCTTCTTGCAGAAAGTTCTTGTCGATTGTCTTCTTGATTTCTTGAATGTCGGGTGATGCGTCCTGCTCTTGACGAACTTTTTCGAAGTCGATCCATGGTGGAAGAATGGCTGCGATGACAAGAGGCGACTCGACAATCGGGTGGTAGCGGCATAGGGCGCCAGCGACTGCGTTTGTCTTTCCTGGAAGATAGAGAATTTACATGTTGGCTCCTTGGATCGTTACCTGGTAGCGAACGAGTCGTCCTTGTAGGCCGGTACATGAGGGTGATGTCTCGATTTTGAAGGACTGTCCCAGTATGGGTGCGGCGAGGACGGGGTTGGTCGTCAGGGCATCTTTGATCCGGTTGAAAGCTTCTTCTTGTTCATCTTCCCAGTGCAAAAGTACATCGTTCTTCTGTTAGGTCGAACAATGGTTTTGTCAAAAGCGAGAATCGTGGAATGAAACGCCGGTAGAACGAGGCAGCACCGATGAAAGTGGGTGAATGCCTCGATTTTCTTCGGGTCGGCGTGGATTCCATTGGCGGAGACTTCGTAGCCGAGAAATTTGACTCGTGTTTGGCTAAAATTCGCTTTCTGTGGCTTGAGTTTCAAGCCGTGTCTTTCCAGAATAGTGAAGTCCTCATCAATGTCCTGCAGATGTTTTTCTTCGCTTTCCGATGCAATCATGATGTCGTCAATATAGCACAACACATGTCCTTTTGCTGGTTTGAAGATTCGGTTCATCACTCTCTGGAATACTCCTGGCGCTCCTTTCAGTCCCAAGGGCATCCGAAGAAACTCGCATGAGCCCATGAAGGTGGAGAAGGGGTTTGTTGGAATCCTGCTGCCAGATCTAGTGTCGTGAAGAGTTTCTTGTTGGCTGATTGATCGAGTAGGTCGTGAAGATTCGGTAAGATGCTCTGGACCATTGCGGTGATGCCGTTTAGAGCTCGATAGCTGATGCGAAATCTCCACGTCTTCTTGTCTGCTTTTGGTACTAACACGATGGGGGCGGCGAATGAGCTGTCGGATTCTCGTATGATGCCTTGCCGTTCCATTTCCGCCAGCTGTTTCTTGACTTCGGCTTATTTCTCAAGTGCTCAAAGGTACTTTGTGCTTCTTCCGCATTCCCTGCTCTCCTGGACCGATTCAGACGTTGTCGACCAAGTTGGTTTGTAGTTCTCTGAAAATGAGTCTAAAAACGGAAGAGCAGTACAACTTACGTTAGCATCCGTTGGATTTGTTTTATTGGCCATAGTGAACTGCAACAAAAGCAGGCTGAACCGTTTCATGTTCACACTTTCGTGTTTCTCCAAAGCCCCACGGTAAAAAGTTGCATTTTCAAGCGACAAGTCCTCGATCTTATTATTGATGTCGCGCATTCATTACCGAGCAGATTTTGGGATCTGCAATTGTTCTTCGTTTTGATTGAGTTGAAAGTTGTGCCAAAGTAGCGGTGAACAGCCAAAGAAAAATATTCGAAGCTCTGGGAAATGTTGTTCTCAGTCATTCTTGAAAATGTTTCCGCTTTTCCGAGCAGTCTCAACCGAAAATGAAATACCAGAACAGAAAAAAAAGCGGAGAGCAGAAATTGCAGGAAGCCTTACGTATCTTGTTTACCTTTCATGTCCTCCTGGCTTTTCACTACTAGAGACGGGGGATATTAGAAAACGACAAAAACGCAAAAGACTAACACATGCTACTCCTGCCAACTGCAGCTTTGGCACCTCGACGATTGAAAAAACACTCACCGAACAAACAATCGATACGTTTTGTTACTTCTCCAGAACATTTGCTCGCCAAGTAGTCAGTGTTCAAAATGCGAGAAACACTGAAAAAATAAGTGTGCTATAACATTTTGACTTTTTGAACTCACTTTTGAGAATTGATCTTTGGGAAAATTTAAAAAAAAGGATAAGTTAAATTGTAGAAAAACAATAGACAGAATAAGAAGAGGCCATCAAGCGGACAGCCAGAAAAAAAATAAGAATGACGAGGAGACTGAGTCGATCGAACAGCGGGAGAGAGATGGGAGAGACGCAGAGTAATTGGGTCAACAGGTGCGCGCACACTCCTGCCCCGCCTCATCGACCGAGCGAACACACCCACACACACACACACACACCCACACACACACACACACCCACACACACACACACACACACACACACACACACACACACACACACACACACACACACACACACACACACACACACACACACACACACACACACACACACACACACACACACACACACACACACACACACACACACACACCCCATCCCGGGGGGAGGGGCACAATCCAAAAATACACCTCCTGGTCGAAAATTCGATTGGGTGAAGACATACACATACACACCAATGTTGAGATGAAACGACATTTTGAATTCGGAAAGCAAAAATGGGAGCGGAAAATACAAAACTAAAACATAATAGGGAGCCTCACGTTGAATTTTTACTTCATCCTCTTGCTTGGAAAAGTCTGAAAAGACTTGAAACGTCAAGTTTGTTGTCCTAGATCTACACTTGAGATCTAGTGTAAATATATCAGGACCTGATCCAAGTTTCTATTGTGCTGGAAGCCGATTTGGTTTGTAATGCTGATTTCTTCTCTGACTGAAGATTCATTCCATGCTCTTAAGAAATTTCTGGTCGTGCCCAGAAGTGCGAGGTGCGCATTTCTAATATGAAATCTGAATCCTACGTTATATAAATGTCTCCCTTCTTCTATTTCAGTTTCCACTTCCAGGTTCAAGAATGTCGTTTCATCTCAACCTCAACATTGGTGTGAGTGTGTGTGTATGTGTGTGTGTGTGTGTATGTGTGTGTGTGTGTGTGTATGTGTGTGTGTGTGTATGTGTGTGTGTGTGTTGGTTGTGACCCCCGTTTGGGTGTGTGTTTGCTCGGTCAATGGGACGGGGCCGGAGTGTGCGCGCACCTGTTGACCCAATTACTCTGCGTCTCTCCCATCTCTCTCGCACCGTTCGATCGATTCAGTCTCCCGTCATTCTTATTTTTCTGGCTGTTTGCTTGACGGCCTCTTCTGTTTTTCTACAATTTAATTCAATTATTTTCTAAAACTGAAATTTTTCGAAAGGTCAATTCTGAAAAGTGAGTTCAAAAAGTGGGAAAAAAGACATATATTTTTGTTTCAGTGTTTCTCGCATTGTGAACAGTAAATACTCAACGATCAAGTGTACTGGAAAAGCGATAAAACGTGACGATTGTTTTGCGGTTAGTTTTTTTTGAGATTCGTCGATGTTTCAAAGCCGCATTTTCTGAGGAGGGGAAAAAAAGAAAGGAGAGTAATAGCAACTTGCTGAATATCGAAAGTGAATTCACTCAAGACCTCCGCAAATGCCGACCGTCGTGCGACCCAGTTCTCAACATATTTTTGTTGATGAAAACCGTGAAGCTGTTCGGAGACGTGCCCGGTGACCTTCCCGTCGTTTGGTATTTGGTACCGAAATCCACAAATGTCGTAGATGAAATCAACTGGCGGTGGATTCCGCATGTCTTCCGGGCATGCTCTTCAGATGAAAGGTCTGAACCTTTTCATTTGGATTCAGAAATCACGGAAGCTTTACCGCGTGAAAATCGCAACTGGAAGAGAAGAGACAAGAGACGTCCAACCAGATTATGCTTCTCGCTCGTGTTGAAACGTTCACGTACCTACAAGCTTTACACTCCGAACGCACAACAGCAGATTTCAAAAACCAAAAAAAAAACGAAAATTTACATCGAGAACATCGATTATCAACGGAGCGGTGGAAATGGAAAGCACAGCACGTTCAAGATCAGATGGCTTTTCCCGACTAACAAAAAAGTCAACACCATGAACACGGCATTCGTTGTCATGCTTAAACTGGACTACAGTTGTGCTGACTGTCAACGGAAGAGAACGCGCCCGATTTCTTGAAGCGTCATGTGAAAAAACGGACAGTCAAAAATCCATGGCAAGAACTGCCGTTTTCGTTAAATCGAAAAATATTTTTGCCGGTGGCATGTTTTACGTGGCTGCCTCTCGCGTAGCCCGTCTCTCCAGCGTTCACCTCGCTGGTTTTGCCCCCCCCCCCCCCCCCCTCCCATACCATAATATCACGCTAGACACGGCAGCGTTGAACGAAGCGAACCGGTTGCACCGTTTGATTGGCCTACATGTTCTGGAATCCGCGGTCCGAAACGCTCAAGACTATCGTCCAACTGCGCCGGGTGCGCGACATACCCAGAACTCAATAAGATCTCAACGCACTTCTCACATGTTGTGGAGAAACGGTGAACATATACGTGCGGTTGTGCCTCCATTCGATTCACTGAAGATAGCTGTGCCGTTGAGAGCAGAGAGCAGAATCTGTGTTGCGAGATGTGCCACAAGTCGATGTCGTCGCGAGTGGTGGCGCCTCGCCTTCCCGGAGCTACAAAACTAAATGGTTTCGCATTGGAACCTATTCCCGAGGAGTTGAAGATCCTGAATCCGATCGAAAAAACGCTCATTCAACGGGCGAGGCCGGTGCAGAAAGTATGCTTTTTGCATTCTATTTCTGGGAAGAAAACGCCGATGAAGGCATCGAATGCGATTTTAACAGTTTTGCCGACCGAAATCGGAGCTACTGTGGACCACGTCCTCGATACCCTCCCGTCCGCTTCCAACCTGGTACTCGATGTCCGAACGAGCTGGGAGAAGATGTACATTGTTCGTTTGCCTGCTGTTTTGGAAGCTCTCGCTTACCTGAAACGTCACAACCCGTTTTACGCCGACGTGAAGATCAATCCGGACTTTTCGTTTTGCGACTCCATTCTTCTTGAGGATTCCACCGGAAACTCTTCGGGTGCTGTCGCGGACGCGCTGGTGATGCGGGAAGCTGGTTCAGGACACCTTTTGACACAGGACGCGATGGAAGTTCAGCCGGTGCGGAGAGTTGCCGAACAGAGGGATAGAAGAACTGCCACTGACAAGTATTTTCTGAAGAAGAACGAGTACATTCCCAAGCGCCTCTCCTTGCCTCACCTCGATTTGGAGTGTTTCCCTATTCTTCATCCTCTCGGAACTAATGGAGTTGATGCCGAAAGAGAAACCAAGATTGGCAGCGCCAAGTACATCCGGACACGACTTTTGAGCAGCGATCGCCGGTTTGCACTAGATGATATGTGGATGCTTTTCATGTTTGCCTATAAACAGCAGCTGGCCGTCATGTCGGTGCACGTGTTGACAAAGGCTTGCAGCGAAAGGAGTTCGATTCACGTTTGGAAGAGAATCAAGCGAAGCTTTCGTCGCTTTTTAGCAAGATGCGGGGCTACACACAGTACTGGAAGTCCGTCAAGTTTGCATTACGAGCACAAATTCCGTGGTCCTCCGACGTGGTTCGCTACCTTCAATCCTAACGTGAAAGGTTGGAAGGATCTGCACGCGTTTTATAATCAAGTACACCAAAGGAACGACGTTGGTCCGAAAACCATCGAGTCATGGATTGCTCGCGACCCGGTTGTGTTCGCCCGTTTCTTTCGCCTCCGTTTTCGCTCGTTGATGAAGACAATCATTTTGCCTCCTTGAGGAGGACCGCTTGGCCGGATCGAACATTTCTTCTGGAGGATCGAGTATCAGCACCATGGGACGCAGCACGTTCACTGCGTGTTTTGGGAGAAAGATCGCCCCAGAGCCGACGCTCCTGCTTCCGAAGTGCTTGAGTATTTGGACCGCCGCATGTTACCAGCCGAGTCGGGCGCACTTCGCCTTCTTCCGCACCGTCTTCCAGTTCATCGACGAGTTGCGGCAGTGATTTTCTTCTTGCCAGCAGACCGCACTTTCAACAACCGCAGTTTTGAGAGAAAAAGTAGTGCTGTATCAAAAGCACTTCCACCTTCACCAGTTCTTCGGGAACATGCCAGTGGTGAAGGTGACCCAGCCGAGTCGGGCGCACTCCGCCTTCTTCCGCACCGTCTTCCAGTTCATCGACGAGTTGCGGCAGTGATTTTCTTCTCGCCAGCAGACCGCGCGTTCAACAACCGCAGTTTTGAGAGAAAAAGTAGTGCTGTATCAAAAGCACTTCCACCTTCACCAGTTCTTCGGGAACATGCCAGTGGTGAAGGTGTCCCCTTCTATTCCCAACGATGCAACCGAAAAGAGGATGCGGATGATGGTGCGGATCGATAGCGAGGGAGGTCCAGAGGCGTTCGCTGTGTTGCCTAACATGATCGACACACACTACCCAAATCGCCATGCTTCTCTCTCGTCGTTCTCCTTGTACAATATCATGACCAATTTTGAGTTGATCACCGTGAAAGAAGGATTAGCACTCAAGGAGATTCCTCCGCCTCTTCACATGTTTGTGAGTGGTACAGCCGGAACAAGAAAATCTTTTCTGATCAATGTTGTTGCCGACGAGGCTTACAGCGTGAAAAAGGCTTGCAACTGAAGGAGTTCGATCCACCTTTGGAAGGAAACTAAGCGAAACTTCCTTCGCTTTCCAGCAAAATGCGGGGCTACACACAATACTGAAAAACACCATTAAGTTCGCATTGCGAGCACAAATCGCGATCCGTGGACCTCCGACGTGGTTTGTCATTTTCAATCCTAACGTGAAGAGTTGGAAGGATCTCCACGCGCTGTACAATCAAGTTCACCAAAGGAACGACATTGGTCCGAAAACCATCAAGCCGTGGATTGCTCGCGACCTGGTCATTTTCGCCCGTTTCTTCCGTCTTTGTTTCCGCTCGTTGATGAAGACAGTTATTTTGCGTTCGTGAGGAGGACCGCTCGGGCGAATTCAACATTTCTTCTGGAGCACCGTGGGACGCAGCACGTTCACTGCGTGTTTTGGGACAAAGATCGCCACAGAGCCGACGCTCCTGCCTCCGAAGTGGTGGAGTATCTCGATCGCCACGTCACATGTTACCAGCCGAGTCGGGCGCACTTCGCCTTCTTCCGCACCGTCTTCCAGTTCATCGACGAGTTGCGGCAGTGATTTTCTTCTTGCCAGCAGACCGCACTTTCAACAACCGCAGTTTTGAGAGAAAAAGTAGCGCTGTATCAAAAGCACTTCCACCTTCACCAGTTCTTCGGGAACATGCCAGTGGTGAAGGTGACCCAGCCGAGTCGGGCGCACTCCGCCTTCTTCCGCACCGTCTTCCAGTTCATCGACGAGTTGCGGCAGTGATTTTCTTCTCGCCAGCAGACCGCGCGTTCAACAACCGCAGTTTTGAGAGAAAAAGTAGTGCTGTATCAAAAGCACTTCCACCTTCACCAGTTCTTCGGGAACATGCCAGTGGTGAAGGTGTCCCCTTCTATTCCCAACGATGCAACCGAAAAGAGGATGCGGATGATGGTGCGGATCGATAGCGAAGAAGGTCCAGAGGCGTTCGCTGTGTTGCCTAACATGATCGACACACACTACCCAAATCGCCATGCTTCTCTCTCGTCGTTCTCCTTGTACAATATCATGACCAATTTTGAGTTGATCACCGTGAAAGAAGGATTAGCACTGAAGGAGATTCCGCCACCTCTTCACATGTTTGTGAGTGGTACAGCCGGAACAGGAAAATTTTTTCTGATCAATTTTGTTGCCGACGAGCTGACTTTGGTCTTTAAATCAGATGAATCGTCCGGTTTGAGGCCGACTGTTCTCATCGCGGCGCGTGATGCTTCGGAGGAACATCGACTTGTCATAAGTTCTTGTCAATGGAGCAACTGGAGTTGTCACGGAGATTACGTTGTTGTGAAGATGCAGACATATTATATGCACGGAGATGTTGTTATGTCCGGAAGAAAATTTCCACCAGTTCTGGCAGACGCAGTTACGATTCACAAGTCGCAGGTTTTAGGCGACAGTTCCACCACACCATGTAACCTGGAAAAAAGTGGCGGATTAAGAATTGACTTGCGTTTTGGATGACAAAATGACGAACAACCGAACTAGTAAAAAATTGCACCTTTAAAAATCATATTTTCACCTGTACTATTGTTGAACGTGTTTGGCATCTATTGTTATGTTTCAAATGCTACTGAGTTCGAACCATTTTGGCGAGTTCATTAATAAACAAGATTTTTTCGCTCATGCTCTTATTTTTCACTTTTATTTTCTTCCGCTTCGTGTCACAAGTGGAACAATAGTTTTGTCAGACGTGCTGGATGCAGCCCAAACTTAATGAATTCGAACAGCTCATTGAAAAACCAAGATCAAAGGCGCAAAGCACCGAGAAAGCGCAAACAGTGTTGACCCGTTCGGCGCCTTAACAATGAATCTTTCTGTAAGGAGATTTTGGGAGTTCGCTGGGTGGAAACCCTGTTTATAGCGTTTTCGACGCAGGAAGAGGAAGAAAAGCCTGTGTGGCTAAGTGAAAAGGCCGCATCACACTTGCTACCCCTTTTCATCAGCGATTTTTCGGCCCAATTTTCTGTCAAATCGGCGCTTGTGCCGTTTAATTTGGCGAGAGGCACACTGCATGCACACTGTGCATGCAGTGTACACAAGCCAAAGGTCCTCAGTCAGCAGCCAAACAGCAGCAGCAACCGTCGGTAAACAGCACCAGCCGGAGTAACGATCATTCAAAGACAGCCGCCGTTACACAAGTCGACCCAGCACCGCAAAGAATATTTACAAAAGTCGAATCAGCGCCCGAAGCAAAGTAAACAGAAATAGTAGCCGCCTTGGAACACACAATCACGACTGCAACGTTCTCCTTCATCCTCACCCTTCAAGCACAGGGTTTTAACCCGTCTACAAAGCAGTGGGGAGCATCATGATCGACACAAGAGCAAACATATCACATAACACCGAGTCGTTGACAAAATGTTGGTAACTTCAGAACATCGGAGTGGAAGGCGGCCGGATCAAATCATTTGGAAATAAGAAAGGCACCGTTCGAAATCAAACGCTAACTGAAATACAACTACAGACGGCTCAAGGACTAAAACGGACCTTGCAAGCCAGCGTTGCTGAAAAACTGGCTGGGCACGTTCCCAAAGCCAAGATGATTTCAGAGGATATGGAGTACGCACTTTAAGAGCAACTGGAGTACGCGCTCAAAAAGCACCTCATCAACGGAGACGCCATGAAAGATGTTGTCTAACTAGAAATCCTTCTCGGTTGCGATCACATCGACAAGATCTACATAGAGAGGCCCCATGATGACAGGGACGTCACAAGAGTCTGGATGCGCGATATCCAAGCTTGCTTCACAGAGAGGAACATCGTGATTTACCGATTCCCGAGGGTACTCTTCGGCTTGAAGAGCTGGCCAGAGATATCGCATCGAACCTGTACGTCAATGACTTGGTACTCACGACGGATGACAAACACAAGAAGGCAATCAAGATCTACGAAGCCACAAGAAGAACTTTCGCAGAAATGAAGATGAACCCTCAAGAATTTCTGTCGAACTCCGCTCTCTTCAACCAACTGATGCCGGAGAAGGACAGAACGACTGAGTAGGAGATGAGGGTGCTGGGAGTTCAATGAAGTTTCACCACGGAAGAAATGATCAGAGTATATATAATGTTTCAAAAGTAATTCAAAATAAAAAGCGGAAAATTAAAAATATTGCGGAAACAGAGATTAAAATTTTTTTTTCGTTTGAAATCTCGTTCAGCATTTCGTTATTTTGGAGTCTCGTACCGGGATCACTTTAAGAAAAACAGATAATAATCTGCATTGAGTGTTTTACAAACTGATGGTTTAATTGACTGACAAACATCGTTTTGTTGCTGATTCCCATTTCAAATGCACTAGAAATTGAAAAAGCGTTGAAAAAGCGCCCACAAACTGCGCCCACGTGTTGTCTTGAGGAAGAAACATAGTCTGCATCGAGTTTTCTACGAACAAACGGTTTCATTAACTGACAAACATCGTTTTGTTGCCGATTCCCATTTCAAATGCACTAAAGAAGGTGGAAATGCGTAAAAAACTCCCACAAACTGCGCCCAAGTGTTGTCTTGAGAAAGAAACATAGTCTGCATCGAGTTTCCTACGAACTAATGGTTTCATTAACTGACAAACATCGTTTTGTTGCCGATTCCCATCTCAAATGCACTAAAAAAGGTGGAAATGCGTAAAAAACTCCCACAAACTGCGCCCAAGTGTTGCCTTGAGAAAGAAACATAGTCTGCATCGAGTTTTCTACGAACTAACGGTTTCATTAACTGACAAACATCGTTTTGTTGCCGATTTCCATTTCAAATGCACTAAAGAAGGTGGAAATGCGTAACAAACTCCCACAAACTGCGCCCAAGTGTTGCCTTGAGAAAGAAACATAGTCTGCATCGAGTTTTCTACGTACTAACGGTTTCATTAACTGACAAACATCGTTTTGTTGCCGATTTCCATTTCAAATGCACTAAAGAAGGTGGAAATGCGTAAAAAACTCCCACAAACTGCGCCCAAGTGTTGCCTTGAGAAAGAAACATAGTCTGCATCGAGTTTTCTACGAACTAACGGTTTCATTAACTGACAAACATCGTTTTGTTGCCGATTTCCATTTCAAATGCACTAAAGAAGGTGGAAATGCGTAAAAAACTCCCACAAACTGCGCCCAAGTGTTGCCTTGAGAAAGAAACATAGTCTGCATCGAGTTTTCTACGAACTAATGGTTTCATTAACTGACAAACATCGTTTTGTTGCCGATTCCCATCTCAAATGCACTAAAGAAGGTGGAAATGCGTAAAAAACTCCCACAAACTGCGCCCAAGTGTTGCCTTGAGAAAGAAACATAGTCTGCATCCAGTTTTCTACGTACTAACGGTTTCATTAACTGACAAACATCGTTTTGTTGCCGATTCCCATCTCAAATGCACTAAAGAAGGTGGAAATGCGTAAAAAACTCCCACAAACTGCGCCCAAGTGTTGTCTTGAGGAAGAAACATAGTCTGCATCGAGTTTTCTACGAACTAATGGTTTCATTAACTGACAAACATCGTTTTGTTGCCGATTCCCATTTCAAATGCACTAAAGAAGGTGGAAATGCGTAAAAAACTCCCACAAACTGCGCCCAAGTGTTGCCTTGAGAAAGAAACATAGTCTGCATCCAGTTTTCTACGAACTAACGGTTTCATTAACTGACAAACATCGTTTTGTTGCCGATTCCCATTTCAAATGCACTAAAGAAGGTGGAAATGCGTAAAAAACTCCCACAAACTGCGCCCAAGTGTTGCCTTGAGAAAGAAACATAGTCTGCATCGAGTTTTCTACGAACTAATGGTTTCATTAACTGACAAACATCGTTTTGTTGCCGATTCCCATTTCAAATGCACTAAAGAAGGTGGAAATGCGTAAAAAACTCCCACGAACTGCGCCCAAGTGTTGTCTTGAGGAAGAAACATAGTCTGCCTCGAGTTTTCTACTAACTAACGGTTTCATTAACTGACAAACATCGTTTTGTTGCCGATTCCCATCTCAAATGCACTAAAGAAGGTGGAAATGCGTAAAAAACTCCCACAAACTGCGCCCAAGTGTTGTCTTGAGGAAGAAACATAGTCTGCATCGAGTTTTCTACGAACTAACGGTTTCATTAACTGACAAACATCGTTTTGTTGCCGATTCCCATTTCAAATGCACTAAAGAAGGTGGAAATGCGTAACAAACTCCCACAAACTGCGCCCAAGTGTTGCCTTGAGAAAGAAACATAGTCTGCATCGAGTTTTCTACGTACTAACGGTTTCATTAACTGACAAACATCGTTTTGTTGCCGATTTCCATTTCAAATGCACTAAAGAAGGTGGAAATGCGTAAAAAACTCCCACAAACTGCGCCCAAGTGTTGCCTTGAGAAAGAAACATAGTCTGCATCGAGTTTTCTACGAACTAACGGTTTCATTAACTGACAAACATCGTTTTGTTGCCGATTCCCATTTCAAATGCACTAAAGAAGGTGGAAATGCGTAACAAACTCCCACAAACTGCGCCCAAGTGTTGCCTTGAGAAAGAAACATAGTCTGCATCGAGTTTTCTACGTACTAACGGTTTCATTAACTGACAAACATCGTTTTGTTGCCGATTTCCATTTCAAATGCACTAAAGAAGGTGGAAATGCGTAACAAACTCCCACAAACTGCGCCCAAGTGTTGCCTTGAGAAAGAAACATAGTCTGCATCGAGTTTCCTACGAACTAATGGTTTCATTAACTGACAAACATCGTTTTGTTGCCGATTCCCATCTCAAATGCACTAAAAAAGGTGGAAATGCGTAAAAAACTCCCACAAACTGCGCCCAAGTGTTGCCTTGAGAAAGAAACATAGTCTGCATCGAGTTTTCTACGAACTAACGGTTTCATTAACTGACAAACATCGTTTTGTTGCCGATTTCCATTTCAAATGCACTAAAGAAGGTGGAAATGCGTAACAAACTCCCACAAACTGCGCCCAAGTGTTGCCTTGAGAAAGAAACATAGTCTGCATCGAGTTTTCTACGTACTAACGGTTTCATTAACTGACAAACATCGTTTTGTTGCCGATTTCCATTTCAAATGCACTAAAGAAGGTGGAAATGCGTAAAAAACTCCCACAAACTGCGCCCAAGTGTTGCCTTGAGAAAGAAACATAGTCTGCATCGAGTTTTCTACGAACTAACGGTTTCATTAACTGACAAACATCGTTTTGTTGCCGATTTCCATTTCAAATGCACTAAAGAAGGTGGAAATGCGTAAAAAACTCCCACAAACTGCGCCCAAGTGTTGCCTTGAGAAAGAAACATAGTCTGCATCGAGTTTTCTACGAACTAATGGTTTCATTAACTGACAAACATCGTTTTGTTGCCGATTCCCATCTCAAATGCACTAAAGAAGGTGGAAATGCGTAAAAAACTCCCACAAACTGCGCCCAAGTGTTGCCTTGAGAAAGAAACATAGTCTGCATCCAGTTTTCTACGTACTAACGGTTTCATTAACTGACAAACATCGTTTTGTTGCCGATTCCCATCTCAAATGCACTAAAGAAGGTGGAAATGCGTAAAAAACTCCCACAAACTGCGCCCAAGTGTTGTCTTGAGGAAGAAACATAGTCTGCATCGAGTTTTCTACGAACTAATGGTTTCATTAACTGACAAACATCGTTTTGTTGCCGATTCCCATTTCAAATGCACTAAAGAAGGTGGAAATGCGTAAAAAACTCCCACAAACTGCGCCCAAGTGTTGCCTTGAGAAAGAAACATAGTCTGCATCCAGTTTTCTACGAACTAACGGTTTCATTAACTGACAAACATCGTTTTGTTGCCGATTCCCATTTCAAATGCACTAAAGAAGGTGGAAATGCGTAAAAAACTCCCACAAACTGCGCCCAAGTGTTGCCTTGAGAAAGAAACATAGTCTGCATCGAGTTTTCTACGAACTAATGGTTTCATTAACTGACAAACATCGTTTTGTTGCCGATTCCCATTTCAAATGCACTAAAGAAGGTGGAAATGCGTAAAAAACTCCCACGAACTGCGCCCAAGTGTTGCCTTGAGAAAGAAACATAGTCTGCATCGAGTTTTCTACGTACTAACGGTTTCATTAACTGACAAACATCGTTTTGTTGCCGATTTCCATTTCAAATGCACTAAAGAAGGTGGAAATGCGTAAAAAACTCCCACGAACTGCGCCCAAGTGTTGTCTTGAGGAAGAAACATAGTCTGCCTCGAGTTTTCTACTAACTAACGGTTTCATTAACTGACAAACATCGTTTTGTTGCCGATTCCCATTTCAAATGCACTAAAGAAGGTGGAAATGCGTAACAAACTCCCACAAACTGCGCCCAAGTGTTGCCTTGAGAAAGAAACATAGTCTGCATCGAGTTTTCTACGAACTAACGGTTTCATTAACTGACAAACATCGTTTTGTTGCCGATTCCCATTTCAAATGCACTAAAGAAGGTGGAAATGCGTAACAAACTCCCACAAACTGCGCCCAAGTGTTGCCTTGAGAAAGAAACATAGTCTGCATCGAGTTTTCTACGTACTAACGGTTTCATTAACTGACAAACATCGTTTTGTTGCCGATTTCCATTTCAAATGCACTAAAGAAGGTGGAAATGCGTAAAAAACTCCCACAAACTGCGCCCAAGTGTTGCCTTGAGAAAGAAACATAGTCTGCATCGAGTTTTCTACGAACTAACGGTTTCATTAACTGACAAACATCGTTTTGTTGCCGATTCCCATTTCAAATGCACTAAAGAAGGTGGAAATGCGTAACAAACTCCCACAAACTGCGCCCAAGTGTTGCCTTGAGAAAGAAACATAGTCTGCATCGAGTTTTCTACGTACTAACGGTTTCATTAACTGACAAACATCGTTTTGTTGCCGATTTCCATTTCAAATGCACTAAAGAAGGTGGAAATGCGTAAAAAACTCCCACGAACTGCGCCCAAGTGTTGTCTTGAGGAAGAAACATAGTCTGCCTCGAGTTTTCTACTAACTAACGGTTTCATTAACTGACAAACATCGTTTTGTTGCCGATTCCCATTTCAAATGCACTAAAGAAGGTGGAAATGCGTAAAAAACTCCCACAAACTGCGCCCAAGTGTTGTCTTGAGGAAGAAACATAGTCTGCATCGAGTTTTCTACGAACTAACGGTTTCATTAACTGACAAACATCGTTTTGTTGCCGATTCCCATTTCAAATGCACTAAAGAAGGTGGAAATGCGTAACAAACTCCCACAAACTGCGCCCAAGTGTTGCCTTGAGAAAGAAACATAGTCTGCATCGAGTTTTCTACGTACTAACGGTTTCATTAACTGACAAACATCGTTTTGTTGCCGATTTCCATTTCAAATGCACTAAAGAAGGTGGAAATGCGTAAAAAACTCCCACAAACTGCGCCCAAGTGTTGCCTTGAGAAAGAAACATAGTCTGCATCGAGTTTTCTACGAACTAATGGTTTCATTAACTGACAAACATCGTTTTGTTGCCGATTCCCATCTCAAATGCACTAAAGAAGGTGGAAATGCGTAAAAAACTCCCACAAACTGCGCCCAAGTGTTGCCTTGAGAAAGAAACATAGTCTGCCTCGAGTTTTCTACGAACTAACGGTTTCATTAACTGACAAACATCGTTTTGTTGCCGATTCCCATCTCAAATGCACTAAAGAAGGTGGGAATGCGTAAAAAACTCCCACAAACTGCGCCCAAGTGTTGTCTTGAGGAAGAAACATAGTCTGCCTCGAGTTTTCTACGAACTAACGGTTTCATTAACTGACAAACATCGTTTTGTTGCCGATTCCCATTTCAAATGCACTAAAGGAGGTGGAAATGCGTAAAAAACTCCCACAAACTGCGCCCAAGTGTTGTCTTGAGGAAGAAACATAGTCTGCATCCAGTTTTCTACGTACTAACGGTTTCATTAACTGACAAACATCGTTTTGTTGCCGATTCCCATTTCAAATGCACTAAAGAAGGTGGAAATGCGTAAAAAACTCCCACAAACTGCGCCCAAGTGTTGCCTTGAGGAAGAAACATAGTCTGCATCGAGTTTTCTACGAACTAACGGTTTCATTAACTGACAAACATCGTTTTGTTGCCGATTTCCATTTCAAATGCACTAAAGAAGGTGGAAATGCGTAAAAAACTCCCACAAACTGCGCCCAAGTGTTGCCTTGAGAAAGAAACATAGTCTGCATCGAGTTTTCTACCAACTAATGGTTTCATTAACTGACAAACATCGTTTTGTTGCCGATTCCCATCTCAAATGCACTAAAGAAGGTGGAAATGCGTAAAAAACTCCCACAAACTGCGCCCAAGTGTTGTCTTGAGGAAGAAACATAGTCTGCATCCAGTTTTCTACGTACTAACGGTTTCATTAACTGACAAACATCGTTTTGTTGCCGATTCCCATCTCAAATGCACTAAAGAAGGTGGAAATGCGTAAAAAACTCCCACAAACTGCGCCCAAGTGTTGCCTTGAGGAAGAAACATAGTCTGCATCGAGTTTTCTACGAACTAACGGTTTCATTAACTGACAAACATCGTTTTGTTGCCGATTCCCATTTCAAATGCACTAGAGAAGGTGGAAATGCGTAAAAAACTCCCAAAAACTGCGCCCAAGTGTTGCCTTGAGAAAGAAACATAGTCTGCATCGAGTTTTCTACCAACTAATGGTTTCATTAACTGACAAACATCGTTTTGTTGCCGATTCCCATCTCAAATGCACTAAAGAAGGTGGAAATGCGTAAAAAACTCCCACAAACTGCGCCCAAGTGTTGCCTTGAGGAAGAAACATAGTCTGCATCCAGTTTTCTACGTACTAACGGTTTCATTAACTGACAAACATCGTTTTGTTGCCGATTCCCATCTCAAATGCACTAAAGAAGGTGGAAATGCGTAAAAAACTCCCACAAACTGCGCCCAAGTGTTGCCTTGAGGAAGAAACATAGTCTGCATCGAGTTTTCTACGAACTAACGGTTTCATTAACTGACAAACATCGTTTTGTTGCCGATTCCCATTTCAAATGCACTAGAGAAGGTGGAAATGCGTAAAAAACTCCCAAAAACTGCGCCCAAGTGTTGCCTTGAGAAAGAAACATAGTCTGCATCGAGTTTTCTACCAACTAATGGTTTCATTAACTGACAAACATCGTTTTGTTGCCGATTCCCATTTCAAATGCACTAAAGAAGGTGGAAATGCGTAAAAAACTCCCACAAACTGCGCCCAAGTGTTGTCTTGAGGAAGAAACATAGTCTGCATCGAGTTTTCTACCAACTAATGGTTTCATTAACTGACAAACATCGTTTTGTTGCCGATTCCCATTTCAAATGCACTAAAGAAGGTGGAAATGCGTAAAAAACTCCCACAAACTGCGCCCAAGTGTTGTCTTGAGGAAGAAACATAGTCTGCATCCAGTTTTCTACGTACTAACGGTTTCATTAACTGACAAACATCGTTTTGTTGCCGATTCCCATTTCAAATGCACTAAAGAAGGTGTGTCCCGGCACTTCCTTGCAGAAGCGCCGACCAAAAACCTCCTTTTAGCCGGAGTGCGCTAAGAAATACCGCTTTTGCGAGATGGAGCTGCTTTTATTCTACTAAACTATACGACAAGTTACATTACAAATGAGAGAGACCTCAGACACAATCAACGCTCCAAAAAATATATATAACATTAGTAAACTTAACAAAACAAAAAAAGAATAAGCAAACAAAGTAAAAAAAACCAAACTCCTTCGCCCAAAAAACCGATCCAAAAGAACGTGCCCAAACTCCCGCGCGCGCCCTCGATCTTCTTCGCGCCTTTCTTGATCTCGTTCCTTTGAATTCTGCAAGTCTGGTTTTTGTAATGCCCTCGTTTCTGGCCTTCTATGCCTATCTTTTCTGGCCTACTATGCCTATCTTTTTTGGCCTTCTATGCCTATCCTTTCTGGCCTTCTATGCCTATCTTTTCTGGCCTTCTTTTCTCTCTCATCTCTTTTTCGCGGTCCTTCGCCGCGACAAGGTGGAAATGCGTAAAAAACTCCCACAAACTGCGCCCAAGTGTTGCCTTGAGAAAGAAACATAGTCTGCATCGAGTTTTCTACCAACTAATGGTTTCATTAACTGACAAACATCGTTTTGTTGCCGATTCCCTTTTCAAATGCACTAAAGAAGGTGGAAATGCGTAAAAAACTCCCACAAACTGCGCCCAAGTGTTGTCTTGAGGAAGAAACATAGTCTGCATCCAGTTTTCTACGTACTAACGGTTTCATTAACTGACAAACATCGTTTTGTTGCCGATTTCCATTTCAAATGCACTAAAGAAGGTGGAAATGCGTAAAAAACTCCCACAAACTGCGCCCAAGTGTTGTCTTAAGGAAGAAACATAGTCTGCATCGAGTTTTCTACGAACTAATGGTTTCATTAACTGACAAACATCGTTTTGTTGCCGATTCCCATTTCAAATGCACTAGAGAAGGTGGAAATGCGTAAAAAACTCCCAAAAACTGCGCCCAAGTGTTGCCTTGAGGAAGAAACATAGTCTGGCTCGAGTTTTCTACGAACTAACGGTTTCATTAACTGACAAACATCGTTTTGTTGCCGATTCCCATTTCAAATGCACTAAAGGAGGTGGAAATGCGTAAAAAACTCCCACAAACTGCGCCCAAGTGTTGTCTTGAGGAAGAAACATAGTCTGCATCCAGTTTTCTACGTACTAATGATTTCATTAACTGACAAACATCGTTTTGTTGCCGATTCCCATTTCAAATGCACTAGAGAAGGTGGAAATGCGTAAAAAACTCCCACAAACTGCGCCCAAGTGTTGTCTTGAGGAAGAAACATAGTCTGCATCCAGTTTTCTACGTACTAACGGTTTCATTAACTGACAAACATCGTTTTGTTGCCGATTCCCATTTCAAATGCACTAGAGAAGGTGGAAATGCGTAAAAAACTCCCACGAACTGCGCCCAAGTGTTGTCTTGAGGAAGAAACATAGTCTGCATCGAGTTTTCTACGAACTAACGGTTTCATTAACTGACAAACATCGTTTTGTTGCCGATTCCCATTTCAAATGCACTAGAGAAGGTGGAAATGCGTAAAAAACTCCCACAAACTGCGCCCAAGTGTTGTCTTGAGGAAGAAACATAGTCTGCATCGAGTTTTCTACGAACTAACGGTTTCATTAACTGACAAACATCGTTTTGTTGCCGATTCCCATTTCAAATGCACTAAAGGAGGTGGAAATGCGTAAAAAACTCCCACGAACTGCGCCCAAGTGTTGTCTTGAGGAAGAAACATAGTCTGCATCCAGTTTTCTACGTACTAATGGTTTCATTAACTGACAAACATCGTTTTGTTGCCGATTCCCATTTCAAATGCACTAGAGAAGGTGGAAATGCGTAAAAAACTCCCACAAACTGCGCCCAAGTGTTGTCTTGAGGAAGAAACATAGTCTGCATCGAGTTTTCTACGAACTAACGGTTTCATTAACTGACAAACATCGTTTTGTTGCCGATTCCCATTTCAAATGCACTAGAGAAGGTGGAAATGCGTAAAAAACTCCCACGAACTGCGCCCAAGTGTTGTCTTGAGGAAGAAACATAGTCTGCATCGAGTTTTCTACGAACTAACGGTTTCATTAACTGACAAACATCGTTTTGTTGCCGATTCCCATTTCAAATGCACTAAAGAAGGTGGAAATGCGTAAAAAACTCCCACAAACTGCGCCCAAGTGTTGCCTTGAGAAAGAAACATAGTCTGCATCGAGTTTTCTACGAACTAACGGTTTCATTAACTGACAAACATCGTTTTGTTGCCGATTCCCATTTCAAATGCACTAGAGAAGGTGGAAATGCGTAAAAAACTCCCACGAACTGCGCCCAAGTGTTGTCTTGAGGAAGAAACATAGTCTGCATCGAGTTTTCTACGAACTAACGGTTTCATTAACTGACAAACATCGTTTTGTTGCCGATTCCCATTTCAAATGCACTAAAGAAGGTGGAAATGCGTAAAAAACTCCCACAAACTGCGCCCAAGTGTTGTCTTGAGGAAGAAACATAGTCTGCATCGAGTTTTCTACGAACTAACGGTTTCATTAACTGACAAACATCGTTTTGTTGCCGATTCCCATTTCAAATGCACTAAAGGAGGTGGAAATGCGTAAAAAACTCCCACAAACTGCGCCCAAGTGTTGTCTTGAGGAAGAAACATAGTCTGCATCGAGTTTTCTACGAACTAACGGTTTCATTAACTGACAAACATCGTTTTGTTGCCGATTCCCATTTCAAATGCACTAGAGAAGGTGGAAATGCGTAAAAAACTCCCACGAACTGCGCCCAAGTGTTGTCTTGAGGAAGAAACATAGTCTGCATCCAGTTTTCTACGAACTAACGGTTTCATTAACTGACAAACATCGTTTTGTTGCCGATTCCCATTTCAAATGCACTAAAGAAGGTGGAAATGCGTAAAAAACTCCCACAAACTGCGCCCAAGTGTTGCCTTGAGAAAGAAACATAGTCTGCATCGAGTTTTCTACCAACTAATGGTTTCATTAACTGACAAACATCGTTTTGTTGCCGATTCCCATTTCAAATGCACTAGAGAAGGTGGAAATGCGTAAAAAACTCCCACAAACTGCGCCCAAGTGTTGCCTTGAGAAAGAAACATAGTCTGCATCGAGTTTTCTACGAACTAACGGTTTCATTAACTGACAAACATCGTTTTGTTGCCGATTCCCATTTCAAATGCACTAAAGAAGGTGGGAATGCGTAAAAAACTCCCACGAACTGCGCCCAAGTGTTGTCTTGAGGAAGAAACATAGTCTGCATCGAGTTTTCTACGAACTAACGGTTTCATTAACTGTCAAACATCGTTTTGTTGCCGATTCCCATTTCAAATGCACTAGAGAAGGTGGAAATGCGTAAAAAACCTCCACAAATCTCTCCCAAGTGTTGTCTTAATTAAGAAATCGCTTCCATTTGTGCTTTCCGGATTCAAAAACTATCGTCTGATCTCTTCAAAAATGTCGTTTCATCTCAATATCGGTGTGTGCATGTGTATGTCTTCGCCCAATCGAATTGTTGAACAGGAGGTATATTTTTGGATAGTGCCCCTCCCCCCGGGATGGGATGTGTGTGTGTGTGTGTTTGCTCGGTCGATGAGGCGGGGCCGGAGTGTGCGCGCACCTGTTGACCCAATTACTCTGCGTCTCTCCCATCTCTTTCCCGCTGTTCGATCGACTCAGTCTCCTCGTCATTCTTATTTTTTTCTGGCTGTCCGCTTGACGGCCTCTTCTTATTCTGTCTATTGTTTTTCTACAATTTAACTTATCCCTTTTTTAAAAATTTTCTCAATGGTCAATTCTCAAAAGTGAGTTCAAAAAGTCAAAATGCTATAGCATACTGATTTTTTCAGTGTTTCTCGCATTTTGAACACTGACTACTTGGCGAGCAAATTTTCTGGAGAAGCATCAAAACGTATCGATTGTTTGTTCGGTGAGTGTTTTTTCAATCGTCAAGGTGCCAATGCTGCAGTTGGCAGGAGTAGCATGTGTTAGTCTTTTGCGTTTATCTTTGTCGCTTTCTAATATTCCCTGTCTCTAGTAGTGAAAAGCCAGGAGGACATGAGAGATAAACAAGATACGTAAGGCTTCCTGCAATTTCTGCTCTCCGCTTTTTTTTTTCTGTTCTGGTATTTCATTTTCGGTTGAGACTGCTCGGAAAAGCGGAAATATTCTCAAGAATGGCTGAGAACAACATTTCCCAGAGCTTCGAATATTTTTCTTTGGCTGTTCACCGCTACTTTGGCACAACTTTCAACTCAATCAAAACCGAGAACAACTGCAGATTCCGAAATCTGCTCGGTAATGAATGCACGACGTCAATGATAAGATCGAAGACTTGTCGGTTAAAAAATCAACTTTTTACCGTGGGGCTTTGGAGAAACATAAAAGTGTGAACATGAAACGGTTCAGCCTCCTTTCGTTGCAGTTCAATATGGCCAATAAAACAAATCCAACGGATGCTAACGTAAGTTGTACTGCTCTTCCGTTTTTAGACTCATTTTCAGAGAACTACAAACCAACCTGGTCGACAACGTCTGAATCGGTCCAGGAGAGCAGGGAATGCGGAAGAAGCGCAAAGTACCTTCGAGCACTTGAGAAACAAGCCGAAGTCAAGAAACAGCTGGCGGAAATGGAACGGCAAGGCATCATACGAGAATCCGACAGCTCATTCGCCGCCCCCATCGTGTTAGTACCAAAAGCAGACAAGAAGACGTGAAGATTTTGCATTAGCTATCGAGCTCTAAACGGCATCACCGCAATGGTCCAGAGCATCTTACCGAATCTTCACGATCTGTTCGATCAATCAGCCAACAAGAAACTCTTCACGACACTAGATCTGGCAGCAGGATTCCATCAAACCCCTTCTCCACCTTCATGGGCTCATGCGAGTTTCTTCGGATGCTCTTGGGACTGAAAGGAGCGCCAGGAGTATTCCAGAGAGTGATGAACCGGATCTTCAAACCAGCAAAAGGACACGTGTTGTGCTATATTGACGACATCATGATTGCATCGAAATGCGAAAAAAGACATCTGCAGGACATTGATGAGGACTTCATCGCGAAGCTGTCTCCCCACAGGATCCTGCTACGTCGCACTTGAGCTGGAAGCCCTCGCGGTAACTTTCGCTGTGAAAAAGTTTTGACCATACATAGAAGGAGCATTCACCACTGTGATCACCGACCACGCCTTCTTACCATTTTCATGTGCCGGCCAAGAAGGACGACTTGTTCGCTACCAGGTAACGATCCAAGGAGCCAACATGTAAATTCTCTATCTTCCAGGAAAGACAAACGCAGTCGCTGGCGCCCTATGCCGCTACCACCCGATTGTCGAGTCGCCTCTTGTCATCGCAGCCATTCTTCCACCATGGATCGACTTCGAAAAAGTTCGTCAAGAGCAGGACGCATCACCCGACATTCAAGAAATCAAGAAGACAATCGACAAGAACTTTCTGCAAGAAGGAATTCTCTTCGCGCTGAAGGACATTCGCGCCGGAGAGGAGGTCACGATCGCCTACTGGCCGCATGACATGGCGCCCGAAGACCCGAAAGACGGCATTCCGTGCCGGTAAGCGTTTTTTCTTCTTTCTATCGACTTTTGATTCAATTTTTTCAGATGCGGAAGTGGAGACGAATGCCATAGTACTCTTTGAACTTTCAAAAGATACGCCCGTTTCCATGTCCAAATGTCGTTGTTTTGTCACATTTGCCCGTTATATGAATCCTTCTCTTCTTGTCTCTCATCGAATTTTGGGGACGGGGACTCTTCCATCTCCACATCACTCTGCATCGAGTTTTCTACAAACTAACGTTTTCATTAACTGACAAACATCGTTTTGTTGGCGATTTCCATTTCAAATGCACCATAGAAAATAGGAAACCATCGAAAAACCCCCACAAACTTCTTCCAAGTGTTGCCATCAGGAAGAAACATAGTCTGCATCGAGTTTTCTACGAACTAACGGTTTCATTAACTGACAAACATCGTTTTGCTGCTGATTCCTATTTCAAATGCACTGTAGATGGTGGGAATGCGTAAAAAACTTCCACAAACTTCTCCCAAGTGTTGTCTTAAGGAAGAAAAAAAGAAGAAATATAATCTGCATCGAGTGTTCTACGAACAAATTCCGAAACTAACTAACTCTGAAGCTCCAAAGCGTAGATGGGGTAATAGGTTAGAAGGTTTCTAGGATTGATCACGTCTCGAGCGTGACTCTTCGGAAGGTGTTCGAGTAGAAATGGATCTCCTCACGTGTAGGTGAGGTAGAGTTTATTTGTGAGTAGTTTCGTTGAGTAGAGAATGTGTATATCTGGTTGGGGAAATCAAGGGTTCCCCTTTATTTGCTTCCATCGCCGTTGCGTCTCGATTCCCTGGGATCACAAACATCGTGACTTTTCCTTCCGCGATGATCGGAGTCTGACCGTAGCACGTCTCTCCGATATTCCTCGACCTGACGACTTCCCTCGTTTTGATCAGCGCACATTGCAAAACGAACAATACGTTCAGGATCGCAAATTTTGCGACGACGTCCGTCCGTTGCAAAAAGGCGCGGATCCCGGTAGTGGCGTCGAGACGTAGAAGATCATTCCAGACTTCGATGATGCGGTTGTTGTTGGCGCACAACGTTTGTGAAGTTCTCTCGAAGTTGCGTCTGATGTCTTTCTGGATGACTTCTGCGTTGAACTTGAGCTACGCGTTGGTGGCGGTAAAAGTTCCTCCGGAGCTTTTCACGGCGGTCATAGTCGGCCTTCAGGAAGGTGACGTGTCGATAGGATTATCGGAAGAGGATCTTGGCAAGAGTTATCCGGCTTTTGAGGAAGATTGTCTCTTCCGTAGACGTACTGACGGATGGTCAGAGCGGGCAAGAAACGACGTCGGAGAGTGAAATCTTCCATAATTTCGAAAGCTCGCTTGGCATTGTCCCTCTTGCGTCTCCTCCTGGATGGTGGGTCATCTTCAAAGGTAACCAGGATGCCTGATGTTGTCGCACGATCTCCGGCTTGAGTCCACTGATGAAGGCGGCGGCAGCAACAGCGTCTCTGGTATCCTGGCTCTCGAGGTGGCTGTTGTTGGCAAGTTCTCTGATTTTGCGAGCTTACTCGCTGACTGAGAGTGACCCTTGCTGCGCGTTTGCCAAGGGAGCTTGATATTCCGCCTTCTTCTCGGAGGAGTGCATGGATCCCTGTAGCTTCGTGAGGGCGGTCTTCTAATTGTAGTCTTTTGAGATGATTGAGCGGTATGCTTCCTTCCATTCGCCGCTCAGCATGAGGTGGAGTGAGCGAACCGCATCCGCTTCTGTGAGCGCTTTCGCGTTGCAGAACTCGTTCACCGTGGCGATGAAGCTCTTGAAAGACTCCGCTTTCGGGTTGAATATCGGCCATTAGTTATTCCTCTTTCCTGCCAGTTCGAGGTGAGCCACGCTATCGGGCAGATTGTTCCTGCCGAGTGTAGCTTGGCTTCTAGTCACAGCCAGTTTCTGAAACTCGACTGTATGGGCCTCTCCCGATCGTTCGGATCAATGATGATCTGATGGGAGGAAGAAGAAGAGAAGACAATAACAAGGGGGGGGGGGGTAGTGAAGGAAGAAGAAAATAATAGACAAGATTAATGAACTACCCCCTTTGGTATTATATAAGCGAGTTGTCTGTGGTTGCTGGTGTGTGGCGGAGTAAGGAATTCACAACTGCTCATTTGCGTCACTAATTGCTTGCCACCGGTAAGATTCGCGCTATGAATCGTAAAACTGTGTGGTGATAAGATATTTGGGAGTGTAATCGCAAACAATTTAATTGCTAAATGATGCCAGAAGTAAAATATCAAAAATTATGCTTAACCCAATAAAAGTTGTTGGTGACTCAACGGAATTGACAATCGAGAAAGGACTAGAGAAAAAGGACATGACCTGATGAAATACTGCAATCGCCACCAAAATGTGCAGGATCCAACATTCCATCGAGTTGCGCAGCTCCGGAAGTTGTTGGTGGATGGGGTGGCTAATAACGACTCCATGAAGCTGTTCCGATTGCTTTCAATAGGGCAGAGAAGTCCAACCGTAAAGAAGAACTTTCCTGACGTCCGCTGCTTTCACGTTGTCGACGTTGTCGATGCAAGTGATGAATTCAAATCCTTTTTCGATAGAAGGAAAACGAATTGAACATGGAGAGAAAAAATAATAGTATTCATCAGGGTCCTGAGTCCGTGTCAATAGTAGGGACCTCCATAAAATAATATGATAATCACATTACTGTCAAAGGTTTATTGGGAAGCGAGTGACTGATCACTCGACTGCCTTATCAGTTAAATGGGAAATTTAAATAGTAAATTTAGATTGCCTAATAACAATCTACTGCAGAAATTTCAGCTCATTGTAGAGCCGCGTGTAGTTCGCCTTCCTCTTTCGGTTCCCCACCACCTCGATCCACCCGTACGCCACCTGCATCTGTCCACGGCGGAGCTGAAGACAAAAGAAGGTGCGGTTCGGAGCGCGAAGCGCTGTTGCGGGAGCTCCTGACGGCCCGACGATGTGTCCAGGAGACAGTTGGCGACTGGAAATAGAAACGATATGGGAACGACAACGCGAGCTTTTTGTTTCTGAGAAAAAAACGTAATTTTTTCAAAAAATCTTTTGGAAACTCACTTCTGTGATAACTTGGAATAGAGAATAATTCACAACTCTCTCGCCTCACGTTTGAGAAAACGGAGCTTGAACGTGCCAGAAAGCATACATTAAAAAGGCCGGGCCGGGCCGGGCCGGGCCGGGCTTTTTCTGAAATTTTTTGGCCCGGCCCGGCCCGGCCCGAAAGCCCGGCCCGGCCCGGCCCGGCCCGGCCCGGCCCGGCCCGATTCGGCCCGGCTTAAAAATGAAACTTCGCAATTTGACCGAGACTTGCAGCGTGTCGAGATAAATTCGGTCAAAACGTAATAATTCATGTGGAACATCGTTATGTTGAGATTTGAAGTTGAAAAAGGAAGAAAAATTGAATTATGAAAAAAAAATATTGAGAAAAATTTTCGAAAATTTCAATTTTCGAAAAAATTTTCAAACCCGGGCCTTCCGGGCCGGGCCCGGGCCGAGGGTACGAAAAAAAGCCCGGCCCGGCCCGAGCAAAAAAAAAAAAGCGCGGCCCGGGCCGGGCCGGGCCGGGCTTTTTTTCCGGGCCGGCCCGGAATTTTTAAAGTATGCCAGAAAGTGTCAGAAAAGTCCGGAAAAATTACGGCGAGAATTCAAAAAGCTGAGGGGAGGACCGTTTTGGCGGGAATTCCAAAAGCTGAGAGGAGGACCGTTTCGGCGGGAATTCAAAAAACTGAAGGAAGGACCGTTTTGGCAGGAATTCAAAAAAATAGGCCTGCACCCGTCCAAGCAAAAGCCAGCGGGGTATCGCTGCGCCCACCCCGCTGGTTCTATCCCTATTCCTTCACACTTTTCTCCTTTGGCAAAGTCGACGTTCAGGAATATCGAAATCAAAGTGCCAAACAAACTCACTTGGATGTCTCTGCGGCGCGTGGACAGAACTACGCAATTAGTACATATAGTGAAGATTTCACGTTTGACTAAAACGCGCTCCACTAGACTAGGCGGGAAAGTTTGAAAAAAGCTTGTTGGCAACTTGGGAGACCTCGGCCAGGGCCTAGAAAAGGATTACATTATTACATTACAAAGTAGGGACCCTCACGTTCAGCTAGCTAGTCTATTGGAGCGCGATGTTAACAAGGAAGGTCTCAAAAAGCTTTATATTTTTGGTAACTGAATCATTTTCCTAGGTCTCACCACAAAAAAGTTGTGGCGATTTCCGTGTTAGTTCCGGAATTTATTCCGTGCAACACTGGTAGGGACCCTCACGTTCAGCTAGCTAGTCTATTGGAGCGCGATGTTAACAAGGAAGAACTTGATACTCACCGCATTTGGGGAACAAGGTGTAGAGCTCCACCTGTGCGCACGCCGCCACTGCCTCCTCCCAGACTCGCTCCTTCTTCTGCTCCTCGGTCTCCAGCTCTTCCTCTTCCTCCTCGTCCTCGGGAGCTCCGCGTTGGGCGCCTCCCTCGAACACCACCTCCGGGCGGTCTGTCTGAAAATTTCCAAAGTTTTGAAATCCTCTCTAATACCTTTGAAACTAACTCTGCCAGAAGTTGGGCAGGTACGGGAAGTCTGCAAAAAAATTTCGATCACCCACTGAGAAAAAATGAGTCATAGAGCTTACGGTACGGGTTTCCATTGTTGTGGCTCATTCCATCGAATCGAAAACTTTGAACTGAAACTAGAGAATAAGAGAACAAAACATCGAATAGTCATAAAAGCTAAGAGAAAGAAAGGTATGAGTATGGTTTCAAAAATGAACCACTGAAATTGGAAAGAAAAAAGTGGCGAAAGTTTCGAAAAAAAACCGTTTATTAGAAAATGAACGTTTGACTATTTACATAGATGTACAGGTAGTGGATAGTGAAAAGATAACAATGAATGAATGAAACTACAAAACGAGAACCCGTGACATGAATCCTTCGGACCGACCCGCTTCTGGAAATGAGATTTGGCTAAAACTGACATCACCCCAATATTCAAGACTCACTTGCTATACCCGCCTAATTCGCCTTCCTCTTCCTATTCGCAATCACCTCTATCCATCCATACGCTACCTGCATCTGTTACAGGAGTCTCAGCTTATTATAGAGCCGAGCGTACTTCTCCTTCGGTGCGGTGGTCCACGGCGGAGCTGAAGACAAAAGAAGGTGCGGTTCGGAGCGCGAAGCGACTCTTAAATTGACTTACCCGCCTGTCCCGGGTTTTGCGACTCCATGTGAAGCCGGTGGAGGCCGTGCGCGAATGGCACGTTTGACCGCTGTTGCGGCAGCTCCTGACGGCCGTGCGCTGTGTCGAGGAGACAATTGGCGACTGAAAATTGGCAAATTGGTAACGCCATTTTAAAAGAGGATGTACAGTACCTGATGGGTTTGTGGCCACAACTGGGGTCAAAAAGCAAACAAACAAAGGAAACAAACAATATCTACCGTGACCCTGAAGTTACCCCTTAGATATTTATGCAGTAACCTTTCCCCATCCGAAACAAGCTTCCATCGAAGTTTGAAGTCAATCGGGTCAGTTTGAAGGGGGGACGGTTTCTACTGTAGGTACCGTAATCCTACCGTATTCCTGACCAAATGGACAGAACTACGCAAATAGTACTTATAGTGAAGATTTCACGTTTGACTAAAACGCGCTCCACTAGACTAGGCGGGAAATTTTGAAAAAAGCTTGTTGGCAACTTGGGAGACCTCGGCCATGGCCTAGAAAAGGATTACATTATTACGTTACCAAGTAGGGACCCTCACGTTCAGCTAGCTAGTCTATTGGAGCGCGATGTTAACAAGGAAGAACTTGATACTCACCGCATTTGGGGAACAAGGTGTAGAGCTCCACCTGTGCGCACGCCGCCACCGCCTTCTCCCAGACTCGCTCCTTCTTCTGCTCCTCGGTCTCCAGCTCTTCCTCTTCCTCCTCGTCCTCGAGAGCTCCGCGTTGGGCGCCTCCCTCAAACACCACCTCCGGGCGGTCTGTCTGAAAGTTTTCAAAATTTTGAAATCCTCTCTAATACCTTTGAAACTAACTTTGCCAGAAGTTCGGCAGGTACGGGACATCTGCAAAAAATGTCGATTACGCACTAAGAAAAAGAGAGTCATAGAGCTTACGGTTTGGGTTTCCATTGTTGTGGTTCATTTTATCGAATCGAAAACTTTGCAAAGAGAGAACCCGTGCCATGCCTCTTCCGGACCCGCTTCTGGAAATAAGCTTTGGCTGAAACTGACATCTCCCAATGTTTTGGAATTTGGTTCGTGTTATGAAAGAGCAAGAGAAGAACATACCTAGATTGCTAGTGATTGTATTGTGTGTTTCTCTTCAGCTTCTCGCGCGTCCACAGTCCCTCCAGAGTGTAATCGGCCGGAACGTCCGTCTCACTGGTCGCCTTCATCCGCTTGATGACGTCCGCGACGCCGAGCCGTTTCACGACGTCGAAATCGACGCCCTCCATGTATTTCAGCGCCACTCTCTTCTGTTCCTTCTGAAACATAACAGAAGAGTTGAAAGCAAGACGAGAGTGAGATTTACTGTGATGCGGGGACGCTTCACTTGCTTCTGCGAAGAGGGCATCGCGAGCGGAGTGCTCTGCATGGTGGCGGCAGTCGGAAAGTTCGCCCAGTCGACTCCCGGAACTGGTCCCTGCAGTGAGCCATTCAATGAAATCGCTGCTCTAGGAGTTGTTAACTTTATGACCCCTCCACCCCATTACCCGACTCAACACGCTGTATACAGCTCATTGGCTTGTTCTCGCTAAACTGCGAAGTGTTTGCAAAGCCATTTCCCGAGAAAAGCAATCAACGGCTTCATAAATAAGCCAGTTATCCGCCGGTGAGCTGAACCAGCGCCGAGTTCAGTCCGAGGACACATGTGGTTTCTCGAAAGACTTGTACACATACCTGCATCAAATCGATGAGGGCATCCCGGATCATTTGGAAATGGAGTCGTAAAACTTTCTGAAAGATCAAAAACTGTCACTTCAGCCGTAACTTCGGTCTCTCTCTCTCTCTCTCTCTCCCAATTATTTTTCTTTTTTGAATGTAATAAAGCTTACAAGAAAAGGGAAAAGTGTAGAAAAACAAGTGAAGAGTAGAGCGAACGGTGTGCGCGGCGATAGCCGCGACCATCCCGCTGCTTTGTTGTATTTGGAACAATCTCAGCTTGCTCTGGAAACATGTGAAAAGATGGGCATTTGAACTATCTTCATCGTAAGTTTCATCAGTCTGAGTGTTTTCAATATAATTGATTGTTATTTCAGTTGCCGTTCGCTTCACGGTCTCTACCCACTTTTCTCCAGTTTTTTACACTTTTCAATTTGAAAGAAGAGTTTACCTTTTTTCGAAATTTCCTTTTTCATATAACATTGTGATAATTTGGATTAGAGATGAATATAATCATAAAAATTGTAGAAAAACATTAGATGGAAAAATAGGAAGAGGCCGTCGCGGACGGCCAGAAAAATTTGAAAGAATGAAGGCCTCGCCTCTGCAGGCAGGAAGGCGACAGAGAAAGAGACGCAGAGAAAAAGAGGGTCTCCTCTGAGTCGATCGAGCGAAGCGAATGAGAAGAGACGCAGAGAAAAAGGGCGCACCGAGGACACCAAATCGCCTGCGCAACGACCGATCGATACGAAATGTGAGAGACGCAGAGGGAAGGGAAGAGGTATGGATAAACGAGAGCAACAAAGCTGGTGCCTTTCTCGAGATTAAGGATGGTTAACGAAGTGGACCGCCGCCGAAGTTCTTTGTGCAGCTCTTGAAACCAATGATTGTCGTCGAAGCTCCAGGTGATGCTTTCGAAATCAGGGATCGTTGCCGGAACTGTTGGTGAAGCTGTCGGGATCAAAGATTGTCGCCGGAGCTCCTGGTTCTGCTCTCGAGATCAGGATCCTTGCCGGAGCTTCAGGTGGTGCTCTCGAAATCAAGGATGCCGGTGCTCTTGGTGATGCTCTTCAGATCAGGGATCGTCGCCGGAGCTCCTGGTGATGCGGTCGGGATCAAAGATCGTTGCTGGAGCTCCTTACGCCGCTCTTCAGTCGGAAAATCGTCGCCGGAGCGCCAGGTGCCGCTCTTCAGATCAGGGATCGTCGCCGGAGCTCTTGGTGATGCAAAAGGTTGCTTACCGTCAACCAGACTTGCGACGGGTCCGGCCGGGCCCAAATGAAAAAATTATCGGACCGGACTGAGCCATGGTAGTACTAACTTTTTCAAAAGTAAATTTGTAAATAATTTTTACTGATCAATTCTCAAATGAAGGGGACGAAATTCGAAAAAAACCCCAAAAAAAAATTTGTGCAGTTGGGCGTGTTTTTTCCACTCTGAAATCGGAGAGCTCCGATTTTGATGGGCGGAAGCGGCATCTCAAAATTGGAGGCCACCGACTTAGCTTTTCAAAAACGGGCCGGGCCGAGTTTTCGCCCGATGGGCCCGGGCCGGGCCCGGACCGTGAAAAAATACGGCCCGGCCCGGCCCGGCCCAGCCCGAAAATCGCAAGTCTACCGTCAACATTTGAAACATCCTTCTGTGAAAAACTAAAATTTTGCCAGTGAATTTTGAAAAAAAAATAGTTGAAGGAATCGTGATTAAGATTTGACGATATTCAAACTGAGTCAACAGTGAGCCAATAATAGAATAAGTTGGAATGAAGTTGGAATGTCAGGGAAGAGGTCCCAGCGCAGCTGCTTCAGCGCGTCCGCGAAGTCGCACTTTTTGAACACAACGAAGAATGGGGAAGTCATTTTGCGGGGACTCTGAAAGGAATCAGCAAATTGAGGAGTGAAAAACGCGCCCCGCTGGTGAAAAGTCGTACAAACTTCACGGAACTTCAAATTTCATTTTTTTTCCCGTGGGAGAAAGTCAAAGATATTTGAGTGTTCAATTGACGCATTTCGATACGAAAAAGACGAGAAGATTCCGTATTATGCCACTCGTTTTGGAATTCGGTTCGTGTTATGAGAGAGCAAGAGAACAACATACCGAGATTGCTAGTGATTGTATTGCGTGCTTCTTTTCAGCTTCTCGCGCGTCCACAGTCCCTCCAGAGTGTAATCGGCCGGAACGTCCGTCTCACTGGTCGCCTTCATCCGCTTGATGACGTCCGCGACGCCGAGCCGTTTCACGACGTCGAAATCGACGCCCTCCATGTATTTCAGCGCCACTCTGTTCTGTTCCTTCTGAAACATAACAGAAGAGTTGAAAGCAAGACGAGAGTGAGATTTACTGTGATGCGGGGACGCTTCACTTGCTTCTGCGAAGAGGGCATCGCGAGCGGAGTGCTCTGCATGGTGGCGGCAGTCGGAAAGAAGAAGAAAAAGAAGAAGAAGAAGAAGAAAAAGAAGAAGAAGAAGAAGAAGAAGAAGAAAAAGAAGAAGAAGAAGAAGAAAAAGAAGAAGAAGAAGAAAAAGAAAAAGAAAAAGAAGAAGAAGAAGAAGAAGAAGAAGAAGAAGAAGAAGAAGAAGAAGAAGAAAAAGAAGAAGAAGAAGCAGAAAAAGAAGAAGAAGAAGAAAAAGAAGAAGAAGAAGCAGAAAAAGAAGAAGAAGAAGAAAAAGAAGAAGAAGAAGAAGAAGAAGAAGAAGCAGAAAAAGAAGAAGAAGAAGAAAAAGAAGAAGAAGAAGAAGAAGAAGAAGAAGAAGAAGAAGAAGAAGAAGAAGCAGAAAAAGAAGAAGAAGAAGAAAAAGAAGAAGAAGAAGCAGAAAAAGAAGAAGAAGAAGAAAAAGAAGAAGAAGAAGAAGAAGAAGCAGAAAAAGAAGAAGAAGAAGAAAAAGAAGAAGAAGAAGAAGAAGAAGAAGAAGAAGCAGAAAAAGAAGAAGAAGAAGAAGCAGAAAAAGAAGAAGAAGAAGAAGAAAAAGAAGAAAAAGAAGAAGAAGAAGAAAAAGAAGAAGAAAAAGAAGAAGAAGAAGAAGAAGAAGAAGAAGAAGAAGAAGAAGAAGAAGAAGAAGAAGAAGAAGAAGAAGAAGAAGAAGAAGAAGAAGAAGAAGAAGAAAAAGAAGAAAAAGAAGAAGAAGAAGAAAAAGAAGAAGAAAAAGAAGAAGAAGAAGAAAAAGAAGAAGAAAAAGAAGAAGAAGAAGGCTGAAGACAGATAACACAATGAGTTGGAACGAGGGTTACTATGCAATCAAATTTATGGCTAAAAAACCTGGGGCAGAACAAAATGAGAGTGGCATGGACATATCGATGAGATCGTTTGAGATCAGTTTGATGAAGAGCCTTCTCTCTCCGCCTTCCTCTTCTTTGCCACCGTTCTCCGCTTGTTTTCGAACCAGGTCTTGACCTGTTCCTGCGTCCTCTCCATGCTTCGTCGTTTCAGCATCTCGCTAATCTCACCGCACTCCTCGCTTGATGCCATTCCACTCTCGTCGAAGATCTTGTCCAGGATCGGAATCCACGGTCGCTTCGCGATTCCTCGCCGGGTGAACTCTCTTCTGCGCTCCGAGTCCAATTTCTGCTGACTGGTGGACTCAGCGCGACGTCTGGCCAGAGCCTGAAAAGGAGAATATCTTCTCGAGTGCACACTTTCACTATGAATACCTGCTCGATCGGCTCGGCGGCGGCCTTCTTCATCTCCAGAAAGTTGATCACGATGAGACTCCCCAAGAGGAACAAGCACGCGTTCCAGTGCTCCTCGCGCCTGACTGCACGAGAACCGGAGCACAGAGAGCTCGGAGAGCGGCGGAGAGCTCCTCGCTCCCCTGAATTATCATGAACTGTTTGTAAGAAGAAATCACTGCAACAACTCACGATTGCCTCGCGGATCGCGATCGCCGCCATTTCCTCCACAAGAGGGCCGACTCCGATGTTTTGCGCCTCGCCTGAGATGCAGACGTCGAACGCCTTCTCGAGAATCCTGAAGACGTGCTCGAACTTCTCCATCTCTTCCTCCCCCTGACGCCATTTCGAGGAGAGGACCAGCTGATCGAAACATGCGGGGAGCAGTGTGCGTGTGTGTGTGTGTGCGTATATACACTTTGTGTCTGCCCCAGTGCGGGAAAGTACGGAGAAATGAAGTAGTCGCGCGCTCCTCTTTGTCGAAAAGGAAGAATAGACAAGAGGAACGGGGTGAAATTGAATGCAAAAGTATGGGAAAGGTGTGCAATGCGCCGCCGGACTGTGCAGATGTTCCCATTGACCGGCACACAAACCGAGTTTTTCTTTTTTTTTTTGAATCGGCGTGCCAAGTGGGAATCGTATAGAGACGAAGGCTGATCGAAATCTGTGCACACACACCCATTCTCAGTTAGTTTGAATGAGGGAAAAGAGTCAAAAAGGGGGATGATTAGCAAATGAATCGGATAGGTTTCTTTCGAAATGGTATTCGACGACTATACACCCATTGGGAGGCCCGTTTTTGAATGCCCCCCCCCCATCTAGACGGAAATGAGTGCTAACCCCCCAATTCGAGGCCGTTTCTTGCGAGCTAGCACAAATTTGATGTGAACATGTATTTTATGTTGGGGAGTCGCGTACAAGACACTGCGAAGATCTGGTCGACGAGGCCGCCTTCGACGAAATGACGAAGGAGGATTGGCGAATCTTCACATTCCTCAGAGGATTAGACCTGCCCGAAGACGGACCGGCCAAGTGCTACCTCATGCAGTACGTGGAGATAGGTACGCAGAAGAAGGAAAAGTTGTCGCTGACAGCCGTGTACGAAGAATGGCAACGATTTATGTCGGTGCGCGAGCAGACTAAGGCAGTGTCGACGACAGCTGCAAAGACGTCGTCGGTCAACGCAATGAACGTCAAGAAGAACGGTAAGTCTGGAGGTAAGTTCGACAGAAGCCGGAGGTACAAGGAACGTCAATACGCTCGAAGTGAACGCGGTGCACGATGACAAGCATTGGATCGTCGTGCCCGTTCGAGTAAAGAAGGTACGATTTCAGCTCGATACGGGAAGCGACGTCACCGTGGTGAATGCGGAAAGCTGGAAGGAATTCGGAAGCCCCGCGCTGGATAGTGTCGAACATCGAGTGACATGCGCAAATGGAACTGCGCTGAAGGTCAAGGGAAGATCCAAGGTCAGTTTTCAACTGAAAGGAGTCGAGTATTGCGACTGGATCTATGTGCACGAGAGGGCAAAGAACTTGCTCGGAATGGCCTGGATCCGACACTCCCCAGAGATGCGAGAGGCGCTGGAACGAATGGTCAATGCGTTGACACAGGAGATCGACGGTGAGGCCGAGCGCCTGATGCACCTGCTCAAGGACAAATTCCCGAGAGTGTTCGAGGAAGGTCTCGGCGAGTGCGTCAAGGAAGAAGCCAAGTTTCGCGTGAAGGATGACAGCACACCTGTTTTCAAGAAACCGCATCCGGTTCCCTACGGATCATTATCCGCAGTGGAAGGCGAGTTACAGCGTTTGCAGGACATGGGCGTCATCACGAAGATCAATCACGCCTCGTGGGCCGCTCCGATCGTCACCATTCAGAAGAAGTCAACAGGAAGGGTGCGAGTTTGTGCTGACTTCAAGGCGTCGGGACTTAACGCCGCGCTGTGCGACGATCTGTACCCGATGCCGAACACGGAGGACATCTTTGCGAACCTCAGAGGGAGTGTTGTGAACCCCTGTTTCACACAAACATTCTAGTTCTTATGTTCCAGAACATTCCAGAACCTCTTGAGCCTTCCAGGCGCGCCCACAACTTTCTCTCTATCTTTTCCCTCTCTCATAGGCACACACTCTCTCACTGGGATGTCTCTGCGTCTCTCTTTCTCTCGCCTCACTAGAATACTGTAGTTATCCCTAGAACTTTCTAGAAGCTTATTAATATCAGTATATAAGGCGAGCCCTTCCCATTGTTCGTCTATTCTCAGGTAGACCTCAGAGACGCCTACCTACAGGTGAGACTTGACCAGGAGTCTCGCAACATTGTTGCAATTAACACGCACCGAGGATTCTTCCGCTACGAAAGGATGCCGTTCGGACTGAAGACGGCACCGGCAATCTTCCAACGAATCGTCGAGAAGATGACGGCCGGGCTGAAAGGTGTTTTCTGCTACCTCGACGACATCATCGTCTGCGCAGATTCGGTCGAGGAACACGAACAGATCCTGCTGAAGCTCTTTGGACAACTTGAGGAGTACGGGTTCAAGATCGGCGTCGAGAAGTGCACGTTAGCACGACAAGAGGTGAAGTTTCTAGGTTTCATCGTCAGTGCCGAAGGAAGACGACCGGATCCGAGCAAGACGGCCGTGCTTTACGCGATGAAGGCGCCGGAGAACGAGAAACAACTACACGCGTTTCTTGGAGGCGTAGGGTTTTACAGCCGCTTCATCAAGAACCTGTCGGAGAAGAGAGAGCTACTGGACCAACTGCTCAAGAAGGACGTCGACTGTAATTGGACACCCGCTCATCAACAGACGTTCGAAGAACTGAAGGGTGAAATCGTGAAAGCGACTCTTCTCACCCACTTCGACGAGAAACGCGAGCTCGTGTTGGCTGCTGACGCCTCGAGTTACGGGATCGGAGGAGTGCTCTTGCAACGAGCGGAGACAGGAGAGCTACGTACGATAGCTCACTACGCCCGCGCTCTCTCGGACGCCGAGAAGAGATACGGCCAGATCGAAAAGCAAGGACTGGGACTGGTGTACGTGGTCAAGAAGGCTAACAAGTACATCTTCGGGCGAAGATTCACGCTCCAAACCGATCATCGACCCCTGTTGGGGATCTTCGGGGAGAAGAAAGACCTGCCAGTACATGCGCAAGGCCGACTCGTGCGATGGGCGACGATGCTCATGGGGTACGACTTTGCCATCGAGTATGTCGGGACGGCCAAGTTCGGCCATGCCGACGTGATGTCCCGGATGCTGTTCGACTATCCGCGCGAGGACGAAGTCGTCATTGCTGCTCTCGAAGACGACCACGACGAAGATTTCGAAGAGCAACCCTTCCGACTCGAAGGACCAGTCAAGGATACGGACATCAAACGAGAGACGATCAAGGACAGCGAGCTCGGACAGCTGCAGGAGCGCATCATCAAGAACGACTGGCAACCAAGACCAACGGAGGAGTGGGAGAAGTACTGGTGCCGACATAAGCAACCGGTTGAAAGTCATGCAAGGATGTGTCCGTCATGCAAGGAAAGTCATGCAAGGATGCGACATCGAAAAAGTCTTAAGAGAGTGTGACGACTGCCAGATGCAAGCGAAGATGCCTATCGTGGCACCACTCGCACCGTGGCCTGCGCCAACCGGAATCTGGAGCCGAATCCACGTTGATTTCGCCGGCCCACTGGATGGCTACTGGTTCCTAGTGGTGGTTGATGCGAAGTCGAAATATGCGGAGATTCGCCTGACGAAGACGATTTCTGCAGTCGCCACTGTGGACTTGATGGAAGACATTTTCGCGATTCATGGCTTTCCAGAAGTGCTAATCTCGGACAATGGATCGCAACTGAAGAGTCACTTGTTCGAGCGAATGTGCGAAAAACGAGGGATTAGACACTTGACGTCTTCTCCATACTATCCACGTTCGAATGGGGCCGCCGAAAGATTGGTGGACACGCTGAAACGGGGTATCGCAAAGATCAGGGGTACCGGAGCGATTACACGCCAAATGCTGAATCAGTTCCTTATCACCTACCGGAACTCACCACACGCGGCTCTGCGAGGCCGGAGTCCAGCGGAAGTTCATTTTCAACGCCCGATTCGGACGACCATGTCGCAATTGAAGCCGACGCAAGACGCCGAAACTGACGATGGGAAGAATCAGACGAACTACCGCAAGAAAATGAAGACCCAGTACGACAAGCACAATGGAGCGCGAGCGAAGACGTTTGACGTCGATCAGGGAGTTTATGTGCAAGTTTCGCACGGAAATAAAACAAAATGGGACCGAGGGGTGGTCCGAAACAAAGTCGGTAAAGTAATTTTCATTATTCAGGTTGGAACGAAACTGATGAAGGCTTCGACAGCGCTATAGTGTTGCAAGTCGGGAAGACGTCTTCGAAGAGACGATTTACCCGCTCTTCTTCGGAAGAGGAGCAATAAAAGACGATGGTGAGTCGGTTGAGGCTGCTGACGAATCGAGTTTTCAGATTCGTGGAACTGGCTCGGGAGAACGCCAGACTCGTGGAACTGGTTCGGGAGGACGTCGTTCGGATGTGGATGTGGACATCGAAGGCGCTGGTCGATTCGCGGAAGACTCTCTTAGTGAACTACTTCCGAGAGAGAGGCCACCACACGAGAGCGAACACCGAAACCATCAAAGACCGACAACACCGACATCGTCCGAACAACTTGTCCGAACGAGACCGACCAACACCGTCCCAAGTCTTTCTCTGCGAAGGAGTGACAGGACCCGACGTGCGCCCGACCGATTTGAACCGTGCATGGAGAAATTGCCGCCCTCCAGGGGTCGCGGGCGCGCAAGAAGATCAGCAACAAACACTGGTCAAGCCGCCGCTCTTGCCAGAGGTCACCTCACGACCTCGAGGCGTCAAGACAGGGGATCCGCGCCACTTCGTCAAAGGGGGGGAGGTGTTGGGGAGTCGCGTACGAGACACTGGAGATGATGGGTAACGTGACACCCCAGACTCGACATCTACGTGAACTCGGAGTCTATCTAATCAGACTCCGCTCGATAAGATTCTCTCGTTTCCGCGATAATAAAGGTTCCTCTCTTGGAAGACACTACATTTTACACTTGCAGACCATTTGGACATCATCCCTCTTTAACAAAAACGTTACGAAATCACCCTCCATCCCGCTGCATTGCTTCGAAAATGTTTACATAGTTGACAAGGGAGAATGCGATCAATACTGGGTTTCGTGTGGCCCTGAATCGCCGGCGACTCGAAAGTTCCTACGGTACCACGAAGGTCGGTCGGACCATTTCCGAAAGGGATGTTGTGATTCTGGGGTCGTCTGGCGAATGGACGAATGGATAGCCGCCTCACTTTTCAAATTCGAAAATGGGAATTCGACAGAGTTTCGTGGCAGAGACCTTCGTAACGTGAACATTGATGACGTGGCAAATCGGTGGAAATGCAGATCAGTACACCCCCCAAGAAAAAGTGATGGCCACCTGTGCGATTGACCCCTCCATGCATGTTTTTGGGCTGCTCCGGAACGTGTGCGAGTTCTGCGCATCAAACTGATTGCGCAACCTGTCACTCACTCCTCCCTCACCGTACCCGATTGACCTTAACAGAACCTCTCGCGAGCAGAGCACAGACGACGAATAGAGAGTCAGCTTGAAATGGATTTTATTGGAAACAAGAAGGAAATAACAGAACAAAAACACATAGACAGGATTAGAATGAGACAAGCAAGAATCAAGAGGAGACGAAACGGTGACCGCTCAGATTCTCGAGAGTTCCCATTTGTTGTTGTTGTACCAGTTGCGCATTTGGTTTGGCGTCATCTCGACGCCGAACTTGCGAAGTTGTTCGCTAATCTCATACTGGCCCCGTCTTCCCATGACGCCGCCTCTCGCCTTGAATAGTGGGATCAGCGTTTCTCGACGACGCTTCTTCTGTTCCTCACTGTTGTACAGAATTTTTTCTATCACCTTCTGGAAATAAGATTCTCGAATTCTTTGTGTCTTCTCTTCGGTGACTTACGTTGTGCTTCGGCAGCACACAGTCCATGGTCTTCGGAAACGTCCAGAACAGCAGGCTCCCAGAGATGGCCAGTATCTGGTTCCAGTGCATCACACTTTGACACACGGTTTTCTGAAACACTCTGATTGGAACAGTTCCGGAATGATTGGAAACTCACGGAGCAAGTTGTCAGCTGCACTAGACAAGACATGAGAGCCAATCTGGTGCACCTATCGACTGGCTCGCCCTGGATCGCGCGCCAGTAGAGAGCCGCGACATCCAGCATGTCGGTTTTTGTGTCGATGAAGTTCTCGCCGAAATCCGGAGACACAGGGATCATCGGATTATACTTCTGCAAACCAGAAACGTACAGCCACTACCCTTAATGCTCACCGTGGTCTCTTTGATCGCGACGTGGAGCATCTTCTCGACAAGTTCCACCATTCCAATCTTCTGCACTTTATCTTCGAAGCACTTCTTGAAGCCCTTCTCGAGAATATCGAAAAGTTTTTCGTACTTGTCGGAGCGGCGCGGGACAACGATCTCTTCGGCGATGGCTAACATATTTGATACTATTCAGATGGGAAGAATCCAAATGGAGCCGTGGGAGGTGAGACAGTCAAAAGAGAGTCAAGTACGAGAAGAAAAAAGGGACAACTGTAGTCTCGATTCGCGCACGCAATTTGCTAATGTCGTGTTGAGCAACACACTCCCGATGAGAGGAAAAGGGGCGTGGCCTAACGAATCTTCTTCTTCTTCTTCTTGCAACCTTCGCAACTTGTTTGTTTTGTTTCTCCATCATGATACCAGACAATTTATGTTTTGAGGGTTTTACAAAAAAAAAACAGTCGAGGAGTTTCACTCTGTTTCCGATCGAAAACAACCGTGAGAAGGTGCCCTCTGTCTCCTTTTCGATGACTTCTCGGGAATCAAAACATTTCACAGTTGATCAGTGATGTTTTCCTCGCAAAGCATCCATTCCTTCTCTCCTAACACACATGAAGAGAGTCGAGCGAAAGTTGAGGAGGGTTCAGGACTTTGAACCGCCAAAACTTGACGTTAAAGGGACGCGCAATTTCACGTCGCGTGACAGCATTTCCGTTCGAGACCCATGCGAGGAGGCCCTGCGGACTCCGAGCTTCGCGCGATTGTGTAATATCTTCGATGAACCGGCTGCTCAGGTGCAACACCAGTCCGATGGAAACTCTCGGCCGCATCCATTCGATGACGCCATCTGCGTGTGCATGTTGCACTCCGCAGCCCCGCCGTTTTCGTGACTATTGCGCAACGGAGGCAACTGACGAGCAATGATAACTGTTGCGCAACATGAATCAGTTTATTCTATCCGGCGTGTTAGCATGGCATAAATAGGGGGGGGGGGGATACAAGAATTAGATGAAGAAAAAGAAGAATTGATAAAGCTACTCGGAAGATCAGAAGTTATTGAATACGAGACTGATTCTTGTGGTGTCGACGGTTCCGAGGGACAGCTTCTTATTCTTCTTTGACGGCGGCGATGGGCTTCCTGGATCCGCCTCGATTCTACTTGGAAGATCAGAAGTGACCTGCTCCGGCGTCCTCTCCATGCCTCGTCATTTCAGCATCTTGCTGATCCCACCGCACTCCTCGCTTGATGCCATTCCACTCTCGTCGAAGATCTTGTCCAGGATCGGAATCTACGGTCGCTTCGCGATTCCTCGCCGGGTGAACTCTCTTCTGCGCTCCGAGTCCAATTTCTGCTGACTGGTCGACTCAGCGCGGCGTCTGGCCAGAGCCTGAAAAGGTGGATATCTTCTCGAGTGCACACTTTCACTATGAATACCTGCTCGATCGGCTCGGCGGCGGCCTTCTTCATCTCCAGAAAGTTCATCACGACGAGGCTTCCCAAGAGAAACAAGCACGCGTTCCAGTGCACCTCGCGCCTGACTTCCTGAAAAAAAGAGCCATGTATTTCGTATTATAGGCTCGAAAACTCACTTTACACTGTACGTTACAGCCCAATCCGGCCAGTTTGTGGTCGTCGCAGCTCCAAGCGACGCCTTGTTTTGCCAGCTCAAAGAGCTGCTTGACTCCGGCTACTGGGGCCAGATGGTCACGGTACTCCGGCTCGAAAACCGGAGCACAGAGAGCTCGGAGAGCGGCGGAGAGCTCCTCGCAGCCCTGAATTTTCATGAATTGTTTGAAAAAAGAAGTCACTGCAACAACTCACGATTGCCTCGCGGATCGCGATCGCCGCCATTTCCTCCACAAGAGGGCCCACTCCGATGTTCTGCGCCTCGCCTGAGATGCAGACGTCGAACGCCTTCTAGAGAATCCTGAAGACGTGCTCGAACTTCTCCATCTCTTCCTCCCCCTGACGCCATTTCGAGGAGAGGACCAGCTGATCGAAACATGCGAGCTTCATGTCGATCAACACGGCCGACTTCTCGAAAACCGGAGCACAGAGAGCTCGGAGAGCGGCGGAGAGCTCCTCGCAGCCCTGAATTTTCATGAATTGTTTGAAAAAAAGAAATCACTGCAACAATTCACGATTGCCCCGCGGATCCCTCTTGTCTCTGCAGCTCAAAAATTGAGAAAAAAATTGGGGAATTTTCAAAAAAAAAACTGACAAGTTCTCGAAATATCAAGAAAGCTGAGGGGAGAACCGATTTGGCGGGAATTCGAAAAGCTGAGGGGAGAACCCATTCGAAAACCTGAGGGGAGCACCGTTTTGGCGGGAGTTCAAGGGCGGGAGTTCAGGCCTGCACCCGTTCAAGCGAAAGCCAGTGGGGTTGGCGCGGCGATAGCCGCGACCATCCCGCTCTGGAAACATGTGAAAATATGGGCATTGAACTATATTCATCGTATGTTTCATTAGTCTGAGTGTTTTCAATATAATTGATTGTTATTTCAGTGGCCGTTCGCTTCACGGTCTCTACCCACTTTTCTCCAGTTTTTCTACACTTTACCCTTAGAGAGAAGAGTTTACCTTTTTTCGAATTTTCCTTTTTCATATAACATTGCGATAATTTGGATTAGAGAATAATATAATCATAAAAATTGTAGAAAAACATTAGATGGAAAAATAGGAAGAGGCCGTCGCGGACGGCCAGAAAAAGGAAAAGAAAGAATGAAGAGTGTCGCCTCTGCAGGCAGGAAGGCGACAGAGAAAGAGACGCAGAGAAAAAGAGGGTCTCCTCTGAGTCGATCGAGCTAGGCGAATGAGAAGAAACGCAGAGAAAAAGAGCGATGGGTGCGCCGAGGACACCAAATAGCTTGCGCATCGACCGATCGATGCGAAATGTAAGAGACGCAGAGGGAAGGGGAGGGTAACGGACAAACAAAATTGGTGCTGGGCCGTCAAACGACAGATGGGAAAGAAATAGAAGTAACACAACTACATCAGAAACAAAAAGCTATTTGAACCAGGATGGCATTATGAGATTATGAAAAATAAAAACCAATGAACTACAATTTAACACACGAATGTCGAAAAAATTGTGACAGTTCTCCGCCGGACATTAAGCAGAAATGAAAGAAGAAACGGTTAGTAGTTGGGACGGGACAATACAAGAAAGGGGGGATAGGTTAACGAGTGGTAAACGCTTACTGAAATCATTACAAGAAACTTTGTCATTGAAAGTAGAAGGAGGAAGTGAGTTCCAAGTTGGAACGGAAGAGAAAAAAGCACGGAAGACGGAAGACGGAAGACAGAAGACGGAATTTCGTGCATGTCTGGTTCCAACACTGGACAGCTCTGTTAGCTAGGAATGGACTAAGGAGTTTACCGGAATTTTTCATAGTTCGACGAAGAGTAAAGCGATGGCGACGAAGATATCGCAGGTTGGCAAGTGAGAAACAAAGGGAGGAGTGAGTATCAATTTCATGAGAATTAACCATTTTGTACAAGAAAGTTAGATCTGCCAGAAACCGACGAAGCTCAAGAGGGGGGGGGGGGGGGGAGGTTACATTCTTCAAAAGCAGAGAAATAGTTTAAAAAACATTGTTCTGTATCTGATTCCCATTTTAAACGCGTCATGTGAGTCGAAACAGCGTTAAAGTTTCAAACAAACTTCTCTTAAAAGCATTCGCTGCACAAAGTCGGCAATGGGTGCACTGAGTCTATCTTTCAACGTTTCTGATGCTTTAATATTCGGTGACAAAGTCGGTCATGCGAAAACTGGGATTTCTCTGACTCCTCTGTACCTCTATGTTTGATGGGCTTGATAAAACGGAACTCCGTTTATTTGATAACCGTATCGTTTCAATAGGCCCAGCAGAAACTGCTTCCTCTGTTCCCTCCGCATTGTTTCATTTAAAATTGCCGCGTTAATGTCCGGCGGAGAACTGTCACAATTTTTTTTTGATATTCGTGTGTTAAATTGTAGTATATTGGTTTTCATTTTTCATAATCTTATAATGCTATCCTGGTTCAAATAGCTTTTTGTTTCTGATGTAGTTGTGTTACTTCTATTTCTTTCCCATCTGTCGTTTGACGGCCCAGCACCAATTTCGTTTGTCCGTTCCCCTCCCCTTCCCTCTGCGTCTCTTACATTTCGCATCGATCGGTCGATGCGCAGGCTATTTGGTGTCCTCGGCGCACCCATCGCTTTTTTTCTCTGCGTTTCTTCTCATTCGCCTCGCTCGATCGACTCAGAGGAGACCCTCTTTTTCTTTGCGTCTCTTTCTCTGTCGCCTTCCTGCCTGCAGAGGCGAGGCCTTCATTTTTTCCATTTTTTCAGGCCGTCCGCGACGGCCTCCTTCTATTTGTCTATGATTTTCTACAATTAATTGTCTTTACTATACTAAATATTTGCGTAGTTCTGTCCACCGTTGTGTCTGAGACCGACGAAATTCAGAAAGCTAAGGCTTTGTCTGGTATTCTCAAAGCCGCTGAAATGTGTCGTTGGTCTTGGAACTCGCACTGCTCGATTCCGCCTTGGATGTCTCCGAATTCTGCGAGAAGAAGGTAAACTCTTTTTACTGAACAGAAGTCAAATAGTGAATTCTTGGTTTTCAAGAATATCATTACCATACTTTTTGCGTAGTTCTGTCCACCCCCGCACTTCAGCTGGAATAAGTTCTCAACCTGTGACCCGATTGATTTGATTTTCTGCATTCGCCTATGGGTCTCAGAGCGCTTCACCCCCATAACATTTTTGGTCAGGTATACGGTAGGATTACGGTACATACAGTAGAAACCGTCATTTTCGACCTCCGTCAAACTGGCCCGATTGACTTCAAACTTCGATGCAAGCTTGTTTTGGATGGGGGAAGGTTACTGTATAAATATCTAAGGGGTAGCTTCAGGGCTACGGTAGATATCGTTTGTTCTATGTGTTTGTTTGTTTTTTGAGCCCAGTTGTGGCCACAAATCCATCAAGTACTGTACATCCCCTTCAAAATGGCGTTACCAATTTGCCAATTTTCAGTCGCCAACTGCCTCCTCGACACATCGTCGGGGCGTCAGGAACTCCCGCAACAACGGTCGAACGTGCCGTTCGCGCACGTGCTCCACCGACTCCACATGGAGTCGCGAAATCCCGGACAGGCCGGTAAGTCGTTTTGAGATTCGCATCGCGCTCCGAACCGCCTTTCTTTTGTCTTCAGCTCCGCCGTGGAACACCGCTCCGAAAAAGGAGTACGCAAGGCTCTACAATGAGCTGAGACTCCTGCAGCAGATGCAGGTCGCATACGGGTGGATCGAGGTGTTCGCGAACCAAAAGAGGAAGCTAGCCGGGTTGGGGAAGTGAGTCTGGAGTATTGGGAGATGTCAGTTTCAGCCAAAGCTTATTTCCAGAAGCGGGTCCGGAAGAGGCATGGCACGGGTTCTCTCTTTGCTCAAAGTTTTCGATTCGACAAAATGAACCAAAACAATGAAAACCCGAACCGTAAGCTCTATGACTCTCTTTTTCTTAGTGCGTAATCGACATTTTTTGCAGATTTCCCGTACCTGCCGAACTTCTGGCAAAGTTAGTTTCAAAGGTATTAGAGAGGATTTCAAAATTTTGGAAACTTTCAGACAGACCGCCCGAAGCGCCACAACATCATCCCAATCATCCGATGAACGCGGAACATCCAAGTGAGTTTGTTCGGCACTTTGATTGTGATATTCCTGAACTTCGCCTTTGCCGGAGGAGAAAAGTGTGAAGGAATAGGGATAGAACCAGCAAGGTGGTCCTCCCCTCAGCTTTTCGATTTCCCGCCGTAATGCTTCTAGAACTTTCTGACAGTTGCGTTGTCGCTCCCATTGTTACAATATCGTTTCCATTTCCAGTCGCCAACTGCCTCCTCAACACATCGTCCGGCCGTCAGGAGCTCCAGCAGCAATGAGGAAGGCAAACTAGCCGGGTTTCAATTGTTCAGTTGTTTTAATAAATCGTCAAGAAACTTTAAAATTGAACATTCTGAAAAAAGGTACCGCGGCGACCTTTTGATTATCTGGAATTCATAGACCGTTGCTTTGATGCTTAATCATTCCGTTCTTTGCCTCTCAATTTGACGGCACCGTCCGTGCCTCGGCAAACCTTTCGATCCCCCCCCACTCTACTGCGTCTCTAGCCCTTTGCATCAATGAGGCGACTCGTTCTTTCCGAAGCGATTACCTCTTTCCTCCTCTCGTGTCTCTTCACGAGTGTTATCTCTTGCCTGTCCACTCCGCGGTTGTGTATGTTTACACAGTCGCGCTCTCTTTTTCTCTATGCAACATTGCGTTGGAAATAGTCCTGGCGGCCGAGCAAAAACTAGTCCGCGCCCAACAGAACGATGCAAGCGCGCCCTATCGCATACCTTTTTCTCTGGGACGGCAGCACCCGAAAACTCTCGTTTTTTCCCGGATTTCGCCGGTTTTTCGCCATCTACTGCCATCTTGTCATGAAAAACTGGCAATGAACGCATGTTTTGTTTCATTCTTTCCGCAAACACGCCTAAAACGCCACAAAGTTCTCGGAAATTTTTGATTTTCTCGCTCACCAGTTGCCCTTTTGTCGTGTCAACACTCGAAAACGTATTAAGTTAAAGTCTTTTCAATCGATTCAGCAAAGTACAAATGCGTGTAACCTCAAACAAAAAACAACCTGTGAGTGTTGAATGTGAACACCACAAAACCAACGTGAGAAAATTGCAGAGCTCTCACTCAAGAGATACAAGCCTCCACCTCCAGTTCAGTATCACCACACGAAAGTATCACCACACGAAGTCATAGTCCTGGCGGCCGAGCAAAAACTAGTCCGCGCCCAACAGAACGATGCAAGCGCGCCCTATCGCATACCTTTTTCTCTGGGACGGCAGCACCCGAAAACTCTCGTTTTTGCCCGGATTTCGCCGGTTTTTCGCCATCTACTGCCATCTTGTCATGAAAAACTGGCAATGAACGCATGTTTTGTTTCATTCTTTCCGCAAACACGCCTAAAACGCCACAAAGTTCTCGGAAATTTTTGATTTTCTCGCTCACCAGTTGCCCTTTTGTCGTGTAAACTCGAAAACGTATTAAGTTAAAGTCTTTTCAATCGATTCAGCAAAGTACAAATGCGTGTAACCTCAAACAAAAAACAACCTGTGAGTGTTGAATGTGAACACCACAAAACCAACGTGAGAAAATTGCAGAGCTCTCACTCAAGAGATACAAGCCTCCACCTCCAGTTCAGTATCACCACACGAAAGTATCACCACACGAAAGTTGACATCTTCAGTCGTTGCCGAAGTTCCTGGTAATGCTCGAGATCAAGAATCGTTGCCGGAGTTTCTGGTGATGGTCTTCGGGTCAAGAATCGCTGCCGGAATTTCTGGTGATGCTCTTCTGGTCAAGAATCGTTGCCGGAGTTCCTGGTGATGCTGTAGAGATCAAGAGTCGTCGCTCGAATTCCTGGTGCCGCTTTTGTGACCGAGAGCCGTCGCCGGAGCTCCAGTAGTCGCTCTTCCGGTCAAGAATCGTTGCCGGAATTTCTGGTGATGCTCTTCTGGTCAAGAATCGTTGCCGGAGTTCCTGGTGATGGTCTTCGGGTCAAGAATCGTTGCCGGAGCTCCTGGTGATGCTGTAGAGATCAAGAGTCGTCGCTCGAATTCCTGGTGCCGCTTTTGTGACCGAGAGCCGTCGCCGGAGCTCCAGTAGTCGCTCTTCCGGTCAAGTATCGTTGCCGGAGTTCCTGGTGATGCTCTTCTGGTCAAGAATCGTTGCCGGAATTTCTGGTGATGCTCTTCTGGTCGAGAATCGTTGCCGGAGTTGCTGGAGATGCAGTCGAGATCAAGGGTCATCGCTCGAATTCCTGGTGCCGCTTTTGTGACCGAGAGCCGTCGCCGGAGCTCCAGTAGTCGCTCTTCCGGTCAAGAATCGTTGCCGGAATTTCTGGTGATGCTCTTCTGGTCAAGAATCGTTGCCGGAGTTCCTGGTGATGGTCTTCGGGTCAAGAATCGTTGCCGGAGCTCCTGGTGATGCTGTAGAGATCAAGAGTCGTCGCTCGAATTCCTGGTGCCGCTTTTGTGACCGAGAGCCGTCGCCGGAGCTCCAGTAGTCGCTCTTCCGGTCAAGTATCGTTGCCGGAGTTCCTGGTGATGCTCTTCTGGTCAAGAATCGTTGCCGGAATTTCTGGTGATGCTCTTCTGGTCGAGAATCGTTGCCGGAGTTGCTGGAGATGCAGTCGAGATCAAGGGTCATCGCTCGAATTCCTCGTGCCGCTTTCGTGACCGAGAGCCGTCGCCGGAGCTCCAGTAGCCGCCGCTCTTCGGGTCAAGAATCGTTGCCGGAGTTCCTGGTGATGCTCTTCGGGTCAAGAATTGTTGCCGGAATTTCTGGTGATGCTCTTCTGGTCAAGAATCGTTGACGGAGCTCCAGTAGCCGCTCTTCAGATCAAGAATCGTTGCCGGAATTTCTGGTGATGCTCTTCTGGTCAAAAATCGTTGCCGGAGTTTTTGGTGATGCTCTTCGGGTCAAGAATCGTTGCCGGAATTTCTGGTGATGCTCTTCTGGTCAAGAATCGTTGCCGGAGTTCCTGGTGATGCTCTTCGGGTCAAGAATCGTTGCCGGAGTTGCTGGTGATGCTGTCAAGATCAAGGGTCGTCGCTCGAACTCCTGGTGCCGCTTTCGTGACCGAGAGCCGTCGCCGGAGCTCCAGTAGTCGCTCTTCTGGTCAAGAATCGCTGCCGGAGTTGCTGGAGATGCTCTTCGGGTCAAGAATCGTTGCCGGACTTTCTGGTGATGCTCTTCTGGTCAAGAATCGTTGCCGGAATTTCTGGTGATGCTCTTCCGGTCAAGAATCGTTGCCGGAGCTCCTGGTGATGCTGTCGAGATCAAGGGTCGTCGCTCGAACTCCTGGTGCCGCTTTCGTGACCGAGAGCCGTCACCGGAGCTTCAGTAGCCGCTCTTCGGGTCAAGAATCGTTGCCGGAGTTGCTGGTGATGCTTTTCTGGTCAAGAATCGCTGCCGGAGTTGCTGGTGATGCTCTTCTGGTCAAGAATCGTTGCCGGAGCTCCAGTAGCCGCTCTTCTGGTCAAGAATCGCTGCCGGAGTTGCTGGTGATGCTCTTCGGGTCAAGAATCGCTGCCGGAGTTGCTGGTAATGCTCTCGAGATCAAGGGTCGTCGCTCAAATTCCTGGTGCCGCTTTTGTGACCGAGACCCGTCGCCGGAGCTCCAGTAGCCGCTCTTCAGATCAAGAACCGCTGCCGGAGTTGCTGGCGATGCTGTCGAGATCAGGAGTCGTCCCTCGAATTCCTGGTGCCGCTTTCGTGACCGAGAGCCGTCGCCGGAGCTCCAGTAGGCGCTCTTCAGATCAAGAATCGTTGCCGGAGTTGCTGGTGATGCTCTTCTGGTCAAGAATTGCTGCCGGAGTTGCTGGTGATGCTCTTCTGGTCAAGAATCGTTGCCGGAGCTCCAGTAGCCGCTCTTCTGGTCAAGAATCGCTGCCGTAGTTCCTGGTGATGCTCTTCTGGTCAAGAATCGTTGCCGGAATTTCTGGTGATGCTCTTCCGGTCAAGAATCGTTGCCGGAGCTCCTGGTGATGCTGTCAAGATCAAGGGTCGTCGCTCGAACTCCTGGTGCCGCTTTCGTGACCGAGAGCCGTCGCCGGAGCTCCAGTAGCAGCCGCTCTTCGGGTCAAGAATCGTTGCCGGAGTTCCTGGTGATGCTCTTCTGATCAAGAATCGTTGCCGGAGCTCCTGGTGATGCTGTCAAGATCAAGGGTCGTCGCTCGAACTCCTGGTGCCGCTTTCGTGACCGAGAGCCGTCGCCGGAGCTCCAGTAGCAGCCGCTCTTCGGGTCAAGAATCGTTGCCGGAGTTCCTGGTGATGCTCTTCTGATCAAGAATCGCTGCCGTAGGTGCTGGTGATGCTTTCGAGATCAAGAGTCGTCCCTCGGATTCCTGGTGCCGCTTTCGTGACCGAGTGCCGTCGCCAGAGCTCCAGTAGCCGCTCTTCTGGTCAAGAATCGCTGCCGTAGTTCCTGGTGATGCTCTTCTGGTCAAGAATCGTTGCCGGAATTTCTGGTGATGCTCTTCCGGTCAAGAATCGTTGCCGGAGCTCCTGGTGATGCTGTCAAGATCAAGGGTCGTCGCTCGAACTCCTGGTGCCGCTTTCGTGACCGAGAGCCGTCGCCGGAGCTCCAGTAGCAGCCGCTCTTCGGGTCAAGAATCGTTGCCGGAGTTCCTGGTGATGCTCTTCTGATCAAGAATCGCTGCCGTAGGTGCTGGTGATGCTTTCGAGATCAAGAGTCGTCCCTCGGATTCCTGGTGCCGCTTTCGTGACCGAGACCTGTCGCCGGAGCTCCAGTAGCCGCTCTTCTGGTCAAGAATCGTTGCCGGAGTTCCTGGTGATGCTCTTCTGGTCAAGAATCGTTGCCGGAATTTCTGGTGATGCTCTTCCGGTCAAGAATCGTTACCGGAATTTCTGGTGATGCTCTTCCGGTCAAGAATCGTTGCCGGAGCTCCTGGTGATGCTGTCAAGATCAAGGGTCGTCGCTCAAATTCCTGGTGCCGCTTTTGTGACCGAGAGCCGTCGCCGGAGCTACAGTAGCCGCTCTTCTGGTCAAGAATCGCTGCCGGAGTTGCTGGTGATGCTCTCGAGATCAAGGGTCGTCGCTCGAATTCCTGGTGCCGCTTTTGTGACCGAGAGCCGTCGCCGGAGCTACAGTAGCTGCTCTTCTGGTCAAGAATCGCTGCCGGAGTTGCTGGTGATGCTCTCGAGATCAAGGGTCGTCGCTCGAATTCCTGGTGCCGCTTTTGTGACCGAGAGCCGTCGCCGGAGCTACAGTAGCCGCTCTACTGGTCAAGAATCGCTGCCGGAGTTGCTGGTGATGCTCTTCGGGTCAAGAATCGCTGCCGGAGTTGCTGGTAATGCTCTCGAGATCAAGGGTCGTCGCTCGAATTCCTGGTGCCGCTTTTGTGACCGAGAGCCGTCGCCGGAGCTCCAGTAGCCGCTCTTCAGATCAAGAACCGCTGCCGGAGTTGCTGGCGATGCTGTCGAGATCAGGAGTCGTCCCTCGAATTCCTGGTGCCGCTTTCGTGACCGAGAGCCGTCGCCGGAGCTCCAGTAGGCGCTCTTCAGATCAAGAATCGTTGCCGGAGTTGCTGGTGACGCTCTTCTGGTCAAGAATCGCTGCCGGAGTTGCTGGTGATGCTCTTCTGGTCAAGAATCGTTGCCGGAGCTCCAGTAGCCGCTCTTCTGGTCAAGAATCGCTGCCGGAGTTGCTGGTGATGCTCTTCGGGTCAAGAATCGCTGCCGAAGTTGCTGGTGATGCTCTCGAGATCAAGGGTCGTCGCTCGAACTCCTGGTGCCGCATTCGTGACCGAGAGCCGTCGCCGGAGCTCCAGTAGTCGCTTTTCTGGTCAAGAATCGCTGCCGGAGTTGCTGGTGATGCTTTCGAGATCAAGAGTCGTCGCTCGAAGTCCTGGTGCCGCTTTTGTGACCGAGTGCCGTCGCCGGAGCTCCAGTAGCCGCTCTTCTGGTCAAGAATCGCTGCCGTAGTTGCTGGCGATGCTGTCGAGATCAGGAGTCGTCCCTCGAATTCCTGGTGCCGCTTTCGTGACCGAGAGCCGTCGCCGGAGCTCCAGTAGCCGCTCTTCTGGTCAAGAATCGCTGCCGGAGTTCCTGGTGATGCTCTTCTGGTCAAGAATCGTTGCCGGAATTTCTGGTGATGCTCTTCCGGTCAAGAATCGTTGCCGGAGCTCCTGGTGATGCTGTCAAGATCAAGGGTCGTCGCTCGAACTCCTGGTGCCGCTTTCGTGACCGAGAGCCGTCGCCGGAGCTCCAGTAGCAGCCGCTCTTCGGGTCAAGAATCGTTGCCGGAGTTCCTGGTGATGCTCTTCTGATCAAGAATCGCTGCCGTAGGTGCTGGTGATGCTTTCGAGATCAAGAGTCGTCCCTCGGATTCCTGGTGCCGCTTTCGTGACCGAGTGCCGTCGCCGGAGCTCCAGTAGCCGCTCTTCTGGTCAAGAATCGCTGCTGTAGTTCCTGGTGATGCTCTTCTGGTCAAGAATCGTTGCCGGAATTTCTGGTGATGCTCTTCCGGTCAAGAATCGTTGCCGGAGCTCCTGGTGATGCTGTCAAGATCAAGGGTCGTCGCTCGAATTCCTGGTGCCGCTTTTGTGACCGAGAGCCGTCGCCGGAGCTACAGTAGCCGCTCTTCCGGTCAAGAATCGTTGCCGGAGCTCCTGGTGATGCTGTCAAGATTAAGGGTCGTCGCTCAAATTCCTGGTGCCGCTTTTGTGACCGAGAGCCGTCGCCGGAGCTACAGTAGCCGCTCTTCTGGTCAAGAATCGCTGCCGGAGTTGCTGGTGATGCTCTCGAGATCAAGGGTCGTCGCTCGAATTCCTGGTGCCGCTTTTGTGACCGAGAGCCGTCGCCGGAGCTACAGTAGCTGCTCTTCTGGTCAAGAATCGCTGCCGGAGTTGCTGGTGATGCTCTCGAGATCAAGGGTCGTCGCTCGAATTCCTGGTGCCGCTTTTGTGACCGAGAGCCGTCGCCGGAGCTACAGTAGCCGCTCTACTGGTCAAGAATCGCTGCCGGAGTTGCTGGTGATGCTCTTCGGGTCAAGAATCGCTGCCGGAGTTGCTGGTAATGCTCTCGAGATCAAGGGTCGTCGCTCGAATTCCTGGTGCCGCTTTTGTGACCGAGAGCCGTCGCCGGAGCTCCAGTAGCCGCTCTTCAGATCAAGAACCGCTGCCGGAGTTGCTGGCGATGCTGTCGAGATCAGGAGTCGTCCCTCGAATTCCTGGTGCCGCTTTCGTGACCGAGAGCCGTCGCCGGAGCTCCAGTAGGCGCTCTTCAGATCAAGAATCGTTGCCGGAGTTGCTGGTGATGCTCTTCTGGTCAAGAATCGCTGCCGGAGTTGCTGGTGATGCTCTTCTGGTCAAGAATCGTTGCCGGAGCTCCAGTAGCCGCTCTTCTGGTCAAGAATCGCTGCCGGAGTTGCTGGTGATGCTCTTCGGGTCAAGAATCGCTGCCGAAGTTGCTGGTGATGCTCTCGAGATCAAGGGTCGTCGCTCGAACTCCTGGTGCCGCATTCGTGACCGAGAGCCGTCGCCGGAGCTCCAGTAGTCGCTTTTCTGGTCAAGAATCGCTGCCGGAGTTGCTGGTGATGCTTTCGAGATCAAGAGTCGTTGCTCGAAGTCCTGGTGCCGCTTTTGTGACCGAGTGCCGTCGCCGGAGCTCCAGTAGCCGCTCTTCTGGTCAAGAATCGCTGCCGTAGTTGCTGGCGATGCTGTCGAGATCAGGAGTCGTCCCTCGAATTCCTGGTGCCGCTTTCGTGACCGAGAGCCGTCGCCGGAGCTCCAGTAGCCGCTCTTCTGGTCAAGAATCGCTGCCGGAGTTCCTGGTGATGCTCTTCTGGTCAAGAATCGTTGCCGGAATTTCTGGTGATGCTCTTCCGGTCAAGAATCGTTGCCGGAGCTCCTGGTGATGCTGTCAAGATCAAGGGTCGTCGCTCGAACTCCTGGTGCCGCTTTCGTGACCGAGAGCCGTCGCCGGAGCTCCAGTAGCAGCCGCTCTTCGGGTCAAGAATCGTTGCCGGAGTTCCTGGTGATGCTCTTCTGATCAAGAATCGCTGCCGTAGGTGCTGGTGATGCTTTCGAGATCAAGAGTCGTCCCTCGGATTCCTGGTGCCGCTTTCGTGACCGAGTGCCGTCGCCGGAGCTCCAGTAGGCGCTCTTCAGATCAAGAATCGTTGCCGGAGTTGCTGGTGATGCTCTTCTGGTCAAGAATCGCTGCCGGAGTTGCTGGTGATGCTCTTCTGGTCAAGAATCGTTGCCGGAGCTCCAGTAGCCGCTCTTCTGGTCAAGAATCGCTGCCGGAGTTGCTGGTGATGCTCTTCGGGTCAAGAATCGCTGCCGAAGTTGCTGGTGATGCTCTCGAGATCAAGGGTCGTCGCTCGAACTCCTGGTGCCGCATTCGTGACCGAGAGCCGTCGCCGGAGCTCCAGTAGTCGCTTTTCTGGTCAAGAATCGCTGCCGGAGTTGCTGGTGATGCTTTCGAGATCAAGAGTCGTCGCTCGAAGTCCTGGTGCCGCTTTTGTGACCGAGTGCCGTCGCCGGAGCTCCAGTAGCCGCTCTTCTGGTCAAGAATCGCTGCCGTAGTTGCTGGCGATGCTGTCGAGATCAGGAGTCGTCCCTCGAATTCCTGGTGCCGCTTTCGTGACCGAGAGCCGTCGCCGGAGCTCCAGTAGCCGCTCTACTGGTCAAGAATCGTTGCCGGAATTTCTGGTGATGCTCTTCCGGTCAAGAATCGTTGCCGGAGCTCCTGGTGATGCTGTCAAGATCAAGGGTCGTCGCTCGAACTCCTGGTGCCGCTTTCGTGACCGAGAGCCGTCGCCGGAGCTACAGTAGCCGCTCTTCTGGTCAAGAATCGCTGCCGGAGTTGCTGGTGATGCTCTCGAGATCAAGGGTCGTCGCTCGAATTCCTGGTGCCGCTTTTGTGACCGAGAGCCGTCGCCGGAGCTACAGTAGCTGCTCTTCTGGTCAAGAATCGCTGCCGGAGTTGCTGGTGATGCTCTCGAGATCAAGGGTCGTCGCTCGAATTCCTGGTGCCGCTTTTGTGACCGAGAGCCGTCGCCGGAGCTACAGTAGCCGCTCTACTGGTCAAGAATCGCTGCCGGAGTTGCTGGTGATGCTCTTCGGGTCAAGAATCGCTGCCGGAGTTGCTGGTAATGCTCTCGAGATCAAGGGTCGTCGCTCAAATTCCTGGTGCCGCTTTTGTGACCGAGAGCCGTCGCCGGAGCTCCAGTAGCCGCTCTTCAGATCAAGAACCGCTGCCGGAGTTGCTGGCGATGCTGTCGAGATCAGGAGTCGTCCCTCGAATTCCTGGTGCCGCTTTCGTGACCGAGAGCCGTCGCCGGAGCTCCAGTAGGCGCTCTTCAGATCAAGAATCGTTGCCGGAGTTGCTGGTGATGCTCTTCTGGTCAAGAATCGCTGCCGGAGTTGCTGGTGATGCTCTTCTGGTCAAGAATCGTTGCCGGAGCTCCAGTAGCCGCTCTTCTGGTCAAGAATCGCTGCCGGAGTTGCTGGTGATGCTCTTCGGGTCAAGAATCGCTGCCGAAGTTGCTGGTGATGCTCTCGAGATCAATTGTCGTCGCTCGAACTCCTGGTGCCGCTTTCGTGACCGAGAGCCGTCGCCGGAGCTCCAGTAGTCGCTTTTCTGGTCAAGATGCGCTGCCGGAGTTGCTGGTGATGCTTTCGAGATCAAGAGTCGTCGCTCGAAGTCCTGGTGCCGCTTTTGTGACCGAGTGCCGTCGCCGGAGCTCCAGTAGCCGCTCTTCTGGTCAAGAATCGTTGCCGGAGTTCCTGGTGATGCTCTTCTGGTCAAGAATCGTTGCCGGAATTTCTGGTGATGCTCTTCCGGTCAAGAATCGTTGCCGGAGCTCCTGGTGATGCTGTCAAGATCAAGGGTCGTCGCTCGAACTCCTGGTGCCGCTTTCGTGACCGAGAGCCGTCGCCGGAGCTCCAGTAGCAGCCGCTCTTCGGGTCAAGAATCGTTGCCGGAGTTCCTGGTGATGCTCTTCTGATCAAGAATCGTTGCCGGAGCTCCTGGTGATGCTGTCGAGATCAAGGGTCGTCGCTCGAACTCCTGGTGCCGCTTTCGTGACCGAGAGCCGTCGCCGGAGCTCCAGTAGCCGCTCTTCTGGTCAAGAATCGTTGCCGGAGTTCCTGGTGATGCTCTTCTGGTCAAGAATCGTTGCCGGAATTTCTGGTGATGCTCTTCCGGTCAAGAATCGTTGCCGGAGTTCCTGGTGATGCTCTTCTGGTCAAGAATCGTGGCCGGAATTTCTGTTGATGCTCTTCCGGTCAAGAATCGTTACCGGAATTTCTGGTGATGCTCTTCCGGTCAAGAATCGTTGCCGGAGCTCCTGGTGATGCTGTCAAGATCAAGGGTCGTCGCTCGAATTCCTGGTGCCGCTTTTGTGACCGAGAGCCGTCCCGGAGCTACAGTAGCCGCTCTTCTGGTCAAGAATCGCTGCCGGAGTTGCTGGTGATGCTCTCGAGATCAAGGGTCGTCGCTCGAATTCCTGGTGCCGCTTTTGTGACCGAGAGCCGTCGCCGGAGCTACAGTAGCCGCTCTTCTGGTCAAGAATCGCTGCCGGAGTTGCTGGTGATGCTTTCGAGATCAAGAGTCGTCGCTCGAACTCCTGGGGCCGCTTTCGTGACCGAGAGCCGTCGCCGGAGCTCCAGTAGCCGCTCTTCAGATCAAGAACCGCTGCCGGAGTTGCTGGCGATGCTGTCGAGATCAGGAGTCGTCCCTCGAATTCCTGGTGCCGCTTTTGTGACCGAGAGCCGTCGCCGGAGCTACAGTAGCCGCTCTACTGGTCAAGAATCGCTGCCGGAGTTGCTGGTGATGCTCTCGAGATCAAGGGTCATCGCTCGAATTACTGGTGCCGCTTTTGTGACCGAGAGCCGTCGCCGGAGCTACAGTAGCCGCTTTTCTGGTCAAGAATCGCTGCCGGAGTTCCTGGTGATGCTCTTCTGGTCAAGAATCGTCGCCGGAGCTCCAGTACCCGTTCTTCTGGTCAAGAATCGCTGCCGGAGTTGCTGGTGATGCTCTCGAGATCAAGGGTCATCGCTCGAATTCCTGGTGCCGCTTTTGTGACCGAGAGCCGTCGCCGGAGCTACAGTAGCCGCTCTTCTGGTCAAGAATCGCTGCCGGAGTTGCTGGTGATGCTCTCGAGATCAAGGGTCGTCGCTCGAATTCCTGGTGCCGCTTTTGTGACCGAGAGCCGTCGCCGGAGCTACAGTAGCCGCTTTTCTGGTCAAGAATCGCTGCCGGAGTTGCTGGTGATGCTCTCGAGATCAAGGGTCGTCGCTCGAATTACTGGTGCCGCTTTTGTGACCGAGAGCCGTCGCCGGAGCTACAGTAGCCGCTCTTCTGGTCAAGAATCGCTGCCGGAGTTGCTGGTGATGCTCTCGAGATCAAGGGTCGTCGCTCGAATTCCTGGTGCCGCTTTTGTGACCGAGAGCCGTCGCCGGAGCTACAGTAGCCGCTCTTCTGGTCAAGAATCGCTGCCGGAGTTCCTGGTGATGCTCTTCTGGTCAAGAATCGTCGCCGGAGCTCCAGTACCCGTTCTTCTGGTCAAGAATCGCTGCCGGAGTTGCTGGTGATGCTCTCGAGATCAAGGGTCATCGCTCGAATTCCTGGTGCCGCTTTTGTGACCGAGAGCCGTCGCCGGAGCTACAGTAGCCGCTTTTCTGGTCAAGAATCGCTGCCGGAGTTGCTGGTGATGCTCTCGAGATCAAGGGTCGTCGCTCGAATTACTGGTGCCGCTTTTGTGACCGAGAGCCGTCGCCGGAGCTACAGTAGCCGCTCTTCTGGTCAAGAATCGCTGCCGGAGTTCCTGGTGATGCTCTTCTGGTCAAGAATCGTCGCCGGAGCTCCAGTACCCGTTCTTCTGGTCAAGAATCGCTGCCGGAGTTGCTGGTGATGCTCTCGAGATCAAGGGTCGTCGCTCGAACTCCTGGTGCCGCTTTCGTGACCGAGAGCCGTCGCCGGAGCTCCAGTAGTCGCTCTTCTGGTCAAGAATCGCTGCCGGAGTTGCTGGTGATGCTCTCGAGATCAAGGGTCGTCGCTCGAATTCCTGGTGCCGCTTTTGTGACCGAGAGCCGTCGCCGGAGCTACAGTAGCCGCTCTTCTGGTAGAGAATCGCTGCCGGAGTTGCTGGTGATGCTCTTCTGGTCAAGAATCGTTGCCGGAGCTCCAGTAGCCGCTCTTCAGATCAAGAATCGTTGCCGGAATTTCTGGTGATGCTCTTCGGGTCAAGAATCGTTGCCGGAGTTTCTGGTGATGCTCTTCGGGTCAAGAATCGTTGCCAGAGCTCCTGGTGATGCTGTCGAGATCAAGGGTCGTCGCTCGAAATCCTGGTGCCGTTTTCGTGACCGAGAGCCGTCGCCGGAGCTCTAGTAGCCGCTCTTCGGGTCAAGAATCGTTGCCGGAATTTCTGGTGATGCTCTTCGTGTCAAAAATCGCTGCCGGAGTTCCTGGTGATGCTGTCGAGATCAAGAGTCGTCCCTCGAATTCCTGGTGCCGCTTCTGTGACCGAGAGCCGTCACCGGAGCTCCAGTAGACGCTCTTCAGATCAAGAATCGTTGCCGGAATTTCTGGTGATGCTCTTCTGGTCAAGAATCGTTGCCGAAGTTCCTGGTGATGCTCTCGAGATCAAGAATCGTTGCCGGAGCTTTTGGTGATGCTGTCAAGGCGAGATCTATTTTCATGGCGTCAAGACCAGAATGGCTGAATTTCTTTTTCATGAACTCGATCTCGAGAGCAACATCCATTTTCTACCACATTTGAGTCAAGCGTCCCATATTCGCCGTCTTCCTGCAAATAATTGTTTTTTGAAAGTAGCCTTGGGAGTGAGTCTCGCCTGGAAGAGACAGTTTGGTGTCGATTTACGGAAAAAAGTAGAGAAAAAGAAATTTTCAAAGTTTTCAAAAATCTCAAAAATCTGAGCCAGGAGAAAACTTGAGATTTTCAGTGTTTTCGAAAGTTTGTTTTTCGGATGAAAATTAGTAAATTTGAACTGGAACACTGTTTTTGAATAATGAAATTGTTACAAAATTAAAAAAAAACAAAACGAATTAGACTTGGAAATCTGGCCAAAAATTACCACAATCCTATCAGTTTCGGTTGGTGGTGTATCATAATGAATCGGTATGAAATCCGTGCCTTATACGAAACGTTGATGAAAGTCTGCAGGGATCGAGTGTCAGTCTTTGAATTGAAACTGTTTGAAAATGATGTCAAAGGAATTACGATGTTTCCAGCACTAAACGGGCAACTTCACCAAAATAACGGAAATACTCCGTTTCATGCATTGCATATTGTGGTTATTGTAAATAATCAATTCTCAATTTGTTGGGAAATCATATGGTTTCTGAGTTTCTTGCGGTCGAATCCATTTCTATACCTTTTTATCAATTTTTTTTTTGACCGGAGATGGTGCAAATACGGGAAAAGCTTCCCGATTCACGATGTCCGAGCGTAGTTTGGGTCTGTTGCAAAAAATCATTCGGAAAGATCCCGAGTCTTACGAGGAGGTAGCTGCAAGTCCTTAGAACCTCTGAAAAACTGGATAACTCAGGAATTCCTCGAGTACTTCAACCATTTCGTCCAAACTAAAAATACTCCATTTTGAGACGAATGCAACAGTGATAAGAATTTTCCAATCAGAAGTGATTACAGGGTCGTCGAAAATTCAGAAGACCTTCAGAAGACGTTGAGATCAAACATTCATTATCCCAGGACCGAAACAAAAATTTTCAAACAAAATTTTAACGTCATTCTAACGAGAACGAGGTTTTCGTAGTCATTAACTCAAAAGGGTCGTCGCTTTTCGCTCTTCTCACAGTGATGTGCTTACTTAGCAGCTCCTTCTAGAAGTCGATAACTAGGATATTGATACTAACATGTCACACTTTGATTTTTGGACACATTTTTTCTCAAAAAGAATGTTTTTCTTGTTACTCTGATATAAAAACCGAATTCCTCCCATATCCATAGATGTTTAAATGCTAATGTTGACATGATGGTAAAGTTAATCGTCATACCAGTTGAATCGGCGGTACTCCGGAATAGAACTCACCGGAATCGAACTGGGACGGATTGGAACTCGCCGGATTAGAACTGGGACGGATTGGAACTGGGACGGAACCGTTATCAGTGAAGCACGTTTGCTTTCCATAGTTTTTTATTAACTTTTTAGGTTACTCGCGTCACAAAAATAGGTATACCTAACTTGGTTCTAATCCGTCCCAGTTCCAATCCGTCCCAGTTCCAATCCGTCCCGGTTCCAATCCGTCCTAGTTCTAATCCGTCCCGGTTCTATTCCGGCGAGTTCTATTCCAGGGTACCGCCGTTGAATCCTAGAACCCATCAACTCACAGGGCCAGCATGTTAATGCAACTAGGAGAGCTCCGTTCTCGTCGTGTGAAGACGGTCTGCTGTGATTTTCGTTTGTGACTGATTTGGAAGGACGCAAAATGAGTTCCCAAAGGAACGAACAATGAACAGCGTTCCGATAAATGCAGCGCCAAAGCAATACCATCCTCAAAACTTTTCGCAGTTTTCGTTCCAGGGGCTTAATGTGGTCAGTATTGATAGGATGTGCTTTATTGGACCGTGGAACAGGCAAATATAGAATGAAACAAGACGAAAAAACAAGAAAAAAAGGCAGAAAGTCATCAGGAATCGAACCGGCAAAATTTTTTTTTCGATGGTTTTTGGGGGTTAACTGGTCATAGGGACCATAAAAAAATTTTGGACATGGCGGGATTCGAACTCGCGGTTCTCCGTTGCCGATATAAAGCGTTACTTGTTTGGGGAATACAATTCGACTTCGGAGTGTGTTAACCACTACACCACATGCCCTCAAAAGCTCATAGGACTTTATGGCTATGATAAGATGGCGGGGGAATCGGATTTCGATGGTCCGAGTAACCATGGTAACAACGCTCATTTGGAAGATACCTGGGATGTTATTTATATGAATCTGATCAGAATTTAGAGACGAATTCAATGGTAATGTCTGTTTCCGCGTTAAAATTGAACACACGATCGTCATAAAATTCAGAAGACCTTCAGAAGACGTTGGAAAAAATAATTAGTAATCCTTATTTACAAAACTTTTTTTGAACCGAGTTTCACAATCATCCCAAACTTCCCCGCAAACACTACAGTGCTCCACATAATTATACGGCCACCCCCAAAAAATGTCAAAAAGACCGAAATTTTGAGAATTGAAACTTTTTGTTTGGCAAGTATAATCGCACTCGGTGAACACGAATTTTGGTAGAAAAGTAAGTTTCAACTGAAGATAACAAATTTTTTTCATGACAAAAGACGAGATTTACGTTTTTTCCAATCCACATAATTATACGGCCACCTGACAAAAAACCAGAAAAATCAGGTTCGAGCGGGAAGTTATGAACGAAATTGTGAATTAATAATCGACTGGACCTCCATTGCGACGTTTCAAGTCAAGAATACAGCAATCCATTCATAAGTAGCGGCTATCAAGAAGTTTTTGATACAGGCTTCAATAATGGCTGTTTTGAGATCCATTACGTTATCATAAGTCTTGATTCCAGCGTAAATCTTACTGAACATGAATCCCCATACTGTTTCGATAATGTTTATGTCGGGGGAACACGCTGGCCAGGAGAGAATTGGAATTTGGAGGTCGTCTATCCACTTGTTTGCACATCGAGCACCGTGTCAGGGCGCTCCATCTTGCATAAAAGTGAAGTTCCTGTTGCGGTTTTGACGAAAAAAAGGTACCAAACCATGTCTCAACACGTATCGGTAGTCGACACCACTCAATTTTCGGAAACGAACAATGAATTGACTCGGCCACGAGAGCTGATTGCAACTCAAACCATGACTCCTCCTCCTTTCAAATTGCGACGGGAATAACACAGCCTTTGCTTTCTCAAATCGTGCCAATAACTTAGATAACCATCTGGACCATTACAATTAAATTTTTCTCATCGCTGAAGATGATCTGAAAACTTGTGATGGTCCATGGTTATCAGCTCGCGGTCGAGTCAATTCATTGTTCGTTTCCAAAAATTGAGTGGTGTCGACTACCGATACGTGTTGAGACATGATTTGGTACCTTCTTTTCGTCAAAACCGCAACAGGAACTTCACTTTTGTGCAAGATGGAGCGCCCTGAAACGGTGCTCGACGTACAATCAAGTGGATAGATGACCGCCAGATTCCAATTCTCTCCTGGCCAGCGTGTTCCCCCGACATAAACATTATCGAAACAGTATGGGGATTCATGTTCAGTGAGATTTACGCTGAAATCAAGATTTATGATAACGTAACGGATCTCAAAACAGCCATTTTTGAAGCGTGGAAGCTTGTGTATCGAAAACTTCTTAATAGCCGGTACTTATCGACGGATTGTCGTATTTTTGACGTGAAACGTCGCAATGGGGGTCCAGTCGATTATTTTAATTCACAACTTCGTTCATAGCTTCCCGCTCGAACCTGATTTTTCTTGTTTTTTGTTAGGTGGCCGTATAATTATGTGGATTGGAAAAAACGTAAATCTCGTCTTTTTTTATGAAAAACTTTTGTTATCTTCAGTTGAAACTTACTTTTCTACCAAAATTCGTGTTCACCGAGTGCGATTATACTTGCCAAACAAAAAGTTTCAATTCTCAAAATTTCGGTCTTTTTGACATTTTTTGGGGGTGGCCGTATAATTATGTGGAGCACTGTACTATCGAGAGAAACGGAGATTCGTAAACATAGACGATTGAAAAAGAAACTAGACTCTTAATGTTGATATATTTATTTGGTAAAACTCTGAATATCGATGTATTGAACAAGAAAAAATGTAGAAAAGGGAATTAATTTGAAGTAAATTGTATTGCAAAACATTTAAAAACTGAGAAAACGTCATTCAATCAATCTATATCTGATGTGAAGCAATCGATTCAAGTTCGAAATTTGAATGAAAGGTAGGGGGGGGGGGGGGATTGGGAGAAACGAGAATGGGAGCCGTGAGAGCGATTGACATGAGTAAGAGGCTAATTCTTCCTTTCAGACTTCGGTGATCTCTCTCCAAGCTCCCGGCTCAGAAGCGTGGTTGACCGACATGTGGAAAGCGAGCTCCTGGGGTCCATTGCAGAAGAACTCGCACAAACGACATCTCAGAAGACTTCGCACTTCCATCGCCATTTTCTGCGCAGTTGGTTTTTGGGTTTCAAACTGAAAAATGAAGATTGTTGAAGAAGAGGCTATTCTGATTTACTCACCGCCGGCTTTTGAATGATCCCCGACTCGGGACGGTTCATCATCGCTCTATGGACAGTGTGAGTTGAGGCGTCTCTCATGATGTGATGATGGAGCTGGTGGAACTCGACGGTCGACTTGTTCTTGTCGGAGTAGTCGCACAGGTGGCACTTGAACGTGGCTTCACATCCGTGCCGATCCAAATGTTCGACGTACATGTTGACGGATGTCGTTTTGAATGTGCAGAACTCGCAGTACTTGGCGTTGCGAACCACCGATTGATGCTTGTGCTCCGGTCTTTGATTCTCTTCTCCAAGTTCCTGTTTCCTGTTCATCTGAGCTCGCTTGATGAACTCGAGTCTGTGCTGAGCCATGTGCTCTGCCAAAGATCGATGGCTGTCAGTCCGGAAAGAGCACGTTTTGCACGTGTACGTCGTTGTTTCCACGGTAGCCAATTGCCCCTTCTTGCCCTTCGTTGCGGCTCTCCGGTGCACCGTATCCTGTTTGACTTCGTAGTCGTGAAGTCTGACGTGCGCGATAATGGCGGACGGAGTGAATGCTCCAAAGGTGCAGTCGCTGCACTGATACGGACGAGGTTCCTCGACGTGCTCGTGGAAGAGAAGGTGTCTGGCAAAGTCAGCTTCATCCGCTGATTTGAATGGACACTCGGTACATTTTCTCGGCTCTGAAAGTAGGCAACTGAATAAAAAGACCAATCATGAAGATGTTTTACCTTTCTCTTTAACCATTCCAAGGGTTTCGCGGACCTTGTAATGAGATCTAGCGATTGGGTGAGCCATCTTGATGTCAACAAGTTTCACCATCTCCGAAATTTCGTCGTTACTCGGGACCTGGAGCGCTTTGAAGTTTCTCGTCATGAGCTGATGATTGTTCGAGCTTTGCTTCTTTCTCCCAGACATTTTTCTTGTCGAATGCGGCGGTGGAGATTCGGCAGAGCAGTTCGATGCTTTGGTGTCCTTACGCGGTCGTTTCTCTGGCTTCGGTTTCTCCTCCTTCTCGATATTCCCTCCCGACGATGCAGCCACTGTGCATGATGACGCCGCAGCAACAATCTTCCGCTTCACAGCTTTTCTGCCATTTTCAGAAATCAGGAGAGGCGGAGGAGTGGCTGACGACGATGTAGAAGGGGTGAGTGAGTTGGAGAGGGATCCGGAGACCTGTCGAGTCAGTGCTCGAGGCTTCGTGTCCGCCCGCACCCGCTTCGGAACCGTTGGGTTCTTTGGAGTTTGCGTTGGAGTGGTCTTCTTCGGCAACTTCACTGATCGATTCGACTTCCGGACGGCAAGAGCCACCTGTCGACTTTTAGTCTTTCCCATTGTCTGAAACGACACATTCTGAGTCGGAAAGTTTTCTTACTCTCTCACCTCGACACAAGCGACAAACGGATCCTGATAGTCTCTAACCACAATGAATTGCTGCGAGTTGTCCTCGCCCTCTTCGTTGTCGCGGAGGTCCCTTCTGTGTCTCTTCTGGTTTTTCCCCAGCGCGACGGCGACCACGTCAAGATTGAACTTTCTACGTTTCGATCGTCGCAGGTTGTCCGAGTTCACAGACAATGAGACGGCAGTTTTGTCAGACATAGTCCTGGAAGTGGTCTTTATAATCAGATGTCAATGATAAGTTCACGGAGAGTGAGAATCAGTAAAGTAAAGAACAGACGGCTCTCTGTGTAGCGCCTCTATAGCATAGTATCAAATAATATTCACACTCTGCGATACCTAGTGGATATTGATGAAAACTAGATTAGACAAGGCGGCATATCAAGTTAAAGAGTGCGTAGGACAAAAAGAGACGTAGATGAATGTGATGTCCATTACAAAGATTCATGGTTCAGAAAGCAGGAACAGGTAAAGGAGAAGAGCATCTATAAACAAGATACGATTTGGGGTCGAGAAAGCGAGCGGACGGACGACGCACCCAGCTGAGGGGAGTGAATGAATCTGAGAGGATGAATGACTTGACACACAGCGCACAGCGTTATCTCCACATAGAAGAGGGCGGGGCTAGACGGTCTACTTGGAGAAGACTGCCGTCAGGAGTACACTAAATCTACAGAACGAGGCGTGTGAAACAACCCATGCCCTATCTATAAGGCATTTAGACCTCCAATTTTTGCAAAACAAGCAACATATGGGTTTGAAGGGCCGTCAAACTATTCAATCGCAAGTTAAATTCTGAGAACGCTTTGAATTCTGCTGAGAATGCTTCGAATCTATGGTATCCTATGAAATGTTGAAGAAAGTTAAGAATCAACGTCATGAGGAAAATGTTTATTGAGTGTCATGAAAGTCTGATATCGGCGCCAAGTTATTCAAAAGACGTTCAGAAGCCGTCAAAAGGATACAACTTGAAAAATAGCAATACTGTTAGAGAAGCACTGTTGATGATCCTGGTTTTTTTCAAAAAGATGAGAGGACTACGGTTGTGGCGGGGGTTCAAGAATCCATGATCAGCTGGCGATCCGTTCTTATGAAAAATCTCCATTGCTTTTTCACTGTCGTCAATACAACAAGTGTTTCGCTAAAAAAACTGAAAACTTGAGCCACCCCACTATAATTTTTGCATGTTTTTAAGTTAGTGCTTCTCATCAAGCTTCTCTTGATTTGACAAAAATATTCTCTCATTTGTTTCAAATTGTTCTGCTTACTTTCGACGTCTTACGAGACGTCTTTCATGAATAGTGCTCCTGGGACGCGGACCAGATGGCCACAAACAGAGGTCTTTTGAGGTCATTAACCGGATGTTCTCACCGGACCGCTCTTCACATCGACATGTGCCAACATCGCGTATACATGGTGTCCCAGGAGCAAAGAGGGGCAGGTAGAAAAGAGTCCCGTCGTCTTCTCACGCTTCGGGAAGGAAACACATCTGATTCGTCTTCACTGAACACATCTTATGACAAATATTCGCAAGAATCGACGTAAAAGGACTTGATCCGACTGTTAACTAAGTAAATCGCAGCCAGAATGTTTGAGTGACAAATTAGCGGGAAGATAATAATTCCCAGAAAGAATGCTTTAAGAAATATTTTTTTACTTGGCGGTTCCTTCGCGTTGGTTCCAAGTTCCACCACGCAATGCTGAGACTCGGCCCGTCGCAACTTCGTTAAGAGAATATACTTTTTTGGGAAATAGTTATTGTTGTGATATGCGGTTTTGTTAATTCTGAAAAAGCGGAAAAGTGAGAAGTTTTTCGTTCAACGAGAAGAAACGGACGGAGCAAACAGACAAATTTCTTAAAGAGACAATCTTCTCGGGCTCAAAAATTTTGAGTTTGCTTGGATTTCGCAGTCTTTTACTATCATAGTTGCTCAGAAATTATCTTTATTTTTTAGTAGTCACTCCAAATCAAAATCATTTTGCTGACCTAATGACGGTCTAATCATTACGATTTCCGATAATCGTTTCTATAACCCCAGCACAAACATTTTTAGACTTTTTCTTACGCATGAACGGTTTAACTAGCCCACACGGTCTAATCAGTTCTTAACAAATATATGTTTCCTGGTTCTGCCCGTCACAAGTATAATAATTTGATACTGATAAAACACGAAAGAACTCATTTAAAATAACGCACGAAACGAGTATCCAAAAAATATCGATGTAGAAGAGAGATACCGAGCTGCTCATCGCAAGTTCATTTCAACCCAATCCACGAGTTATCGGAATCACTGAATTTGAAAACGCTTGTAAACGCTCAATCCCAGCGGTCAGCAAATTTGAGGGAACTCGAAAATTGGGAAGCTGATTACTGGAATATCTGCAAATGTTGGTTATACATCCTTTCCTTTTTTATTTTCCAGTACAAACTCTTTTCCAAACCTTGCATCGTATAACTGTATGATTGACCGAATGTTAACAGAGAACTGAAAAACCTCTAGAAACTGATTCAGACATACAGGCGGTCTTATTTATCCTGTTAATGACAGGCTCAGTATTACCTTGGCGCCAGTCGATTGTCAAAGCCGACAATTTTCTCGACGTTATGTTCTTTGTTTCGGAACAAACTATCTCATTCTTGATGGTTTGTTCCGCAAGAAAAAAACTTTTTACTTTTTCTGGTTATGTTTCTCTTTCTCGGCCTCTCATTGAGATGGAAAGTTTTTTTTTGTCAATTTCGACACTTTTTTTTCACTAATTCACAAGGTTTCTTTTGCTTAAATCGGGTTGGCAAATAAGGGTTACAGTACAATAGCTAGGCAATAACAATTTGGCAGATGGAAACCACCTGTCTCTTCATTTTGTGTAGCCACGTTTCCCCCCCCCCCTTTACAACTCTGCCGACAACCTGGAGATACACTGTGATATTTTGCTGAGAAAGTGCCTGTGGGAAGGTCAGACCCCACCCACTCATAGTAGACTTGTGTCAAACCACGCCCATCGACATCAAGCACCACCATAGACGTCAGTCTTCTCCATCCTCAGTCGGAAAATCTCTGTTTTCCTCTTCGTGATGTCCAACATTCCGTTCTTTGTCCTTCCTGCTATTCAACCGCCAGCCGATGAGAATTCATCGGAGAAGAAGGCAATTCGTCGTGCCGTCAACGACCTTCGCGACGAGATCACCAAATGCATCGAGCAACAAGTACTCGTGGACGACCAAGAAGTTTCCTACCCAATATTCTTCGTCAAGGGCTACAACTTTCTGAAACAAGAGTGCGCCGAGATCAACCATCAGGATCCGATTCTCGACTTTCTTCCCAGAGCCATCGAAATGGTCATGCTCACCGAGGCTGGTCCGTCTCCACAAAGACCTTCTCCCATTCTCGGATCGGACGGTCTGCTCACCGAGCCAACTATGGATTCTTCTTTTGCCAGCGAAGTGAAGCGATTTGCGGTGGATATCGTCAGATTTGTCAGGAACGAATTCGAGCTCACCAACCGTTTCCCACGCCTTCCCAACGTCTACGTCATGATGGTCGCGTATTTTGAACGCAAGATCGAGCAAAACGAGGAGCTGCAGACGCCGGACAACTACGAACTTCTGGAGAATATGCCGATTGTTGTCGAGTACATGCTGAGAAGTGACCTCGGAGACGTTGTGCCTGACGGATATGCTGATATTTAAGAACCACTATTAATGTTTCGCTGATGTTTCACTCTTTTTTTCACTTTCTTCTGTATTATTCAAAATTTCTGTATTACAATCATTCTTGATCTTGTTATCTTTTATTCACTTTAATAAAGAAGAATTCCGAAAATATGTCTTTTTCTGGGAAAAACACTGATTTTCTCACTTATGAAGGAATTGGCTTTTATGGCGACGGGATTCAATTTATTTTGGAATTATTTCTCTCCCGCCTTGGCATCTCATTTGGTCATACTGCTGTCGTGGGGTTGGAGGGATCGAAGCTCCACGTTACCAGTTTCGAGGAGATATAGGAAAGTATTGAAAAAGCTCGCTTGAAGTAGAAAAAGCATCTCCGCTAAGAGCTATATTCCTAATGTTGTCACAGACTACAGGAAAATCAATGCTGGTGGCTCCCACGGCGAGCACATTGGCCCTGACGTTGGAAAGTGTCTCTGCATGACCGTGATTTTCTCAACAAAATCGGTTGAAGTTCCTTCGAGTAGACTCCCGGCACTCTGAACCGTCGCGCTCTTAAGCTCCATTCTAGACCATTATTCCGGAAGGTACACGGAAAGAAGATTCTAGAAGCCCTTATCGGAGGTGTATAAAACTCGAGGTGAAAACAAGTTTGCTTCAAAAACCCTTCAGGTCGTTCCAACATTCAATGTTTTTCTGTGGAACTCGAAAAGTTTCATTGCAACTGTAGTCTGACGAAATCGTCAAAAAATTTGGAACGCTTCACGAATTTGCGTGTCATCCTTGCGCAGGGGCCATGCTAATCTTCTCTGTATTGTTCCAATTTTAGTATATGTTCTCGGAAGAACGAGACTGTTGGTAATGCGGTCCGTTTATATAGGCACGCCAAGACAAGCGGCCGACATCTTGCTGGTTCCGCGGAGGCGGGAGTGAAGGGTCCTCCCCCCCTCCTTTTCTGGCAATCTCCATCTATCTGTCACATGTTAGGTGGACGGCAGAACCCCCGAGATGTCGGCCGCTTGTCATGGCGAGCCTATATAAACGGACCGTATTACCAACAGTCTCGTTCTTCCGAGAACATATACTAAAATTGGAACAATACAGAGAAGATTAGCATGGCCCCTGCGCAAGGATGACACGCAAATTCGTGAAGCGTTCCAAAGTTTTTGACGATTTCGTCAGAAAGATTCTATTTTTTTTTTGACAGTTACATGAAAGCTTTTTGATTTCCACAGGTTCATCTCATTTTCTACTGTGTTTCAAAATTGAAAAAAAATTCAAAATTGTGCCGGGGAAGCCGAAGCGCAAGGCGAAACCGTAGCAGGAAGGACTCATAGCAGTCGTTGAGACTGAAGAGATGGGCCGTGCATCCGTTTCCCGGAAGGGAGTCGATGAGGGCGCCGAGAAGAGTCCGTGACTGTGGCAGTCGTCGGTCAAACGCGAAGACGACTCGGTTGGCGCCACCGGAACCGTGGCCGGGACCATGGGAGATCTGTTCACGGGTACCCAGATGTTCTTGTTGCTAGCAACGAGATGCTACTGACGAGTAAACGGGTTCGTGACTTGGGCCAGCGCAACGTTTTTGAACAGGCAAAGTTGGCGAATGACCAACCTCAATTGAACGGAGCCGCTGGGAAAGACAGCGATACGCTGGAGCGAGACCTGAGCACGATGGGAAAATGTGGGAGCGGTAAGCGACGCAACGCCACAACAAGCACAACGGAGCTAAGGCTCGAAGATTCGCGAGCGGACGGCAGATTCTTGCCCGATGCCCAAGAAACGACAAGTGGACGTGTGATTCCGGAGGCGTCTGGAATCAATCGGGACAGTACAGGGGACAGCCTGGGAGGCGTCTTCAGAAGACGCATACGAGCCAGCTGCAAGTACGAAATGATCCAGTGAGTCCAGAAGAGGAGTTTGAGGGTTTTTTTCCACTCTTCTTCGGGGGGCACGGTTACAGGGGCGTGCTTGAAAGTGATGAGCTGCAGATAACCCCGGTGCGAGAGTCAACGGCCGGAATCTGACCCACTTGAGATTTGCCGGCGACATAGTCCTCGAAACGGCAAGCGAGATGATCCAGTAGCTCATCGAGAGGTGTGCTGAAACTTGTCTCCGCATTAAGACGAACAAAACCAAGGTCTTTCATAACCCATTCGCAAAGGTTAGCTCGGTGAGCATCACGAGGAACAGCGGCACCATCGCCATCGAAGACGTCAATGAATACGTCAACCTTAGCCGACTGCTCAACGCACAGAACAAGTACGCCACAGAAGACGAAAACCACTGAACATGCTGTCGAATGGACCCGACTGCGCTCGTTCGTGCAAAACTGACTCAAAATCACCACGCGTTTGCCATATCTCATATCAATTCAAGGTTTCATTCAGAGTTCCTATTGTCAAACTACCGATTCACATTTGTATTGATTGAATTATCCACTGCAGAATCATTCAGTTTCCTCCTCTTCCATAAGAAAGATCTCCACACTCTATATGAGAATCATCTCCACACTAATTATGTGACACATCTCCACATATTGATGAGAAACATGTTCTCGCACTCTTTTCGCCATTCTTTCTCCACAACCACATTGGCGTTGGTCTAGTTTGTGTGAGGCAAACAAATTCTCGTTGTGACACCAGCAGTCGTTAAAAGGTAGGCCCGGCCATTCAATCGATGGGTGCTCGCCCCGCCCTCATGCGCGTACGACTCTTCCTAGAGGCGGGGCTACGCACCACCATCTGGCAAGTCGTCCGTTGCGAGGAGTCCCCTCTCACAACATTCATTCGACTCGCCTTCTCTCCTAGCGACTGGTCGTTTCTCCGCTCTTCTCCCGTTTCTCTTATTCCTCTCTATCTTTCTCCGTCCACATCCACTTTTTTGTTTTACAGAACGCTATCATGTCTGACGTTGATGCCGCTTCCGTTGCTGCCCAAAACAACGTTGAAACTACATACTACAGTATCTTGACAAAAGACCAGAAGGTTCTGAAGATCTCAAGCGAGGCTGTGCGCCAAGCAATCACGCTGAGCAATCTCATTGATGACCTCGGCATTGAGCCAGGAAGTGAAGATAAGCTCAATGAAATTCCGGTCGAAAATGTGGACGAGGCCACGATGAAGATGATAATCGAATGGTGCGAGCAACACAAGGACGAGGAGGCCGTCTCCGCGATCAACACGAAGAACAAGCCGTATCAAGTAGTCGTGCCCGACTGGGACCGAAACTTCCTCAACATGAACGGTGGCGATCTCTTCAACCTCATCTGCGCGGCAAACTTCTTGGATATCGACAAATTGCTGGATTATTCGTGCAAAATTGTTGCGGACATGGTCAAGGGGAAGAACATGGACGAACTCCGCGAGCTGTATCAAATTAACACGGACGAAGAAGACAAGACGTCCTGATTGTTCCCGAAATGCTGAACCCTTGATACGAACGCTCATTACGAACGCTGATAACTGTCTCATTCTGTTCTCTGATTTTGATTTGTGCATTTTGTATCTTTTTCAATAAAATAAATCGAACAGATTGTAATTCGTTTGAATACACACACTATTCCGAAAATCTCTCGACAATAACATTGACATAGACGGCTAATTAGCCTCCGTTTTCAGTTTTTTCAATTGATATCTGAGACGTTCTAGAAAAACTCAAACTGAATTTGCAGAACCGTCGATTAAGATTCGCGGGGTCTTCAAATGGGTTTTACAGCCGTCGAACGAGTTCTTGATTGGGGATAACCTACGAGACGTTGTTCAGAAAACGCATTCCGAGTGAGATATAGTGCGAAATTTGTACTAATGTCTTTTTTCGCTGTTCTCCGTTGTCTTCTCCAAATTTTAAAGGCAGTTTCATTGTGATCCTTCGAGTTTTGATGATTTTCCTTAATGAGCTTACTAAAGGATTTCTAGCAATTGAGTTCTGTTTTTGGTTGGTTGTTTTCTCAGTGCTTTTTGTGAAAACCTACACTGCCGCGTGGGACAAATCAATACTGGGAAGTTTTAGAGATGGAAAATTTCAGAATCATAGGAACTTGAGGGTTTATGTTTTAAAGCCAAACAAGACACACAAAGTATCTTCTCTTTCGATCCTCTCAGGTTCGATCTCGTCTTTTTGTCTACGTCTCCTGTTTTTTGTTCACAGTGAATATTTCTCGTGTATATTTGGTTCGATCAATGTACAAATGCTGCGAAGTTACAGCGATGTCAATGATGTCACGCCGACAAAATCGGAAATTTTACCGTTGACCGGGCACAGTATCACCAAATTCGATGGCACATGCGTCGATTCGACGGAAATTTGTGCCGAAAATCCGCGGATGTAAACATGTAGCGAGTTTGATGCAGCCTTTCTCGAGGGACCGCTTCTGTTTCCGCGCAGACCAATCGTTATTTGTCGATTGAAATAGTGGAGAGTGGGAAGGAGAGAGAACGCGATGGAGGGAGGTCGAGAAAAAAAATGTGATGGAGGAGGCGTTTTTTTTTCTCTGCGTCTCTTTTTCTGGCGCCTCGTTGCTTGCCAAGGCAAGCCCCCTCATTCTTTTCGTATTCTACTTTTCTGGTCGTCCGTGACGACCTCTCTCTATTCTACTTTGTTTTTCTACGAATTATGTTTTAAAAATTCTGAATAAAGACTCTACTCTCAACTTCATATCATCACAAAAAGGTAAGTGGTTGAAATTTTGGTTAAATTTTTTAAAAAGCGAAGTAAACATATTTTGTTAGACGCCAAGGGGGGGGGGGGGAGGGGGTTAGGACAACTAAAATTACTCTGTCGGCCAATTTGGTAAAACTCATAAAAATTTGTCAAGTTGGTGATCCACAAAACTTTCATATAACCAAATGCGCCATTTTAATGACTAACACGGCGGTAGAGATTCCGCCGGTAGGTCTCGTGAACCTCGCATTTCGCTATTCACTTTCCAGTTTCTTTTTCCGACTCTCATCTTCTCTTTCTCACACTTGACATTGCCCCGTAATCTTTGTTTTCTTCAATTTTCCGCCCCAGAAGAAAATAAGGGAAATACTCACAACTGTTCTGAAATAACAAGAGATCCGACACTAAGGCGTTTTCCTTCGCAACCAACAAAGCTGCAAGAAAGAATAAGAAAAATACACATTGTGAGAGAAGAAGGCGGCGGCCGAAAAACGTAATGTTGAATCACAGCGCCGAGGTCAACACGAATGACCTCGAGAAAACGAGCGAGTGTAAAGAAGAACGAATTGGGAGGGGGGCGACCGAGAACTCAAACAAGATTTCAGTTAAATTTTTGAAAAAAAAACAACAAAAATAAACGAACTTTGTTAGACGCAAAAGGGGGGGGGGGGTATGACAACTAAAATTTCTCAGGTTACAACGGCGGGTCTCATAGACCTCTTATGTCGCCATTAGCTTTCCAGTTTTCTTTAGCGGCTCTCATCCTTCCTTTCTCACATTTGACATTGCCCCGTAACTTTTTTTCTTCGATTTTCCGCCCGATTCCCTAGTTTTTACTTCCATCCTTACCATATGTCAAAATCTCACGACGGTTCTGAATTAAAAAGAGATCCGTGAGGGCGTTTCCCATTTAAACCGACAAAGCTGCGAAGGGATGTAGAAATAAAACTTCACATTGTGTTGAGAGTAGAAGGCGACGGCGAAAGAAAACACTGAGAAAAAGACAAATAGCGTGTGCCTGCGAATATCAACGTAATGTTGAATCATAGCGCCAAAGTCAACACGAAAGGCCATGAGATAACCGGGAAGTGTGAAGAAGAAACGAAGGGGGGACCAAGAACCCAAATAAACGACCTACGTTAAGTATTTTTTTCTGAATCCGGCCTGTTCGAATCTAATGAGCGGCGTCTACCCTCGGACGTTCTTCATTGAACTTTTATCACCGTGCAACAAAACTTCCTTCCTACACAGAAGGTCAGGTTGCCAATCCGATAGCTTTAGAACTTGGAAAAAAAATTAACTATGAAGCCGATGTCTCCGCTAACCGAGGGTTTTATTCCGTGATCCCAGGAACACTCTGGTCCCGTGAATCTGTTTGAGGGGATTTTCTATTCCAATTTCAGTTTCGCAAACTTCGAATATGTTGTCCTCTATCGCATCCTTTCAGTGTGACCTGGACCTATACGAAGAGACTGTTCCTCTCGAGGATGATGAGAACCCTCCGCTCGCGCTCAATGAGGAGCATAAAAAATCTTTGACGAGGTCCTGAACCACGACATCAAGGTCAGTTTTTCACACTTTCCAACAAAACTTCTTCTTCTAGGAGGAAGCGTGGACTTTTTGGCGGTTTCACCCTCTACTGTTCGGTGATCTTTTACAGTTGCCACCTGTTCGCGCTCCTCACTCTTTTCTTGGTGGGTTTTTTCCCCCACACATTTGTTAGCCGTTTTTTCCAGATGTTCCTTCCGCTGAAATAAGAAGAGTTTTTGGCTCTACACGACGGCCTCGACTTCCTTGCTACGGTCGCCTACCACGGATTCTCCGGAGCCATCGCGCTGTCAAATAAGACGGAGCCACGCACGCGCCGCTCTGGGAACGAGGGACCCAGCTCTCCGTCACCTTCGGCCAGGAGGATCCCATCGCCATGGACGTCGAGAGTCTGGTCCAGCTTCCCAACCGTCTGTCAGTCACCGCGAAGCCGTCCTCCAGCCAGCCTCGCGTGCTGCAGTTGGTGAGCCAGTCCACGCGAAGTCGTACATTCCCGGGGTGATACTCTCCCCTCCGCAGTCGACATACGTCAACTCTGTGGCCGCATCGCCCACACCGATCGTCGTGGCAAACAGCCCGTTCGGAACAGGAAAGACCACCGCGACGGCAGTGGCAATCAACACCGCCGCCACCACCCACTCCGGGATCCATGTCGCAACCACTGTCACGAACGCAGCCATCGTGCAGACCGTTCGCCAGTTTCTCAAGATCCAGAAACACCAGCGCCAGCCGGCGTGCCGACTGATCACTGAGAAAAATTACGAAACGTTGGATGAGGAGCTGAAGACCAGCCTCGACTTCCCCGCACTCTGGCCCCAGGTACTCCGCAAACACGTTTTTGAGGAAGACGGGCTGAGGAACAACCAGGATCCCACCGCCGTCACCGCCAGCGCCGTCATACATCTCGCCCGCGCCGGTCACCTGCAGGAGCATGACCTCACGACTCACCGCCTCCAACGACTCCTCCGCAGCCAAACCTCGGCGCCGTTCAAGCTCCAGGCCACCTTCATGATGCTCTTGAAGTCGCGCGTCATCTTCGCCACCGCACAAACACTCGTGGACGCTCTCCGGTCAGGCATGCTGGCAGGACACGCTCACCAAGTCTCCACCATCCAAGTGGACGAGTCTTTGCAGTTCCCCCTCTTCAACCTCTTCCGGTTCGCCACGCTGTGCAAAGAGGCGAGGTATGCCTACATCGGTGACGCAAAGCAGCTGGCCCCCTACGCGGACGTGGATCTCCTCAAGGACCTGAAGCAGTGGGCAGTCGGAGATCTCCTCGGAGCTCTAGCGAACAAGTGCCCCCACATCGACATCAAGCAGGTACGAAGGTGTCCGAAGCAGCTCACCACCATCCTCTCCGAGCTCTTCTACGGCGGCACCCTCATCCCCATGCCACTCCGCCGTTTCCCGACGAGGGATTTCGCACGAGCCGCCGGCCTGAATCACGACTTCCCGGTCCAGGTCGTCACGTACCGCAACGATCACACACCGGCCACGCCTTCCCTATACAACATCTACGAGGCCACGATCACTGCGCAGATGGTCTCCCGCCTTCGCCGAGCTCATCCGGAGGTCTCCGTCGGGATACTCTCGTACTACAAGGCCCAAGCAGAACACCTCTCGAGGATCCCAGAGCTTCGCGATGTGTTCATCGGCACCATCGACGCCTCGTAACGGCCCAGATCGCAAGGGAGGACTTTTCAGCTCCTACATCAACCAGATGATGGTGGAAAAGATCGTGAGGCATCACAAATTTTTAACATAGTCAAGAACATTTTCAGTACGCATCCGGATGGCCGGCAGAGGTGGAGACGGAGGAGCAGAAGGCGGAGTACATTACCGAGTACAAGACTAAAGAAGGAATCGAGCTGACAGATCCAAGCCGCCTCCAGCTACGTCCAGGAGCACGACTTGCCTCGAAGTTGTTGTTAAACTCCCTCGTAAGTGCCTTATCCTCCATCTTGTTCATAGACTGAAAACTTTAGTGGGGGGAGTTTGCACAGCGTGTCGACCGACCGACAACAACACCGGTGAACAATCCGGCAAAGTTCTGGAAGCTGTTCTACGACACGAGCATCGTGTTGGACGATGTGCTATGCATCAACGACACCATTATTGTGCGTTACTCGAAACAAACCGAGAGTCTTCAGAGTCTGAGGACGGGGGCATTGCACATTGCTGCATTTGTCACTTCGTACGCCCGGCTACGACTCTACAGGCTTATGGAGCTCGTAGGTCCGCGAAACATTGTCTACACCGGTAAGCACCCAGCTTGAATAGTTTCACCACCAACTTCACAGACACCGACTCCATCATCTACGAAGTCCCGGAGGGTACTGCCGACCCGCTGAAAGATGAAATCGGACCATACCTCGGACAACTCTCCGACGAGTTGAGCGGGACCATAACCGAGTTTGTCACACTTGGTCCAAAGACCTACTGCTACAAGGACACTCTGATCGACGGATCGGAGAAGGTAATCGACACCGAAGCACCACAAGCTTAAAATCATATTTTAGATCACCAGGAAGGCGAAGGGCATCTCGATCACATCAGAAGACGACAAGAAGATCACCTTCGACCTGATGAAAAAAATGGTGGAGGAAGTACTGAAACATGACGATTCGCCGACAGTGGTCCAGGTGGCCCTACACACAATGCGGCGCGACAAGCTACACAGCGTGTTCAGTCGATCTCATGAGAAGCAATTCCCGTATACTATTCACCCCACACAAAATGCTGAAAGAAATTAAGCACGAGATAGAGATGGAAGACCCTCCAACTACAACCACTTCGCCACCCATCACGAAACAAATCGGTCTCGTCACAACGACATGGATGACGCACGTTGAGCTTAGTAAGTTGACGTTTTTAAAAAACCTATAAAATTAGCGTTTCATTTTCTAGATGAGGGAATGGAGGGCAAGGCGCTCCAAATCTCGCAGTGCACAGTACCAGGCTGTCTCGGGTGGGGTAACACTCAACGCCACACCAACCACTATCACCGAACGCGTGACGCCTGCCCCGTTTATGCGCACATGAATAGGATCGCGAAAAGACAACAGAACAGAATCAAGGTAAATTATCCAGCCAAACAACACATGGCCTCATATTTTCAGACACCACCAGCCTCAATTTCACAAGCACCACAACTTTTTGCTGTGTTCTCCCTTGCTCCTCCATCTTAAATAAAGCAGTGAAACGTTTTGTTTGCCTGAAACATTCCTGAAACTCGTACACACGTTTTTCACAATCACCCGCACACGACAATATACTCTCGCTGCTCGCCGGAGCACCACCCCCAATACTTAAGCAGGGTTGTCAAATTCCGGGCCGGGCCGGGCCGGGCCGGGCCGGAGGGCAAAGTCTCCGGCCCGGCCCGGCCCGGCGGCCCGGAAGAAAAAAAATTAATTTTTTTCGAATTTTTTTTTTGTTTTTTCGGGAATTTCAACTTTAAAATGCGTATAAAAATCATAGTTTGCAGTAAAAAAAATCATATTGCTGCAAATTGAGCGTTTTCGTGGTTTTTTTTGTGTTTCTTTTTTCTCTTTTAACAGTAAAAGGGTTTCTCGAAGTATTTTTTTCGCTTCGAAGTACAACTAGCCTCAGTTTCTATAATTTTTGATACGAAAACATGAATTTCAGTGATAAAATGAGCACTTTGAAAATTTCACTGAGATTCCGGGCGGGCCGGCCGGGCCGAGCCGGGCCGAGCCGGGCCGGGCCGGGCCGGGCCGGGCCGGGCCGGGCCGGGCCGGGCCGGTGGGGTCATATGGTCGGCCCGGCCCGGCCCGGCCCGGCCCGGCCCGTGACAACCCTGTACTTAAGAGCAACAACTCTCTTAACGCTCGATACACACTTTGCTTAGTGGTTAGGGTGTTGGGCTACCAATCGACAGACCGTGGTTTGGACCCCCATACCGCTTTACAAAAACTCAATTTTCCACCAAATTCAAACGATTCATGATATCAATTACAGTAATTAGATAGCAATTAATTAGCAAAGTACTAATTGGTTATGGGTACTAATTAGTCAATTAAAAATAATCAATGATAGAAGAGGGGAAGAGCAGGAGGGGTACGATGAGTCAACGATGACTGCCTCCCTTTCGCTCCGGGCGAGACTACAAACTACAAAATTAGGTCTTATAGTCATCCATATACTCTCTATCCGCGCCGTTTGAACGTCGCCCTCTCCGGAGCAAAAGGACTCTGCGTCGTTCTTCTCAACCCGGCAAGCTCGAGGACCTCACACATTTGGAACACGTTGCTCGACATGATCCCACAGGACGCCTTCTATACAAAAATCACCACTTGTATTCTTTCTCATTAAATATTGTCACTCTTTGTATTACACCTTTTTTTCTAAATGCTTCTCCCTCTGTTCCTCTCATTGTTTACCAAAGCAGCCTGACTCCGCCCACTTGACCTGTCGGCTGCCTCCCGTTCACTTATTTCTACCCAACACCTTCTTTCTTGTTTCATTCTTTTGACCCTTACATTTCTCTCAATTTCCCCCCTTTTTCTTCCCCATTGTTTCGTTATTCTTGATTGATTTGATTGATTTATATTTATTTGCTTGAAGGGAAAAAAGACATTTCCTCTGACACAAGGCAAGAACAAAAAAGTTGAGATACTTATTGTGAACCGGGAACACATAAAAGGGAGAAAAGGGGGGGGGGTAAAAACTGGTAAACATGGCAAATAAATTAGAAGTTGTAAACGGATAACCGGAGAAATTTGGATAGGTCAATCCGGTTGAGGCGAAGGTAGTGCTTGAGATCTTCAGAGGAAACGCGTGTAGAGGAAGCCAATTCCACGGGATAAGGATTCGTAGCGCAAAACTCTAATACGATATCTTGTTGTGCTTCACGCTACGGGATGGTCGTATATAGAATGGATGTCGTCGAAGTCCTCGTTCGTTAGGAACAACGGTAAATAGCTCGATATCAAGTTTGACCTCCCTCGACACAATAATCTTGGAGGTGTAAACGAGATCAAAAAGAAGTCTTCGATATTCCAGGCTTTCTAGTCCGCACACGTCTAGACATTCAAAGTAGGACTTGTAGGACTTTTTGAACTTCTTGTACAATCGGTAGAGAAACGATTTCTGGACACGTTCTCGTTCAAGAATGCCTTCCATTGACACCGGGCTGGTTACGACAGACCCATACTCGAGGAGCGGCCGAACATATATACAGAAGCATCTTATAAATGTGTCGAAGTCCGCATACTTGAGAATGTTAAAGAAGATGTTAGTTCTTTGATGGGCTCGTCTAACGATGGTGTGATAGTGATGTTTGAATTGAAGATCACTCGAGAATATGACTCCCAGATCTCGAACCTGTTTGGTAACTGGTAGCGGTTTGTCATTCAGGTATGAGGTCGGTGAACAAGGAGCGGAACTTTCCTTATTAGAGCTGTTGAAAGAGATAAGTTCACATTTCGCTGGGGCCACCTCCATTTGCCAAGTCCGACACCTCTTTTCTAACTCGTGAATGTCGCTTTTAATGTGGTCGATAGTGGGCGAGAAGAGCTTTAGATCGTCAGCAAATAGGAGGTAGTCGGGTGCATCGGCCGGGAATCGAACCCGGGCCGCCCGCGTGGCAGGCGAGCATTCTACCACAGCCAGCATGGTAGAACGGTGATCATCAACACCGACCAGGTTCAAGCACGCCTTTGCGGTAGTTCAGCCTCGGCGGTAGTTCAACGTCACCAGCAGTAAGTTCGTTATACCTAAAAAAAATCACTTCCCGCAGTCCACCATCCAACCAAGTTCCGCTGCTCAACGCCAAGTTATCGCCTTTCCCGGTTTACCACCCTGATTCGGTCTTAAGAGAGGACCAGGGTCGGTCCTCATCCAAGGGGGAATGTGTATGGGATCAGGATCCCTTCTATGACTACCAGTGACGTCACCGTCACAGGCATCTTCCCAGAGACCACGTTCTCGGCTCTGTAGCCTACTATCCATCAGAATCGCTGTTTCCCCTGTCAATGACAGCGCCCTCCCACGAGAGCACATGATTCACGGACTTTATCCTCTGTTTTACAGGTTGACAAACGCCATCGGAATTCGCCTCTCCGGCCCTCAAACGCTCTCTCGGCCCGGCTCCGCGGTACAGTCATCCCTCTCCCCGCGTCGCCGCCTTTGATCTCGCTTTCTGGAAGCTTCCAACCCGCCCCGCGCCGCTGTTAACAACATTCTGGACTCTAAGTGCTTTTCTCTGTATCGTATATAAGTCTAGCAGCTCCTGGCTTGAGGGCTCCAATAAACCTATGCCTAAAAGCAGCCTCTACGTCATTTATTGCATCATTGCCATTGAAGACGTCAATGAACACGTCAACCTTAGCCGACTGCTCAACGCACGAAACAAGTACTCCATAGAAGACGAAAATCACTGGACATGCTGTCGAATGGACCCGACTGCGCTCGTTCGTGCAAAACTGATTCAAAATCACCACGCGTTTGCCATATCTCATATTATTTCAAGGTTTCATTCAGAATTCCTATTGTCAAACTACCGATTCACATTTGTAGTGATTGAATTCTCCACTGCTGAATCAGTCAGTTTCCTCCTCTGCCATAAGAAGCATCTCTACATTCTTTCTGAGAAACATCTCCACACTATTTATGTGAAACATCTCCACACTATTCGTGAGAAACATTTTCTCGCACTCTTTTCGCCATTCTTTCTTCACAACCACATTGGCATTGGTCCAGTTTGTGTGAGGCAAACAAATTCTCGTTGTGACACCAGCAGTCGTAAACAGGTGTCCACGGCCGTTCAATCGATGGGTGCTCGCCCCGCCCTCATGCGCGTACGACTCTTCCTAGAGGCGGGGCTACGCACCACCATCTGGCAAGTCGTCCGTTGCGAGGAGTCCCCTCTCACAACATTCATTCGACTCGCCTTCTTTCCTAGCGAGTGGTCGTTTCTCCGCTCTTCTCCCGTTTCTCATATTCCTCTCTATCTTTCTCCTTCCACATCCACTTTTCTGTTTTACAGAACGCTATCATGTCTGACGTTGATGCCGCTTCCGTTGCTGTCCAAGACAACGCTGAAACTACATACTACAGTATCTTGACAAAAGACCAGAAGGTTCTGAAGATCTCAAGCGAGGCTGTGCGCCAAGCAATCACGCTGAGCAATCTCATTGATGACCTCGGCATTGAGCCAGGAAGTGAAGATAAGCTCAATGAAATTCCGGTCGAAAATGTGGACGAGGCCACGATGAAGATGATAATCGAATGGTGCGAGCAACACAAGGACGAGGAGGCCGTCTCCGCGCTCAACACGAAGAACAAGCCGTACCAAGTAAACGTGCCCGACTGGGACCGAAACTTCCTTCACATGAACGGTGGCGATCTCTTCAACCTCATCTGCGCGGCAAACTTCTTGGATATTGACAAATTGCTGGATTATTCGTGCAAAATTGTTGCGGACATGGTCAAGGGGAAAAACATGGACGAAATCCGCGAGCTGTATGAAATCAATACGGACGAAGAAAACAAAACGGCCGGATTCTTCCCGCAATGCTGAACACGAACGTTCAATACGAAGATGATAACTGTCTCATTCTGTTCTCTAATTTTGATTTGTCTATTTTGTATCTTTTCCAATGGAATAAATCGAACAGACTGAAATGCGTTTGAATACACGCACTACATATTCCGGAAATCTCTCGGCAATAACATTGATATAGATGGCTAAATAGTCTCCGTTTCCAGTTCTCCCAACTGATATCTATGACGTTCTAGAAAAGCTTTCGGATGGCTCCGACTGGCCGTAAACTGAGTGCGGGACCGTCAATTAAAGGTTTGTGGGGTCTTCAAATGGGTTTGACAGCCGTCGAACGAGTTCCTGATTGGAATACCTACGAGAATTTGTTCAGAAAACGTATTCCGAGTGAGATATAGTGCAAAATTTCTACTAATGTCTATAGAACATCTTCTGAATTCTATGAAAATTTTGGATTCACTTCTGACTTGGAAACAAATATTACCGTTCAATTCGTCTTGAAATTCTGGTCAGATTCACTTAAAAAACGTCCCAGGTATCTTCCAAATGAAGATTGTTACCATGGTTACTCGGACCATCGAAATCCGAGATCCCCCTCCATCTTATCATTGCCATAAAGTCCTATGAGCTTTTGAGGGCATGTGGTGTAGTGGTTAACACACTCCGAAGTCGAATTGTATTCCCCAAAGTAATGTCGCTTCATATCGGCAACGGAGAACCGCGAGTTCGAATCCCGCCATGTCCAGAAATTTTTTATGGCTCCGGTAACCAGTTAACCCCCAAAAATCGTCGAAAAAAAAAGGACGCAGGTTCGATTCCTGAAGTTGATCAAACATTTTTTGCTGTTTTTCGTTGTCTTTTCCACTTTTTTGAGACAGTTTTATTGTAATCTTTCGAGTTTCAATAATTTTCTTTCATGAGCGGATTTCTAGCAATTCAGTTTTGTTTTTGGTTAGTTGTTTTCTCAGTACTGTTTGCGAAAACCTACATTGCCCGAGTTAGCTCATCACAAGCCGGGACATTTCAAAGCTTGGACGAATTAAAACTGGGACGTTTTAGAAATGGAACATTTTAGAAATGGGATGTATTAGAAACGGCACCTTTCAGAATTAAGCATTTTAAAAATAGGACACTCAAGAAATGGAAGGGTGTGTCTTAAAGACAAACAAGACACGAAAAGTTATATTCTCTTTTGGTCCTCTCAGATTCGATCTCGTCTTTTCTCATGTATATAAATGTACAAATGCTGCGAAGTTACAGCGATGTCAATGATGTCGCGACGACAAAATCGGAAATTTTACCGCTGGCCGGGCATAGTATTACGAAATTTGGTGGCACATGCGTCGATTCAACAGAAAATTGTGCCGAAAATCCGCGGATGTGAACAAGTAGCGAGTTTGATGCAGCCTTCCTTGAAGGACCGCTTCTGTTCACGCGCAGACCAATCGTTATTTGTCGATTGAAATAACGGAGAGTGGGAAGGAGAGAGAACGCGATGGAGGGAGGTCGAGAAAAAAAATGTGATGGAGGAGGCGTTTTTTTTTTCTCTGCGTCTCTTTTTCTGGCGCTTCGTTGCTTGCCAAGGCAAGCCCCTCATTCTTTCCGTATTCTACTTTTCTGGTCGTCCGTGACGGCCTCTCTCTATTCTACTTTGTTTTTCTACGAATTATGTTTTAAAAATTCTAAATAAAGACTCTACTCTCAACTTCATATCATCACAAAAAGGTAAGTGGTTGAGATTTCGGTTAAATTTTTTAAAAAGCAAAGTAAACATATTTTGTTAGACGCAAAGGGGGGGGGGGCTATGACAACTAAAATTTCTCTGTCGGCCAATTTGGAAAAATTTGTCAAGTTGGTATTCCACAAAACTCCCATACAACTCGATCAGGGCTGGTCGGAATGCAAAATTCGGAACGTTTCGAAATTTGAAAAATCGGAATATTTCGAATTCCGAAATTTCGGAATATTCCGACAAATCGGAAAAGAAATCATACACTCTTACCAACTAAAACACAAAGAAAAACGGCGGAGAAAGAATTAAAATTAAACTTTCGACATGATTTTCGAAAACGAATTGATTACCGTACCCAGCAACACTGAAAACGGCAAATCGTGGCGAGACCCGCACGGAGATATTTCTTTTCGAAATTCCGAAATTTTCGTCCGAAATTTCGAAAATTCGAAACGAAATTTCAAAAAGTCGGAACGAAATTTTTTTCGAAATTTCGTTTCGAATTTTTTTTCCGAAATCTCGGAATTTCGAAGTCGAAATGTTGAAAAGTCGAAACGAAATTCGAAACGTTCCGAAAGCAAAAAAAAAAAACGAAATTCTGAATATTTCGATACGTTTCGATTTCGTTCCGACCAGCCCTGAACCCGATGCGCCTGTTTAATGACTAACACGGCGGTAGAGATTCCGCCGGTAGATCTCGTGAACCTCTCATTCACTTTCCAGTTTCTTTTTCGGACTCTCTTCTTCTCTTTCTCACACTTGACATTGCCCCGTAACCTTTTTTCTTCAAATTTCCGCCCCAGAAAAAAATAAGGGAAACTCTCACAACTGTTCTGGAATAACAAGAGATCCGACATTATGGCGTTTTCCGTCGCAACCAACACTGCTGCAAGAAAGAATTGGAAAACTACACATTTTGAGAGAAGAAGGCGGCCGCCGAAAAACGTAATGTTGAATCACAGCGCCAAAGTAAACACGAATGACCTCGAGCGACCGAGAACTCAAACAAGATTTCGGTTAAATTTTTGAAAAAAAAAAGCAAAAAAAAAACTGATTTTGTTAGACGCAAAAGGGGGGGGGGTATGACAACTAAAATTTCTCTGTCCGCCAATTTGGTGAAGCTTGGCAAAAATTTGTCAAATTGTAGACTCACAAAACTCCCATACAGCCCGATGCGCTTTTTTAATGACAAACAGGACGACAAAGGTTCCAACGGCGGGTCTCATAGACCTCTCATTTCGCCATTAGCTTTCCAGTTTTCTTTAGCGGCTCTAATCCTTCATCCTTCCTTTCTCACATTTGACATTGCCCCATAACTTTTTTTCTTCGATTTTCCGCCCGATTCCCTAGTTTTTACTTCCATCCTTACCATATGTCAAAATCTCACGACGGTTCTGAATTAAAAAGAGATCCGTGAGGGCGTTTCCCATTTAAACCGACAAAGCTGCGAAGGGATGTAGAAATAAAACTTCACATTGTGCTGGGAGAAGAAGGCGACGGCAAAAGAAACACTGAGGAGTAGACAAATAGCGTGTGCCTGCGAATATCAACGTAATGTTGAATCATAGCGCCAAAGTCAACACGAAAGGCCATGAGAAAACCAGGAAGTGTGAAGAAGAAACGAAGGGGGGACCAAGAACCCAAATAAACGACCTACGTTAAGTATTTTTTTCTGAATCCAGCCTGTTCGAATCTAATGAGCGGCGTCTACCCTCGGACGTTCTTCATTGAACTTTTATCACCGTGCAACAGAACTTCCTTCCTACACAGAAGGTCAGGTTGCCAATCCGATAGCTTTAGAACTTGATTCCTCCTATTCTGGGCAGTAGGTCGCTGTTAACTATGAATCCGATGTCTCCGCTAATCGAGGGTTTTATTCCGTCAGCCCAGAAATACTCATGAATGTGTTTGAGGGGATTTTCTATTCCAACTTCAGTTTCGCAAACTTCGAATATGTTGTCCTCTATAGCATCCTTTCAGTGTGACCTGGACCTATACGAAGAGACTGTTCATCTCGAGGATGATGAGAACCCTCCGCTCGCGCTCAATGAGGAGCATAAAGAATCTTCGACGAGGTCCTGAACCACGACATCAAGGTCAGTTTTTCACACTTTCCAACTGAACGTTTTCTTCTAGGAGGAACCTCTCCACCTGTTTGTCACCGGATCCGGGGAGTCGGCAGGTCGCGTCTCCTGAAGACACTCCATCAGGCCGTCGATGAGCAATACGATGAGGGAGCATGCATCGTGACGGCCCCAACGGGATCTGCAGCGCTCAACATAGGAGGAACGACGCTCCACTCCACCCTCCTTCTCGGCGTTAGTCTTTCTTCGAAATTTTAAAAGAGACACCTGTTTTCAGCTGGGTAACACGCAAATTTTTATCTGCCTAATGAGCGTCAGTTGGGAAGGCTGCGCGAAACGTTGGGAAAGATGAGGTTCCTGTTCATTGACGATATCAGCCTCGTCACAAAAATCATGCTCGCAGCGATCGACGCCCGCCTGCAGCAGGTTTTGGACAACAAAAAACCGTTTGGAGGGATCTCAGTTTTGGTTTTCGGCAATCTCCTGCAGATCCTTGGACAAGCGTGATCCGGAAGATGCTGAGGCAATCCACAGAAATCGTGGATGAAGTGAACGGTCGGTGGATTTCACACTTCTTTCGGACAGATGAAGGGCTTGAACAGCTTCGTTTGGGTCCAGAATTCTCGGAAGCGCATCACTTCAGCCGCACGAGAGTCACACCTTAAAGAGAAACGAGTGCAAGACGATTTCGCCGACTTGAAAGCTGCCCCGATGAAGGTGGCATTTGAACTGAGCCGCATTTTCTCGCGGTCCACCCCACACTCCAGAGATGTCAGGATGTCAGAGGCTGATTCTAATGAGTGCCCTGACTCGTTTGTTGCCTGGAAACCCACCCCATCACCCATCAGACGCCCGCTCATCCCTCTCAAGAAAACTCTCACCACCGAACAAGAAGTACCACGCAAGTTGATCCTCGAGAAGGTCGCCAAGGTTAGTTTTCATTTTAAGTATTAATAAATTTTCTTATTTCAGAAGAAAATCCTTTTTCTCCACATCTGTGGGCCTGGGGGAACTGGCAAATCCACCATCCTGAACTCGCTTCGGGATGAGGTCAATGACACCTACGGTTCTGGATCTGTTGTGGTGGTAGCGCATACCGGAATCGCCGCGGTCAATGTCAAAGGCCGGACGATTCATTCCACATTTGGGCTACCGGTCAGTTTTCTTTTTCGTCTATTTCTCTCTCATTTGGGCTACCGGTCAGTTTTCTTTTTCGTCTATTTCTCTCTCATTTGGGCTACCGGTCAGTTTTTTTTTCGTCTTTTTCTCGTTCATTTGGGCTACCGGTCAGTTTTCTTTTTCGTCTATTTCTCTCATACCCCACTCCCGTATGTTTGTTCTCAGGTCAATGAGAAGCGGCTTTTCAACCGACCCGAAGAAGAGAAGTTGGCTCAGTTCAAAACGAAGTTTGAGAAGATGAGGCTTCTCGTTATCGACGAGATTCGCCAAGTCTCGGGAGCGCTCTTCTCAGCCCTCGACCATCGATTGCAGCAGATCCGTGGAAGATGCATCCCGTTTGGCGGATTGGTCGTGGTAGTCTTTGGAGAACTTCTCCAGATCAACGCTTTCAATGGCGGGAAAGTGTATGATCGTATGTTTTCGCATCTCCTTATTTTCAAACCTCAATTCATTTCAGCAGTCCCATCCACCTACCATGATGCCATCAGAGCTCTCAACCCAACCGCGCGTGGAAAAACAACCTGTCGGCAGGTTTCGTGATGTCGCCCGAAGCGTCGTGCTTGAGGTGGAAATACCGAGAAGAATAACAGCCCACCCACAATGTGATGAGTTCTTTGCCGAGTCAATTATCGACTTAGTGAACCGCGAGACTCCGCCCACTTTGAGAAGATCAACAAAAGTGGGGGTCTCCTTCGAACGATTCCATTCGATTTGATTGACAATTTGAAAAGTGCGGACATCGTTGAAAAGCTGGGTCTGATGGCACAATCGGAAAAAAATGTTCTGGAATTGGACACTCCAGCGAGGAGTCGATGATCGGAGAGAAAACGGCCGGAGAGATTCGAGAAAGCGATCTGAAGCGAATTGAAAAACTGGAGGCACACCATCCAGTGAAAATCGTCCATGAATGTGAAACGGCTCAAGAACTCCGATGTGATCCTGAGATGAGAGAATTCGTCGAGATGTATGAACCATGCGACATTCTGAAGTGTGAGAGAGCACTGGTCGGAGGGCGAACGGAGGTCTTCAAGCTGCATGAAAACAACGGTGGGAAGACATTGCGGTATTTAGACGTTGTAAGTCTGTACCCTACCGTCATGAAACATGAGAGCTTCCCTATCGGTCCTCCATCTAACGTCAATAAAGACTCAATTTCACTACCTCTCTGGGATCGGAGTCAGATTGAGTTCGAAGGATTCATAAGCTGTCGCATTCTCCCACCTCGAAGCCTCGCTCTTCCTCTACTTCCCATGAAGATAGGTGGCAAACTGATGTTTTCAATCTGCCTCAAATGCACCAACAATCTTCAACAAACACCATGCCGTCATTCAGATGAGGAAAAATCCTTCAATAAAACCTTCACGACAGTGGAAATGAAAAAAGCCCTCGATCTGGGATACAGAGTCACCAAAGTCTACCATGTAAGCTTTTTTATCAAGTTTCGGTTTATAATTCCAAATTTACAGGCGGTCAAGTACGATTCTTGGGTCAAGAATGACGATAAAGGTGAAAGAGGGCTTTTCACCTCGTACATCAACCAGATGATGTTGGAGAAGGTGTACAGCAGTGGATATCCTGCAGACGTGAAGACTGATGAGGAGAAGAAGGCCTACTGCCAGGGGTACCTTGAAAAGGAACACATTGAGTTGGACGATTGGAGTCGATTCTCGAAAAATGTCGGAAAAAAAGCCGCTTCCAAGCTGATGCTCAATTCCCTCTGGGGGAAATTCGCTCAGAGAGTCGACATGATTATGACTGTCATTATCACTGACCCCGGGAAGTTCTGGTCTCTCTTTGATGACAAGTCGAATATCATTTATGATGTTCGTCTGGTCAATGACACTCTGGTCATTCAATATAAGAAGCAGGCCGAGACTCTGAAAAGTCTGAAAAGCGGAGCCATCCACATCGCCTCTCTGGTCACCTCATACGCTCGCCTCCGATTGTACAGCTTTATGGAAAAGGTTGGAGATGAAAACACAATCTACGCAGGTAAGACTTTCAATATTTTGGTCAAAGTCATCAAATTTTCTAGATACCGACTCGATTGTGTACAGCATCCCACACGGACGACCGGATCCACTGAAAGGATGCGAAGGTCCATATCTCACCCAGCTCACGGATGAATTAAGCGGAGAAATGCTTGAGTTTGTAACCATTGGGCCAAAGAGCTACTGCTATCGGGAAAAACGCGAGGATGGATCCATCAAAGTTGTGCGAAAGTCAAAAGGCATCACGATCAACTCAATGGTGGACAAAAAGCTCACATTCGAGCTCATGAAGAAGATGGCAAAGAAGGCAATGAATCAAGTGGCTCAAGAGGCGCGGACAATGGTGCTGATGCCCCAACAAAACGTCCTTCGAGATGCCGACAATCGAGTCTTCTTCAGACGTGTGGAGAAAAAATTCCGATATACTTTTGGAAAACGACGGGTTCTGGCGGATGGATCAACTCTCCCCTTTGGGTTTTGTTAAATTAATTAATTAATTGTTTCAATAAATTTGGTTAGAAATTCCACGGCCTCAGTCGCCTGCTAGATCACCTACCGTTTACTCCTCTCGGACAAGCGATCAAAACACCTAGATTTAGATGTTTTTGATGGAATTTCAGCGAAACTTGGGTCGTATTGGCAATTTTGATAAATGATGGGTTTTGGTGAAATTTCGGGGCAAAAGATAGAAAATTAGAGGGGCTGTGTGTGGGTTGTCCATTTTTCTCATCCAATCACACTTCTGACTTTTGACTTGGAAACAAATATTACCATTGAATTCGTCTCAAATTTCTGATCAGATTCATATAAAAAACATCCCAGGTATCTTCCAAGTGAAGGTTGTTACCGTTGTTACTCGGACCATCGAAATCCGAGATTCCCCTCCATCTTATCATAGCCATAAAGTCCTATGAGCTTTTGAGGGCATGTGGTGTAGTGCTTAGCACACTCCGAAGTCGAATTGTATTCCCCAAAGTAATGTCGCTTTATATCGGCAACGGAGAACCGCGAGTTCAAATCCCGCCATGTCCAAAAATTTTTTATGGCTCCGGTGACCAGTTAACCCTCAAAAACCGTCGAAAAAAAGTTACGCAGGTTCGATTCCTGAAGTTGATCAAACATTTTTTGCTGTTTTTCGTTGTCTTTTCCAGTTTTTGAGACAGTTTTATTGGGATCTTTCTAGTTCCAATAATTTTCCTTCATGAGCGTACCAATCAGAGTTGCACGGAGTAGAAATTTTTTTACGGAATATGGAATACCGGACGCGGAATTAAAATTTTTCTACGAAACACAGAATTCGGAGCTCGGAGCGAAAAAACCCGAAATACGGAACTCGGAACTCGGAATTCCGTGCAACTCTGGTACCAAAGGACTTGTAGCAATACAGTTTTGTTTTTGGTTAGTTGTTTTCTCAGTACTGTTTGTGAAAACCTACACCTCGAAATGATTGGAACGGCAAATTGGGGTCAGCGTGTAGCAGATTGTCCAAAATCTGAAAACGTTTCCTAATGACCTGGCTGCAAAACACATGTTATTTGTAACTAAAAATGTTTCACACAACCATCTCATTTTCTTTTGAAAAAATGTAAAAAAAATTTGGAACGCTTCACGAATTTGCGTGTCATCCTTGCGCAGGGGCCATGCTAATCTTCTCTGTATTGTTCCAATTTTAGTATATGTTCTCGGAAGAACGAGACTGTTGGAAATACGGTCCGTTTATATAGGCACCCCAATACACGCGGCCGACATCTCGCGGCTTCCGCGGAGGCGGGACTGAAGGATCCTCCCCCCTCCTTTTCTGACAATCTCCGCCCATCTGTCACATGTTAGGTGGACGGCGGAACCCCCGAGATGTCGGCCGCTTGTCATGGCGTGCCTATATAAACGGACCGTATTACCAACAGTCTCGTTCTTCCGAGAACATATACTAAAATTGGAACAATACAGAGAAGATTAGCATGGCCCCTGCGCAAGGATGACACGCAAATTCGTGAAGCGTTCCAAATTTTTAGGCGTTTTTGTCAGGAAGGTGACTTACAGTTACAACGAAGCTTTTTCGAGTACCACAGGTCCATCTCGATTTTCTACTGCTTCCACTGTTATGCACAGCTCAAAAATATTTTAGAGCAAACCTCTTTTCACCTCAAAAACTCATCCTGTCCGCTTGGGCTCATTTCTTTGCAGCACTTCAAACAGTCAGGAAATATTGAGCAAAAACACTGAAGGTCAGTAAAAACTGCCGGGAGGTTTCTCATTTTAGATGATTTGAGAACTCTGATTCGAAAAGCGGCAAATAAATGCACTTATTTTTTAGAAAGATTTGAAGAAGAATCACTTTATTCGAGTGGAGAATAGCAGGCAAAATTAGGTTTTGGCCGTAGTTTTCGTCTGTCCTTTCTCGGTGTTGCTTGGAGCCCTGTTACGCGATTGACTCTTAAGTGCGCGATGGCGACGTTTCAGCTCCATTGGCTCATCAAAAACTTCGACCGATTTTTTTGAGAAACTCACGGTCATGCAGAGACACTTTCCAACGTCAGGGTCAATGTGATCACTGCGAAAGCTGCCAGCAATCATTTTCTTGTCTGCTGTAGAAACATTATGGATAGACATCATAGCGGAGAAGTTTTTTCTACTTCAAGCGAGCTTTTTCAAGACATTCGTGTATCTCCTCGAAACTCTTAACGTGGAGCTTCGATCCCCCCAACCCCACGACAGCAGTATGACCAAATGAGATGCCAAGGCGGGAGAGAAATGATTCCAAAATAAATTGAATCCCGTCGCCATAAAAGCTGATTTCTTCTTATGTGAGATTTTCAGTGTTTTTTCACAGAAAAAGACATATTTTCGGAATCCTTCTTTATTAAAGTGAAAAAAAGATAACAAGATCAAGAATGATTGTAATACAGAAATTTTGAATAATACAGAAGAACGTGAAAAAAAGAGTGAAACATCAGCAAATCATTAATAGTGGTTCTTAAATATCAGCATATCCGTCAGGCACAACGTCTCCGAGGTCACTTCTCAGCATGTACTCGACAACGATCGGCATAGTCTCCAGAAGTTCGTAGTTGTCCGGCGTCTGCAGCTCCTCGTTTTGCTCGATTTTTCGTTCGAAATACGCGACCATCATGACGTAGACGTTCGGAAGGCGTGGGAAACGGTTGGTGAGCTCGAATTCGTTCCTTACAAATCTGACGATATCCACCGCAAATCGCTTCACTTCGCTGGCAAAAGCAGAATCCATAGTTGGCTCGGTGAGCAGACCGTTTGATCCGAGAATGGGAGAAGGTCTTTGTGGAGACGGACCAGCCTCGGTGAGCATGACCATTTCGATGGCTCTGGGAAGAAAGTCGAGAATCGGATCCTGATGGTTGATCTCGGCGCACTCTCTTTTCAGAAAGTTGTAGCCCTTGACGAAGAATATCGGGTAGGAAACTTCTTGGTCGTCCACGAGTACTTGTTGCTCGATGCATTTGGTGATCTCGTCGCGAAGGTTGTTGACGGCACGACGAATTGCCTTCTTCTCCGATGAATTCTCATCGGCTGGCGGTTGAATAGCAGGAAGGACGAAGAACGGAATATTGGACATCACGAAGAGGAAAACAGAAATCTTCCAACTGAGGATGGAGCAGACTGACGGTTATGGTCGTGTAAGATGTGAGTGGGCGTGGTTTGACATTAGTCTACTATGAGTGGATGGGGTCTGACCTTCCTACAGGCACTTTCTCAACAAAATATCACAGTGTCTCTCCAGGTTGTCGGCAGAGTTGTAAAAGGGGAAAACGTGGATACAGAAAATGGCGAGACAGGTGGTTTCCATCTGCCAAATTGTTATTGCAGAGCTATTGTACTTAAACCCTTATTTGCCAACCCGATTCATGCAAAAGGAATATTCTGAATTAGTGGAAAAAATGTTCAAATTGTCAGTGAACCCTACTTAACAAAAGAATTTTATTCAAAAATCGGAACACAATGAGAGACCGGAAAACATAACCAGAAAAAGTAAAAAGATTTTTCTTTGCGGAACAAACCATTAAAAATGAGATAGTTTGTTCCGAAACAAATAACATAACGTCGAGAAAACTGTCGGCTTTGACAATTGACTGGTGCCAAGGTAATACTGAGCCTGTCATTAACAGGATAAACAAGACCGCCTGTATGTCTGAATCAGTTTCTAGAGGTTTTTCAGTTTTCTGTTAACATTCGGTCAATCAGACAGTAATACGATGCAAGGTCATGATTTGGAAAAGAGTTTGTACTGGAAAATAAAAAGGAGAGGATGTCTAACCAACATTTGCAGATATGCCAGTAATCAGCTTCCCGATTTTCGAGTTTCCTCAAATTTGCTGACCGCTATGATTGCCACAAAACGTTTTCGAATTCAGTGATTCCGATTATTCGTGGATTGGGTTGAAATAAATTCTCCAGTGGCAAAATCAAAACTCTTGCCATAAGCAGCTCGGAATCTCTTCCACATTCTTTGAGTATTTGTTTCCTGCGTTGTTTTAAATAAGTTCCCTCGTGTTTTAACAGTATCAAAGTATTATACTTCTTACGGACTGAACCAGGAAACATATATTTGTTGGGAACTGATTAGACCGTGCGGGGCTAGTCAATCCGTTAATGCACACCATAGTATACAATATTTTTCCGGCTATGTCGGAAAAAACCTAACTGAGCAAGAGTTAGAAAAAGTCTGAAAATGTTTGTGCTAAACCTATTCTCTCAACGAAGCAAGTCCTTTTGCGTCGATTCTTGCGAATATTTGTAATGAGATGTGTTTAGTGAAGACGAATCAGATGTGTTTTCTTCCCAAAGCGTGAGAAAACGACGGGACTCTTTTCTACCTGCCCCTCTTTGCTCCTGGGTCATCGTCAATGTATACGCGATGTTGGCACATGTCATTGTGAAGAGGGGTCCGGTGAGAACATCCGGTTAATGACCTCAAAAGACCTCTGTTTGTGGCCATCTGGTATACGTCCCAGGAGCACTGTTTATGAGAATTGTCGCATAAGACGTCGCAAGTAAGCAGAAAGATTTGAAACAAATGAGAAAATATTTCTGTCAAATCAAGAGAAATTTGATGATAAGCACTAACTTAAAAACATGCAAAAATTATAGTGGGGTGGCTAAAAGTTTCAGTTTCTTAGCAGAACACTTGTTGTATTGACGACAGTGAAAAAAGCAATGGGACTTTTCCAGAAGGACGGATCGCCAGCTGATCATGGATTCTTGAACCCCCGCCACAACCGTAGTCCTCTCATCTTTTTGAAAAAAAAAACCAAGATCATCAACAGTGCTTCTCTAACAGTATTGCTATTTTTCAGATTCTATCCTTTTGACTGCTTCTGAACGTCTTCTGAATATCTTGGCGCCGATATCAGATTTTCACTCAATAAACATTCAGCACAATCATAACCGTTATAAAAGTCTGAGCAGAAAATAAATACCATGGGGGGTGTGTTGAATCGTCTTTTGCAGGTCTTCAAAACCTAGTAGAAAAGCCTTCATAACTGAATTCAAAACACTGGCAGAAGACATTTGAAACAGTTTTCAGCCATTTCCTTAAGACGTTGATTCTTAACTTTCTTCAACATTTCATAGGATTCTATAGGTTCAAGGTTCAAAGCATTCTCAGCAGAATTTAAAGCATTCTCAGCATATAACTTGCGATTGTAAGGCCCTACAAACCCATATGTTGCATGTTTTGCAAAAATTGGAGGTCTAAATGCCTTATAGATAGGGCATGGGTTCTTTCACACGCCTCGTTCTGTAGATTTAGTGTACTCCTGACGGCAGTCTTCTCTAAGTGGACCGTCTAGCCCCGCCCTCTTCTATGTGGAGATAACGCTGTGCGCTGTGTGTCTAGTCATTCATGCCCTCAGATTCATTCACTCCCCTCAGCTGGGTGCGTCGTCCGTTAGCTCTCTCGCTTGCTTTCTCGACCCCAAATCGTATCTTGTTTATAGATGCTCTTCTCCTTTACCTGTTCCTGCTTTCTGAACCATGAACCTTTGTAATAGGCGTCACATTTATCTACGTCTCTTTTTGTCCTATGCACTCTTTAACTTGATATGCCGCCTTGCTTAATCTAGTTTCCATCAATATCCACTAGGTATCGCAGAGTGTGAATATTAACTGATGGTATGCTACAGAGGCGCTACACAGAGTGCCGTCTGTTTTTTTACTTTTCTGATTCACACTCTCCGTGAACTTATCATCGATATCTGATTATAAAGACCACTTCCAGGACTATGTCTAACAAAACTGCCGTCTCATTGTCTGTGAACTCGGACAACCTGCGACGATCGAAGCGTAGAAAGTTCAATCTCGACGTGGTCGCCGCCGCGCTGGGAAAAAACCAGAAGAGACACAGAAGGGACCCCCGCGACAACGAAGAGGGCGAGGCCAATTCGCAACAATTCAATGTGGTTAGAGACTATCAGGATCCGTTTGTCGCTTGTGTCGAGGTGAGAGAGTAAGAAAACTTTCCGACTCAGAATGTGTCGTTTCAGACAATGGGAAAGACTAAAAGTCGACAGGTGGCTATTGCCGTCCGGAAGTCGAGTCGATCAGTGAAGTTGCCGAAGAAGACCACTCCAACGCAAACTCCGAAGAACCCAATGGTTCCGAAGCGGGTGCGGGCGGACACGAAGCCTCGAGCACTGACTCGACAGGTTTCCGGATCCCTCTCCAACTCACTCACCCCTTCTACATCGTCGTCAGCCACTCCTCCGCCTCTCCTGATTTCTGAAAATGGCAGAAAAGCTGTGAAGCGGAAGATTGTTGCTGCGGCGTCATCATGCACAGTGGCTGCATCGTCGAGCGGGAAGACCGAAAAGAAAGAGAAACCGAAGCGCGAGAAACGACCGCGAATGGACACCAAAGCATCGAACTCCTCTGCCGAATCTCCACCGCCGCAGTCGACAAGAAAAATGTCTGAGAGAAAGAAGCAAAGCTCGAACAATCATCAGCTCATGACGAGAAACTTTAAAGCGCTCCAGGTCCCGAGTAACGACGAAATTCCGGAGATGGTGAAACTTGTTGACATCAAGATGGCTCAGCCAATCGCTAGATCTCATTACAAGGTCCGCGAAATCCTTGGAATGGTCAAAGAGAAAGGTAAAACATCTTCATGATTGCTCTTTTTATTCAGTTGCCTACTTTCAGAGCCGAGAAAATGTACCGAGTGTCCATTCAAATCAGCGGATGAAGCTGACTTTGCCAGACACCTCCTCTTCCACGAGATTGTCGAGGAACCTCGTCCGTATCAGTGCAGCGACTGCACCTTTGGAGCATTCACTCCGTCCGCCATTATCGCGCACGTCAGACTTCACGACTACGAAGTCAAACAGGATACGGTGCACCGGAGAGCCGCAACGAAGGGCAAGAAGGGGCAATTGGTTACCGTGGAAACAACGACGTACACGTGCAAAACGTGCTCTTTCCGGACTGACAGCCATCGATCTTTGGCAGAGCACATGGCTCAGCACAGACTCGAGTTCATCAAGCGAGCTCAGATGAACAGGAAACAGGGACTTGGAGAAGAGAATCAAAGACCGGAGCACAAGCATCAGCCGGTGGTTCGCAACGCCAAGTACTGCAAGTTCTGCACTTTCAAAACAACATCCGTCAACAAGTATGTCGAACATTTGGATCGTCACGGATGTGAAGCCGCATTCAATTGCCACCTGTGCGACTACTCCGACAAGAACAAGTCGACCGTCGAGTTCCACCAGCTCCACCATCACATAATGAGAGACGCCTCAATTCACACTGTCCATAGAGCGATGATAAACCGTCCCGAGTCGGGGATCATTCAAAAGCCGGCGGTGAGTAAATCAGAACAGCCTCTTCTTCAACAATATTCATTTTTCAGTTCGAAACCCAAAAACCAACTGCGCAAGAAATAGCGATGAAAGTGCGGAGCCTTCTGAGATGTCGCTCGTGCGAGTTCTTCTGCCATGGACCTCAGGAGCTTGCTTTCCACATGTCGGTCAACCACGTTTCCGAGCCGGGAGCTTGCGAGATGATCTCGCTCCTCTCGCAGGGACTCCGTCCGGAGAATACCGAGATCACCGAAGTCTGAAAGGAAGAATTAGCCTCTTACTCATGTCAATCGCTCTCACGGCTCCCATTCTCGTTTCTCCCGACCCCCCCCCCCTACCTTTCATTCAAATTTCGAACTTGAATCGATTGCTTCACATCAGATATAGATTGATTGAATGACGTTTTCTCTGTTTTTAACTGTTTTGCAATACAATTTACTTCAAATTAATTCCCTTTTCTACATTTTTTCTTGTGCAATACATCGATATTCAGAGTTTTACCAAATAAATATATCAACATTAAGAGTCTCTTCTCCAATCGTCTATGTTTACGAATCTCCGTTTCTCTCGAATGTAGAGTTTGCGGGGAAGTTTGGGATGATTGTGAAACTCGGTTCAAAAAAAGTTTTGTAAATAAGGATTACTAATTATTTTTTCCAACGTCTTCTGAAGGTCTTCTGAATTTTATGACGATCGTGTGTTCAATTTCAACGCGGACAGACATTACTATTGAATTCGTCTCTAAATTCTGATCAGATTCATATAAAAAACATCCCAGGTATCTTCCAAATGAAGGTTGTTACCATGGTTACTCGGACCATCGAAATCCGAGATCCCCCTCCATCTTATCATTGCCATAAAGTCCTATGAGCTTTTGAGGGCATGTGGTGTAGTGGTTAACACACTCCGAAGTCGAATTGTATTCCCCAAACAAGTAACGCTTTATATCGGCAACGGAGAACCGCGAGTTCGAATCCCGCCATGTCCAAAAATTTTTTATGGCTCCGGTGACCAGTTAACCTTCAAAAACCGTCGAAAAAA